>NMXM01000012.1:0-650114 GCA_002851755.1 Verticillium zaregamsianum | reverse complement strand
TCCCTTCTTCTAGACCTACCTACCCCCCCTACCTACCCCTATCCCTCCTAGACCTCTTACCTCCCCTAGAATGTAAAATAGAGATAGAGATAAAAACTAGAGCAGATTAGCTTAGATAGGAAAAATACCTAACCCAACCCTAACCCTACTCTTTTCCCTAGCCTTCTAACCTACCCTAGAGGCCCTATAGAAGGCCCTACCTAGGGCTACCCTAGTCTCCTACCTAGACGACGTCTACATCCTAGGTAGATAAGATGATAACCCCCTAAAGGAGGCCTTAAAAGTCCTCTAAGGGTTACTAGTCACCCTTAATACGACGAAAAGCCATGAGACCGATATCTAGACCCTACGTAGCTAAGGCCTAGGGACCCTAGGGACGTATATAGGCCCCTTAGGCCCTAGGAGGACCTACCTACGGAAGAAAGTCGAAATCCTTATAGAAGCCCTTAAAGCCTTACATACCCTACTAAGATAATACGCCCTACTCCTTCTTAGAGGGAGCATCTACCTCCTACTTAGACACCTCCTACGCTAACTAGACCCTAGGGGCCTAGAGGATATCTAGGAAGAGGTAGATAACCTTATTAAGAAGATAATAAGGGCCCTAGTAGTAAGAGAAGGCTCCCTAGGGCCTTAATAGGACCTAAGGGAAGACCTTATAGCCTTACCTACGCGATAGGGAGGCCTAGGTCTACCCCTTCATAAGGACCTTACCCTAGACCTCTATAAGGCAGCCTAGGAAGCCTCTAGAGGCCTAGTCAACTAGATATAACCCTAGACCCTACCTAACCCCCTTATACTACCTCCTATAGCTAGGGAAGCCTTTACGAAAGCTAACGAGACTAGGCTAGATAGCCTACTTTAGGATCTATCCCTCGAAGAGGCTAGGGCTAGGCTAGAAAATACTAGCTACCTAGGACGGAAATAGCTAGGAGTCCTACCTACGTAGAAGTAACTCTCCTTTTCTAACCTAGAGACTATAGAAGCCCTACGTAATACCCTCCTTCTACCTTATAGGCCTATAGGTTAGCCCTACAGCTACTACGGGGCCCTACCTACTATAGGCTATAAGGATATCTATAGAGGGGCCTCTAGACGATAGATTTCACGTTATAACTAAGTTACCTATGCCCTTATAAAAGCACTATCTAGCCGGGAAGACCTAGAAGTAGAAGAAGAACCTAGGGTAGGCTATGAAGACCCTACGGGACCTATAGGACCTACCTAGGGTCCCCTAGAGCCCCCGAGAGGATCTATAAGGCCCCTACGACCCTAAGGCCTTAGGGACTACGGAAATAGCTAAAGGGCCGACTTCGCCGTCACCCTAGGCTAAAGCCGATACTATTACGACGTCTAGATAGTTGTAATTAATAAGGCCTCTAGTAGGGAAGACGCCTACGTAACGCTAGTAGAAGTAGTATAGGCAAAATAGGTTAAATATAGGGCCCTAGGGCCCTTCTTTATTCCTCTCATCTTTTCTACGGGAGGTCTAATAGCTAAGGAAATAGCCTAGGCCTATAAAAACCTCCAGAAACTACTAGGGCCTATCGTAGCCTCCTAGATAGATAGCTCTATAGGGCTAGCCCTAACGAAGATAAGGGCTATCTTAGCTACGTCTATCGTAAGGGATATACCTAGAAGAAGGTAGAAGACCTATGAAGAAAGCCTAAAAGAAGATCCCCCTCTACCCTATACTATCCCCCCCTTTTCCTATATTATAGCTATACTTACCTTAACCTCCTCTCCTATATTATAGTCTTACCTACCCTACCTTTCCCTTTTCCTAGTACTACCTACCTACCCTATCCCTCCTAGACCTCTTACCTCCCCTAGAATGTAAAATAGAGATAGAGATAAAAACTAGAGTAGATTAGCTTAGATAGGAAAAATACCTAACCTACCCTAANCTTTCCCTTTTCCTAGTACTACCTACCTACCCTATCCCTCCTAGACCTCTTACCTCCCCTAGAATGTAAAATAGAGATAGAGATAAAAACTAGAGTAGATTAGCTTAGATAGGAAAAATACCTAACCTACCCTAACCGCACCCTACCTAAGCCTAGGCCTACTTTCTACCCTAGGGTATAAAGTTTCTACCCCTATACTAGGTTAACCTAATAGCTAAAGACGTATTACTTAATGATAATTCCACCTTTATAATATTACCTAGGTAGTATTCTAGTCTACGTAAAGCTAAAACTTAAATAAGGGATATTCAACCCCCTTTTCACCTATATCGTATATAAGTAGTACCGCCGCTAGAATTAACCGTTACTGTCGTTAGAACCCTAGGTAACCCTTACCCTAAGTGGCTTTACCCTAAGTACACCTAACTAATTAGCTATAGGACCTAGTAGTAAAGAAATCTAGAAGAATATATAGGCTATATATCCGGTTTTACGTAAGGAACTCTACTAGAATCCCTACCGAATAATGTTTAGGCTATCCTAGTAATAGACTTAGACTACGAGAGAGCTTTTAACTCTGCGAAGTTAACCTTAACGTCGTAGAGACTAGCGATGAGGCTGGAGACGATTAAGACGCTATAGTTGGTGAAGAATTAGCTTAGACGCGGTAGTCTGTAGTTAACGGGGGATATAGAGTTTGCTATAACCACGGCTAGGCTATCGTGAGAATGGGAATAGCCTTACTTTTACCCAAATAGGCAAATGGAATTGGTAAATTG
Source organism: Verticillium zaregamsianum (assembly GCA_002851755.1). NCBI lineage: Eukaryota > Fungi > Ascomycota > Sordariomycetes > Glomerellales > Plectosphaerellaceae > Verticillium > Verticillium zaregamsianum. The sequence goes on along the minus strand of NMXM01000012.1, from coordinate 647,428 downwards.
CTAACTAACCAAATATCGCCCGAGGGGATAGTCAACTAACCAAATGAGAGGCCAGATTTGATTTGATTGCTTTGGTTGCAGCGCTGGCCGAGTGAGGCTATACTATAAGAAACTAGAAGGAGTAGGACTGTACTATAATAAACTAAAGGAGTGGGACTGCACTATAATATACTAAAGGAGTGGGACTGCACTATAATAAACTAAAGGAGCGGGTGAGAGAGTGGGTTTAAGCACATATGCTTATAAAAACATTAACACCCTCGCTTACTTCGCAGTGCCAATGTAGGCAAAGCATTCTTTAAAGGCCTTGGCCTCGAGACCGAAGAGACCGCCATGGTCAAGCATGGAGGCAGGGTACCACATAGTCGGATCAATGCGCTCTAGGAGTCCCGGATAGCTAGTCAAGCCGGTCGGCTCGGTGACGCCCCAAGGATTGCGAAGAATGATGTACTGCTGATGGCCGAGGACAGTGTAGCCGAGAACGGAATAGGCATGGTTGGCGACGATGTTGCTGCCCGTATATACATTGCCGGTGGCGTAAGTCCAAGCCGTCATTGGGTTGATGGTCTTGAGGTTCACACAATTGGAGCGGACGAGTCCGAGCATGTCGTTGGCAGAGTGCTTTTCGGTCATGTAGTAATGGGGCTCACGTCCGTTGATCTGCGCCATGGCCTTGACCGGGTTGCCACTGTGCGTCTGGGTGATGTCGGGTTGCTGAGAGGAGCTGCCGGTGATCCATTTGGCGAAGGCCTTCTCGTACAATGAGGGCCATATATCAGCTCCGTCGCTGGAGCGGCAGTACAGTGGTTCGTTGTTTGAATTGTTCGTGGGGATTTCGTAGTTGACCTCTACGGTCTCGGTGCGGGCATTGTTGTCGCCGCCCTTGTCATGAAACTTGATAACGAGGCGCTTCTTCTCGTCCTTGCTTTGGTGGACGCGGGTGGAGCGGTTGATGGCAGAAGGGTCAGACCAGAACACCGAGAACAAGGCAGCGATCAGCCAGCTGTTGCTGGCACAACCCTGGACCGGATCGTCGAAGCTGTGCATAGTGCGGGCCCCGTTGCCAATCTGGAACATGGCAAGGTCGCCGATGACGCGCTTGCGGACCATCTGGAAGTAATAGTCGTACATGTCGCGCCACGAGCCGTTCGGCGGCATCCAGTGGCCCTTTTGCATCCTAAAGGGAGTGACCAGCTCGTTGACAGTCATAGTCACCTCCCGGTTGGTGACCGTGTTGCCCAGGGAGTGGGCGTCGAGAACCAAGAGCAGCTTGCCATTCTGCATGCGAGCCATCTTGACACGGGTTTCACCCATGTCCTTCAGTCCAATCTTTTCGAGGTCCCTCAACTGCTGGACCTCCGAGAGATCAGGGGTTTCGAGATCGCGCTCGTTCAGGATCTTCATTTCCTTCTCGGTCAGCTTCTCCGCCTTCCGATCTTTCTTGCAGAGCTTCAGTCCGGCAAAGAGCACGGAATCATGCTTCATATCGAAGAGTTCATCATATTCCGTCTGGAGCACACTGGCCAGAATCTTCGCCGAATTCATTGTATGAGCCTCAATCTTTCGCCCGAGCAGTGCTTCGGCAAGGGCATACGGATTGACGGCACCCACTCTGACATCTTTGGGAGGAGAGTCGGGATGCGGGCTCTGTCTTCCAGTGGAAAGTGTTGAGGCCGGTTTCACATCACCGAGCTCATCGTAGTCTGACTGGAGACTGTCAGAGCCAGGAGACATTTGCTTGTTGGCCTTATGGCCAAGGATGGCTTCAACGAGGGCAGATGGGTCGACGAGGAGGAGGTTGGAATTTGTGGACGACGAATCAGAAGACGCAAATCTGATGTCACCCATGTTGACGGCAGTTGCACGAATGTGATGAATGGGAGATAGTGATCAGAACATGGAATTGAACTTGGCAAGTCCTTAGGCGGTTAGATGATAAGAGGCGTGCTGTCTGAGGAGAAGGAAAGGAAAAGACCTCGAAGATGCGTTGGTTCAGGGGACTTTATACTTCTTCGGGGCTCGTTTTACACCGATGTTTTCCGCGAAGCTACGCCGCATCAGAATGAAGCTTCAACCGTGCAGGTTTCCTCGTATTCATGACAATCATGACTCACACTTCTCTTCTCATGGCATGTGAACGTTGTAGAAAAAGGCCTGTGAAGTGTCGACGAACCCCCTTACTGGCTGGGATCTGTCGTGCTGGTACTGAGATGTCAATGAACCTATGGCCTGAGCATTGTAACTGGCCAACGAGTGCGTGGGTAGGGTAATTTCGATTAGATGTAACGTGGAGAAGTACGTAATATCAAGGGATCAGCCGTTGTTTGCCGCCGTTTAGTTGTGTTTGAAGTACTTAAGTAAGCCAAGCTAGAGGAGAGACCACCAGTGCCCCATATGAACGTGACACACTTCGCTGCTAACATCTTCCATCGAAGCACTGAGCCAGATATCACCCGCTGTCTTTTATCGGGGCATGCCTATCAATCTAAGCTCGCTGATCGGCCGAGAGATGGCGGCGTGTCTGTTCTGTTGAATGATGGTTCAAACCAGCGACAGACTTACATCTCGGTATGCCCCAACAATTTCAGAATGCCCCAACTGCTTTCCCCGCACTGGAAGGCTAACAATGTGCCGTCCTTTCCAGAACTCATACCTCAGCATGGAAAGATGGATCATCGGTAACTTTGAGTTGTGTAAGCCCATCTACTATGTTGGACCTCATGGTCGGACGTCCGATAACCTGCAGTGGCAGGAGTAAGCACCCGACAACGCGCGACGCTTTCCGATTTATGATTGGAGACGAGCGTATGTGGACGAGCTAGTAAAGCTAGAAATGCTCGACAAATGGTGCCGAATCGCTGTGAATCATGGGGAAATGCCGATTACCCCGGAACCACGTATCACTTCGGACTTACCCCTGCTAATGATAGAAGGCGAAAATAAAGCAGCGATCCTCACCTAGTCCCACGATTCGCTTGAGGTTGATGAACCTATGCAGCTCTAAATGTAATCTTGACGGAGTGATGATGATGATGATGACGATGATGATGTTATTTAACGCCGGTACGGCCTCTAGCAAGGAAAAGGGCGCCACATCACTAATACGACTGAAAAACGCTAAGAATTTTATAAGTGTAGGGGAAAAGGGAATAGCGACGGTAAATCTAATAGATTCTGGTATCCTAGGAAAAGAATAAGTAGGTAGGAAGTAATTTCAGCCGCAGAGAGTCTATATGTAAGCGTCTAGTTATTACTTCTGGGGGTCCTATAACCTTTAAATACATAGTATTCTTATAGTATTTTCTACTTTTTTTCATCTCTAAGTATTATAAAGCACTCTACTAGGTTATTAGTAGCTACGACTATACCCTACTACCCTTTCGATAACTCTACCCTTTCGTTAGGTAAAAAGAAATTTCTACTACTAAAACTTACTACTTTTATATTTATATAGCCCCCTCCTTATAAGGCAGACCTAAGTTATTTATAGATATATCACGGCTATTAGGCGTATTACATATATTTATAGAATTAAGATAAACTATTATATAATTAATAGTAGGGCGCCGACCGGTAACTACACGACTACTACCCTAGCGTACTTTTCCTCTAATCCTAGGTAGTATCACCTACTAACTCTAGTAAACCATTCTCCCCTATTTCAATCAAACTAATATCTAGGTATATCTACTCCCTACTCCTTAGTATTAGCTACCCTAGCTACCTCCCGTAACTAGTCTTAGTCTATACCTATAGCTTCCTTACACTTAACCTTAAATTTAGTCTTCGATTTAGTATTAGCCTTTACTAGTCTCTTTACTTCCCTTCCGTTAACCTCTACGCTAAATAGCCTAGCTAAGGTTAAGCCTTAGGAGGCTAGGCGTACCTAGTTATCTTTAGATATATCTACGTTATCCGTATAAGGGTTATACCCTACGACCTTAAGGGTAGTAGTAGTAGCCGTATTAAGGGGGAATAGGTCCTTAATTTCGCGTAATGTAATTACCTTGGTAGCCGCGGCAATATTTCCGGCAGCATTTAACGACATGCGGTGGGCAATGTTTGCATTGTGGACAGGAGCAATTCCCAGCCGCAACAGTCATTACGAGAGTACCTAGGAGGAAGATAGCGATCTTCATAGTGGCAAAGAGCTTCTTAAATTAACAGTGAGGCGTTGGTCTGATATAGGAGATTTCTTGAATCGATAGGTGTCCTCTTGCAGTTGAGCAAGCCGAGTATGATATATATACATGGTTTGTTTTGGGGCTGGTACATCTTAAACCTTTTAGCTAAGAAATTCTTGTCGCTTTCTAAGTCAGAGTTGAGGCAGTGCATCGCATCTAACTAGACGTGTCAGCAGAAACTGCGGTGGATGCAAGGGAGCATTTACGTTCCGCCCTACGACGTACTTCCCACGACGGTTCAGCTGAGTAGGGCTTTGATGTGGCCTGAATCTCTCGTTCTCTCTTCTTGTCAGGGCGCAGTCGTAGGCAGAGTGAAGATGTCTCCCAATAGTGCGCTCTGCAGTCCAATTCGTAGGTATAGCAATATATAACATCTGAAATCTGCCCTCATTCTGCGGAAGGGAGGCCTTCCGCAGCTCTTACATAGCAGCCTCAAGGCCCCCGCGGCGTCTGCGCCCCTGATCAACAGTCTGACCGCACCTGTTTCATCGCGAGGCCGCGGTTTTACCCTGACACTTCTATAAAAAAGGAAAACGAGAGAATTAAGACCCCTCCCGTTTCCGACACTCATTGTCTAAGTAGAACGCTAGGGCGAAAACAACTGGACTGAATGGCGTCCTTGCATTTTTGGTGAGCAGACGGGCCGTAACGTACACATTAGGATTAAGACATATTAAAGTTCCTTTAATCCCTCCTGTTTCAGAGATACATGACCCGTGTAGGGTTGCAGTGCGGTAACCAGTACACACACCAGATACGGCCTGAGACACCCCAGGGGCTGAGACAACCAGGGACTGAGACACATCAAGGCTCCGTAGCGTACAAAAATTCAGTTGTCCTTTTTTGCAGTGAGAAGACCGAGACAAGTAGAGTATCCTCACCTCAGTTAGAGGGTACAGCCCCTTATTTTGCTTCATTGACTCGTCCTCAACAGGCAGTGCACATTCTACTTGAGTTAAGGGTCGGTATTTCAAGATTATTAGAATATACTGCAACAATACCCCCGGTATATCTAGCGGGAAGATCTACAACAGAATAAGATATTCTATATATCTTAGTCTTTTGTCCGCCTAGCAACACAAGACAAAAGCTCTCGACCAGCAAACATCTCCAGTTAAAACTTTCAATTTACATCGTCCCTATAGGAGAATACCACTCAATCGATTGCCTGGAGCGCTCCCACGGCTTACTTGAACCAAATCCGGATATTTCTGGTATAGGGGTGAGTTCTTTTAAGCACACTTTGGTTGACCATAAAAGCTAGGGATTACTCATAAAAACTGCAGGTTGTCATCGGTTTCGTCGAAAATACCTATCTAGTCTTTGCATTACTTCTCGCGTACTACTTCGTCAGCTTCGACCCTGCAGACGAGTCCCAGGGGCTAGACGAAGCCAGCTCTGTGAGCCAAGATACAACTTCTGTTGACTACCCTTCGAACATAACAAGTGGTCGAGAGCACCGACATCAAGGGGGGCCCAACCCTGTGGACTCGATGTTTCTCTGCTGGACAAGGAACATACTGTCCAGCCAAAGGTCTAGGCGGAGCTTTCACAGCAGCTCGTGCACCTATCGTTCCCTTGACCGCTGGTTTATATCGGTACAGAAACTGAAATCCATGGTGCTAATCCATGGTGCTTGAAATTTGCTGACCTCAATCATCAGTCCATCATCAGCATGTCCGACATTCAGTTACTAACTGGCCTCTGCGTCCTTACCACCGGCTTCATCGTACTTCGGCTCGGGTTGGACGCTTTCCACTGCCGAATTATCGTCTACCTCGCCTGGTTTTCAAGCGTTACACATCTCTCCGCCATGGCCGTAACCAGACGCTCAAATGCGCGGGCGTGGGAGAATTACGCTAGGATCAGCCTCTCGCTTATCTTCCTCGGCATGCTTATTGTACCTAGTGTTCCCGTGGGCTTCTTTGATTGGGCGGACCCTATGATCCGTTGGCGAGACGACACTCCAACAGTTTATCCAGGATCCCCGGCCATTTGCTACTTTAACCTGAAGTTTGCGCCTTCCGTCCATAAACAACTTTGGAGGGAGCAGTGTCGACATACCGAATGTGTCGTTAACGAGACGGCGTTCTGGTGGCCTGATGAGGATAAGAAATACCGCTTCCCGCCTTATGTGTACTATTCAATTAGCGAGACGGCCACCTTCCAAGGAATGGTGTTTTCGTTGATCCTTTTGGTTCTCGGATTCGCTTTTCATGTATCTCGACTGATGCCGACATTTTGAAGGACGGTGACTTCACGCGTGTCTCTACCGATGACCAGATTATATGATCGATTAGTATCAAAGTTGGATGCCCATGGCGAGAGATCTGGACAAGTCGAGCGCTTCCAAGGTTTTCAACAGTTGTATTAGTCTTATCTAATTGTCAGCCCGATCGAGGCATAGTTTCGAGTAATTCAAATCCACACCAATCTCTTTACATCGATGCTTGGGCAGGTAAGACTCCATACTACTAAGATTATCTTAATACAGGTCGCTAATCGGTGCAGCTGTGCTGGCTATTTGTGCTTCTACTTTAGGGTACGTTTCGAATCCTAGGTTCAAGGGTGTCTCCAGGAGACCCACGCGTCTTGGTAGAGGAGAATAAATAGGGGTTTGGTCAAACTCTTCCGGTAATCCTCCTCATCGGCCCAGCCTTAGTTGTTTTGCGCTTCTTTGTCAACTAGGCCTCCGATCAGAGACCATCGCAGAGCCACACGGAGACTGGCCCGGATTTCCCTCGGCCGAGCAAATCCCGCGTGAAGAGCCTCATGTAGCAAGGGACGGATTTTGGATCGTCCAACGTCATAACCGCCGCCCTTTTCACTCTCGGCTACTAGCATGCCCCGGAGGCGCCTGTCCTCCTCAATCCTACGCCGCTCAACTAAGGCCGCTGGCAATCCCGACGACATCTTCTCAGGACCAAGACTCTTCTCGACTCTCGCACCATGTTTCAAATCTCTACTAGGAGACTTCCGGAAAGGGGCCTTGCATTACTATAGCATGTCTTTCCCTCTGTCTCCTTGCGGGCACTGTCTTCGAGACTATTATCGATGGCGATGCCAATCGCGGAGAACACGTGCCTAAACGCCCTATGACGAGCCTCTGGTTTCAGGATGCCAAGCCGCTCACGTACTTGCTCCTCTATCACCCGATTGTATGCCACCTCAACGTACTTGCCGGACTCAGTATCCGCGAGATGAACTCCTGCAGAGCATCTTATGTTTGGAGGCATGGTATCGCGCATTGGCTTGGATGCCTCGCTATCCTCGGTACATATGCTGCCTTGACCCTTTATTGGCCTCTCTACGCGACGACATGGAAGTTTTATAGTGCTTTTGGGATTACCGCGTACCCGACTCACGTTGTGGGTTTTATTATTACTGGGGGCTTCTACACCATCTACGTTCTCTTTAGGATCTTGATGGCTCGAAGCAAGACTAGCGGCAATGAGCAACTCCTGGTAGGCAGGCCACGAAGCCACCATATGACCTTCAAAACTCACTAACTGCCGCTATCGCGCAATACAGTACGCATAGAGTGGTGCGCTGAAGGTCATCTCACGATGGGATTCCTAGTGACTATCATGGCGGCCTGCACGCTTCGCAATCGCTCTGTGTTGACCGCGTCCTATTTATTAGTGTGAGTAATCATGCTTCTAGGAGGCCTTGCTGGCAGGGATATTTAGAGGTCTCATCCTAGGTCGTCAGGAATCCTTACTAATGGGAGCGATTCTAGGGGAAACTAAACGAAGCGAATATAGTGTAGAATGCCTTTATGTAGAAGACATCAGACTTTGGAGACTCCACGCCGCAATGAATAAAGGGAGAATGAGATGCCATTAGCCGCTAGGATGAAGTAAATAGGACTTAGAAGATCGCATCGACAGTTTCCTCGCATAGATCAATAATAGTCTATAGACATAAGTTATAACTATAGCTATTGTAATGCTTCAGCGTTGGATCCAGACTCGCCGATCGTACCGCAGAGGGGCAGCGCCCTGCGGTCCCGTAAGCAGGAACCGTTGGTTATGGCTATCACGATAGTTGCCATGGCTAGGCGTCGCGAACACGGTCGACGGCATCGTGGATAATCTAAATAACCCTAAAGATGTTGAGGTACGCGGCGACCTAGTTGTCGAGTTCGGGCCGGTTGACGGCCTGAGTCCCTAGTCCCTACGCAGCGGGACAATCAGTAGGACCCTGCTGAGTCCCGGCACTGGATGAACAGCCGGCGAGAAAACAGGATGGATCTGCAGGGATTTTGGCAACAGACCGGGGTCACAGTAGAAATGCTCCTTCACTTCGCGGTCACGGAGCTTTATCCTCGTCTGAGAAATCATCGGAACAATCGTCGCATTAATTCCAGCTCCAGAGACGGCCGCATCTGGATGCGCTTGAGATCATCTACCTCACTGACAAGAATGGTCAAATTCGCCTAGGAGGCCCAGAGATCTGTTGTGGAGCTTGCCGATACGATCGAGAATTGACTGACTATCTCTCTACTAGCAATGTGACGACAAACATAGGCGACTGTGATCGATAGCTCTACTAGGAGCTCTTCCTCATCTGTCTCAGGGCGCGCACAGGATGTGGCAGTTTACCCGCGTCCATAGATTAGGGGACGTCGAGCAAACAGGATGGTGTTATTTTTATGGGGTACTATGGCATCGTTAGGGCTGGCGATTCGAATGATGCAGCAGGCGAAGATGCCGGGAAAATATTACATGAACCATACGAAGGACATCGTGAAATACTGCGGGAGTGAGCGAATTGTACTATAACTAGATCTTGACCTGTCATAGGATCGCGCTCTATCACACAGAAAGGAGGTTGGTGAAGAGTAGCCTAAGCCCACTGCCACTCATTGTTTGCCGTCGCAACACCACAGTTCTAAGCATAGACAAAGTCAAAAGTGAACCCAACCGTACAGCATGTCAAACCCGGAAGCCAGACGGCCCAGATTATCATACGTCCCTAACGTTGCTTCGACCTGGACATGTCGCGTAGAATCTTGTCGTGGCAGAGTCGAGCTCCAGATGTCAGTACAACAGAATTCGCTCCAAAACCCAAGATGTAAGCCCACCTATTACAGTAGAACTAGCCTACTTCACTTTGTCCATTTGTAGCAAAGACCATCGGCGCCGCAGAACTGCGCGGACGGGCGGCAGCATGCTCGTCTGCAGCATTTATTGTATCGGCAGCAGTAGTTATTGAGCTGACAGCGGAAGGGGTAGCCAGCCTGGCAAAGGGCCCTCGCCTCGAAGCCGCCGACGTCAGGCTTCTCGTCTGAGTAGTCCTCGTAGAGCGCGTCGGGGATGTATTGGACATCGAGCGTGGGCAGCTCGTCTTGCCTCGAGATGGAGGCGGCCGCGGCGAGGACCGGGAGGAGGGAGACCAGGGCATGAGCAACCTTCATTTTGGATAGCTGGGTTATGTTGGAACCGTGGGATCTTGGTTGAGTCGAAAGGACACGTTGGAGTGGAAGCTGGAAAGAGGGACGGTGAGTAGGGATAAGCAGGCCTTCATATCGACGTCCACAGACGAGACCTCTCCTTGGGCCCCTCACCAACCCGATTCTGCCTTGCTCTACGAATTAAAACAAGCAACGCACCGTATTCTTAAAAATCAATACGAAGTTGGCCCGACTGCAGAACGGACTCGAGTTCGCCTTGAGTATAGATCAGCAGCTCAACCCAGGCGTGGCGGTGGCCGAGTCGCTGAGCCAAAGCCGTTACGCCAACCCCAGCCAATCAAGTAGACCGTGACACATGCACGCCGTTCGTAGTCCTAACGTTATTGATAGCTAAGTCGGTGCGATTGGGAGTTCAAGGTCTCAGCCCCGATCCTACATTCTTTCAACACCGAAAAAGTGTCTTATTTCAGCTCCCCACTGTTTACTGGTGTGACGGACTGTGGTTGGATACGGCAGTTGTCGATCTCTGCAGCACTTACTTTGCGGCAACTGAGAGACGCATCCGCGCCTTTGGGTCCGCGACAGTTTTCATGACGTCTAATTGGCCCAACAGTCCCCCAGACCCATAAACGCTTCCCAGCAACAACTTTCGCATAGCCCAAACTATCCCGACCTTCTAACCATCTCATTTACATGCCGTCGTACTCCGTAAGATCGGGCGAACTTTGTCCAAGCCACCTTCACTTGGTCGACGATTTACCCCTGAGCTATGCAATCGTCGACTCATACACGGAGGCCACGACCAGAAACCGACCGCCGTCAACTGTAAACAGGGTCGGGAAAGGTCTGTAAAGAACCGTACGTCAAAGGAATCTGCGAAGGCTTCGCCCCTTGACACTAGAATGTTAGGCTCACGGGTGTCTCCACGCCGCACCCCCGGCCCGCGTTTCGTCCCAAACATCATGTCGGCGCAGAGCGTCACGGGCATATCACAACTTCTCCGCGTCCGCGACATCAGGTCGCCCATCGAGGGCGAACATCCCAGAGGAGCTGATCTCGTGAACCGGAGCGGCGCCATCCCCGTACCCATCACCGTCTGCATCACACGGCTCTGCCGCGACATCGCAGCTGGCCGCTAAATCGCGCCCCTGGCTCAGCGTCGCCAGGACTTCTCGGATGTTCACGCTTGCCTCGTCTTCTTCCAGACCGTGCTCTGTCGGTGGGACAAGCTGACCTGTTCGTGCCTTCTCCCACACCGACGGTTCATTCCGCTCCAACCGCTCATAGACTTGAGAAGGCACACCGTGCGCCGGAACGTCCCAGCTTTCCAGTTCCGCCATGGACTGGATGTTGGCCGTCCCCAGTTCTCTGCTCTCCTCGGAATTCCCCGCAGGCAAGGCGAAATTGACGGGCCGGCTGGATTCTAAAGGACAATTCTCCGTGCGCTCGTCGTCCAGCACCTCTCGTCCATGACTGATACGCCTGTCGCCCACTTCTTCTCGTCCCCCGTCGACAGGCGCGACGATTCGTTTGTTGGTATACTGTACCGTCATGGCCGACTGCGATCCTTTGATCCAGCGAGCAAGGCCAAGGTTGGTGCGTCACCTCCTGTGAGCATAACCCCACTGGTGAAGGGCCCGAAACTAGGCAAAATACGCCCTCTGAGTCCATAAATCAGGCCTGTATTACTACATTAACATAATGCATTTAACGCGTGAAACTTTAGAAGTCGTACGACACTGCGACTCAAGCAGTGAAGCTGCCCACCATGATGAGATTTCTGCTCCCTACTGCCGTAGAAGGGGCTATCCTTACTTCTCATTAAACGCCTGATAAGACGGCTCGGAGTTCTAACGAATTACAGGGTCAAGGTGTCAGCCCAGACTCGTTCGACTGGCTGACCACCAGTCTTCCATTGGTGCCAATAATCAAGGTCTTGCAGGAGCGTCAAAACACGGAAAAAGTTAATGGCCATGTACCAATAGAAACTCGGAGCTATGCCTCAACCACGATTCAGTGCCAGATGATCGACATTAATCAGGGGCGGGCAGTGCTCAGCCTTACTACCACCACACCATGGACCCGGCATGATGCATTCCGTAACCAAGCTACTGTTGTCGCAGGTTCATTTCCTAGTCTTCGCAGGGGCAGGGATGCTCCTACTTGTATAAAGAGGGAGCGCCGTACCTTTTTGATGTGCAGGCATTTTTCCAGTCAAACCCTTTTCTTCAAGTCTTCCAGGTCCATCGACATCTCACGTTCGTTTGGCAAACAATGCATTTTATCTCGACCCTTGCTTTCTCAGGCGCCGTGTCCGCCTCGGCCCCTCTCTTGGCCGCCCGGCAAGCTCAGGGCTTCATGGCTTTAGGGCAGGTCATTGAGCGCCAGTCAGACATCTGTGTCCCGGTTCCCGCACCTTTAACTTGCGAGCGGTCATGTGGCCCAGGTTATGTCGAATGTGTCCGCCTTCCTACCTGCTATAACCCTGGCCGAGGAGATTCGTGCTGCTCGAACGGAAGTTAGTCCCTCCTCCAACTTCTGGTGAACCACGGACGGTATTGATGACTGACGCGTGGTATAGAGTACTGCCCTGCCGGCAGCTACTGCACGAATGCTGGCTGCTGTGACAACGGCCTTTCCCTTGAGGAGTGCGGCGCTACCGTCACCCTGAGCGTCATCCCCCCGCCTACGGTCCGGACTCCTAGCCCGTCCGGGGAGTCCCCAAGTTCTGATGCCGAGTCTATCCCCGAGCCTACTCTTGAGCCTTCCTCCTCCGAGAAGGCCGAGCCCACCCCTGAGCCTTCCACTTCTACCTCGGAGACGAAGCCGACCACTCCGGTCCTGACCTCGGAAACCTCGGCTCCGCCGCCCTCTAACGGAACCAGCTCCGTCCTGCCTCCCGTTCCCACCGCCGGTGCTGGCAGGACCGCCGACTTTGGTGTCGTGGCCCTCCTCGGAGGTCTCGGTGCCCTCCTAATAGCCCCGTAAACGGTGACCACTAGAAAAGGTCTTCCTGTCAGGTGGGACATCAAGGCATTGTAGGTTGATAGGCATACAGCCTTTGCGATGTCATCCAATTGCTCACGAGATCTGTCTCTCTTCATCTCTCAGCTGTATTACGGCCCTAAATGCAGCTCTTGTAAATCATAAGTTATAACCAATGATTGCCATCGTTCGGTGGGTAGTTCGTACTCGCAGGAGCCCATACGTAGCCGTCGCTAGTGACTATGGTAAATGCCGAAGGTCTTCCGTGATACGTTGCGATAGTTGCGCTGACCCACAAAAGTGTGCTGCCAAATGATTTCTTGCTCGAGGCGATGTGTACGAGGGGAAACCACATGAAACGACTGTCTATAGGACTACCGAGGCCAGCCATTCTCCATGAGATTGATGCCATTGTCCGCATTACCACCTCAGCCATCTGCGGCTCCGAACTGCACATATACCGTGGTGTCTCCGGGGGCCAGCCTCCGTGGGTCGGGCCACGACGCCGTCGGGTACATGGGGTGGGCAGCGCCGTGGCGTCGCTTGACGTCGGGGACTATGTCGTCTTCTCGGACAGAATCTCGCACGGCCAAATGCAGATGGCCCTGACGGCCATTGACTACTACGGCTATGGCTTCTCCACGCCGGACGGCCTGCAGGGTAAGTTGGCCTAGTGATGGGGGCCACGGCGCGAGGGAGCGAACAACTACCGCTGGTACGATGTAGCCGAATACGTGCGAGTTAGCTTCGCCGATCTCAATCTTATTTTGATCCCGCTGTCGCATAACACGACTAACTGCACCATAGAATAAGACTATCTAACGCTGTCGGACGTCTTCGCCACAGGCTGGGTAGGTCTCGACTTTGCAGGCTTTAAGGCCAGTGACTCAGTCGCTGTTTTTAGCGCTAGACCCGTAGGCCTCCTTGTAAAGTACTCTACCCTGCTGCGGGGCTCTCTGCGGGTCTACGTTGTCGACTACGTCGAGGAGAGGCTCGAGTTGGTAGCCTCGGTTGGTGCTATTCCGATCAACTTTATCGAGGACGACCCTGTGGCCTGATCTTGTTTGCCGAGCCGGAGGGCGTTATACGCTCTATCGATTACGTAGGTATAGAGGCTCTAAACTTGAAGCTGGAGATCGTAGAAGATATCGTGACCTGACGAATAGTTAGCGTTACGTACTTTGGCTTCGGTATCGGCTAAGTCGGTATCATCGTGGCGTAAGAGGACTCGCCAGGCGCGCCGCGTGGTAGTTCTATCGCGGCAAACGTCAATTTTCCTATGACCTAGTTCTTCGGTAAGAGCCTCGGTATCTGAGAGGGTGCTGTCGACCTTGAGGTGTACGCTCCCGTTCTGCTTGATCTCGTGTAGAGTGAGCGGGCCAACCCGAACTTCATCAGCGCGCCAGTCATTGGTATCGAGGAGGCACCTGCTTATTATGAGCGCGTCAACTGCCAGAAGGAGATCAAGGTGTACATTCGTTTCCCAGAACGCCGGTGAGGCGGGCGTGATGAGACGGTATATGAGCAAGGCATGGGGCGAGAGCGCGGTCGGCGATAGGCTAGGCGGTGCTGTATATCAGTTTATAGTCATACTGCAGTGAAATCTAGTCCTGTTTCGTATCTTCGTGTTTGAGACTTTGTGAGCTAGGTAAGGGCTTCGTTTCTAGCTGCCCTGATAGTGTATAGTTATCTAAACATGTTATGTTTTCATCTGTTTCTACGTAAGAGCGGGTCGCAACTGGCAGGCCATGCGTACCGGGGACGCCCTGTGAAGTATAAGTACGGTGTGTTCGCTCCCAGATATGGAGGACCCAAAGCCAGAGTCCAGAACATCCCACCCAATCCCTTCCCACCATTCAGCGGCTTCTCTGCCCTGGCGTGCGTCCTGTTGCCAGGCTTCCTGGCAGGCGTCATCACCTTGTTTTATCAACTCGTCTGCCTGTGGCGGCTGCAGCGATCGATACCCGTCTGCGGCAGCCGGATCCCTCTGATCGTGAGCTTTTGGGAGGCTGATGCTAAGATCACTACTTTACGCGGGTTGGTTTTTAAGTTTTAGGGCATGTTTCGCGAGGATCTGGCGTACGTTTCCAACCCTGACATTCCAGTGACATGATGTGGCGGGCGGCAAAAATTAGGATGACGAAACAAATCTAAACTCCCGGTTGGGTTCTGCAGAGTAACCAAGGGTCAGCTCCACGCAGTACAATGCTGCACCAGGTTCGGGTCGTCAGATTACTACGCGTGAGAGCATCCGCGCGAAGGTCGCGATATTGTCGTGTGTTGAAGGATGGCCAGTCCTTACGAGGTGACAGCAAATGATTCTGTCTATTCTATAAATTGTGTGGCAACAATCATGGCATGCCTTCCTTCGCGCGGGAGATGACGCCATTGTGTCGGGCGGCTCGTCGTCGGACGTTGCAAACTATGTCGGGGGCGACAGGTAACACAAGAACTTGTCTGTGCTGTAGTGTTGATATACTGATGTTGATCGTTTGGGCTCGGTCGTTGGATGCCGTGGAGTTGACCCAGATTCAAATGCTGCGGGCGTCGATGCGGGCGCTGATGCTGCCGTCCGTAGACGCCGTATTCCCTGGCGTGCTCCCAGGTGTTCCGGTGGTTGGGGCCTGCTTTGAGGGTAAACTGGCCTCCACGGGTCTCAATACGATACCAGGGAGAGGGGGCATTGAGGCCACTGGCAGGCGTCTTTCAGCGCTGTTGATTCCTTCAATTTCAAAAGCCCGTCTCGCTAGTATTCTGCTAGAAAGATTGGCTAGTACATCAAACCAACCTCAAGGGTGGTGTCATCGTGAGTTGCAGTGGAGTAACGTTAATGGGCCAACTTTCGGGCCTAATTGACTCAAAAAGTAAAGACGTGTTTCGGTTGCATAAAAGGACAGTACAGAATATCTGCATCGGGAACTCTTCGATTGAGGCCAAATTCTTGGGCTTTCAGGTGGCAGCCTATGGCACAGAAGAAAAGGATTCGCCAATAAAGCCGACATAATATAAAGAAACTCGATGCAGAGCCCTCTTCTGGGCAACTACTGAAATTTCTTTCCGATCAGCAGATTACCAATTAACGTACACAACATACATACTGTAAAGTAACGTCGAAACGAGCATAGTCTTACGTACATACATGATACATACACCAATCATAGACGAACTGCACTGTGAGTCCATTCCACTGAACAAAATCTAAAAGATTGATCATCCAGCCAAGCCACTCGTCTATCAAGTAAGACCGGTTCTCGGTCGTCTCAAGCGACTCTACCACATCTTTAATAGCATCACGGCGCTTATAAGCTGTATATTTAGGGCCTTTGTGGTCATTGTCAACTTTCGGAAAGAATTTAGATCTAAGATCATAGATACCGCGGCGACGCTTCTCACCAGCTCAGTTATTACCGCCGTGATTGCGGTGGTGGTCACGGCTATGCTACTCTTTTTCTTTGTTGCAGCTGATTAAGGTACATGAATCTACCACCGAAGATGAGAAGGCGGCACTTGCGGGCAAGGGTAGCAGAGGCCTATGGTGGTTGGGGTGCCTTGCTTAGCGTTGCAGTGAGGCTGAGCAGGATTCCTGGGCAGACGCCCGAATGCTACTGGTCGGCAGGATGTTACCCCGCGCTGACCTCCAAGGTTGAAAGGCTGCGCATCACAGCTCCTTTGCCGGTCCTGTCTCGGAAGATTGCAAACTTAAGCTCAGCTCGTTTACTCACACTCAGCTGCGTTTCAACGACCTCCTTGATGGAATGCTTGAAAGGCGTATCCAAAGGGCATACCCAGAAGACCTGCAGGGATTCACACCTACCTAGATGCCGACCGAAACTGTGTTTCTCACGGTTTCGCATCGTCTCAGCCTCCTAAAAGGCCAAAGGCGCATCGTCGATCTTGTGCCCGTTGTGGTTAAAAGTGAACCATTAGCTTTACAAGTATCTTGTCTGCCATGCGCCACGGCTGATGGTTCGCCTTGCTACATGCAACAGATCATCCTGTGCAGATCGCTCTCGAGTCGCGGCTCAGCCCCCTCGGGTGCTGGGCGCTTCAACTTGGTAAGCCATTAGTTCCTTCCCTGTGAAGAGCCTTGCGAGGGCAAGCAACATAAAACGTATCATCTTGCCAATCCCGAACGCAGTTGAGCCAGTTCATCCATCAACCTATCCTCCGTTGAGGTTATAAACCAAACCGCCTTGCTGAACTCATCCCTGAATTCATACATCAATGGCCGCCGCTCGAACAGACGCGCAGGTAGCTGCACTGTGTCAGCAGGCCTTTGAAGCTGAACACTATTGAAGATTCCAAGAGGCCTTCGACCAGCACGGGAAAGCTGTGACCGAGCTAAACAAACTAGCCGACGACGCCAAGTTCCTTGACCGCGAGAAGAAACGAATTGCCCGCAAGCAAGTCAAGTTCCATAGCCAACGGCGAGAGGTCCTACGGATGATCCTCAGCGGTCACAGGACAGGGCTCGATGTTGTTCTGCCCTCCTCCATCAGCGCACAGGAGAGTTTGAAGACGTTCGTCAATGGACGGCCGTGCCTGAGTCTGGACGAAATCCTGCTCTCCAGGGCCTTGAAGCCAATGCACGACAAGGCGCAGGCTGCCGCTCCACAGGGGACAGTAGTAAACTCAAGGCAAATCGTCTCATCATTTCTCGCCTCCTCGAAAGACAACCCGAGTCTGATTACCCCGGAAATTCAGCATATCTTCACATTAAACGCGGATGGCACCCGCTCTGTCCCAAGCTATACCGCTGCTCTCGACAAGACCCATCCTGCAATCCAGTTCCATATCTACGAAAGCTGCGAAAATGTCTTCACCTCCGGCCGCTGGTACTACTTCAAAGTCAAAGACTCGACTGAGCGACAAACCCTCTACGTCCTCCAAGGCCTCAAACGGCGCCGCTACCAAATCACACAAACCCACCTGTCGCGGGCCACCGAATTCACTTCGCCCTGCGTACGGACCCTGGTGACGCCAGTGCGCAGCACCGGCAGCAGCATCGACGGCATGACCGGCCGGCAGCTAACCCACATCACATCTTCGACCCTGCCGGTCGTCGACAAGCCGGACCGCACAAAGCACATCCAGTGGGAGCCGCGGCGCATGAGCTGGGGCGGGCGCAACTTTGTGTGGAAGGCGGGCAAGAGTAAGCTGGTGACCGAGCTGTGCGAGATCAAGTGCGAGTGGCCGCAGCCAGGCAGCAAGACGGGCAAGATGCTGGATGAGTGCTTCGAGCCGATTGTTCATGTGCAGATTAAGTTCGCATTGAAGAAGACGTCGGTGGTGACGTTCTGGTACGGGAGTGGGACCGACTGTTTGTTCCGCGAGTTGGTGTTGGCTAGCGTTCTTACTCATCAACTGGTACTAGCATATGGCCACTCAAACTAGGTGACAATTTCAAATGGCTTCTTAAGCTTGTGATGGCAATGTAGGATATCTCGTGATCATGACAGATTAACCGGAGGAGTAATACAGGACCGTTTTTATTTAGAGCTGATCTCTGGCCACACACTAGATAGATCAAGAGCCCTTCTTAGGTTCTATCCGTCCCCGAGGCTGGCGTATGATTCAAAAGTACCCTTGCCAGATACTTTTGCCAAAGGTTAGATCGTGGGCCAAGAGCGCCACGGAGACAGTCCTGTAAAGTGCGTCCATGACGGTTGCTAGTGGACACTTCTCCCGACGCTTGGGCTCTCAGTTGCACCCACGCTTTTTTCAATATGACAAATAGCCAAAAAGAAATCCAAATAAAACTTTAACGTTATCAATCCATGAGAGGTGAGAAGAAGCCGGGGTTCAAAGGAGGAATGAAGGACGGCGAGAGTACTATACTTATTTTGTCCTCACCCCGGACGTTAAGATCAACGCAATAGGGCAGGAAACGGGACCTAGTACTTTAAGGATGACATGTAGCAACCCCAAAGCATGGCCCTAAGACGGGGACAAAACGAAGACCTTGAACGCCGCGACAGACACTTGTGGGGAGGAAGCGTGCCACACACACACATACACACAGGTTTATTAGGCCTGGTGGCCTAAAGCCAATAGGGCAATATTTGCTATCGTATATGATCGTTTCCTTCGGTTATCTATGTCTGCTAAGCCTATATAGAGTCTGCTTTCCGCTCTTGCCTTATCGTATTCTGTCTTTCCGCTGGTTTCTCGTAGGATTTAGTACTATTAGTATGGTACTTAAAGGCTATTCTTTAGGTATTTAGAGTCTTATCTACGGCGACTAAAGCAACGCCTACTATTACCAGTATGAGATGTTGGTGTAGGTTTGATTAGTAGGGGAGGGGGTTTTAGCGTATGAAGTCCTTATTATGGACTACGTATTCTCTCCTTGGCTTATAGCTTATATAGCTTTTACATTTAGCTCCTAGTCATTGCTATCTAATATCGTCTTTCGATTTCCTATGTAAAATAAACCCTCCCTAAGCTAGAGGACGCTAATAATCATAGTTAGGGCTATCTTAGACGCGTCTATCGCGAGGGATATACCTAGAAGGAGATAGAAGGCCTACCTAGACCCTAAGAGCCACCCCTATACCTCACCCCTTACCCCTTACCCCTATTTTTATATTTCTATCCTACTTATAACCCTCCCTACCTCCTTTCCAATATCTACCTCCCCTTTACCTACCCCCCATACCTACCTAGACCTCTTACCTCCCCTATAGTGTAAAATAGAGATAGAGAATGTAGCTTAGATAGGAAAAATACCCATCCTACCCTAAGAACAGGTGTCTAGGACGTAAGCTAGTAACTAGAGACGTAGCGCTCGAATGATCCTAATCCTTTCGGAAACGCCGTTCCTACTATCTCGCCTAACCTTAACGATAGAACCTTCTACGAGCTCTATCTGTGGCCGTTTACCAACGCTGTCAGGGCCGGAACGGGTCCGTTATATGCTCCTATAGTCCCGTCAACTAGACGTACGCCTGTGAGAGCGAGCACCTAGTAAAGAATCTACTAAGGGACGAGCTTAGGTTTAGTAGGTACGTCGTCTCGAATTAGTTTGCCGCCCACTTAACATCCAAGGCTGTCAATGCCGGACTTGACATGTAGATGCCTAGACACGTCGTCAGCCGTCCTAACAGTCCTGTTTACTTTGATGATAAGATTAGGGATGCCATTATCGAAGGTGCTATCTCCGAGAAGCGCCTTACAAAATAGCACGTAATATCATAGCGCCTTACTACCTTGGACAGGACAGGCCTGACTTCGCAGCGGTTGACCCTGTAGGTCGCTTTACGGTATTAGCAA
Source organism: Verticillium zaregamsianum (assembly GCA_002851755.1). Lineage (NCBI taxonomy): Eukaryota > Fungi > Ascomycota > Sordariomycetes > Glomerellales > Plectosphaerellaceae > Verticillium > Verticillium zaregamsianum. Next base: position 627,571 of record NMXM01000012.1, on the reverse strand, counting down.
CCGAGCTCGGAGAACCTTAGGCTATGGCGTGCGGGCTTATCCCTAAAGACTTCTAGTTCCCTCGTGCCTTTAGAGTAGCTTAATCTAACTATATATACACCTGGAGAATAAAGTAGAAGATGAAAAAGTAACGACTTTGGCTTCCCGTTATGTACTCATGACAGTTTGTGTTTTACGAACGGCGGCAAAGACGACCATTCTGCGTGGTTACGTAGTCCTCTTGGTTGGTAACGTACCAGCCCTCACTACCGACAGCAGTCGGGGCCCAGAATACATCCCGAGGGTCGACCCTCTTCTTGATCCGAAGAAGACGATCATAGTGGGAGCCGAAAAAAGATTGCTGGAACTCCGGGTCCATTAAGTCGCCCTCGTTACCATAGCCACCGGCACCTGGGCTGATGTCCTTGAGACGTTGGGCGAGGTCGTAGGTGAGTTTGTGGTGAAGGCCGGCGACCTCCTCCTCCGAGGTATCGGCGTCCCATGTAAGGCCGATGATGTTGAACATCATCACGTCGCGCCATGCAGGGTTAGCAGCGCTGGGAGCAGTATTCTCGGGCTCGTCAGCATTGATGTTATAATGGACCAGGAAAGCACCCTCCTCGACAATACCGCGGATGGTTTCAATGGTCTTCTTCATGGTTTCCGGGTCCTCCCAGTTCTTTCGGGGAAGCAAACGGGATGCAGTACGAGCGAAGGGGCTTCCAACACGCTCGCGGGGGAAGTGCTGACCCCATGCGCCATAGAAACTTTCGTGCTCAAAGAACTTGACGTTGGGGCGGGCACCCAGAGAATCCCAATCGTCAAGCAGAGGTTGAATGAGCTCCTGGAACTCGTTGAGCTTCATTCCAGGGACCATGAAAGGCTTGGCTCTCCAGGCATACCCGCCATCGGGGAGCTGCGACATCCTGCAGTAGCCGTAACTCTTAGCGTCGGAGAAAGAGGGATAACGGGTCCAGTAGGCCTCAATAGCCTTCCAGAAAGTGTCGTCGGAGATATTCATAGCGACAGTGGTAGTGTCCCACTCCATTCCAGACACCACAATCTTCTGGTGGACCTTGACAGTCATGGAAACGACGACGCCCCATGTAGCAGGGCCGCCACCACGGATAGCCCAGAACAGGTCGGTGTGCTGAGTCTCATCGGCGGTGATGAAGCGACCGTCAGGAGTGACGATGTCAACGCTGAGAACTTGGTCTGAGCCGAGGCCAAAGACCGTTGTCACAGGAGAGTGACCGCCGCCAGCCAAGTAACCACCAGTGACACCAACAGTCTGCACACGAGTCAGCTTCTTTGATCAATTGAAGGGGGTGGGAAAGGGCTGCCGTCAGAATCTTACACGACATTCACCGGCAACAACGGTGTATCCCTCGCGCTCAGCAACATCGTATGCTTCATACACCATCACACCGGCGCCCATTTTGAAAGCAGGGCCCTTATAGCGGCCGCCAGCGGACTCGTAGTTCTGGAGGACCTCGATATCCCGGAGGTTGTGGGTCCAGATAGACAAGGCTCCCTGGCCAGTGCTCTTTCCGAGAAAGTCATGACCGGTGTTATGGACAACAAGACGAAGGTGGAGAGCGCGGGCGAAGTTGATGGCCAGCTGGATCTGGGCAACGTTGGTGACGTTGACAGAGTGCGACGGGAAGCCTCCAAGGGTGCAGTTAGTGCCGAGAGCAGCATCGCCGGGTTGACAGGTAGCACCCTGGAACAGCGGCGACATGACTGAGGTCGGGTCTGTGACGCTGTTGTTCCTGTGAGTGGGTGCAACGATGCCTCTGGATGACCAAGGAACTCACTGAGTAGTCGACTGGTTCCAGTTATCGAGCAGGAATTGGCACAGCTTAGCGTTATAATTTTCGCCCTCATAGCAGGCACTTCCGTAAGGCACAGTCTTGATTAGGGCGCCGCCAGTGAGGAGGTCGAAGACCTTCCAGATCGACTGCCTGGGGTAGAGGGCATCACCAGGGGCAGTCTTGCACCTAGGCTCCCGAGTCGCCCGACGCCCATTGGAGAGGGAGCTGTCCTCGAAACCAAATAGCTCAATGTTGCTCAAGCTCAGCTCCGTGAGGTTGGCAATCACATCTTCGGTAAGCTGCACGCTGTCATAGGTGGCAGAGTGAGCATTGGCGACAGAGGCAGCCGCAGGAGCGACGTTGGAGCTGTCGGCGGCTTCATAATAGATACACTGGTCAACACCCGAGGACTTCGCGAGAGGGCTCTGCGAAATGTTGCAAAACAAGGTGGGGGAGGACAAACGTGCAAACCACGCTGCTGCACTTACCAACAGTCTTGCCGTCTACGATGATGGTTTGTGCATGAGACGATCCGACAAAGACAGATGCCACCACCGCCGCCGCAAGTAACAAACCCGACCGCTGAACAAACATCGTGCCGCACTTTTCGCTTGGGCAAGGCATCAATGTAATGATGCTGGTGCAAAACACGATGAGGGATTGTTCATGGTAGCTTTCAATCCCGTACTTCGACCCTGATCTGCCACTCAAGGCCTTTTAAATTCGACCCACTAAATCCACAGCACAGGGTCCGGTCCAGTAGGAGGAACAAGCCTGGCCTTGCTTCATAAGCACAGCATCGGCACAGCACCCTGGCAGTACCCGGGTGGCCTCTGATTCGCCCTGTGAGGTCGGTCAACTCTCTCTGCTTCCCGTTGGATCTGTCTACTGAGGAAGATCATACTGCCGAATAAACCTTCTCCGGCCTCCGCCTTGTCATGCAGGATTTGCGATGAGATCGTCCACTCCCCCAAATGGCCTTCTTGTAGGAAGGGGAGCGCTATTCGCAATGTCGCAGACTGAAACTCCCACGTGCAGGGCATTTCATGGAGAGTCTTCACCCAGCAGTGCGCCCCTTTCGCAGCCTCTTTCCATTTCTACCTTTATCGTGCCTTGGTGGACAACACGAAGGGTTAGCATGGGAGAGCTGAGAGGACGAGTCAGAGAAGTCATCAATCAGGTTGGGAGGAAATGATGATCAGCGTCTTATCCATGGAACGCTAATGCAGACCTAATCCTGACCGACGGAGAAAACCTGGCAATCCAACATCCAGCTCCGGACGATCTTCAATGGCGCTGCTTCCGCTGCTTGTGAGCAGGCTTGGCAGGGGGGAACTCCCGTGGTCAAGCACAGTAATACGCTTAAAGTACTGAGGTATTCGTCTCACGACTCGGACTGTTGTGGAGTCCAGGGAATCACAATCGCGTTCGGCACATGAGCGATGTAATAGCCGCCATAGCTACACTCGGCAGTGATCAACTCCAAATTGCCCAGGGGCCCTGTTTTGAGCTCGACTGTGACAGGCAGGACGCGGGCATTAACGGGGCATTGTTACACAGCCCCTGGCCCCCTGGCCCGGCTTGCCCGTCCTCCAACAGGTTCTTGAGAGTGCATCTACACCGTATATATCCGTGTCGGTCTATTTCTGCTTTACCAAAATGGAGGCAGTAGCCAGCGTGATCGATGGGGAGCGGAGGAGAACATCACCCTGCCCCTGCCACTTCGCATGATCTACTTTGTAGACATTCTTAAGCACAAAAGCTCTAGAAAGCCCTTCAGGGTAAATGTACACGTAAGGACCTCGTCAAGTTTGGCCCATAGTATGAGGTGGGATGACTCCGTTTGGCAGCTTAGGAGAGATCTAGAGATGTATTGAGATAAATTCCAGACAATTCGAGAAATCAGGATGCGCTTTATGATCGGCACATTTAAATGGAGCGGCCCCAGGGTGCCTAACCGGACTGCGTGAACCCGCGCTGATCGGTCCAGAAATCAGGAATGTCGCGACCCCTTGCACCCCAACCAGTCTAAGCTCTTACCTTGTAAAATGCTAATTTTGCGGGGTCTCAGGGGCTACTCCAAACGCACCTCAAATTGTGTCTCTCACATCGGGATCGGAGTTCCTGGGTGGATAACATTCTTCGCATCCCCCAGACCTTCAGCCCAAGGAAAAGTCTTGTGTGGAGGGACGGTCATGCATCCCGAGTATTGAAATCTGCAAGAACCATTTGTTCAGTCTCGGTGGCAGTTGAGATGGATTTCTCGATGTTTTCTCAGAGGGACAGCATCGGCCCTGGACCGTATCCCGATGTTACGAAGATTCCTACGCCTCCGTTGCAGGCCGCGGCTCTTGCCATCATTTTTACTCTACCATCCATTGCCATTATCATCTTCTCGCTACGAGTCTACACTCGCGTGACCATGCGCATGGTGGGTTGGGGTATGTATCTATCTATTTCAACACAGCGGGCACTCCCCTCCGTGTCTTGAGAACGCGATGCTAACACCTGTGGTAAGACGACTATCTTTGCGGTCTAGCACTAGTATGCTGATCCTGAGTGCACATCCTGACAGCGAGGGCCTTTCATGGCCGGTCATACACACTTATACCGTCCATGACACTGACTTCGAACCTTTAGTTTACAACGCTCCTGATCACGACGGCGATCTTCATGTGTAAGAATACCAAACTCCAACGTCAAAAGTCTTTTGGTGACGTCCACCAGCTGACACAAACGTGTGTAGTCTTCAAGCTCAACTATTACGGCTGGAGAGATGAAGATGTGCCGGAAGACTGGGATCCCTCTGCTGGCCTCTGGTGGAACTTCTTCTACCAGATGTGTTACAACCCTGTCCTCGCCCTGGTCAAGTGCTCCATTCTGGTATTTCTTCTCCGGCTAGGAGGACATCAGAACACCATCTTCAGGGTCATATGGGCTATCATGGCTCTCGTCATTGGCCATGCTATCGCCGTCTTCTTTGGCGCTCTGTTCCAATGCGTGCCGATCAGGACAAACTGGACCCCGGAGCTGAGGGGGGATCCGAACACTCGGTGCATCAACAATAGCTTCCACATCATTCAGTCAGCTCTCAACATCCTGACGGACCTCTTCGTTCTCGCCGTACCCTTCTGGATTTTTATTCAGATTCGCATGCCTCGCGCAGCGAAGTGGGCGGTTCTCGGTGTATTCGCAATCGGTACCTTGTAAGTCAACCAGGGCCAGTCCGAATTGGATGTCTTTGAGTCTGGAGTTAATACCAACGCTGTCACAGGGTCCCCATCGTTGCTATCATTCGACTCATCAACATATACCGTTTATTATACCTAGGCGAGCGAGTCAGGCATCACAACATTGCCTATGTGTGGACGGCCGTCGAGATCAATGTGGCCGTTATCTGCTGCTCTATGCCTGCGCTTCGACCTCTCCTTACGCGTTGGTTCCCCAAACTCTTTGGCAACTTCTCCGGCAACAGCAGCGAACCGCAAGTCGCCTCCGGGAATATAACCTTTGGCGGCACCAAGCAGTCCGGTTCTAACGGACCGAGCTCAATGAACTACCGCCTCAAGGACTTGCATCCGTCTCGCAAGCAGGCAAACTGCACCGAGATCCGCGGTGTCTCACCCTCGGGCTCAGAGGAGGAGATCATGACCTATAACGGCATTCTGCGGACCACGAATTTCAATGTCCGATACGAAGATGCGAAGCGGAGCGATGCTGATTCAAACTTGTCAAGCGAAGTGCAACAATAGTATATTGCGGGCAGCATGACTGAGGAGTTCGGGTTCCTGGAGCTGGAGGATCATGACTTCAATCCCCTGTAATGAAATAGAGGCGTTGCATACCGAACCTGTGTGTCAAAATTTGGACTTTAGTGAATGTTCACGCTGATGGAGATGTCGAAGAGGAGCGAGTGCCAAGGTAACACGGAGACCGTCCAGACACAGTTTGCCCACTCGCTTGGCTTGGGAATTGAGAGAGTGGATAAGTCATAGTATAAAGGAGGTGTACGGTAAAACGGAAAAAAACATGAGTCTTTGATCTCCGCACAGAACAGATAAGGACCAAACAACAAATTAAGCAGCCAATGGTGATAGCTTTTAATATCGTCTGCCAACCTACATTTAGTATCAATGAGCCCGGGCTCTTCCCCCTAGCTTTCGTTTTGACACTGATAAGTCGTGTCGGATGCGACCAGACCAGCGATAATGCGGAACAGGTGGTTTAGTTCGCGTGCCAACGCGGCGACATCACTCTCACTGCCGCTGACTTCGACGCCGCCACGGGCCATGCGGTTGGCCGTTAACAGCCCAGCCTCCGTCTTCGCGTCTCATCTCAACAAAATCTATCCCGACGCCAAAGTTATCCCCCATCGACAACTCGTATTAAAGCATCATGGGCACTATGGTTGAACAGGGTGCTATACATCAAAGTATTTTGTAAAGGCTCCCGTCCATATATAAGATTAGACCTATGTAACCTCTGAGTCTTTCGGCGCTATATATTCCATGAGCTGCTGCAGCGTACATCCCCCTAGGTCGCCCAACGGACTGTGACTTGTATCCATCTCGGATGGATCGGAGTACCCTTTCCAATAGCCTGCAGCAGGTGGAAATTACGTCAAGCTCTCCAGTAGAAACCGAAGGAACGAATCAAGCACATCACAGGATGCCGAGATCGCGCAGCTTTGAACTCGATCGTGAATTGAGCTTCAAGCAAAATCGAACACGGGTACTGTAGCAGGTGATTCAAGTCCCATGTCAAAAACTAAATCAGACTTGACGTAATGGTCATTTATCATGCGGAGGCCTATTGTCTTTCATGTTCGTTTCAAGAGGCTCAGCCACCCTCAAAGGCACTCCGCAATATAGAGTAGAGACTCTTTAAGGGGGCGGATATAGAGCTGGATCCTGCTCCTATACTAACGAGGCCTCGGCGATGCCTAACACTAACTGTGTCCCCACTCACTACGTAATTCCTCAATAAATGAACACCGTCCTCGGCCTAAACCAGGCACTCCATTATCGTCCGCCACTAACCACCAACCAACTATCAATTCGAGTATATAACCAGCTCACAGTGGAAAACAACGGTCATCAGTCGCCATGGTAGGACCCTTTTAGGGCGTTACAGGGCCGACCAATAGCAGACACCCAAGATCGCCGTCAACCACCAACATCTAACTGGCACAGCGCCCTCCACCGCATCCCCCGTCAAACGGCCTACAAAGGCCGCTGGGGAATGAACACGCGACCACGTAGACTTTTCAGGCGTGTTTCGCAAAGCTTCATGCTATTGGCGGAATGAACTAGCTGAGACGGGATAACTGACCGTGCGTTGCATGGGGTATCGCCAATGAAAGGTTGACAACGAGTAAAGCGGCTAAGTTTAACCCGAAGTTGCACCACTACCAGGCCTTAGACCCAATCAGGTCCAAACTCTAAAGCTACATCCCGACTGACCATCGCCCAGCTAACCTTAGGTAGGCAAAATGCAGCTTATGTTGTGCGCGACATGTAACGTTGCCCAACCATCGAAACCGCATGGCTGTACTAGGACAATGCATGCTTACTGTTCATACGTACAGCTACGGTGTAAAGTTAACCCTTTATTAGACTTCTTAGGGCAGGTGGTATGCTGGCATCGCATTATTGGCCTCTTTGGGCAAGTCTGTCTTGAACTACTTGTGTTGTATGGAACGGGCTGGTCGATCGATTCGGTCCTGTTTCAAACTCGCATTGAGTATCGTCGCATTGGGCGCGGGAAGACTGGACACACCGGCTGGTGTAAGACTGAGGACGCTTACGGAGGACAGAGAGCTCATGTATTGTCAAGCTGAGGCGAGGCAGAATAAGACTAGAGCTGGAGTCGACGGTGAGGACATAAATAGGGGAGTTTGGCGCTCTCAGGGGCTCTTCACCCGCAGACACTATCTCCCACACAACACAGCACAGGTCAACAAACGCAAGAACACCTACGACAGAGAAGATGAAGTTTCAAGCCTGCATCCCCATCCTCCTGACTCTCCTCACGGGAGCGAGGGCGAACACGATTGTGAGATGGTACGGATGCAGCGGCGAGTATCAGCAGACGGAGACCACCGGAACTGGCTGTACCAACGTCAGTGGCTTCAAGACCGACAACCTATGCGGGGTGTGGGTGCCGCCGCCTGGAACTGACCGCTGCGAGTTCTATACCACGGGCTGCGGCAATCCGTTCGGCAGTACCTACACGTGCAGCGTTGCGTCGGGAAGGTGCAACTCCGGGCCCTGGGCGTCTATCGAGTCTTACAGGTGTTATCCCTAGATTAATACCGTCCAAGCCACGGTAAGAGATAATCCCGGCCCGAGTTCAAGCCTGTTTCGAAACTGACGTAGCCTTCCAAGGTTGACAAGACCAGAGGGTTGTCAGCATCAGGTTTGCTTGGTGGAAACGTCAAACTGACGCTTTGGGTGCCCTGGATTGACATCTTAGTTACTTCCGCCAATACACACGTTCCTTACAGTATACGATCGCTCCGTCAGTTCTCATTCTTGGAGAGAAATTCTAGATTGATTAGAGATAGTCGTGTAGTCGTGTTTAAGTGTCTAGGTCGCTTATCTATCTAGCTTACTTATCTTATATGTCAGAGTAATAATATTATAGTATTCTGTAGTAAGATAAAATATAATATACGTACGTATTAGATAGAGATAAAGATGCTTAGAGAAGAGGATTCTTAGTTAATTTAATTATCTTAAGGGGTTCTAGTTGAGTAGAATAGACTTTTAGTCGTATAGTTATAAGGAAGTAGCTACTTACTTATAATAACTACTTACTTGTCGTACATATTAAACATAATTAATACTTAGATTTCTTTTTAACGTAATAGTCTGGGGTATAGCTTATATCTCTATTACCGGTATCTCTAGAGGTATGATTATTCCTATCCTCTTCTTAAATATCTACCTTTACCAGCCTAATGCTAGCTTAATAGCAGCGGTAAGCTTCTCAGCTCCAATAGCGTTTGTGGCAGCATTCGGGTGGTAGTCGCAACCAACATCAGCTCCCTGCTGAGGCCACTCCACGAAGTGCGCCTTGATGCCGCACAATCTTCCTACAGACTCTTTCAGAACCTGGATCTGAGTCGACCTCTGCGCATCCTCGATTGATGGGTAGTCGTCTCCTAGCGCGGGCGAAGAAAGGAGGAAGAACTGTGCCTCGGGGTATTCGCCGTGCACCTTCTTAACGAGAGCGACCATGGCGTCGACCAGCTCCGCTGGATCGACCGGGTCGCGAACGCCTAGGTAACTGAAATCATTTGTTCCAAGGGCAATGACAACAGCATCGGGAGTCCAGGTGCGGGGAAAGGTGTATGAGCCGTCGGCATCGTTGGCGCCGTAGCGGGTGTACATGACAGGCATAGGAGGCGAAAGGTCAGGGGGTGACGACGCGTAGTTTCGGATGAGGCCCTTGCCACTCCATGCCACAACGGAATAATCGGCCTCCAGGGCGCGAGCGGTCACCGCTCCGTAGGTCTTCGGGTTGTTCTGCACGAGGGCCGAGTCGGTACAGGGGAAGACGCCGTCGAGGCCGTAGCCGACAGAGTGCGAGTCGCCGATAATCTCAATTCGGCGTTCGGGTTGGGGAGGAGGGAGGAACTGGCCATCCGTGGTTACATCCTTGACACGAAACGTGCCGAAGTACGTCTCGGAGCGTTTGCGGAGCTCGACCGTATGGGTTCCCTCGGGAAAGGAGGGCGTGTCGATTGAATCGCCCTCGACATTGGAGATGAGGATGGGATCGCCGCCGTCGATGGTCAGGTCTGCGCTTGTCGCGCCGGTAACGTTCTGGATGTTGATTGAAGCCCGGGTACCCTCAAAAGTGAAGATGACGCCAGTGCTGGGCCATGTGAGCTCTCGAGTCTCGGGGTTCACCCGCCCGACGAAGCGAAAGTTCTGTTCAGGTCAGTTCAATGGTAGCATGGTGTGTCTCGCTGTACCTACGTCTTGGCCTGGCTGTACGTGTACGGTCCTGCCCTGGGGCAGCGGCGTGACCGCCGGGACGATTGCTAGGAGGACTGTACTGATCAGCTTCATCTCGAAAAGGGATAATCGAGAGAGAAAACTCATCGAGGAACATTTTACCTGCCGACTCCTAGTTATAACCATCGTCCTCTTGGCTGAGAGGTAGATAGACCGTGCAGGGATCAGGTATGCGGGTAAACGCAGGAACCTACTTTAACCGCCCCATTGCATCGCGGCTTCACAGCGTCCGCACTTCTTTTAGGGAATTCCTCCAGATTCCCCGCCTTTACCTACGTGGTTTTCCTTTAGGTTCGGAGGGCATCCCTCCACATCATCTCTCAATCGGGTGTCGGATGGTAATGCGATCTTTTTCATGAATGCAGCCTTCTTACATTCCCGGCAGCTCCTCGTCGTGTTAGATTTACATCTCCGGCTGGCAAAGAATGTCCTTGCTTATGAAATCTCTCTAGCACGGCGACAACCTCGGGTCCCATCACGGTCCGAATCGACCTGACTTAACTACCTGGGTAGAACTATTACCAACGCTCTCCAAGATTCTACTTATACGACATTTGAGACGCTGGATTGTATGCGCAATAGATGAAAACGATGGCCTCTCCTCTCATTCTTCATTGATGACAGCGTAAATCTCTAGCGTTGGCAAGAATTAAGTTGAAGGAGGGGTGGGGGGGGGGGGGGTGTGAGTATCGTCTTGTCTCTCTTGCCCCGTCACGCTGGAAATGAGTTGACAATCCACAACATTCCTTAATTTATCTAGATACGAGGAAAATAGGGAGCTTACGCGCGTCATACCTTACCTCGAATTTAGACCTGAAATGAGAGTACTCGGATCCTATTTATATGGCTGGTGGGGGCCGGTATACAAGCCGTACTACGTGAATCAGGACGTGGTACGAAAGATAATTGTTATAGTACGAGGTAGCCTGTAGGTTTCCCTGTAGTTAGACTGTCTTTCAGGCTTACCTTCTCTTACGGGTTACAGTGAGTGACTGGTGACAAGTCTATAGAATGCTATCGACTTTGTATGGGAGAAGTTTGACTCTATCCCCCCTATCCTTAACGGCATCGTCTTTTTGAGCCTATCTTCTGCTCTATACTACGTCGAACCTTCGAGCATCTACTCCTAGATGGTATTCAAAACATCGACTTGAGAATCGCTTTTCTCTTCAGCTAGACGCGGAGCTCTGACGAGGCGGGGATTCTCGAGGACATGATTAGGACCTTTGGAGAAGATTCTTTTTAGGCTGTGCTTTAAGACTAGAAGCTGTGGGGCGGAGAATGCGGCTCATAACCCTTCGTAGCCTGCCTCTAGCGGACGTAGAGGAGTCGATGAAATGATGTATGGAGCTGAAGAAGAAGTATCCTCGGGTTATTTCCGGCTTTGATCTCGTGGTTAGGAGGGCTGGGCTCACACGCTCCCTTATTATCTACCTTAGCTACTCTAGTTCCGCGAGGAGTGTGAGCGCCGGTATCTTGATCTTCCTTTCTTCTTCTACGTAGGTGAAGTGCTCGGGGACGGTGACGAATACGACATGAACGTCGTCGATGCTGTCCTCCTAGGCACGAAATGGATTGGCCCCGGCTACTCGCTGTATAAATACCCTGACATGTTGAAATAAGTCTAGTAGAAGGATACCTACATCGAGGCCTACCTAATCAGTATCGGGGCGCTCCGCCTGAACGATAGTATTTTGGGTCATTCACTTCTAGCCATGCCTGCCGATGGCATTCCGACCGTGCTGGCCAGCCATGATCCTGGCGTTCTCAGTCACGGCGTGACGGTCTTTGGCTACAATTTCTCCTAGGTGATATAAGCGCTCCTGAATGTCGGCCTCGAAGACCTGGGGGATATCGCTGAGACGACGTTATGGTTATCGGCATTCCACAACGGGCAGGGAGGCCTGGAGGCTATAGCCTATGAGCAAGGCTCCCCTGATGGTTTTAGGCGCAGCTGCTTAGCTGATTAGTGGATGCAGCGGGATTCTATTCGTGGGTGGTGGCCGAGTATGGCGAAGAGTGGCAAAATTAAAGCCGTTGTAGAATCCTCGCCTACTATCTGGGGATGTGGCTTATTGAAGCTCTTGAAACGCTTATAGCTTCGGATTAGTCTTGCTATGCTATCTTTCTGTAACGCGTCATTGCCATGAGGTGTCTCTAACGTACCTGCAAAAGTTACTTAAGACCATGAGGATGGTGGGCGTATTGTATGTTTATAGCTTGATTTGGACTTCCTGTGCTGTGTATTCATTCTACCTAGAACCATGAACTTGACTTTGAGCTAGACTAAAGAGAAGCCTTTTCAATGCAGGGACGCGCATTCAGGTGTATAGGAAGGAATATGCATGTCATTAATCGCAAAAACTATTACTGTAAGCCACAACTTCAATGGCATTCTTGGACGGGTTTCACAAAAGCCAGCAGTCAATCAAAGTATCGTCCATTACCGGCTTCTGCAGCCTTATCGTTCAAAGTAAACAGACATTTCTACACAGCGTTCTTCTCGGATCCACTGCACGCAGCCTGCTCAATGTACTCTTCCACGAGACCGACATCAGCCCGTGCCTGCTGCAGTATGATGGCGTCCTCAGCGCCTGTGTGGCTGCCGAAGATCTTGTCCATCTCTTCCAGCGTGACGCCCTTCGTCTCGGGTAAGCAGAACCAAACCCAGATAATGCCACCACCGAGAAAGACAGCAAAAAAAATGTAGGTGCCCCAGCCCCAACCGGCGAACATGGCGGGGACAAAGAAGGCCACCGCAAAGTTGTTCAGCCAGTTGCTCGAGGCGCCGATGGACACGCCCTTGGAACGGATAGACAGAGGGAAGATCTCGGAGATAAGAACCCACGAGCAAGGGCCCCAGGTCGCGCCGAAGGCACCGACGTAGATCCAGACGAAGACGACGGCCACCCACCCGGCAACAGGGTTACTAGCCCACTTATCGTTGAACTTTGCGTCGATGATTCCTGGGATAACCATCGCAATCCACATAACAATAGAGCCGACAATAAGCATAGGTTTACGCCCAAGCTTATCGATGAGCGGCATTGCCGGGATGGTCGAGATGAGGAAGATGACACCTGTGACACCACTTGCGAGGAGGGCCAAAGTCCCGCCTGTCAAGCCGAGGCTCTGGAATACATCTGCGGAATAGTAAATGATCGCATCGATACCGCTGTTTACATTGATTAGTACCAGCAAGATATGCGTTCATGAGAGGTGGCTTTCACATACCTCCATTGCTGGAAAAACATAACGAGCCATGCAGTGGAAACCCGTTTGAAGTGATCCCAGTTTCTCAGAATCTGCCAGTATTGCGCCATCTCCTTACGTATTACATTTGTGTTCTTCTCGGCGAGGCCAGGGAAGTTTTTCTGGAAGACTCGCTCTTCAAAGAGAACTTCGGCTTGGATCTCCTTGAGCTCGGTCTGAACGAGCTCATCATCCGTAGGCAGATTTCGGAGGTACGAAAGGGTCTTGAGCGCTTCCTCGTTACGACCCTGCTTGGCGAGCCAGCGGGGAGAGAATGGGAGCCACCAGATGCCGACGGCCAGCAAAACAGCTGGCACGCCCTGGATGTAAGAAGGGAGGCGCCAGGCGAGATCGGTCTGACCCTCGCCAATTCCTCCGATGTAGTTACTACCGTAGCCAACCCAGAATGACAGCATGATGCCGAGGATGGTGCAAAACTGATAGAATGACACGATAAAACCACGGAGTTCAGGAGCGGATAGCTCGGCGTTGTAAAGGGGTCTGAAGCTGATCAGTAATACGAACACAACGAACATCCATAAAAATCACTGACCCTACACCGCTGAATGTGCCGACACCAATGCCGGTGAAGAAACGTCCGGCATACAGCATCTCGGGCTTATGATAGGATGCACCGGTATAGAGGAAGCTGCCGAGGATCACCCAAAGACAGGCCGAGAACATGGTGTACTTGCGCGAGAAAATCTCGCCAAAGATACCAGCCGTCAAGGAGCCGAGGATGCCGCCAAGTTGAAGGACTGAAGTTAACCAGCCCTTCGCGCTGGATGATTCGACAACGGTAGGAAAGTTGTCAATAAAGCGTGTCATGACAAAGGACTGCCCGAGGACACCCTGTTGATAGCCATATTCAAATCCTCCGAAACTAAGATATCAAGTCAGAACGACTGTAATATCATGGCGCTCAGCGCCATTCAGGGGTGAGAGGAAACGTACGATGCGAAAAGTGCAATGACGATGATCTTGGGATTGCTCTGCAGTGTTTTCCAGCGGTTTTGAAATGCGAGCTCGGTCCGCCCCTGAGCCGCCGTCTTGGGCGCGGTGCTGATCACGGCCATGTTTGCTGTGTTTGCACGAAAGATGGTCGAGGCGAGATTGCTTGCCAACTGAGGCGAAAGGTGATGATTTTGCGCTGCTTCCGAGATGAGATCGCAAAGTCCGGGATCAACTGGAAGCCTTCTGACTTTATAGATTTCGGCCCCCAGATCATCCTTCCCCGCCTCGGTCAACAGTGTTTCATCCGCTCACGAGCAAGCACCGGGATCACCGCAGCCAGGCGTTAATTGCCTTCGTAACTTGCTCCACCAAGATTGAAAATTGTCTTCCCCATGGTGCTCCAGATGCTCCACGATTCCCCAAAACGTGGAGGCGGTTAGTTTCGGGCCAATGATGGTGTCGAGGTGTGCAGTGAATGACACGACATCACGAAAACCTTGGTTCGACAGGGATGCGCTAGGATGCCTCGTTGCTACGGTACGAGAGGCGTGATAGGCTATGCTACCTGAATCTGGCTAGCACCTGGCCGTGCACGCAGAAGATCTTGCGACAAATTGGTTGACGGCGAGCACGTAGGCTATGATATATGGATCTGGTTAGTCTCCTGACCCCGGCAGTCCACAGCGGCCTCCGGTATTCGATTCTAGACCCCCAGAACTTGTGGGTCTCAGAATCCTACCGAGCAACATTAGTGGCGCTACCAGCTTTACGTTATGGGGAACCTCAGGAGCATACAGACAAAAATGGGACTAGACATTCCTCGTGATGGAGGGTTGATAGTTAAAGTCGAGATCATGATCTTCTCGGAACGACTGCCAGATTTTGTCGAGATTTGCCGTCTCTCGCTGAAGGTTGACTCCAGCCTCTCGAGAGATGCGCTGCAGGCAGTCTCTGATGGCAAGTTGTTGGGCCTGATGCGTCATCTCTTCGGCAATCAGTAATAATGCACCGATGAGGATCGGATCCCACTGCTCCTTGAACGTATTCCAAACAGCATTTCCAGCGATCTTTTCCGAGTGCCAGCTGCGTGATTCGAAGGGCCGTTGCGGCCTGATGACCGCAGAGAGGCCAGGCCGGTGCCTAAGAAGCAGCAGGCACGCCAGATGCATGTTCGTGTTGCTCTGTAGGGATAAAGGGCTGGTGTGAATTGACACTGGGAAGCCCGGGCCTTCTGCGGTCAGACCTGCTGCCTCCAATGCCGTCGTCTCCAAGATGGGCACCATGTCCTGCGAGCGCGTTTGATACCAGTGTGCACACACGGCCCAGTTTGTAGACCAAGCCGACTCGAAATCACCTGCAGAGTCTTGCGTACCAGACTGCGGACTTATGCACTCTGCGGAGAAGACTGACGGTCTGCTGTTGACTACTTTGATACATCGAACCAGGTGTTGGATACTGGCATCATTCATATCCTGAGGGGAAGATCCGGACGTGGACATGGAAAGATGACGAGCCCAAGAAAGCAGCTCCTCCGAAAGAGGTGCATTGGTACGCAAAGAGTGTGCCAAGACTGAAGGGTTTGCTCTGTTAGTATTGAATGCAGTTTAACTTCTTCAGTATCATCTCCATGAGGGGTCGGCCATACCTATCTTGATTTGGAACCGAGAAAGAGACTGAAGGGGTTCTTTGGTGATTTGCAAGGAAAGGCCAGATGGTTCGCTGTCAAGACTTTGCAGTTCAACATTGGACCATTCTGAGGGTTGCCCGCCAAAGAAGTTCCTCATGGCCAGTAAAGAGCTCCCAACACGCGCTGTAAAGGCATCTTTGGTCGAAAGGTCGGCAAGCAGCTCTCGCGCCCTCTCACCCGAGTACCTATCTTCTGGTATACATTTTGTATATGCTGATCGGCTTCCGACGACGAAAATAATAGCTTGCATGATAACATCCTGTGTTTGGGCCATGCCGAGAATGTCTATGGCAAAGGAGGATCGGGGTGCGCTTGAATCAATGAGTGGGGCAATATCGTATCGGAAGCAGCGCAGAATCGTGGCGAGTCTGCCAGATTCTGCGAGGCTCGCGTTTGTGAGTAAATGTGCCGCTCCGGGATGGGCTGTGATGAAGACGTCGCCTATAGTGGCGGCAGTGGTTGACGGGGGGCCAAGGGAAGCTGGCGACGGAGTCGAGATGTGTCTAGGTATGGATAATGGCACAGAGGACGAGCTGCTCCTTGCAACATGATCCGTCCCTCCCTCGATCTCCGACGAGGACCGTATGTCAGAAACCCAAGTCAACGGTCTGTAAGCGCAGGCTACATTCCTTTCCTGGCAACCGCCACACTTTGGTTTCTGTTCATCACCTAGGGCAGGGATTAGCTACAGATATCGGAAGATGTCAGGCTCGCTCGCAGCTGTGGTCTTGTCACAATCAGCGATCTTACATTTTCGGTGACGTTTCCGACAAGGGATGCATCCTCTACGGGACCGCCGTCTTGTTTCTGGAAGGGCTCGGACTCCAGCTTCAGCGATGGCTCCGGCTCCGGCCCCGATAGCTGGCGTCTCGACGCCGCCGGGCGGAGTCGATGCAGACATTGCACTGTATGAGAAACATGGAGCGTGGCACGCGCGACTCGGTCGTAGTCGTGGTCGTGATCGTGTTTGGCGATATAGCCTATCTGCGGCTATGAGGCCGAGGACGTCTGGGGTGAGAATTTTATGTGGTAAACACCTGCAAAAGAAATAACCAGGAGCTTGACGCCAAGATGGTGCTCTGTCCCAAGGCTAGTGACTAATTGGTGCCTGATATCCGGGGTTAGGGACGGGAATACCAGCACAGTGCTCGCTGGAGCGGCGCATTCCAGGGCGTGGTTGGGTACAGGCCTTGGGGGCGGGATCTCGCTCATTGCCGCTTGCTGGAATTTGGAATGTTGATACTGAAGACTCTATTCACACGTCCACTTCACGTCTCACCAAGGTACGATTTGCCTACCCCTGTTGCTACAGGCTACTACCAGGCGCTCCGTGCCGGACCTGCCGTACCGAGCAATCATGACCAAGCACACACATTGATCCCACGACGACCGTAAAATCTCAATGGTCTGGTACCACCTCTGATCATCGTCTCTCATCAACATGACCTCAACAGACGAGATGGACGACTTGTCCACCGACCCGCGATTTCTGGAATTACAGGAGCAGCTCAGAGATGCCGTCTTCACGGGTCTATCCACGCTCAGTCCCAGCAGATGGGCTACACCAGAACCCCCAGCCGCCACCGCAGCCGCCGGCCATGACAGCAGCGAGCATCAGTGGAAAAAACGACGTCTGGACTGCACCACCATCAATATCCCCCAGATTCGCCTGATAAGCTATCTTCGCAATTGGGTTACCGAATGCGCGCCGTTCTTGGACAAGTTTGACGAGGCTCGACACTTCCAGATCCAGGTCCCCATCTTGGCGCAGAAATCACCTGCTCTGTTCCACGCCATACTGGCCTTTTCAGCCAGGCAGATGGAAAGACGGAACCCCTCGTCGCCCGAGAGCTATGACAGCCTGGAGCTCTACCAACAGAGCATCTTAGCTCTGGGCCCGAGCCTTCAGGCCAAAGATCCGAGTATCCTTGTCACCGCCTGCATCCTCGCCGTATTCGAACTGATGGCAGGAAGCTCCAAGGATTGGCGCCGCCATCTCGAAGGCTGCGCCGGGCTTTTCGAGTTCTTCGGTGTGAATGGATTCTCGGGTGGCCTGCCTCAAGCTGTCTTCTGGTGCTACGCGCGGATGGAAGTGTGCGGTGAAATTATCTCCTCTGGCACCGAGACCACCATGCTGCCGCTCGAGAAATGGATACCCAGTCTGGACAGCAGCCCTTCTGGCCACAACTCCTCTCAGGATTTTGGGCAAACGTCAGATGCGCGTGTCGAGCAGCTTTTCTGGCAGCACAGCCAGGACTCCTGCGACACCTACGCTAACTGGGCCCTGTACCTGTGCGCCGAAGTGTGCAATATGCGGTATCGGCTTGTTCGGTACTTGGGGCTCGGAGAACGAGACGAGCTAGACGACAGACCGTTCATGAAGCGATGGGAGCAGCTATGGTTCAGGCTGCAAAGATGGTATGACCGACGGCCTCGGGCCATGCTGCCTATCATCGATGCCAAAGCCAAGACGGCCGAGAGCCATCTGTTTCCTACAATACTCTTCTCTCACTGGGCGGCCATATCCAGCAACCAGCTGTATCACGCGGCTTGTATTATCATGCTCGAGATGCACCGATCGGACCGTGTTGCGCCAGAATTCTCCGCCGTGTGGCACGCTCGCCGAATCTGTGGCATCTCAGGCTCAAACCCGCATCTCGGGAGCCTAATCAACGCCATTCAGCCACTATACTTGGCGGGCAAAATCTTCACCCACGTCGCCGAGCGCCGCGAAGTCGCCAGGATCCTCCTTCACATCGACCAGGCTACCGGCTGGGGCGCGCTCTGGAGACTGAGAGATCTGGACGCCGAGTGGGGATATGAACCCGGCGAGATGCTGAATATGGTGACCGGCACGGCGACCTCCCCCACTGTGGTCGTCGCGTAGGTGCCACTAATCTGGCATGGCGCGGTTCTGGGATATGCAGCCTCGCGCTGTTTAGCGTCTCCACCGGGCTCGTGTCTGGCGGGAAAGATTTCCTTGATATCTAACACTCAGGAATAAAGAGGGTGTCTCGGCCGGACCAGTTTTGCTGTCGTCATCTTTCGCATTGGTCTCTACAGTTGCAATATAACTTACAACACAGAAGTCAAACTCGTCCCAACCATCATTGAGCGCTTCCAACCTACATCCATACTCAACAGCGAACATGACCCGCCGGCCCGTCATCCACGTCCTGGGGTCGCTCAACCTGGACCAGGTGTCCTATGTCTCCCATCACCCTCTCCCAGGTGAGACCATGACAGCCTCGGGATTTGAATCAGGATGTGGAGGAAAAGGGGCCAATCAAGCCGTCGCTTGCGCCAAATTGTCACGAACAGCTTCACTGGGAGATCCCAGTGTTGACGTTGCCATGATCGGAGCCGTTGGAGGAGACGCAGCCGGATCTGGCCTCGTAAAGAGTCTTGCTTCCTGTGGGGTCGATACCAACATGGTGCGAGTCAACAACTCCGGTGGCGACGAGGGCCAAACAGGCATTGCTGTCATCATCATCGATGAGTCGGACGGCCAGAACAGAATTATCCTCTCCCCAGGAGCCAACCGGTCTGTTGGCCAAGAACATGTTGAGCAGTCCATGTCTCTCAAACCGGACCTTCTGATTCTCCAGATGGAGGTTCCGTCCACCACCGTTTCGGAGAGCATCCGAGCTGCCAAAGCCGCGAAAATTCCGGTTCTCCTGAATCAAGCACCCGCTATTGAGTTACCTATTGAGGCGTATGAGGGATTGGACCATTTGATCTTGAACGAAACGGAGGCTGCCCTCCTTGCTGGCGTCGCCGAATCTGAGCTTGAAGACCCTTCATCTCTGACTCTCGTTGCCGGCCGATTCTTACATAACGGTGTGAAGAACCTCATAATCACGTTGGGCTCCCGAGGCGTGTTCTATGCCAGTCAGACTGGTGAAAGCCGGCTAGTACCAGCTCTCAAGGTAGAGGCTATCGACACGACAGCCGCTGGGGATACCTTCATTGGCGCATATGCAGTGGCCTTTGCCGAGGAGACCTCTCGTGGCGAGGTTTTTAAAATTGAAAAGGCTGTTGTTCGTGCCATCAGTGGATCAAGCATTACTGTGTCACAGCGAGGAGCCCAAACATCTATTCCTTGGAGGGATGAACTGGAGAGACTGATGTTGTCATGAAATACAGCGTGTCCTTTGTTTGTAGCGCTGATATCTTGCAAAAGGAGAGCTCAAATAGTCCACTTGGTTTTGATTCTATGAAATCTAGGTCAGATTTCGCCATTCATAGATGCCGAAAAATGGGATCATTCAAGTTCAGCCAATGCTCAGCAACGTTTAAGGCTCAAATGAAAAATAGCAGAGTGAACCTCATATCAATCGACAACGGCATCGAACTCTTTGCCGTCTTCTTCCCCAACCCATCTGTCGACGATCCTGGTTGCGCGAATCTCTGGCTAGATAAGTTGTACTGCGTCAAAGTAGTGGGTACCCACCCCCATTCCACTTCGCCGCCATACGCACTGGCGCCTCTGGCCCCGGACTGACGATGAAACCAATGGATGTCTGTCGTTTGTCCAGCATAGGCCTGTTACGATACAAAAAGACCAGTCCCAGCAGGTCAACGTGCCTTCCATTACCAAGACGGTCAACACCTGCGATTATTTCTATGGTGTGGCGTATCAGGTATTCCTGCAAGACTTCTTCGCGTAGAACCTAAGTCTCGAAGGGCTGGGCTCTTGCCAACTGCAGCAGAGTTGCCGCTGTTGCGTACAACGCGTTAGTACTATGGGTGAGGATGCTTGGTCTCTCAGTGTGTTGTGACAACTCACTAACACGGATCTAGATACTAGTACCTCGGTTGGCAGGTGCCCCGAAACATAGCTGGCGCCTGAGCCCGATACTATCGACACTTGTGCCTGCTTCAAGAACCTGAGCGGATACGACCTGGGCGGTAACCTCTGCCAGGACATCGTTGCCAATAAAAACCTCACAGCCAGGGACTTGATCAGCTGGAACCCGTGGATTGGCAGCAGTGAGGCCGACTGTGACGCCAGACTCTATGCCGGTATTGCGGAGGCCGCCGAACGCACGCCTTGCATCAACGTAGCGGGCAGCTCGCCCGGAACCCTAGCCGAGCACTACGTCTGCCCCGACGGGTCCCGCTACCATCTCTGCCACCCAGACGACCTCTGTCACCACTTCGAACCCGACAAGACCCGTCGCCCCGCCTGGACCGACACAGACGGGCATTGTCGCACATTGCCAGGTCTACTCAGGCCTACTACGTTGCCGTTCCTGGTGATGGGTGATGGGCTATGCCGATAGTGTGAGAGAATCACATGGGCTCTGCCTATATAAGCAGTGTGGGCTCAATTCCAAGGACTTAGTCCTTGGAATGTTAGAACTTTTGGTCTTTGGCTCAGGGGTTAGCCCACCCTGTTACAGATAGCCACTACAATACACTAGACAACCTATAACTTGAAATCCGGCAATGAACGGGGGCTGCTCCGGGCTCTGGCTCGACTAGCCTACAGTCCCCATCGCGCTAATAGTAGAGGAAGACGGGAAATACAAGGCTTATTAAATAGATATAGAGAGCTAGGCTTATAGGAAGCCGCCGGCTATAACTATCATACGTCTTAAGATGAGGCTATGGTTATGTAGAGGATTATTATCCTATTGTAGCCCTAGTAAGCCTATATGTTAAGGGAGAAAAGATATATAGATTATTGCGGTGACGACGATACAGGCGTTCAGGGTAGGTTAACTACTTAGCATACGATTATACGAGCTACGTATTATGTAATATCCAAACGCCTAGGCGCGCTCTCACGCTATATTTATATAGCTTCGTATTTCATCCACTATTTCTTTTCATACTCTTCTTACCTAGTATGTAATTAAATATCAGCCTATCTATTAGTCGCTTTAGTCAAGTAGACACTATCGGAAAGAAAAGTAGCTCCGTAGTCTACAAGCTAGGTCAGCTACGCGAAGTCGGCTAGGAAAATACCGCAATATTAGACAACGGTTGCTGGCTGGCCAAGGGTCAAGACAGGGGCCCTGGTTGGGGCGCCTAGGTCTCGAGTCAGCCTCAGCCGATACCGGCCAAATCATGATTACTATTTTTGGTGAGGGGTATTTCCTTGTCCCGTTGAAATATGAAGGCACGTCTTCCGATATCTCCTTGCCTAGTCTCCCTGTGCCTTCTCATCTGACATTTCCTCCTACCATTATGAAGGCAGTCGAGATCTCAGGCGCCGACTCAGCCTCGCTGGATGACCGGCAAGATCGTCGTCTTGGGCCCGAAGAGCCTGCTCAAGCTCTTACGAGCTTCTTTCGTCGCTCAAAGAAGCGAGACCTGGATGACATTGCTACCGAGCCAAGCGTATTCGACAATCCTGAGCAGGCATTCCTTTTTCGCCCTCACCCTAATTACGAAAATTTACATAGATTCGACCCTCATTTCAGGTGGACACTGCGAGATGAGAGGGTAATGTTCTCTCCTGCGAAAGAGTATTATCTCGGTATTAACCCTCTAGCAGCGACTTATCCACAAACTAGATTGGAGAGTGACTTTTTGGGCCTGGATGGCGTTCATGGCTTTGAATCTGGACCAAGCAAGCCTATCGCAAGCAAACACGGACAACTTCCTGGACGATTTGGGGCTTGATACAAACGGTAATCAATGCTGGGCAGACACAAAAGATATTTCTAACGACACATAGACTATAACCTCGGCGTAACTCTTTTTCGCGTCTTCTTCCTGATTGCAGAGATTCCTTCTCAGCTAGTCAGCAAGAAGACTGGGCCAGATCGATGGATCCCCGTGCTGATGGTGTCTTGGTCGCTCGTTGCCATCTCACAGTTTTGGCTGAGCGGCCGTGGATCCTTTCTCGCCACCCGTGCGTTGATGGGACTCTTACAAGGTGGTTTCATACCAGACCTGGTACTCTATCTGTCCTATTTCTTCAAAGGAACCGAACTGCCATTTCGCTTGGCGATCCTGTGGACTGCTACCCGCCTCAGCAGTATCGTGGCGCCCCTACTTGCATTCGCCGTACTCCGACTTCGAGGCCATAATGGCCATGCTGGTTGGAGATGGCTCTTCCTGACAGAAGGTCTGCTGAATATCATGATCGGCTTCTGGTCTATTTTCGCAATGGCACCGTCGCCAACGCAGACGAAGGCTAAATGGCGGCCGAAGGGATGGTTTGACGAAGAAGAAGAAAAGATCTTGGTTAACAGGATTCTTCGAGACGACCCGTCTAAAGGCGGTATGCATAACCGGCAGCCGCTGACCCCTAAGTTGTTCTGGGAATCCCTGTGCGACTACGATTTATGGCCCTTATACATTTTGGGTCTGACGTTCAATATACCGGCTGCGCCGCCAAACCAGTACCTGACTCTCACCCTGCGGCAACTAGGGTTCGATACTCTCAACTCCACTCTTCTTACGATTCCGGCTCAGCTTGGGACGACTATTAATGTGAGTTCCTGTGTCTTTTCACCCTGCCGAATATATTTAACCTTTCCCTATAGATGCTACTAATCACATACCTTTCCGACAAGATTCAACAGAGGGCTTTGATGGGCTTAGTTACCCAGCTTTGGTTCCTCCCATGCTTGGTAGCACTCGCTGTTCTCCCTACGGGAACAGACAAGTGGGGCATGTTTGCACTCATTACCGTCCTTCTATCGTTTCCCAATCCTCATCCCATGCAGACGGCTTGGTGCTCCCGCAATTCCAACGCCGTCCGAACAAGGGCTATCTCTGCATCTCTATACAACATGTCGGTACAACTACAGTCGATTATTGGCTCCAACATTTATAGAGAAGATGATCGGCCTGAATATCGCCGTGGAAATCGCGTGCTTATCGGCATTATTTGCCTCAACATATTGTTGTATATCTTCACTAAAGTATACTACACATGGCGAAATAAGCAGAAGGAGAAGGTTTGGAGCGGGATGACTTCTGTAGAGCAGGTGCAGTATATGGAAGCCTCTAAGGACAAAGGTAGCAAGCGGCTTGACTTCAGGTTTGTATCATAGAATAGACGCAACATACAGTCCTTGTATTTGTCTCTTAGTACACTAGAAATGACTTGTAGAACCAACTTACTGTTTCTAGATCACGAAATGCTCTAATGCAAGGCTTCTTACAGCCGATTACCTGTGACGCATTTTGTATGTGTTAGTTGTCGGTATATCGTAGACCTAACAATTAGTTTGGAAAAGGCTTGCCTGTTCTCTTAAAATTTCATCAGTTGCCTTTCGTATTTAGGAGTATGTAGGTGGTCTTTGAGGTTTACCTAGCGCTATAAGCTCATGCGTGGGAGGTATGTAGGTCATTCGCGAAGGCCAGGAATCGACCCTTCTGTGTTGATTTAAGAAGGGAGCCCCATAGGTAGAACCTCTATCTGCGATGTGGCTATCACGTGAGCCAACCCTAACATAAATTGCCTCTTTAGTAGGTAAATTCTAGATAAATTAATTCTCACGGTAATCCTAACCCTTCAACCTGCCATTTTGCTTGCAAGCCGTATCAATGTCAAAGTTTTGATCTTAGCCAAAGTTTGAACATCATTTGAAATGGCTTCTCTCAATACTTTCAAAATTCTTGTTGTGGGAGGCTCATATTCTGGCCTGGCTTGTATCATCAACTTGCTGGATCTCAATCGTGGCCAATATCACACCACTGTTGAGGAGAGCCAATCCAACTGCGGTTACATTTCTATCGAAATTTATGTTGTAGATGAGCGAGACGGTTTCTGTCTGAGTTCCCTTGAAGCATGTAATAAGATTCTGGCGCTGACATATTACTAGACCATCTCCTCGGCTCTCCCCTTGCCGTCGCGTCGTCTGAATACGCAGCGAAGACCTGGGTTAAATTTGAAAACATCCCTGCTCTGCAGCACCCAAATCTACATTTCGTTCAGGGATCCGTGACTCATGTGGACACTCACTCAAAATGGGCATACGTTTCCTCAACGGCGGATGGCAATACTGAAGTAATGACTTATGACTTCTTAGTCGCTGCTTCAGGCTTACGTCGTCCCTTTCCCGTTGCCCCGCAGTCTACTACTCGAGATCAATTCCTCCAGGAGATCTCAAGGCATGTTGCTACAGTATCCGAGTCTTCAGACGGCATTCTAGTCGTCGGTGGGGGCGCAGTGGGAATCGAAACGGCGGCCGAGCTGAAGCTTGTACATGCCCACACTAAGGTTACACTTGCCCACTCTCGCAACAATCTTCTATCATCCGAGGACATATCCGATGAATCTAAAGATCTAGCCTGTGAGCTGTTGCGTGGAATCGGCGTCGAAGTTCTCCTCAATCACCGCGTTGCCAAAAAGGATGCCGACAACAATGTCGAGTTCACAAATGGTCACAAACTTACCGCCAGCCATATCATTATGGCTACATCTCGCCCGACTCCGTCTTCATCTTACTTGCCTCCTACAGCAGTTGACCAAGAGGGCTACATTTCGATTCGACCCTCTCTATTCCTTGAGCCCAGCGAGGGTATCGATAATGCCGACTTTCATCTTGCTATTGGGGATGTCGCCTGTTGGTCTGGAATCAGGCGCTTTGGCCGGTCAAAGCAGATGGGCGACTTCGCAGCACATAACATACACCAACAAATAATGGCCCTCTCGACGAAAAGTGCCCCTGATGAGGATCAACACATCCCCATCATGAAAACACTATCATATATTCCGCCACTAATGGCTCTCGCTGTTGGCACCAAAGTCGTCGTCTATGACCCTGGGAATGAAGCTAGGGATGCAGGTGTCAAGGTTGAAGATACTATGAACACCTCTTTCAAAGACGACTTGGCCTTTGCAAGTATGTTGATTAGACCTTTTTATCACTATGGAATTTCACTGACGCTTCCTATAAAGGCTGTTGGACTATCTTGCAACTAGACGCAAGAGAAGGATACAATTGAGTCTTATTAAAGATATACTACCTACTATAAGCTATAAGATATATTATACTAAACCCTAGGATATAGGTAGGTAAGTCTACTAACTAATCGTCTAGGATATATATATATACCTAATAATATATACATAGCTAGAATAATATCTAAACCGATATCTAGCTATAGACCTTAGTCTTTAACCCTATAGAATATACTGGAAGCTAGCTATCCGATAGATAAAACGTATTAGCCCCCTAATACGTTACAGAATATACCGGAAGCTAGCTATCCGATAGATAAAACGTATCAGCCCCTTAAATACGTTACAGAATATACCGGACGCCATCTATCCAATAGGAATACTAATTACCTAGCCGGATAGATCTAGATCCGAATTTAGAATAGGATATCTATATAGATAGAGGTCCCCTCCCTACTTTAGAGAGGAGGAAAAAGCTCTATAGTCTATATAAATATAGACCTACCCTATTCTATCTACCTTACTAAATTCCCTCTTATCTAACTAGTTCTATCTAGTTATCCCTCTTATCTATCTATCTATATACCTTATAGGCATAACGCTTCCCTTATTTTAACAAGTCTGAGAAATTCCTCCTAGATGGAAATCAATGTTATCTTCTTGCGTGTCAGAGTGCAAGAGAATTTCGGCTCCGTGTATTGCCTATCGTGGGCATCTGAGAGTTATCGACCGCAACACGAATGGGGCAGCTGGGCAGGCTAGAGTGGGACTCTGAGTTTATGCGACGGCGATTCTTAAGCACAACTAGCAAGTGGGTGTTGATTGGGAGCGGTCTTTGAACTTGGCCGAATTCGCGATTCAAGCGGGATGGCTAAGAGTGTTTAAGACACCGACCTGGAAACGGATTGTTTAGATTCTTATTTATTGAGTGACACAATGGTACCATACGATTTATCCAAACATTCTTACTACACAAACAGCTCACCGCCGGAAATACTTGAATCTTTCGCTAAACCACGGGCCAGGATTTCTTTTGTACCTGCCATTGGCTAAATAATGGAAAATCAGTCTTGAAGGAATAGGTGGGCTAGACTTACTGGGAGCTAAGAATACCTTTTGGATATAATTTACCGTTGTGGCTCTAAAGACAACCGGTAGGGTCCGTCTAGACTAGACTAGATCTATGAGAAGGTAAAGAAGCATAATATTGTTAGAGCGATCTACTTTATAAGGCCTTATGAGTAATGCAAATATCTCTCAATTTAAGCTATCCATGAGCGACGTGATCGTGAAAGGTATGCTTGGTCATTCAAGGTGACATATGATCTTGTATGTATCATAATTGACTAGGATCGTAGCCTTAAAGGTGGACCCCTCTAGTAACATTATTCACGAGCTATACCGCCGCAGCGAGGAAAGTCAAGACCGCAGGAGGCTCACTTTACAGACCTAGTCCTACGTCTCCAGACCGCTAGCTTCCAGATCGACTACCTTCATTCTACATAACTTTCCCACTGATATCTAAGTTCTCTTCTTACCACGGTAAATAGTCAATCATTGCTTTCCTTCTTAACAAGAGATATTCCAGGGCCAAGATGTCTACCCCGGACGACGCCAAGTCTCGCGACTGGACGCCTAAGTTTGGAGCCCTCCTCACTGGTATTTTCTCCATCGCCACCGCCTTCCACTATCTCTACACAAAGAAACCATCTCATCTCTTTCCGGGAACGGTGCCTCTTATTTCCCTATCCCCGAAATCCCCCGGCTCTGATCTCCCTGCTCTAGTCGAGCCATTCGAGCTATTCCGGTGATTCGAGACTCTCGAGCGCTATAGCCCCAAGTACGATAAGGTCGCTTACTGGCAGGATGACGGCGTATGGATAAAAAAACTTACGCCTATAAAATATCTTCTTTTGGTGTCGACCGCTTCTAGGATATTAATCGGGCGCCTGACTAAGTAGACGAAGACGTATTCTACTCACGCTTACGTATATACGGCGCGAGTTCTAGGAGCTACGGCCTCGATAGCCTAAGAATATTTGTTACTACGATGCTATCGATAATTATGTAAAGCTAATCAAGAAGTTGAGCCTCGAGGTGGGCTTTCTAACAAGTGGTGGTGTGTGGGTGCTCGACACGAGTCAGGGATAGGCTGTTGCCGAGGAGTTTAGGCCTGCGAAACGCACTTCGATGGACGAAAGATGTGAGGTCATCAAGGATCTAGGCGGTTGTTTCTGTGAAGCTACTCAGGTGTGCGCAGAGATGGCTCCCTTGTTAGGACCGTGAAGGGTTTACAGGGTTGGGGTGGGGATAGCATCCACAGCAGAGCACAGGTCAGGTCAACTGGAACAATGACTGCCCGCTCTGAGTGCACAAAACTTCAATTCATACATTAAGAACCCTTGCGCAATCTAGCGGCTGTTTTGACACTGTGATGCCACAGGATCACACGCCGAGAGAGCGACACCCGGGTGGCTCACGCGTGATAGATTGCAATATCGTGCTTCTACTAAACCTCTTGTCTGGTCGTAGCTCCAATAGCCTGGCCTGATGATGGTAGTAAGAAATCACTACCACGCACCTTTCCATCAGAGCCACGACTTCCTTTCAAGACAGACGCATCAACACTAGTAAAGGACGAGTTTGACCATGTCCCAGAGTTCCAAGAATTGCCTGATGAGTCGACGGCAGCAATCAGGCTGACCTGTGCACTTCCCACATTGACAGCGGCAATGTTACCTCTCATCCTCGAGGATGAGCTGCGCAGAACGAATCCGGTGTCACCGTTGTTCCACGCCGTGTTTCTTTCAAAGTTGAGAGCCCCAGGGTTGCCATTGTCGATAAATCCCTTTTTGAAGTTTCCAAACGCAATGGAGTTGCGCACAATGTGGTTGGCAGGCGGGTTGTTCGTGATGCCGAGCTTGAAACCGTTTCCATCTCCTTCGAATGGGCTGAAGCCCCATCTGTTAAAGCCGTTGCCCCAGGCGTAAACTTCCTCCAAAGTCACAGGCGATCCAAACATGAAGAGGTCTAAGCCATCGTCAACATTATCCCACAGGCGTGCGTTCCGCAGAACATTTCCTTCGCCCTGCCCCGATTTGCAAGCAAATCCGTCGGCGCTCTCTCCGTTCTTGCGAGGATCGCGGTTGCGGTACGAGTCTAGCTTGAACACAGTGTTGTTAGAGGAAGCGCCCTCCAGCTGGAAGCCTGTCTCATAGTTGTCGTGGGTCGACAGCCCTTCGTAGTAGTTGTGAGAGGCGTCACGAGCGTAGATCCCGTATGGGCCATTGATGAGCCTGTCTGGAGTTAGCTTTCCGTCACTTGTTTCTCAGCCCAGGGAAACGAACTCAAGGTTGTAAAAAGCCCAGTAGTTGGCGTTCTGGATGTGGAAGATCCCGCGCTCGGGGTTGGGCAGCGACTCATCGAGGGCTTTAGGTGTGCTTTTGTCTGAATATCAACATTTGGACTTGAATGATCTTTCTCCAGATAGGGACATACCCGGGCATGTTTTCTCCGTTGATGATGACCTTCTCGGTTTGATAAGGCCGAACAGAGATAGGGGCTGTCCTGGTCCCGCTCTTGCCGACTTGGATGTTGGCCGACGGCGCATATGTTCCGGCGCGCAAGAATATGGTGTCACCAGCAGCCGCCGCATTCACGGCTGCTTGAATCGAGCCATAAGGCGCAGCAAGTGTACCAGTTCCAGAACCAGATGTCGACACGAAGATATCGCGAGCGAAGGTTCCGCCAAGGAGGCCGAAGAACGACACTGAGCAAAGCGAAGAGACATGCATAGCTTCAATTGTGTGTGAGGATGATGCAAAGAACTAGATGCGCTTGTCCCGGTAAGAACCAATGGTGCTTTTGTACTTGATGATGGTCTTGGTGGTGAGTGCTGTACTGGGATCTTGCTCATGGGAGCTCGCGCCGATCTCTGACCGAGTGCGGATGGTTTCCCGAGATTCAGGAACGACAGTGTGGAGAAGGGTTACATCGGCGTTCTGAGCCTCGGCAGAACTGTGATCCTCCAACCAGGCTCAACCGCAGGTCACCACAGCTAATATACTCGAGAACCCCAGTTGGTGGATCTTGAGTAGACTGAAAAGTCGGAGCGAGGGGCTCCGAAGACCGAGATGCATCTTTCTCCCGTCTCTTTTTGTGCAAGAGACAAACAACACGTCGGCACTCACCTTGTCTGCGTATCCCCGATTGAATGAAGACTGTGGCCACCAATTCCTTGAGAGGGTTGGTGCCGACAACGTCCCCCGAGTCCAGTTAGTGCCCATGCACCAAGCTATAGTAGATCAATCCACGAGAGGCTTGATGGTCTGTCAAAGCGGAAGGGCTCGTGGCAGTGCGGAATTTCAAATGTAATGACGCGATTCGAACACGACCGATGCCAAGTGGCACGCAATCTATCCAAAGCTCCCATTAATCAGCTCAGTTTCCCGCAGCTAGTGAGTATCTGCCTAAACTGCCTGCTGACGTCTTTATGCCTCTAACAGATACCATTCATGTGGCTCTCCTGTCTCTACAGGATTCGCTTTTTGCTTGGTGAATCGCCTAGTAGGACGGTAGCACCTCCCGCGTCGACCTTTATTATTTCTGTCTATTCGGAGTCTTCTCCCATTTTGACGGGATTTAAAGGTGCCTTAGGTACCCAATATCCAACCACCGCAGCCAAACGAACATCATTTTCCGAATGTCATTCGGCTAACCCGGATTAGCGTAGCAATCAGAAGTTCTTCACGGACTATCCTATTTCACAATGCCCAAGGTTGGTACTACCATCAGGTCCTCGCAGTGTCGTGTCTAGTAACCTCAGAATATCAGCTCAACGCGCGAATTAGGGCAGAACGAAATTAACCTAAACCTGTTGAATTGACTAATGGGAGCTGATATTGAATTGAGACATACTAAGCTGCCCGGAGCCTGAACCGAGTATTCGCGCTGTGCAGCGAGAAGCGGCTCAAAACATCATCCTCATCTTAAGCTTATCATTCTCGATAATTTCATCTTTCCTTTCCAAGAGCTCTTGCATATCCCAAGGGCAACTCACGTATCTCCCCCCTAGCCAATCCCTGCGTTCGGCCGCTAACCACGTAATTGTATCGCCAGCTATATCCGGGCGATGAGGCAAAGCATCTCGCACCATCGAAGGTGCGTGCTCGGTTATCTTCGTCTTGATCGCACCCGGGTTGACACAGAACGTCAAAAGCCCTCGATCGCCATATTCCAACTGCAAAGACTCGGTCCACCTCAATATCGCAAGCTTTGAACTTCGATAGCTCCCGCTCCCAGGACGAGCGCTCAATGCGCCAGAGGAGGCCACATTGATCATTGTGCATAAGCCGTCAGCATCAGCCCGGGCTGAGAGTTGCATAGGCAGGAAGGCGCGGGCCATGTTGAAAAGTCCCTGCACGTTGACTTGCCATGTTCGCCAGTATACATCCGGATCCGAATTGAGGAATGGTTCATATGGTTCCATATGGGCCGCGTTGTTCACAAGAATATCCAGTCGACCATCAAAGGTCTCTGACAAGGTATCGAACAATGCTTGGACACTGTCTTGCCGTGAAATATCGACCTTGCAGTTGAGTACCATAGGCTCAGGGCGTCCGGCTTGCGTTGCAGCCAATTTCAACTTGAGGGCAAGTTCGCCTGATATGCCATGTAAATCAGCAATTGCTATCGCAGATGCTCCTGCCTGTGCAAATGCCGTAGCTGTTGCATATCCAATCCCGTCCTCCCAAGCTGACCCTGTGACTAGAACATGTCTGCCGGCTAGGTTCAACTTCAATGGGGAAATGTAGTCGTAGGTCGTGAAGTGTTGCGTGGCGGTGAAATAGGCACCAGAGAGCTCCCTTGCCGCCGACATCGTTTGCTTCGTATTGACGAGACGCCCTGCAGCTGGAGGCCTAAGCACTGAATACAGAATGCGTATATAATACGCATGAATAACGGGTGATATGTGGATTGATATTTTGAAAACCGACTGTGCTGCGTTTCTGTTGTTCTGTGACCAAGTCTTATTCTCTGAGAGGTATCCGGCTTATTTTCGTAAAATGGGTAACTATTAGGTCTTCGAGGCCAAAGAGTCGGCAAGATCACTAATCTGGCCTTCCATCGTTCAATAAGAGCTCGACACGTTTAACTCCGACGGACTTAAGCCAGTATCGCTGAGGGTTTACCACGGGATTAATTGTTTGAATAAATGTTTACTTATCATCCCTGAGCCTGATACATCAACTGTTGGGATCAAAAGTTGACGATCAAACATTCTCGCCAAGGGTTAGCAGTATCACTAAGGAGTTCAGTTCGGCCAGTTAAACTAGCGGACGGCACCTAGACAAGTGACAAATGGCAGGAGTAGCATCAATTTCCTTCGCTGCTTGTGCTGCTTTTTTGCGATAATTTTCACTTGGCGTAGGAACCAATTAATCTCCCATGTTTCTTCTCTCCCTGTGACGGAAGCTTCCTAAGACTCCTTTAAACGACTTCCAATCAGACTGCCTTAGCACTTGTAATCATTACATGAATTGTAACGCACTGGCTGAGAGGACGCGATACTGCATTCGGGCGTTTTGTACGGGCAAGGGGCTATTGCGGTGGCGATTGCTAAGGATTAATGTATTGTCTGATCAGAAACCACACAGGCATGAGGATAGTTACAGAGCGGTTTTGCTGGCAAAGAAACGACGTGGTGTCTTTCCCAAAAGCATCCAAAAGCATCCAAAAGCACCGGACTTATCTGCTCGGTGGAGAATGTCGCGATACAGCTATGCGGCTGGCTCATCATTTTACGGCAATTCAGCACTAATAGATGCTATTATTCGGCGTATTCCACACCGACAGAGGACTAAAAACAAACAATGTCAGACTTTAGAGTAGTACAATCAAAGAAAGAGGTTTATTCAAGAAGAATAATTCTCTGACTCTATGAGGCCACTGGCTTGCGGGGACTAAAAGCTACTTGGACGTCATCCTTTGGGAGGACGTATGATCGCCATATCACCGACTTGCTATCCTTATTCTGTGCCAAAGAAGTGACATCGTAGCTCTTGAGGAAGTGGGCCATGATCAACTTGGTTGCAATGGAGACATAAAATCTGCCAGGACTTTGGGCGCACCATACGTTAATACCAAGCTCGCAACTCGGGAGACTAGACAGCTCATAACTTACCAAATAATACCGCCGAAACCCCACGAGTGATAGTGATCCGACACGTCAGAGTACTTGGATGGTCCTTGGGGTTGGGTAACTGTGTGGGTGCTATCCGGGATATTCTCTTGTGGCGCAAATCTGAACCCGTAAAATTCATCGGCGTGAGGAAAGTATGCGTCGTCGAGTTGGATAGCCTTGACTGGCAAACATGCCCAGTCACCTTTCTTGATGATTGTACCGTCTGATAGCATGAAGTCCTTCAACGCTTGGCGCCTCCCAGCCACTAAGAGAAGTGTCAACCGAAGAAATATGTGATGAAATCAAGTGGTACCTACTTGACTCGAGTGGATTGATTCGCGACGACTCCTTGATGAAACTGTCTAGGAGGGGAAGACCCTTGGTCGTTCTTATGAAGTCATCAAAATCAGGCCCTTCGACTTCTTTTCGGAGCGGTTCGACATATTCCGGGTGGTCACACAAATCAAAGAGGGCATGTGTGGTGGACTGTAAAGGTCTTGTGGTCAGCTTTCATGGTACAGGTAAATATTTGTAGGGAACGGCACTCACAGCGGACAGAGCATGCACAGAACCAAACCAAATGGCGATGATCTCATACGTGATACGCCGGGATCCCCATCCCAGGTCTGTCGGCGCAGTATCGATGATCCACTGGATCATATCATTGTGCTTCATTCCAGTCAGCTACCCTTTCCCACAGCTGTGACTCTAGAGAGAGTCTGTTTGCCTACCACTGGCGCCTCCGCAAGTTCTCCAGTCTCAACCCGATTCTTCTCTTCCAATCGAAGAGACACAACATGGTCGATCCTATTGAACACAGCGGTCTGCACGGTCTGGGTTTGACCGACCAAGGGTCCAACGAGCCTACGAGTTGTTAGCACACCACTGAGTTGTTGCGTCCCACAAACGAAGGAGACCTGCCATTTCAATGGTTCCGGCACGAGTCGTAACACCTCCGCAGCTTTGATCACGATGTCGTTGTACTGGAAGATGCTGTGCATGAACGATTCGTCTTTGACTGTTGTTCGTTAGTCGACAGACACTTCGGGCAGCTTCGTGCGGATCACCAAGCGTGATGTAGGCGCGGCTTACCAAGCTCACTTCCAAAGAAGCAAAGTCCGTTCATCTTGCACAATATTTTCTTGTGCATTTTATAGGCAGGTAGTTGCAGGTTGCCTGGGTCGCAAAAAGATCAGCCCCTGCCCGTAAATTGCAATCCTGCTGTACTCACCATCCCGAGATTTGTGCTGACTTGCAAATGCGTCAAATGATTCTTGAACAATTTGTGACAAGCTTGACATATTGTGCAACAGCTGTTGTGGCAACAGCGTGCCTACGGCTCTGACATAACCCAGCCCCTCGGCACCGCGTTCGTCCAGCCAATTGTGGCCGAGCATTGTGTAAGCAGGCTGAAACATCTGGTTGTGTGTGAGAAACAGCTTTCAAGGTGATCAGCAGAACTGGTAGAATACCTGTTTTGTGGCTGCGAACAAGGAGAGCTCATCACGCCTGGCCTTGCGGACTTCGGCGATGTGGTCGGGAGAGCTGATAAAGACGTGGTCGTGGTCTGGTCCCGGTACTCGGAAAGCTTGACCTCCAGCCTTCATAAACTGTTAGTCTGTGATTATTAAAAGGTGAGTGTGATCGAGGCATGTTTCAGCTGCCGCTTGACTCACTGCCTTGTAACCCTTTGTGATCATATCGGCGCCGTGTCGGAGATACCTCCAGGCTGCCAGTCTCTTAATGACACCCCGAAAGAGCCTTGCCGCCACCTATTTGGATACTAGTCGTTAGAGTACGATGCAAGGCTCAGGCACGTGGCGCGTTATCTTACGGAGACGAATGCATCGTGACCTAGGTAGGCGACGAGACCGAGTACCATAAGTAGTACTGGGCCAGGAATCTGTTGAAGCATGGCTGCAACTTGAAAAACGAGTTATGAGGTACGTAATGAGAAGTAGGTCGACTACACATGCATTAAAAGAGTGCTATAAGAGATATTGGCCGTCATACGTTTCATGTAAGATCTTGCGGGGAAACTCGCGGTTTAAGAACGCTTATCATGCGTCACCACTGAAGGAGACTTTGGCAGCCTGCAACAGGGAGAATGTATCATATATAGCTGACTTTGCTTGAATAGGGTTTCTTTACCGGCGAGACCAGTCGGAAGCCTGCCAGCGCCTGGGCTTTGACGTCATTTCTAATTATAACATGCTCGTGATTTTACCGATGGTTGGCTGTGCATCTCGTGCTGAATCTCTATGGTTCCAGTGATGTAATGTGGAATCAAGAACAAAAGTGCTACGGGTCAAACTCACCGAGTGGCAATTAGTATCAGGGGTAGTCGCCGAACGAGATAGCCCCTCGCAGCCCTATGCCTTATTTCCAATTTAAGAAGCTGAGGTGAGCTGGATGCACAATCATTCGACCTTCTGCATTCGATACGGATACGATCGGGGCTAGCTATATAGGGTAGTAAGTTTCGAAAGTGGATCGGTCTTGAAACTTAAGTCTACGTCAAGCTCAACAACTTATCAATCATCCCTACCTCCCTACATGGTAGGGGGAGTACACGCGCCTCTAGCGGCTGCTGCTTAGGGCTCATCAAGATGTCACCAAATGCGACTGAAGCAGATGAATTGATCGCCGAACATTATCGAACGACGGTCGTCTATCCTATGTCCACGTATTCGATTTATCAAACTCAGGAATATGTTGTAGTCATCGATCGGCTTCGTCCCAGTGACGTCTCAAGGAATGTTTCTACTCATGCCAAGTAAGTACCTTCTGATTCTGCCGATGATACATTCCTCACGTCGTCACATCGGCCCGACCCAAATTTAATCCCGGGGATGGGGAGGGGCTGAATGGATGTAGCCAAGTGTCTGAGCCTTGCAAATCCATACGTTGTGCTGGGGATCATCCATCTGGGCTTTCCCAATGCGGCAACTGAGCACTGATACGCGGAACCTATACGCGGAACAACAGTATTGCTAATGAC
Organism: Verticillium zaregamsianum; assembly: GCA_002851755.1. Classification (NCBI taxonomy): domain Eukaryota; kingdom Fungi; phylum Ascomycota; class Sordariomycetes; order Glomerellales; family Plectosphaerellaceae; genus Verticillium; species Verticillium zaregamsianum. The sequence continues at coordinate 591,806 of NMXM01000012.1, read as the reverse complement.
GCTGGGGAATGATGAGGAGGATGTGGCATTGCGTATCTAAGACAAGCTTGTCGCTTAGTGACATAGTCACGGTTATTAGGTACCGTTAGACGTCCATCGGGCCTTGGGCCTGATATCTCCGTATACTGGGATGCGTACCTCAGTCGATACGCACGAGCCCCACGTGTCGTTCTTTCATCTTTCAGACTATTTTGCCTACCAAGTCGCGTTAATTTCCTGCAAGACTCGACCTTTGCATTCGACGTAACATTTTGCCGGTATTATTTTCGATTTCAATTAAGCCCACGGCATTTCGCTCCATTCTTGCTACGAAAATATCCATTGAACACCATACCATGCAGAAGCGAAATGTTCTATTACAAAGCAGGACAGGTCTGTCTTTTAATGCCATGGAGATGGAGTGCCTTCCGGCCGACAGCATCGGGCGTTCTGGGGATAACCCCCGAAAGCCAGTTCGACGGCGGCCAGTGCCTACCATGGGAAAAGCACCTACGTATCCTCAAAGCAACATGGCAGTTGCCATTCAAGACCTTAGAATTCACGCCTTCGGTCGGCAAACTGATTACCAGCGTACCGTATCCAACTCCCTCAGTGCGTATACATCCATGATTATCAAATGGACAATGGGAAGCTTGAAAATCGTATCGACATTCTTCATGGTATAGACGGTCTCGCCCAGGGCGGCGAAATGCTTTTGGTGCTCGGAAATCTGGGGAGCGGCTGTACAACTCTGCTCAAGTCCCTTTCGGGTCAGACGGACCATTTCGTCACAGGCGATCGGTCTTTACTTAACTTTCAGGGTAGGTGTTTCTTTCCGTCAATTCTTTTGGAGAACTATGAAGCTAATCTACCAAGGCGTGTCATCACATCAAATGTTTGCCGAGTTTCGGGGTAAAAATACATACCAGGCCGAGTTTGACATCCACTTTCCTACTTTGACGATGCGCCAAACTCTTGAGCTCGCGGCGAAATCGAGAAGCCCGTCCGATTGGTGGAGTACATGCCCTTCTGCAGTTGAGATTCAAGCTTATACATCGGGTCTGAGCGAGGCGTTAGACACCCAAATGGGCAACGCCCTACTACCGGGTGTAAGTGGTGGAGAGCGTAAGAGAACGTCTATTACGGTCAGAAATTGTCTTGAAAGCCCTAAAAAGCGTCGCCTGACATTTAAATTCAGGAAATTCTTCTCGTTGACAGCGTCTTTCAGTGTTGGGATAACAACACACGATGCTTGGATAGTGCCAACACATTCGACTTCATCAATGATGTGAGGAAACGAACTTCGGCAAGCGGGTCTGTTGCTATAGTGACTCTATATCAGGCCGGTGAGGACATTTACAACGTGAGTGCGACATTACTTCCTAGCGAGAGTATGAGCAGACACTGATGACAGTTTTCAGCTCTTTTAAGGTTCTCGTGCTGCATGAGAGGCGCCAGATCTTCTTTGGGCCAACCTGCAGTGCAAAAGGCTATTTTACCAACATGGGCTTTGTCTCACCGGCAAAGAGTCCGACACCAGAGTTCCTAACCTCCGTTAAAAGGCTTTTAAATCTACGCCCGACCCTAGCGGAAGGCTGTTCATCTGCTCCGAAAACCGCATCAGAGTTCGAAGCAGCCTGGAAGGCATCTGTCGAATACAATACGCTGCAGGGTGAGATATATGCCTTCAACAAACAATACCCTGTCGATCAAGAGAATGGTGTGACATCAATGCGATTGAGACTGAAGGGCAGCACCAAAAAGACCTCGTCCTTGGTTCTGAGCATTCCAACGCAAATTCGCCGGTGTGCTAGTCGGTGATTCTTACGCCTCCGTAACAATCTATCAGTGCCCATTTCGACCATCATGGGCAACCTCGTTGTTTCGATGATTCTCGGCAGCATATTCTACGACATGGCAGACGGCACGAGCAGCTTCTTTGGCCGGGGTGTGCTCCTATTTTTCACCAGCTTGATAAACACTACTTTGGTAGCGTTTGAGGTGAGATAAGAGCCTGGCAATACACACCGCGGCCCACTTACAGCTCATACAGTCCGTCGCCCTCTGGGATGACCACCCGATCATCGAAAAGCACTTTCAATACCGATTCTACTATCCCTTTACGGAGGCGGCTGACTCTGTCCTCTGTGACCTGCCTAGTAAGATGCTGTCGACTCTCACTGTCAACCTGCCCCTCTACTTCTTGAGTAATCTACAGCGCACTCGTGAGGCTGTCTTTACTTACTACCTCTTTGGATTCATGAGTCTACTGAATGGATCTATGATCTATAGATCTATGGGTGCGATTTCGCGCACCTTGGCAGGTTCTCAGCCGCCGGGTGCCGTGCTCGTCGCCCTTTGACTATTTACAGCGGCTTCGTTGTGCCTTTTCGGGACATGAGACCCTGGCTGCAGTGGTTCTCTTACATCAACCCGGTGTACTACGCCTTTGAGGCGATGGTCATCAATGAGGCGAGAGTGACGCCTTTAGAAGTAGTAGCGACTGGCTTGCCACTAACCCTAAGCTTCTGCTAGTTTTCGGATCGCGACTTTGCCTGCACCGACCTCATATCGTCCAATAACCTTGAGTCGTCCTACTTTATTTGTTCTGCGCCGGGCGCCAGGCAAGGATAGATGTCAGTGCAAGGACATGAATACATTCGTGCCAAATTTGGGTTTCAACCTCAGCATCTGTGGAGGTGTGCCATGTCCCGTCATAAAATGATTCTAGACTTTGCTTATAGTTTCCAGGAATCTCGGTGTTCTCCTTGCCCTTGCGAGCTTCTCGGCCTGCCTGTACTTCCTGGCCACAGCGTATATTATCATGCGGCCGCCAACACCAGATGGCTTAGTTTTCCAAAGGGGTCATGTACCCTCGGGGACCAAACATAAAGACCTCGAGGCGAGTGCTGCTGGGGTTGACGGTAGTATGAAGCTGGAGGCTACTGGACCAAAGAATATGGAAGTTCCTAATCATAGTCAAGGCCCGCCCATCTTTTGTGGAGTGGCCTCAGTTATGAAGTCAAGGAAGGAAAGAAGACCAGGGTCATCCAGGACGACATTGGCGGTTGGGTCAAACCTGGAACATTGACAGCCCTCATGGTTCGTTTATGAAGGTTTTTGGAACCACACTTACCATCGCTAGGGCTCACCCGGTGCTGTAAAACAACACTTCTTAACGTTCTAGCAGAGCGTGTGAGTGTAGTAGTCGTCAGCGGCAAGATTTCAGCAGACCCTCGACTTCAAAATCTTGCTTTTGCCCGGAAGATTGGCTACGCACAGCAGGACGACATTCGTCTTGGAATAGCATCGGTATAGGAAGCGCTTCCCCTCCTTGTGAGGTGGACCCTGAGATGTTCCCTGACGTGATCAAGTGTCATTGACTGGAATTAAGATTGATTGTTGCATGACTATCGCCCTAGCCCCCTTAGAGATCCTTCCCCCATACCCCTATATCAGCAGCCCTTACCACCTCGCGGAGCCAAGAAGGCTTATTATAAGCCTTACATAGCATAGCGAAAGCCTTCCGTCTAGTCTCGTTAAGATCCTCTAGGCGTTTATACTCCTTTATCGTAAACCTCTTAGTCTTAGTCTTAGGTTCTAACATTAGAACCAAGTCCTAGCCCTAAAGGGCTAGGTTAACCTACTCCTCTGGCGTTCAGTTATCCTTCTCTTTAGCGCTAGTTACGTATAGCTTAAACCTATAGCGTTTGAGGGTAGTAATAGTATTTGGTTTTAGATGGCGTAAGCCTACTAGAGGTTCTTCTTTAGGGTCTAGGCGCTAGAGCTATTCTATAAGGGGCTCGTGGATGTTAATTCTGTATGGCTTGTTAGGTATGGTTAGGTAGATGAACTCTATAGCTTTAGCTATATTGTTTATGGTGTAGGTAGGTATAGGTGTAAGTGTCTTAGCCTGGTTAGTATGAGGGGAGGAGAGATACTACGTCCTTATATACTAGTAGCTATAGTAGACTATAAAGGTCGTAGCTATAGAGTTCGTGGGTAGAGTTATAAGCGTAGTTAAGCTTCTACTGAGATTTAACACCTTGTTAGCTGTTGACCCTGATTGTAGACGCGTGGGCAGGCGTTCTAGATAAGGTCAGCTGATTAAGTAGTGCCGCATCTTCTATACTATGAATAGGAAGCGCCTACCTTCAGTGCTCTGTTGCGACAACCTGCCTACTTCTCAAGGTAGGAGAAGATTCACTACGTCGACAAAGTCATTGACATGCTAGACATGACGCTATTCCGGCACGCTGTCATTAGCAGGCTGAACATTGAGTAAAAAAAGCGCGTGACCATCGGTACTGAGCTTGCCGCGCGACCCGAACTTCATTTGTTCCTCGATGAGCCAACAAGCGGCCTCGATAGTGACTCGTCATGGTCATTCTGCAAGGATTCGAGGCGATTGACGGATAACGGTCAAGCCATCTTGTGCACAATACACTAGCCATTAGGTTCACTCCTGAGTTTGTTCGACCGACTGCTATTCTCAAACCATCGACGCACAATGAATTTTGGAGATATCGGACGCGACTTCAGAGATCTGATCCAGTACTTCGAGGGCCATGGCGCGCGAAAGTGTCAGCCCCACGAGAATCCTGCGGAATGGATGATGGAGGTGACGAGCGACACTCACAACGACGTGAAGCTGAGATGGGCCGACATCTGGAACGAGTCCGCTGAGCGTTACCTTGTTTCAGGGAAGAGGTCAACCATATGGAGACCAGGCTAGGAAGCTTTTCGACGACAGATAAAAGTCGTCAAACGGAGGGCGTAACTAAGTTTACGACACCATTCTGGAGACAGTTGGTTCTTATGACAAGGAGATCGTTCCGAAACGACTGGAGATCACCAGAGTACATCTTCTCCAAAGGTCTCACCACATTCGGGACGGTAAGCTGACTACTCATATCATCGGGCCGTATTCCCCGTCTAACACGAAGCAGGCATTCATCAACGGCGTTAGCTTCTGGGCCTCGGGGAACACGTCACAGGACACGCAGAACCAGGTGTTCTCTCTATTTCTTCTCCTGACTATCTTTGGCACTCACGTTCAACTCATCATGGCAAGATTCTACGATAGTCGTCTGCTCTACGAGAGCCGAGAGCGCCAGTCTCGGACGTACTCATGGATGACGTTCCTTATCTGCAACATCTTGGTTGATCTTGCATCACAGACTCCAATGAGCGTCATTTGCTTTGTCTCGTGGTATTATCCTTTTGGGACTGCGGCGCAAAGCTCTGGACCAGGATGAGCTTCATAGCCGAAGCGGACTAGTCTTCCTACTCCTCTGGTCCTTGCTCTTATTGTTCCAACTCTATCGCAGATGCTCATGACGATCATGCCCAATGTACCTGCGGGCATTGATTTTGGCAACGTACTCTTCACGTTGTCATTGATCTTCTCGGGGTAAGTACAGTACTGCTCTAGAGTGCGGGATTGTCTCGCTAATGGGTCTTGCAGTGTTCTCGTGCCACCTGATGATCTTCCCCAGTTCTAGTTATTCATGTATCGTGCCACGCCGCTGTCATACTATGTGTCTGCCATCATGGGAACCTCACTCTTAGGTACCGATATTCAGTGTTCCTCAGATGATTTGTTGCGTCTCGATCCCCCTCCGGATCAAACATGCGGCTCATATCTCGGTCCATCTAGTGTTCCCCGGATTCTACACCCAGACAGCATGTCGAGCTGCAAAGTTTGTATGTACACGACTGCTGACTTGCTGTTGGAAACTTTCGGGATCTACTTCGACGATCGCTGGTGGAAATGGGCTGTTACGATTGCCTACAACCTGACCAATGTCGGCTTGATGTTCCTCCTGTATTAGCTTGCAAGGGTCCCGAAATGGTCGAGAATGGAGAAAGACATGGGCAAGGCTAAAGTGCAGGCTTAATTTTAGTTCCGATGCTACCGTTCATAAGAACATGAACTGGGTTTATAACTAATTTGATATTAAAGAAAGCCAACTCGCTCAACTTACGTAGACCTACGAGATATTTTTCAATGGCACATTCGGTGGCGATGTCGCCCCTTGACCACCTCAGACTGCACCCATATTGCTTTACCACCAACAAGAGGCATGCTCCTGCGCCACTGCCACGACAGACCTATTTGTCTCGAGAGAAACACGGGCGAAATGATTTAACCAATTGTTTCACACACGGTGAGACTACACGTAAGACTTTCCATCATTCGGTGCTAAATGCTGACCTGCATTGTGAGCCCTCGACTGCGCCCCCTTGCGCTGGCATAAAAAAGCCAGTCCAAAAACAGGCAGTATATATGAGTTGCATGCAAAGCCATCTAATATTCCCTGCGGATTAGAGCTTTGCGCTAATTATCGCTGTCTTTTGCCTCTGCCTTAGCTGATGGCTTCCACGAAGCGCGTCCGAGCCTCTGTGGTAGACCTTCCTGGCGGGATCCCTTCCGTCCCTCTTTTCGAAGGAGAGTCCGAGATTGACGCCGCGACAGAAGCTTTTGCATTTATCGCCCGCCTTCGCGCGACAGTTTAACAGCGGGACTGGGATGGATTTGGCCATCTGTTCCACGACGACGTGGCCTGGTGGCGTGATGCCTTGACCTTAACCTTCGACAAACGCACCATTAGAGGCAAATCAAGCATTGTAAAGGCATGGGAGACCATGGCACTGAAGAGAGAGCCGTCACCAATTGGTACCGACGGAAATAAAACGCTAGGACTGCAGCCTATGTGGCTCCGGCTGGGTCCTCAGCTGGCTACACTCGACGTCCCCTTTTCCTTTTAGACGGCAAACACTGGGACAAAGTGTTTTGGCCTGGCCAAACTGGTTCCTGTCGAAAAGGGCGGCGCAAGAAGTTACAAGATCTGGATTTTGGTGACGGGAGCTGAGTCGCTCTTGGAGCGGCCATTCGAGAAGCTGCCCCGAAAGCGTTCAGCATTGATCGGCATATCCCAAAGGGGACAGCCGAAGGCGCATGGACTCCCAGACCTGTCGTCGGACGATGTTCTCGACGCCGTGGTAATTGGAGTTAGCATGAACGGCATTGCCAATAGCATCATGTTGGACGCCGCCGGCGCCAATTTTGCTGCTTTCGAAAGTCATTTAGTGGTCGGTGGCAACTGGGCTGCCCGATATCACGGTGTCACATTGCACCACTGCGCGGCTATGATCCAGTTCCCCCAGTTTCCGGTTCCACCAGACGAAGGATACCCCGAGTATTTGACCGGGCCAGACATCACATGCTACTGTAGCTCTGCTGTTGAGAAGCTCGGACTCCCTGTTTTCGCCGGTGTCAAGGTTCTGGGCAGCTCATACAATAAGTCGGCGAAGCTCTGGAGTGTGCGCGTCCAGAACGTGGCATCTGGGGAGGAGAGGTCAATATTGGCTCGAAACCTTGTCCTATCTACGGGCTGGACCGTTAACCCAGACAATATCCACATGCCATCATTGGAGAACCGTCACCTCTTTAAGGGACCTGTACAGCACACCGAAGAATACACCACAGCAGAGCTTTACAGAAAAAAGAAGGTGGTCGTTGTTGGCTCCGGTAACTCGGCGCACGACGTGGCAAGGGATCTGGCCCTCCACGGCGCCGAGAGTGTGACGCTGCTTCAGCGCAGTCCTACGATCCTTTTCGATTTCGACGCCGTAGCGCCAATAGTCGAGACTCCTTACCGCCTGATTCCATCGATAGACGCGGCAGATGTTATCTCCGGCGCGCTGCCGACTGCTGTCATGCGCGAAATGATGAGCGTCCTGATGGCAATGAAAATACAAGAGGCCGAACAACGGAACAAAGAGCTCGATTCCAAGGGGTACATGGTCGCGCGACAGGTAGAGTTTGTGTCTAGGGCATTCGAGGAGCGAGGGAGGTCCTTCTATTTCGATCAGCCGGGAACGTTCAAGCTCGTGTTCGAAGACCGCATCAAAATTACGAGGGGCGAGGCTCAGGCGTTTTCAAAAATGGTCTGAAGATCAAGGATCTACAATCAGGAAAGGAGATGGTTGTCGAAGCTGAAGGTGTCGTCTTTGCTACTGGGTACAAGACAATCGACCTGCCCGGGAGATACAGAGAGCAGGGTTCCTTCGAGGCGGACATGACAGACCAGTTGGAGAATCTAGGCGAGATCGGTGTCGATGGTGAGGGGGAGATGCCCGGCTTAGTGACATTTTCAGGACGTAAGTTTCAGGGTCACTTGATCATATCAGCTGTCAAATACTGATCATCTTAAATTGGCAGATTCCCACCTCTACTTCTCTGGCTTTGGCCTCTACTTCTCCCGATGGATGGCAGGTCTCCCTCGGTTTTAGGTGCTACTTGAAAGTATAAGTGCTAATAATGTAATGTTCAGTCTAGGTACACGGCTATCCAAATCATTGCAGATATAATTGGCCAATTCCCTGAGAGATATACTCACAAAGTGTAAGAGCCATACATATGAAAGAGTAAACAACAGCAGAACCAGACAGCGCGAAGTAATGTTGTGGTGGCTGTGCAGCTACGAGTAGATAGTTGAGGTAGGACTTGGCTAAATTCTTGGAGAGGCTTCCTAAGGGTTATTAGTATTATTTCTAAACCAATACCTTGAAAAATATAATTTCGCTAATTAGGAGGGATTATGTATTGTAATTATTGGGGACGGGCTAGAAATACGTTTTGAGAAGCCTTTTGCTCGCCCTTAGCACGAATGGTCTTGATAAAGTATTTAACTACAATCATGTACCATGAGAAAGCCTAACCTGATAGAAGCTACCAGTCTATTCTTAGATGTGAGTCATCAGATACCAATATCAGATTGTTCTGGACTGTGGGGTTTAAGGGGAAGGGGGGGGGGGNGGGGGGGGGGGGGGGGGGGGGGGGGGGTTCGAGGATCCGGAGCCCTACCCGGTTCGGATCAGCTGCCTTACGGCACACCTTCCGATACGAAAAGGCCGGTCAAACAAGCATTGAACTGGCCTTCGCTGCAAGACCAAGACTATCTTACCCCGCGTTTCGATGCCGGTGTTTCCATACTAGGCTCATGTCACGGCGGTCCTATTGCACCACCCCCACGAACGGATCGGGTACCGACGTGTGAACCGTTTCGTGATGCAAAGTTGTTAATCAGAAAAGATATCCCCGTCGCCGGACTGGACTCTCGATTCACTTGACAATCTGAGAAGAAGCTGCACCTACTATGAGCCTCAACATCAAAACAGCAATGACACAGATTCACAGAGCCTTGCTACGCACTGCCCCCTTGCCAGTCTTTTGCGGCATCTCCACCCTGAGACTCAAGAGAAGCATTGGTAGCCTGGCCGGTAAGCAGTCTAAAGCGGGGGGACGACCATCAGAGTTGGCGAAACCGAAATCGTCACTTTCAGTGCTCCCCAACACGGTGCTCCTGAGATCCTGGTTCCTCGCAACGATTTCGTCCAAGCCATACCTTCTCCGACCTTCACTAACGTGTCTATCATGGCTTACAAGCTCATCTGGTGGCATCTTCTTCAACGTGTACAGGAACCCCGTTCTGCGCTTCGTTCTGAAGAGCACCTTTTACAAACAGTTCTGCGCGGGAGAAACTGCATCCGAAGCGCGGGGCACCCTTCGGAAGATGAAAGAACTTGGGTTCCGGGGAACAATTCTTACATACGCCAAAGAGACGTCATTCGACCACAAGACCAGCCAGGCCCACAAACAAGGAGCTGTCGCAGGAGGAGGCCTCGGTGAATGCGAATACATCAGGTCCTGGGCCGAGGGGACTTTGAAGACTCTAGATCTGCTGGGTGACGGTGACCATATCGCTCTCAAGTCAGCAAGGTGCCTTTCTCCGAAATCAAATGCAAGCTAACCGAGACACAGGCTGACGGGGGCTGGTCCTTTCGTCTGCGACGCCTTAACCTCAGGACGTGTGCCACCCAAAGCAATGATGGACGTTCTCCACGAGATATGCCGTACGGCAAGGAGCAAGAACGCTCGTGTCATTATCGATGCGGAGTCCCAGCACTACCAGAAGGGTATCTTCCTGACGGGAATGGAGCTGGCACACAAATACAACCGTGACGGATATGCTCAGATATACAGCTCGTACCAGGCGTACCTGAAGAGCACACCTGCAACCATCGACTCACACTTGCATCAAGCGGCAGATGGGGGATTCACCCTCGGTCTAAAGCTCGTCCGTGGAGCTTACATGGCCTCCGATAAGAGGACCCTGATCCACGACACTAAGCAGGATACCGATAATGCCTACAACGTTATCTCTCAGGGCGTGCTGAATTGCGAGATTGGAAGATTTGGAGGACGGGAGGGTCTTCCATTCCCCTCAGTCGACCTTTATCTCGCGAGTCACAATAGGCAAAGCATCATGGCCGCCTACAAAACCCACAAGTTCCGCTTGCAGAAGGGCCTGCCGACGGTGCGGCTGGATGTCGCTCAGCTGCATGGCATGTCGGATGATCTCAGCTTTGATCTGGTGCAGATGGGGAGTCATGGGCACTGTGCTCCCGGGGTCTACAAGTGCTCTACTTGGGGCACAGTCGGGGATTGTGTGGCGTACCTGATGCGGAGGGCGGCGGAGAACAGAGATGCGGTTTCAAGGAGCAATGATGAATATCGGGCACTGAAGAATGAGGTCAAAAGACGGCTTGGATTTGCGTAGGTGCTCAACCGTTTGGTATCCTTAGGCCATCATTCACTTTGCCAATTGTCAGGGCCATTGCGCTTCGTGGTCGAGTGCTCACCAAACTGCCCTTGTTCGGGTTCCACAACGCTAACAAGCCCGACAAATCGGGAGACAAGCCGTTGCTGCCCAGCTTCTCGTTCGGGAAGAGCGGCGAAATGGGTCGGTACTGATGCGGAGACCCCGAGAGAGGTGCGTCACGGCAACCCCCCCGCCCTTCTCCGACCACGGACAAGGGGGATCGATGGTTCCTCTGATTTGTATAATCTCCCCCAAACACTCATTTTGTAGAATGATCAATACTGCGGAAGAAGGTCAGAGAGTTGCTTGAACAAGTCAAAATCAGAACAATCAACATGGAAGTCAAATGCAAAGACGACTTGACGCTCTGTATGCTGGGCTGCGGTATGTTTCACGTCGTCTAGAGCTGGAAATACTTTGTCTCCCTCTGACCTGCTCACCCTTAGGAAACCTGGGCCTCGCCATCTTGGAAAGCCTTGTGAAATCTCCGCCAACTGCCAATGCCGCAAGACTTCCGATAAAGTGCTTCACCGTCTGCGTCCGCAGCAGTGCCACGGAACAGACGCTGGCGGACACGTTCCGCGCCCTCGGATCCACCGTAGTCGTGTGCTCCGGCAAGAACGTTGAAGCGGTTAGTCGAGCTGATGTGATTGTTATCGCAGTCGATCCTACCGAGGTAGCCTCAACTCTGAAAGAGCAAGGCATTATTAACGCCCTGTCTTCTGCTCCGGAAGGCCATGCGAAGCTTCTCATCAGTGTCGCTGCAGGCTGGACGAGGCGGGGCCTCGAAGAAACCATCTTTGGTTCGGCGACGGACGCTTTCAACGCCAACAATAGGCGCGTCTGGGTGATGCGGACTCTACCGAATATCGCCGCTCAGGTCGCCCAGTCCCTGACGGCCATCGAAACCTCAGACCCTGCCCCGCCGGCATGGGTCCTCGAGATGTGCGACGCCATCTTCTCTAAGATTGGTCAGACGGTACACATCCCGTCTACTCTTATGGATGCGACGACTGCTCTTGGTGGTTCGACTCCCAGCTTCTTCGCTGTCATTTGCGATTCCCTCATCGATGCGGCCGTGGCTGTTGGCGTACCTAGGCATCTGGCCCAAACAATAACTTTCCAGTCTATGCTGGGCACGGCGACCATGATGCAGCGTGGTCTCCATCCCGCTTTGCTCAAGGATCAAGGGACATCTCCAGAAGGATGTACGATTGGAGGGCTCATGGTGATGGAAGAAGGTGCCGTGCGGGGTCATATGGGTAAGGCTTTGCGGGAAGCTGTTACAGTTGCTCGGTTGATCGGTAAGGTTCCTCACGTCAACGACACACATCGATGATTTCGAGAAGCGTGAGTCAACTTCGAACATATAGTGATGAATGCCGTTTCGTAATTCAAAATTCTTCTCTTTAATCATCTTGTCTGCCATTGCTCTTGCTGTCCTTGTGTGGTACTATGACTGTGTTTGTACTAGATCCCCTGAAACCTCTGACGTAAACTCTGATTTGCAATAACACCGACTCCAAATGCAGGTATGGTCCTGAAGCATCTCGCTGTAGTTGTGGAAGGAATAAATCGGCGGATTCGATCCATTCTCTTTCTTACAGTCGCGCAGTCCTGCCGAGCGAAAAGATCAAGGCCGAAGAGGTGGATCGGTGTTGCGGCAACTTGCGATAGCATAGGCACCATGAGCTGCGAAAACGCTGCTCGTGAAGCTTGATCGGGTAGTAGCGTCGTGGGAATCATTGGTGCTACCCAGCCTGGTAATGTGAAAGAGCCGAAGATGGTGAGGGCGTCGCGGACCAAGAAAGCCACCGCCGGCGCTCTTGTTGATACGGCCATAACCTTCTTCGTACTCAGAGGCTTCGGTATTGCGGCTAATTGTGGCGGTTCTACTTTGGTGCCATGAATCTGCGAGAAACGAACGTCTTTCCAGACACCCAAGGGGACGTTGACAAAGAACGTCGAGGTAAAGACAACTGGTGCTCGCACACTTTCGGTTGTGAGCTTATTGCACATAGTATCGGCTCCGTTGGCTACGATATAAGTCGTTGCGTACAATGTAAACATGATCCCTACAGCCCTGGAGGTGATAAACCTCCCTGGACTCTTCAAAGCTGCGAGCCCGAACGATGCCATGTTGCGGATTAGCGTTTGGCTTGTCGTTGCTTGCGCAACGATAGCTCTTCGCAAAGGTCAGCTCGAAATGAAGCCGTCTTCTAGAGTAGCTGTAGCTGACCTGTCCATTATTGTAATCATTGGCGATATTAACGCCGCAGATAGCCCGCCGGCTGCGACGTCTGCCGTCAGCAGCCTGTCGAGATGGTCTGAACGATTCGGGCGGTTTTGCGCCATCTTTGCGATCTACCAGGAATCATTAAAACTATTATCAGACGACTTCATCAAACTAAAAGGAGAACTAAATTCCGACAGGAACATTGCACCATACAAATGCTTTACATCTGGTGCTGCTGGCCAATGCCCCTACGTCCCGTTAACGTCGACTGGACCGCGACACGGGATTGTCCATACGATCCCTAATGCCCGGTAGCTAAAGGACGATCATTCTCACAATACTGTCATACAACCACGGCTTGACAGCCGTTCGTGCATTATGCGAAGACTTTATGGTCTTGGTGATGAGGGGTAAAACATGAACCAGTCGGGTCGGACGCCGTCGTCCCCTGTCCTCCCAAGTCTACCGCCTCCCCGGGTGGGTACCCGATAGTGCCCCTCTCAACCAACCCAGTGAAGGAGCCAGGAGCTACCCCCATCCAGCAATAAAGCTCCTCGGTCCGATGTATCGGGCATCGACCATCGGGTTTGGTCTCAAGTATCAGACTTTGATTCATCTCCTTTCCCACGTACACATTATTGCTCGTTCTTCGGCCTATTCCTACTGGGGCTTACATTCTTGATTTCATCCAACGTCGAAAACATCGTGGTAAAATATCACCGGCGAAATCAATATGCTCGCGACGAAAACCCTCATCTACTCAAGCAGGACTAGACCTGCCATTACCTTGAGGCCCACGACGGCTTTGGCTGTGCAAACGAGAACGAATGTCACGCTACCTTTCAGTCTTCCTGCCGCTAGGAACGAGTTTAACGCATGTGGCCCTCTTTGCGACGAACTCCATAGAATTTGCTGACAGTGTACCAGCCGACATACACGAAAGGCTCTCCCGAGCGTGCCAAAATAAAAGAAGCCTTACAAACACTCCGGTCCAGGCTGCCAGTGAAGAGCGAAATATTCTACGACGGTAAAAGCCAGAATGAATCAAGCTCCGAGGACCAGATGATGCCATCAGAACACCAGAAGGTCTTCACAAGCTATCCACTCGCTACGAAGGACCAGATCTCCGAAGCTATTGAAGCGGCCCTTGGGGCAAAGAAAGAGTGGGAGCAGACTCCGTTTGTTGACAAAGCAGCTATCTTCCAAAGGGCAGCTGAGCTTGCGACTGGGAAGTACCGCTACGAGCTTATTGCGGCTACGATGCTGGGTCAGGGCAAAAATGTCTGGCAAGGCGAGATTGATGCGGCGGCTGAGCTAGCAGATTTCTTCCGCCTCAATTGTCACTACGCGGCAGAGCTTCATGCGCGGCAGCCCACTCGTGGCTCTGACGGCATGTGGAGGTAAGTGGAAAAAGGTTGCTATGAGCAAGTGGGTAGACATTGATTCTGGGTGTAGTCGACTCGATTATCGCCCGCTGGAAGGGTTCGTCTACGCCATATCGCCTTTCAACTTCACCGCACTCGGTGGCAGCTTGGTGTCGGGGCCAGCTCTGATGGGTAACGTGGTTCTGTGGAAGCCTTCACAGTACAACATCCACGCCAGCCAGATTGTGTACAACATTCTACGCGAGGCCGGCCTGCCACCTAACGTTGTTCAATTCGTGCCTGGCGACGCCCAAACAGTCACCGACGTTGCTCTTAGTCACCACGACTTTGCCGGCCTTAACTTTATTGGATCCTCGGATGTTTTCCGATCTCTCTATGGCAGAGTCGGCGAAGGCATTGCGAGAAAGACTTACAGAGAGTTCCCCAGGGTGGTCGGCGAAACCAGCGGCAAGAACTTCCACCTCATCCACTCAACTGCTGAGATCCCCAGTGTGGTCAATCACACCATACGCGGCGCCTTCGAGTATCAAGGTCAGAAATGCTCGGCCACTTCCCGCGCTTATGTCCCTGAGTCTCGTGCAGAGGAGTTCATCTCCCTGTTGCAAGCAGGCGTTAAAGACATCACGATAGGCAGCCCGGACGGCGACATGGGCGCTTTCATGGGTCCTGTCATCCACCGCCGATCTTTCAACAAGATCAAAACCATCATTGACGCCGCTAACAAGGACTCCTCTTTGAAGCTGCTTGCTGGTGGGACATACGATGATTCAGTTGGCTTCTATGTCAGCCCGACCGTGTACCAAGCCGACTCGCCTGACCACAAGCTATTCAACGAGGAGATCTTTGGGCCTGTCCTCACCATCCACGTGTACAAAGACTCTGAATGGAGCAGTCTGCTCAAGAGTGTTGACCAGAACGGTGGCGGATTGGCTCTGACCGGCGCGGTCTTCGCCACGGACCGTCGCGTGATCAGAGAGGCAGAAGATGCTCTCCGGTACTCTGCCGGCAACTTCTACATCAGTAAGTTATGGACCCGCAGATGGATATCCCGAAATATAGGGACAAATTTCTCACCAGTCACCGCACAGATTGCAAGACCACTGCCGCTCTCATAGGCCAACAGTCCTTTGGTGGTGCTCGTGCTAGTGGTACCAATGACAAGGCAGGCAGTTCCGACATCCTGCGCCGTTTCACCAGCCCAAGAATGATCAAAGAAGAGTTCCTCCCTTTGGAGGGGTTCAAGTATCCTAGTAATGACTGAGTGGTCCCAGAAGAGTATTCGAGCCGAGTTCCCGCGGTATGAGTGCTACTAGCCGCAGGCCCTCGGCTGTTTGGAGGGCTATATTGGGAAATGGGAGATTCTCGAAATTAATCTTGCACATTGTATGGTTCATCACAGCTGTCGCTTAACATTTATCAATTCGGTTTAAAAAGATATTATCAGCTGCTCGTGGTGGCATCGCCCTGTTGCACTTTTGAGAAAGATTGCGCTGCGCCTCCGAGTGCATCGAAGACGGTACAATTATGTTAAAGCAGACATCATTCCAGTGCATTCATGTCTAGGGAATCGGACTATCAACGCAGAGGCTGGCTTTCTCAAGACTTGTGTCCGAGGATCGAGTCATGCCTTACTTCGCACTTTCTGCATTTCACCACAGCCTTAAGGACTTCCTGCCGCTTATCTCCGATACCTATCACGGCACGTCTATTCATGCCCGTCAATTGCGGGAGGCTGCTAGCGGGGAAGGCTAGCGATCTGGCTAAATACTAGGTAACGGAATGACTCCCGTGTGGGGCAATGCATCGAGTCGGGTTCGTCTCCGACCACCTCCGCGATAGCTTTGCGCGTGTGGGGATGAGCTGGTTAGCTGGGGTTAGCCGGCTGTGCAGGCTGTCACGCGGGGATATTCGATACCAGTGGGTGCCTGCTACGGTTGATGAACCGTTCAGCGATCTGAGCCGATTAATACAAATGAAGACGGTGGTTATGGCACGTATCACTCTCGGAGATCATCTCGAGGGCCAGCAAAAATATTCCCCACATCATGCCGCTCTCTAAGTCTGACTCCATTGTTATCATCGGCGCGGGTGCCTTTGGTCTCTCGACAGCCCTCCGTCTTTCCGAGGCCGGATTTATCGACATCACAGTGTTGGAGAAGGATGACAACATGCCTTCGAGGTTTTCTGCCGCCAACGATCTGAACAAGATTGTACGAGCCGAGTATGAAGACCCGTTCTACACAGAGCTCACACTTGTAAGAAGCTACCCCTGGCTCCAACCCTTCACGGACTTCAGGATCCCATAATTAACACTATCCAGGAAGCAATCCGCGCCTGGCAAACACCCCTTTTTGCTCCTCATTTTCATCAGACCGGGTTTCTGCATTGCGTTTCAGGAAATGCTTCTGAAAGGGCCACAACGACCCTCAGCCGCTTCCAGGCCTCGGCCATGCTGCATCCGTGGATAAGCAAGCACGTGGTTCCCATTAAAGGGCGCGAAGATATCAGCCAGCATGTCTGGCAATACAATGATGGTTCTCTCACGGGCTGGAGAGGCTACCTGAATCGTCTCGGCGGATATGCGCATTCAACTAATGCTCTTCTGGGCGTGTATCAATTACTCCGCGAGCAAGGTGTAAAGTTCTACTTGGGCGACCGCGGCGCTGTGACGGAAATTATTTACAACGAATCATGCACTCAGGGTGCCTCGCGAAAGGGCACTGGTGTCAGGACGAAGACAGGGGACCTTTCCGCCAAGCTAGTCATCGTCGCAGCAGGTTCAGCCGCCGCCCACATCGTCCCAGAGTGCGGTCACCTTGTCGTCGCCAAGTCATGGTCCGTGGCACACATACAGCTCACCCATGACGAAGCATCGGCCCTCCGGGGCGTGCCGGTAACCTATGCTAGGGACCTCGGCTTCTTCTTTGAGCCCGATCTCAAGACGAACCTGCTCAAACTATGTCCTATGGGCGGTGGGTACACAAACACTAATCCCGAGACTGGCGTCTCACAGGCACCCCAAACACCGGGTGATAGTAGCTTCATGCCCCTTCATGATCAACAGCAAGTTCGGCGACTGCTTGCACAGACACTACCGGCTCTTGCTAATAGGCCGCTCGTCAAGCAATCTTTGTGCTGGTTTGCAGATACCAATGACTCGGATTTCATCATCGATTATGTTCCCAACACTGATTCGACTGTATTACTTATGTCGGGTGACTCGGGTCATGGTTTCAAGATGTATCCTATCGTCGGGAATTGGGTCAGAGATATGCTTCTCGCCGCTGATGGCAAGCAGTCCATTTCAAGGTTTAGGTGGAGAGCCCCGGCTTCGAATCGCGGGCAAGGCTGGGGCGGCGCCGTGAGCTGGCGTCTAGGAGATACGAAAGAGCTGAAGGACTTGGATAGGCCTCCGAGTTCGAAATTGTAGATTTGAGAAGGCTACAGCTTGGTCTTGAAGGAATCATCTTGCCCCTTCATTCATAGTGTAAATGATGCGGCACTGCTTAATCAGGTAGCCTTAATCTTGACCCTTCATCTCCTCTTTAGAGCCGATTACTGCAGTAATTCAAGTCCCGTATCGCGTCAATCTAGCCCCATTGCTCTGCTACAGACATCAAGTCACCGTAGATTATGTTAGGTACAAGAACTTTTGCTTCCAAAAGCCGGATAATTTGCCACCGTCTACCATATCGTGAAGTATTCATTCTTACCAATAGCCACCTCTTCAGTGTCCTCCCATGCTACTATGCTCCATGATTGTTTCACACATCCATGCCATGTCTTCGTCATCAATAGCATCTGCCACGCCCATTATTTGCTCCTTTGTAAATCTAGCCCCAAAATGATCTCCCTGTATGGGTTCAGCAATCTGTGATCTCGATGGGCCGCCGTCGGTCTGAAGTCGCCCAAAATACTCATCAGTAGCCGGTTCTGTCAAGTCTAAGTCCAAGGCTAGTTCACCAGGCCCATTTAGGTCATCGTGGACCCGGGATGACGATTCTGTGATGGGCGCCTCATCTGCTTGGGAAGCTTGTAGTGGTGCCACCGTTCCGAATAGCTCAAGAAGCTCATCCAGCCGCAAAAGTTCGTCTTTGCGGAACTTTGCGACCTGGTTCCCGCAGTTTATCATGTCATCGAAGACAACGAATGCTCTTTGGACCCATATGTGCCCTCCATTCATGAATTGCGGATCTACCGCCGGGCCTAGAAGCAGGTTGGTAGTCGATACGAAGATAGCTTCAGTGTCGTAGGGAAAGAAAGCGCCTGCAAAATGAGTTTCCCGAACTTCTTTTGAGCTAGCTATATGAATAATGACTTACCAAGCAGACCCTGGGTCATCAAGCATTCAAGAATGGAAACCATGGTCTGAGAAGACTCGATGCACATCCGTACGAGATTGCGTACAGTTGGCAAAGATTCCAAGGTGCTAAAATACTCATTAAACGAAACGAACCGTGTCTTGAGAAGATAGAAGAGCAGCGGTCGCGTCACGAGGGTGATGCACTATGCCGCTAGGTCAGGTCATTTTGCTCGCTGAGGTGGCTTGCGCGATGCGTACCCGGTGATACAACAAGTGTAAGTGGGACGCTGTTCTGGAGATTCCGTTTATGTTCTCCTTTGGTTGAAGTGGGCACTCCGTCCTAAGCTTCTCTGCGACTTCCGCAATGTTGCTGAGAATTTCCTTTGCTCGGGAAAGGTATTTCCGATGCAGGTTTCCTCCACCTCCGTAGAGTCCTAAAAACAGATCGTCAACCTCAACAGCATAAAATCTATGACCGGTGCTCTTAACTTTTGTTGATGTCAGCGATAATACGGCACAGGTTAACTTGCATCTCAAGCGTGGCCATCCGCTGCATCTGGCCATCGAACCTAGGCAGGGGACAATCAACGTCGTCATCCTGAATGGTCAGCGGAAGACCCATCAAGGACGTAAATTCACGATCCAGAATGTAAACCGTCCACCATGCTCGACGGCAGCGTTCCACATAGTGATCTCCGAGTTCTAGGGGTGGCATTTCAGTGTGCCATCCTTGAAACAGTGATATTCTCAAGGCCTCCCCTATCTTAGGTCACTGTCAGCTCGGGTTCTCAATTCAATCTTATCTCTCCATCTCTCCTTACCATGGAGTGAGCGTAGTGACGATGATCGATGCATTGAAGGCAAAGCGCCGCACAACACAGAATCTCTACCGAGACGAGCGGCTGCTGAATGAGAGCCCCCGTGTTCGGGAACTGCCGAAAGACCGACAGCAAAAACTCTTTTCCGAATGGTAAGTCAGTACCATGCCGCCGTGATTGAAATGCCTTCCCAAGCGCAATAACGAGGCAAAAGTGAGTGTACCATAGACCAGCAGATGTGATATCGGGGGTCCGGTTGGTATAGAAATTGTGGCAGGACTCCATGAATTCTGCTGTATCGAAGAGATGAAACAGTTGGCAACAGTTGAACTGGACTGTATTAATCAGGTAGATAGCATGGTCCAGGGTTGGAAGCTCCGGCAACGGAGTCGGGTTATCGGAGCCCATTTTGAGGCGTCCCCAGTCAATTTCATAAACGCCACCATCGAAGATGAGGGCTTGGGGAGGCGCCGGTGAGTTGCAAACTTGCGAATGGGTAAGATTCAGAACACGGCGAGTGAAGGACCAGTTGGAAGAGGTCCCCAGGTAATCTGCCCTGCAATGTTAGCCACGCGATCTGCCAGTGATTTGGTCATTAGGCGCTAGATTTGACGACCCACACGTAACTCCAGCAGCGGAGGTTGTGAACTCTGCATGTCGGAGAGATAAAGGATTCTCAACCGCCAGTGATGCTGGCTCAGTGCGGTCTGGTAAGCTTGGCCGGGTTGGCGATTGGAAGCCTGCGTCCTCTGACCTGGGCGTAGCATAGGTGATAGAGGGGCCGCCTGCTGCTTCTTGCTGACCTGCCTGGTTGAAACTTGTGCTGACTGTCAGTTCAGGATAGCATTAGCTCTGAATCTGATACAAGTCAAGGGTGAGTCTGGGATGAGATCCACCATAAGGACATACCGTCTTCTGCTGGGCGTTGACCTGCCTGGTCACCAGACGGTGTTACACGGGAGCCACTCCTCTGCCCGCGCTGCTCCGCTTCGTCGACCGCGTTTTGAAGATCCATAATATATCTGTTTGTATCAATCGTTAGGGGTGTTTGTTGAAACCATAAAACGGCGTGGCCAAACCCTCTCGTCACGACCACCTTTTGATCGCGCTGATCAAACTCGCAGCCTACTCTCCTCTTCGAGCAACCATCGCAAGGCTGTAGGCCGGAACATTTGATCTTCAATCGGCGACAGCGAACACAGCTGCTTGTAAGTCAGTATTGCTGAGGCCATTGGCATTGGACACGCAATTGAGTTAAGCGATACGTACGCATTCGACGTTCGTTTGGAGACCCTGTCTTGCGACCGGGCCACGCCGGTCTCCATCGCTGTCGCTTGACTTTTGATGTGACTTTGCGGCTCAGAACATGTGGATGAAGCCAGCAATTGTCAACCGGACAAAAAATTGAACAGTCTGTCGTGAAATCGATCATGGGCTCATCTTGCTCTAGCTATGGCGATGGGTGGCGGTGACCAGGGGTGGAGACCTTTGAACTTCATCCCGTGCGGGGTACGATTCGGGTGGGAAGGTGACTCGCCTGGCGCTAGTCGGCATTCTAGTACGCCAGGCGCCAGTCATCTAACACCTCGTTAATGGAACTGCAAGTCTCACGTCACGCTTCTAATTCAACTGTGGGAAGTCCGTTCGAAACGCTCTTGTATCGAGAACAGTCCCGCCGTGGGAAGGTTCATATTGATTGCAGATAGACTCGAGCGTAAAAACCTTTTTTCCGCTCGCGTCTCGTATGCCTAATGGTTTAGACGGCGGCGTGTTGGGGCTTATCTCGCCAGCAGACAGTGTTCATGCGAGGAGGTCGGCCACAGTACACAGCAAACGTAGTACATTCTACTGCACAGGACGGCGCATTATCGCAGTCATATCTCATCGCCCGATTTACGACCATTGCTGAAATAGACAATACACTATCAAGACTAGTTCATTTTCCCTTCGGACTTGTAGCAGTCTGACACCTGAGATAGGTATCTTGCGACCAGCGTTAAGCTTTTTGTAATCTAGCGCGGTCCATGACTAATATCAGGGGTCGGCCGTTTCACGTTCAAACGCAACCAACCGGCTTGAAGACTTTTCAATAGGCGACACGCGATCTTCGAATCAAGTTCGCGGTCGGTAAAAGCGAAGGAGGTCCTCGACTCCTTACCCCGCCGGATCCGTTCCCGTCCGCCATCTCCGCTATCATAACTACCAGACTATGACGTCGTCCACGTGTGATCCTTCATGATTGCCAAGGACGCTGAGGCCTTCGGCGCGTCCAGGTGGGTCTCAAACCCCACGGGGTACGAAGAGCTGCCGAGGCTAACGTCTTTCGATAAGGAAAGCCGTTCATTATTAGGGCGCTTTCTGGGTGTTACCGTGCAAATCATGCGTGGCACATACGACATCGGGAGGCGATCCGTTTTCTGGATGTCACTTCGGGTGACCTTCCGTGCCTAACGGCAATCCAGCAGACAATAGCTAGACTGCCGTTTCTTAGCCTCCTGAAGCGGCCTGAACGGCTCCTCCAATCGCAAGGATACTGACTCGCAGGCGAGCATCATGACTCCAGTGGGCGGAGATCATCATCATGTTAATCGTCCAAGCTTTTTTGGACTCTCCGCGTTGCAGCGTCTTATAACTTTACCGTGGGTCTAAGGTCTGGAGTTGGCGCTTTCCCCGGACTTTCCTTGTTCAGCTCTGACATACCCAATTCCTCGAAGTCTCGCATTATAACATCTCATTCAACGGACAAGATGTTTAAGACATGGACTCACAAATCTAAATCGCAAGAGGACAACTCACCTACCTCCGAGGTTGGTGAGGTTTATGACGATCCCGCTTCATCCCATGATGCTGTTTTCGGTAACATGTCCGGGAAAGGTCCCAACTACAGAAATGTGAGCCCCATTCTCCATTGAAAACTTCTGAAAACTTGCGGAAAGGCTGATTTCAAGCAGGTCGGATGGCTTGGTACTGTAGCTCTCATGATGAAGACACAGATCGGACTTGGCGTCCTGTCGATCCCCGCCGCGTTTGACACTCTAGGTATCGTTCCAGGGGTCATAGTTTTGTGTGTCATCTCCGCTATCACGACGTGGTCGGACTACATTGTTGGCACCTTCAAGCTAAGGCACCGTGAGGTGTACAGTATTGATGATGCTGGGCAGCTTATGTTTGGTCGTATTGGACGGGAGGTCATGGCAATTGCTTTCTGTTTATGTAAGTAATGAATTGCTATCGTAGAAGCTTCTTCTGACCCTAGAGAGACTGGATCTTTGTCGCTGGGTCGGGAATGCTAGGCATCTCGATTGGCCTCAATGCCGTCTCGGCTCACGGTACCTGCACTGCTGTATTCGTCGCCGTGGCCGCTATCATGGGCTTTGCCCTCGGCAGCATCCAGACACTCGGCCGCATCAGCTGGCTGGCATGGATAGGTCTGACTTGCATTCTCTCCTCCAGTACGTTCTAGTCGAAATCTGTCCAGTGATCGTGTAAACGCCTCTGACCTTCTTGCTTGTAGTTATCACCGTGACCGTCGCAGTTGGCATTCAAGACCGTCCGGCATCTGCGCCTCAGACCGGCGATTGGTCTTCCGACTTCAAAATCATCAGCCACCCATCATTTACCGAGGCAATTACTGCTGTGTCTGCAATTGTCTTCGCCTTTGCTGGGACCCCGGCCTTCTTCGCCATCGCCTCGGAGATGCGCGATCCGCGCCTCTACACTCGATCCCTCCTCATTTGCCAGTCTGGCGTTACGGCCACTTACATTGCAATTGGCTGTGTCGTCTACTACTTTTGCGGCTCGTATGTTGCGTCTCCTGCACTGGGATCAGCTGGAACAACGATGAAAAAAGTGTGCTACGGCCTTGCTCTGCCGGGACTGTTGGTAACCACCATTCTCGTAATCCACGTAGGTACCTGACCTGTCTAAATGACTGTCGGACGTAAACTGACTTTCGGTAGCTCCCCGGGAAATACATGTTCGTCCGCTTTCTCCGAGGCACCAAACACCTTGCGTCCAACACGGTCATCCACTGGATCACCTGGTTCGGGTGCACCTTTTGCGTGACAGCTATCGCGTACGTCATCGCCAGCGCCATCCCCGTCTTCGGTGGCCTCGTGTCCCTGATTGGCGCGCTTCTCGGCACGTTCTTGTCATTCATGCCCATGGGCTGCATGTGGCTGTTCGACAACTGGACCAGGGGTAAGACGGAGAAGACGTGGACTTGGCGGCTGATGGTTCTCTGGAGCGTCTTTGTCATCGTTTCGGGAACGTTTCTAATGGTTGCTGGGACGTATGGATCTGTCGTAGGGATCATGAGCTCTTACAAGGAGTCTGGGGGGTCGGCAGCCTTTTCCTGTACAGATAACTCGAACTCGACTTGACCGAAGTTACCGAATAAAATCACAAGACATGCCTAGCCTGACATCCATGAGACCTTCTCGGTAACGTTTCAGTGAAGACAGCCTAAAAGTACCACTCTCAGTGGTAGACCAGCCACCCGGGATGGTCTTGCTGATGAGCGTCATTTGCAAGGCGCCCTCGACCAGGATTTATTTTGCCCCCGCAAGGGTCGATCTTGGGGACTCCACCTGTGCCATGCCATAAAGACAGTCTAAAATCGTTGCCACTGGCTCCGGTGATATTGGCTGGTGTAACCTAAGAAGTTCTACTGATTTACCTAATGCTCTCGAAGATGCTGCTGCGGAAGAGTTTGCCTATGGGCAACTGAAGAAGGCGCAGCGATCACTATCCAGGCGTTCGACATCAACGGGAATCGAATAGATAATTCTTAAGGCCTTCCAATCTAGCAACGTACTAAGATAACCGCTAGAGAAGAATTAAACACAGTCTTATCTAACGATTATCGGTGCCTGTGTTGGCCACAGTGGTCTTTCTAGGTTGCGATCGGGGTGCCGCTGGTAGTGGTAATGGGCACTGGGTGAGGGGCAGGAGATGGACGAAGTAGCCGGGATGGAATAAAGGACTAGTACGACGTTTGCACGAGATCTACCCGAGGTATCAATAATTCAAGGCAAGGTATTCAGTGTAGTAGATGGTATGATAGATGTATGATAAGCAACTGTAGTCTGGAAGCTGAGAGGATGTAGCCATGAGCCTGTCTTCACTTGAAGCATGAGGAAGCTTAATTCGAAGCTTCTAATAAAACTACTACCGGCTTCCTCGGGGCTTCGCCCTCTATAGCAATTATGGTTCCTTAGTAAACCAGAGCTTTTCCGTCTCCACGTGGGAGAAAAAAATTAAGACCCAGGGAACCTAGCCCCTTTCTTATGACCACAGCAGGGCTCGAACCTGCAATCTCCTGATAACAACGGATGATGATGCTTGTCAACCTCAATCGTAGTCAGACGCCTTGCCATTGGGCCATGCGGCCAGTTTGAATAACACCACTCGCATGAAGACGAGTCTTGGTCTGCAAAACTTTTGCCGAAATTCGCGCGGTGTGGGTTCAGTGTGGCCCCCACCAGCGAGTAATGCCGGACTCCCGAGAGAAGCATCCACTAGTAGTAACTGGGGACTCTGCTCACATCAGGACACTGGGATTTACTCTGTCAAGATCTAGTGCATCTTGAGCCGATGTTGTTATTTGTTATTTCCGGCGGTATATTGTGGCTTCAACGGTTGGGGTCGGGGTGTCCACACTGCGACGGGAGTCGCACGTAATATTAGGTGAATGGGCTCAGTAGGATGGGCTGGTAACTCAATCTAGGCTTGGGCGATGGAGAAAACGTAGAACGGGCTTAAAAGCAAGACGTGCATGTCGCACGGGCTGTGAGATCGATCGAGGAAGGAAAACAACAAGCTTTTGCGGTGGGGAAGTCGTAGGTCGAGGTCAAACAGCGCGAACATCTCAAAAGAACATAACCTAAATTCAAGTGCTAGGAAATCGGGTTGGAACCCTACTCTGCAGGTGGCTTGAATGTTGTATGTTTCGCTGACCTGTGTGAAGTGACGGAGGTGAACAAACAGGCGTCGTCAAATAAACAGAGAAGGGTATGGACTTCGTCGTGTCAATTGATGCAGTAGAGAACGAATGGCACGGATTCAAAGCCGAGGTAAGGAATTAAGGAAATGTTAGGGGCCATTACGAGGGCGAGGATGAAGATTAGCGCTCGAGTAATACGTAAAATCCTT
This sequence comes from Verticillium zaregamsianum, assembly GCA_002851755.1. Classification (NCBI taxonomy): domain Eukaryota; kingdom Fungi; phylum Ascomycota; class Sordariomycetes; order Glomerellales; family Plectosphaerellaceae; genus Verticillium; species Verticillium zaregamsianum. The sequence goes on along the minus strand of NMXM01000012.1, from coordinate 566,262 downwards.
GACGAAGGGATTTCAGCAATGACAGTCTGGGGATGTGCCAGCTTAGCGATTAGCTTCTGCTAGTCGACAAGCACTGGGATATTTGGGTTTGCGGAACGGAGCTCGGAAATTTTGGTCCTAAAGCCGTTGACGGATATTACTACAGACTACGCCAAAGGAGTAATGAGGTCCTAGCCTTCGAAATGCATCTCTACGCATCTTCATTGGAATGAATAACGCCAGGACCCTGCGTCCTTTCGACCACAGCAGCTTCAGTCACCAGCCACTTTTTGTTTCGTCGCTACTCTCGCCTTCTCGCATAGACATTTGAATTTGCTTGTCTACCGAGGGGTTTTTGTTAGTGCTCGTATGCGAGTGTGCCGTTGATCCTAAAAACCTATATCCGTCGTATTCCCCTGTCAGCCTCGGCTTCAGAAATTGCATAACTATGGGGTTAGTACGCGGCCGACTCGATGAACCATAGATTTCCCCAATTAATCGCAGGAGTCGGTTTGCTCACTCGGGTCTTCGGCAAGTCTTAGTCTGCTACTTCTGCAAATGGGCGAAAGATCTCCATGCGCCGCCGGGCCGATTTGATATTCTACCTTTGTGGACCTCGCAGTTCGGAGTTTGGCCTCAAGAGCCCGTCTTTAGAAAGCCCCTGGCAAAACGTCTGCCCACCATCGGTGGTCGGTCATTTGACCATATTTGGCTAGGCTTGCTAGCCGTCATAGAATATCACTTGCTAACTGTCGTGGCCGACGATGGAGCCGTCTAGTCGTTCTAGGGACGATACAAGCTCTCATGCATCCCCATATCTTCTTCGTTCCTCCACCCCTTTTTTTCTTCCCTTTTTTGCTCTTCTTTTTAATTAGTTCCTCCCCTACTTCCTACTGTTCTCTCATCATTCTTCTCTGTGTCTCTATCTCACTATAGAAAGCTCCTCGTCTGGTAATCCTGCGGCAACATGGCAGCTAATCACGAGGACATGGCTGCCGAGTATGTTTGAGCTGTCATCCAGCTTGCATGTAACACTTCATTGATGATAATTGCCCAGGCTTCACGAGGAATTCCTTGAGCGCGTTCCCGACGCCAAGAGAATGGATCTAGCTGGTGGGTATATCGCACCGGCCGGCATCGAGAAGACGGGCTCCGGACTCGAAAAGTCTGATTCAGAATATGGGCAGACTGCAGAGGGCGAGGAGCCTAACGATCACGAGAGGCAGACTCTCCGCCGCATCGGGGAGAACTTGCCTGCCTCAGCCTTCCTCATCGCCGTAGTGGAGCTCACCGAGCGATTCACTTACTATGGCAGCCAGGGTCTCTTTCAGAATTACATCAGCAACAGCCCAGATGGTGTTGATGGGGCCAAAGGTCTTGGAATGGGGCACCAGGCCGCTACTGGCCTCAACCTTTTCTTTCAGTGGTTCTGCTACGGTGAGAAACTCGTCCACATCCATCGAGTAAGTTTCTAACCCGACAAAAGTGACACCAATTCTCGGCGCCATCATTGCCGACCAGTATCTCGGCAAATATAAAACCATCTTGGTTTTCTGTGCCTTCTATTGGGTTGGTATGGTCATTCTCTGGACCACTGCTCTGCCAGCCTCCATGGCCGCTGGCGCAGGCAAGGCTGGCTACATTGTTGCGATCATCGTCATTGGTCTTGGAACCGGTGGCATCAAGTCCAACATTGCCCCCTTGATTGCAGACCAATACCAGCGACGCAGACAGGCTATCAAGATCGAGAAGAATGGTGAACGCGTCATCATCGACCCTGCCATCACCTACCAACGCATCTATATGATCTTCTACTGGTGCATCAACCTGGGTAGCCTGTCTTTGATCGCTACGCCCTTCATGGAGAAGTACAAAGGGTTTTGGACTGCCTACCTCATGTGCTTCTGCATGTTCAATATTGGTGTTCTTGTACTTGTCTTACGTCGTAAATCCTACGTCGACCGTCCGCCCCAGGGATCTGTCATCACCGATGCGTTCAAGGCCATTGGCATGATGATTCTATCTCGAAACATGGATGCTGCTAAGCCCTCTTGGCGCGAGGCAAACGGAAAGACCAAGGTGGTCCCCTGGAATGACCACTTCATTGAGGAGCTCAAGCGCGCGCTCCGAGCCTGCAAGGTCTTTGCTCTGTGTAAGTTTGATCTATCGCGTATCTGAACCTCCTCTGACAATCATTATCTAGACCCTATTTTCTGGGTCTGTTACGGCCAGTTCTCTACCAACTTCGTCACCCAAGCTGGGCAGATGCAGGGTCACGGCATGCCCAATGATTTCATGCAGAACTTTGACCCCATCTCCATTCTCGTCTTCACGCCGATCCTTGATAAGGTCGTTTACCCAATGCTTCGCAAGGCCGGCATCGAGCTCCGACCCATCTTGCGAATCACCATTGGGTTCTGGCTTGCCGCCCTGTGTCTTGCCTACGCTGCCATCGTCCAACACCTCATCTACAAATCTGGCCCGTGTTACGAGTCACCTGGCGAATGTGCTGCTGGCAGGGATGGAGATAAGGTTCTGCCGAACAACATCCACATCGCCGTTCAGGCCCCTGCGTACGTTTTTATCGGTTTGGCAGAGATCTTGATTTCAGTCACTGGTTTGGAGTATGCCTACACCAAGGCGCCTCCTACTATGAAATCATTCGTTCAGTCCCTCTATCTTTTCACCAACGCCATAGGCTCTGCTATTGGGGAGGCTTTGATATCTGTTGCCGTCGATCCTGAGTTCCTATGGATGTACGCGGGCGTAGGAATCTCTGCCTTCATTACTGGCTTTATTTTCTATGCTTGTTTCAGGCACTATGATGCCGAGGAAGACAAGATGTATGACCTTGATCGCGACGAGCCGGTTCTCACGAAAGATTAATCTAGGACTTAGTGGTCAATACATTTGATTCATTCATGACATACAAATAGTGAATGTCCTGAATACTGAAGTTGAAAATAAAGATTTACTAGAGTGAAAGTCTCAAGCTTACTTTATCGTATAAGAGATAAAGTACTGGCGTTAAGAAGCATTGACTGCGTCCAGGGGTCGGATGCGATCAACAAAACAAGTTCGGAACATTTGGGGTGATTGGAGAAAAACACCCCTAGGTTCGACGACTCTAGATTCCATTACTTTATGTAACGTTCGCCTGGCGTCCTAGGTTGCTCCTTTAGTATGCATGCTTCCTTGTCTTGTACCCCTCAGCAAGGACGACCTCGGCTTCCCGCCTGCCCGTCTACATTGGGGTGCTAGCCTTGAGGGAGAGAGACTTTATCTTGGCACCTCCTTCATCCAAAGCCCAAAGCAAAACACCAATGTAATTCTCTCCGTTGTAGTTCAGAATGCCCTCAGGCACTGGGAACTCGTATTGAGGGCCCAAGTGACCGAGTCGGCCAAACTGCCAGCCATTGATACATAGCTGCGCGCGGTATTGACCATTGGCAACTGTATCATTGGAGAAGACAACAGAAAGCGGAATGTCCCAATTTTTCGAGGGAAGGTTCAGGAAGAAGTTTGAGACGTAGAATGCGATGCCAGGCTTGCTGATGCCCTCAAATGGAGACGATCTTTCCCAGGTTGAGATCGGCGCACCGGGAAGGTGGAAACCTTGCCTCTCGACGTAGAAACCGCCCTCATTGAGTGGTCCGCGTGACTTGTCCCAGTAGTCTTCTCCGCCGAGGTTGCCAGTTAGCTTCCATACGAGGGGTGTGTTAGTCCCTTTGGTAGTCAGCAGGTTCCAACCGAGGACGCTGCGGGGCTTCTTTATCTCACCTCGGCCGATCCAACTGTGGTCGAGGCCGTTATTTATGATCACGGCGGTGAAGGTGTAAGTTCTGCCGGCCTCAAGATAGGACGTAAGGTTGTAGACCTGCTTGTAGTCATCCGTTGTCAGGTTGGTCGTGCTTGAGCTGATGAACTTGTCTTCCAGCCAGAGAGAACCCGAGAAAGCAACTCTTCCATTGGTCCAAAGCGCCAGGGTTGCTTCTTCGCCGGTGGAGTTGAAGCGGCCCCGCTAGATGAGGGTACCTGAATGGTACCCGTAGTCGCTGGCATAGAGAGAGACTGGTGTCCAGTACGGGATTAATGTGTTGTTAGTGAGGGCATGGTCTCCAGTCGTCCAGCGAGAGTTGTCGTAGTCAGCTTTCAGCTCAGGGAGGGTGTCGATATGCTTCCACTCCAACAACTCAAGGTTGGGCAGCGCCATGTCCAGCTTCGGGATGGTAATATCGGTGGTGATGAATGGATCGCTACCGTTACGTTTGCGCTGGAACAAAACCTCTCGGCGGTTGATCAACAGTCTCTCCAGCCTATCAGGTGCGCCGATGATCTCAACTTTGGCTGACTTATTGAAGTCTGCCGAAATTTCCAGTACTCCCTCCGACAAAGACGAGTTCCTAACCAAGTACGGACCGGTGACGATGATGCGCGACACGTATCCGGCAACGTCAATGACCCATGATCGGTATGCCTCGTTTCGATCTGCGACGTGATGAGAAGAGATCCTCTGCCCATGTCAAGCTTGTTCACTCACTCAGGAGAAGCACCATGACATCTCCAATAACAAGAGTTGTCCTCTATTCTGGAGTGTGCCATCCAATGGTTGTGAAGTCTTCAGGGCCCTCGCTCTCCAGTCTGTAATCTCCGCCTTTCAAGATCTCTCGGACTGGCCCCGACTCCTCAAGCGCAAACTCATTAAACTCACCCAGCGTGGCGTACAGTAGGAGCGTTTTCGTGGTACCAAAGGTGCCTTGTACCATACGTCCGAAGTTGAGTACAAAAGCTTTGTGCCCGCGAAGTCGTAGTCTGCCACCATCAGCTTGGCATCACGTCCCTTGAGTGCAGCTCGCTTGAATGCGGCGCCGTGATGTTGCCAGCGCTCATGGGTAGATGAACGGTGTAGGAAAGGTCACCAAACTTGGTGTAATCCTTTTTGCGAACGAAAAAGAAAGAGAAGGCTGGAATCGACCCGTCCTTGGCAACTCTGAGGATGGGCGTCACGTTGATTCCGCGCTGACCACTGTAGACGCCACTTGTGTTAGACCCAGGCGTCGCTATCAGATATTCCGGGCTTGAGCCGATGAAAGTTGCCTGTAGCTTGAGTTCAGAGTACTTGTCCCTCGTGAGCGTTCTGTCCTCATTGATGACGCTTGCGTAGTCATATGAGCTGTACAGCGCGGGGTCCCCGTTGTTACCCCAGTTAGTGCCGCCGTAGATCATGTACATGTTCAGGATCTTGACTCCCTGCGCGCTATTAATCTCTTTGTTGTCCCAGCGACATTTGGAGGTCGATGCCTGCTCACCTGTGCAAAGTTGTTTTTGTAGTAGACGTGAAGGAATTCGCTATTAACCAGGGAGTCGCACTGGTCAAAGCCCGTTCCAAACCACACATCATAGGTGCCGCCTTGAAACTCAAGGATGGAGTGAGGTGTTTTCGGGCTCCGTTCCTGGTGAAGATTCCAGAGATTCGTTCGGAGGCTGTAAGGATCCCATCCCGTAGGGTGGGCACAGTCGAACCCAAGCGGATAGTGGTCGTAGCCGTAGAGGTCAACCTCGCCGACACCCGTCCAGGGTCGGTTGTTTCCTAGTGGTTGATCGTCGTTACTGATGAAGGGAACCACGATGCCGGCCGAGCGGGCCTCGTCCATGATTTCTTGCATGTAGTCTCCTTCTGGAAAGGGTAGATACGCATTGGGCGTCTTGGTCCACTCATTATCAGCCTGAAAAATGATCACGGGACCGCCATTGGTGATTTGATACTTGGGAATCGTCTCGCAGATGCGAGTGTAGTAGTTCCTGGTTGCCTCGAGATAGTCTGGCGCGTTGCTCCTGAGAACGCCCCTCAGGCGAGTGAGCCAGCCGGGAAAGCCCCCGCCATTGACCTATAAGCATTGTGAGTGACGAGAAATAAGAAAGCAGATTTTAAAGCAGGGCGAACCCCCGCATTGATGTAAGGGCCAGGTCTAGCAATAGCGTAGAGCCCGGCTTCCTGCACAGCCTCGAGAAAGGGCCCGAAAGCAAAGGGACCTTCGGCCGTGTACTCGCCTGGCTTGCCTTCCAGCAATGCCCAGTCAACGTAGAAAGAGACACAGTTGAAGCCCAGGGCTTTGACTTTCTGATTAACGTCTAGCCAGAGCGAGGGTACGGGGAGACGGCAAGGTGAAACTCTCCGGATAGAATCATGGCACGCTTGCCGTTGATGAGCAGAGACTTATTGTCCCATTTGACGATGTCTTGCTCCGAGACACGAACAGAGAGACTGGTGCCAGACTCTGCTGTCAGATGGGCAGAAGTTTGAGAGGCGATGCCCAAGAGAGAAATAAGAGGAGAAAGTCTCATGGTCAGATTCTCAGAAGATATTGACAGGTGGGAAGCTGCAGGCCAGGGTATCCTTTAACGTTGCTCACCCACATCTGCACAGCCCCCCCATTTGCACCACCCCAAAATGCGACCGACCAAAACCACACCCTCAATTGAAGCCGAATTCTATACCCGTTCTGATGCAACGATAATACAGTCCTCTGCGTCACTAGGTAATTCAGAGTCGCTGATTTCACCTGGACTATCCTCTTTATCGCCTGCCTCGATTTGGGCCCTGTGGATAGCCTCGATGTCGGCAAACTTCGAGTTCGGGCTGATTTGGACCCTCTTCCTCTTCCTAGGCCGTGCCTGTTCTAACTGCTGTTCTAGAATCTGTATCCTATATTCCTAGGTAGCCAAGAGACAGTCCTTTTCCTCAAAGCCTTTCTAAACCTTACGGAATAGCAGCCGTTACGTATTTATATCTCGATCTAGCTGGCTGAACTAGGCCAGTTAGACCTACAGGTCAACCGTCTTTCTAGGGGTCGACCACGTAACTACAGACGTCGCTATTCCGTATTCCTCGATAGCCCTAGACCCAATAGCCCTATCTATCGTAGGATCGACTACCCTAGCAGCGTTAGCGGTATTCTCAAGTAGCAGAGGGCTAAGGAGGGGCCGGGTCATAGATACAGGCCAAAGACCTATTAACTTCCAGCCACTACGTATATTCTAGGCTAAAAAGGCTATCTCTCAAGCCTTCCTATAGCAGGTCAGGAAGTTCCTTTTACCTACAACCGTAGAGTCATTCCATTAGGGAAGATATCCAAGCTACTTCCTATAGGCTACCTTCAGGGGACTAAAAACCGACTAGTCAAGAGGCTACAGAACGTATAACGTATAAGGAGGTAGGAATACGAGATAGATATTATTACTATAGCAGAGATACATAAATTCTATTAACTCATAGCTACCGTAGCCGTCTAGGATCAGAAGCCTAGCTATTGAGGGGTCGGTTAGTTTAGTGGAAGGGATGAAGATCTCCTTAAGCCAGAAGATAGCTATATCGTTATCAGTCCATCCGTTTTCAGCAGCAGTAAACCTCCAGTTCTTATAAGGCTATAGATCTAGAGGGAACCACTACTATTAGACTAACTAGCCCTTAAATATAACTAAGGGGGATAGCCTAGAACCTATTACGTTAATACACTCAAGGATCGACGTCCAGGCCCTCGAACCAGGCTATTTCTTCCGTAGATTCTAGGCTTCTAACGAGCCTAGGACTAGACCATTTAACCCACGGCCCTCAAGGATCCCAGTCTCATCCATATTATAGCGGTTAACTAGCTAGATAGCCTTAATCTCAGGAATCATCAGGAGACGGAACCAGTTCCTGATTACGTCAGTTAACGCCCCGTTAATACGTTAGGAATCCATAGGTCTAGCTCTTTAGACCTTAATAGAAGGGTTCCTACGTAGGAAGCCTTAGAACCAGTTCTTCCCGATCGTCTGGGGCCCCCCTCGTAAGCCTAGGATACGTTCTACGAATTCTCTGACTTAGGAATAGGTCGGTGGGAGCCCTAGGGCAGCCTGTATCCGTATCCAGTCGACCAAATACTTCTCCTACGTCAGGGATAGCTTCTGCTGGCTAGCAAACGCGATATTCCTTAGTTGCGTTCCTTGGATTCGGTGTTGAAGAGTCCGTCTTAGGATGCCCCATTCTGAGGAAGCCTTCCAGATAGACTGCCCATTTGTGATAGATTCCAAGGCCTGATTGACCTCATCTTCTGTATATCCGGGCATTATCGGTCAGGATAGCTGTGTGCGAAATCTGGAATGAATTGCAGTAGATTTGGTAAAGATATCGTGGGTTAAAGAGGGTAGGTCGGAAAAGCGGTGAGGCATTTTGGGGTGGTGCAAATGGGGGGGCTGTGCAGATGTGGGTGAGCAACGTTAGCGGAAACCTCACAAGCTTAGTTTTTATACAGGAGCTCTTAATCTATCCATGCACTCATTGACGTGTAGAAATGTCATCCTGCTTCTTGCGGAAAGATGCATCCGGCGGGTAATTGGGAGGACAAATTATCCTTCGGTTGCAAAGGTCACTCTTGAAATAGCTTCTAGTCATGTGTCCTGGCCTTGGGCCAAGACCAGCGATCTTGGAGTCTGATGATGTGATCAAGCTATGCCGACTGCCGATTCCCCAGACTTGGCCGTTCAGATTGCCCCGGACTCTCCCCCGGATTCCGCGGATATTTACGCCACTCGTCGCCTAGTTACTCTATGATCGGGCCCTGCGTGTTGTCTTCCCCGCGTTGGCGCAGTTGACATACTGTCCTCGTACAGAGTGGGTCCATCTTTCGAGACTTCTCTTCATGATGGCCGAAGCCTAGAGCCAGAGTTTGGCTCAGTTCGGCTCGGCCCGGCCTAGATTATAGCTGTGTCTTAGATTAGTAGTTACACTCTTACCTTAGCTACTAGGATTTGATGTGCCATGCGAGGACAAGACGCCCGACACAATTTCGTCGCTATCACCTTCTGTGAGACCATGGTGCGCTTTGTCGGGCCGACATTCATCTTTGGTGTGTCCCCTTGATACAGCCTGAGAGGATCTTTCACTCCTCGATGTGGAGTCTTAATTGAGAAACTCACTTCCATGTAAGATTGTAAGTTGCGGAAACTTGAGAGGATTCTCGGCATTATCAGGCAAGTTAGGGTAAATGAGACTATCCTATGTGGCGACTGATTTTACGCATGCAGTCCCGCCCTCATGTGTCCCTTTCCTGCATGTTCCCGAATTGTCTATCTGAACACGTCTCAACTCGAAGGTAGAGGCCGGAGATTCGAAATTAAACGATCCAACGGCTAACCACTGAATGTTAGGTTCCAGACGTGGTCGTTGACATGCATAGGAACAAAGTCCTGCGTCTCGAACCAGCCCGGCTTCTGCATGTTGTCCTTGATGACCTTACCGTTGATCTTTAGGTTATAGAAGTTCACGTTGGAGATGGTTCGCTCCTCGTCGTATCCCGAGAAGACTGAGGTGGTGGAGCCTTCGCCGGTGTACTCGAGGTCCCGGATCACCACATTCCGGATGCCACGGCCGGCTGATGTGTTATACTTGCGATTGCGCATGACCCTGAAGTTGAGGAGCTGACCGAGGCGGAAGTTTTCGACGCGGACGTCCTCGATGAGAACGTCCTCGACCAGGTTGCTGTCGCCGGCATTGATGGCGATGGCGCCCTGGTAGTAGAGCTGCTTCTCCCTGTGATCGAGGATGTCGACGTTGCGGATGGTGATGCCGCTGGCGATCTCGGGGTTGGCCGTGTTGCCATGCGTGCCGACGTTGATGGGGTGGGCGACGTCGGCCCAGAGCGATGAGTTCTGCAGCGTCACGTTCTTGACGTCGCCGTACCACTGGTCGCGATGGTTGTAGAGGGCGAGGCAGTCATCCGAGTTACGCAGGAAGACCGAGTCAATAAGAATGTTCTCACTGCAGAAGATGTCGATGCCGTCGCCCCACTGCACAGAACTGAAGGAGCGCCAGTTCTTGATCAGTACGTCCGTGGCCTCGTATGTGCGAGCGAGGAAGTTAAGGCCGATGGGCCCGTTGATTTCGATGTTCTGCGAGCGAGTGACGTGAATGTTGCCAGAACGCGGGTATGTCAGCACGCCGTGGCCGCGGACGGCGGCGTTGGTAACGTTCGTGAACTCGATTGCTTCGACGCTGACAACAGCGCCCCCCGCGATGTAGACCGTCCCTCCTGAGGGCACAACAATCTTGCTAGGGACCTGATGGAAGCCAGGCCCGAAGTAGATGACGCCGTCATCATCCGGCGATGGCTCATCCACGGGCGGAGGATTGGTGAAGACGTGGAGAACGTTGAATACTTGATTGTTGATCTGCAGGACGACGTCGCGGGGGCGGTCCAGGACGAACTTGACCGTGTGACCCGATCGCGAGGGGACGATGCCGTACGAGTCTGGGCGGACGCGTACCTCCTTGGGGCGGTCGCCGGCCCATCTCGCAGAGATTTCGGCAGTGCCGTTGAAGTCAAAGTAGACCATTGAAGACCTGGGATAGACTCGCCCGCCCGTGGTGGTGTTGATCTCGGTGTGCGTTGGCCGGTAGACGGACAGGTCTTTCCACTTGCCGCGGGGGGCGCGCACCTTGACCTCGAAGGCGGTCGATTTCTCTACACCTTCGGGGATGGGGTACGTGATGATGCTGTCCGAGGCGTCTGTGCTGGCACAGACCGGAAGCGTCAGGAGCTGGAGGAGCCCAATCGCAATGGGGATCAACTTGAGCTGCATCCTGTCGAGTCAACTTGTGTGGTGTTTTGGGCAAAATGACTTGAGGGCTGAAAGAGAAGTAGGCGTGACTAGATGCCGTGACAATGATTGAGAAACATCAAGCCTTCTTCCATGAAAGCCTTCTTCTAGCCGTATATACATTCTTGGGGCTCACGAACACGGCCTCGCTCGCCGGGCATTGCACCGCTGGTCCGGTGTGTGTACCGCGTGAGGGGTATCACCGCCGTGGCTTGAAGAGGTGTGGAGGGCATGGAGGGCGGGGACTACCCATTCCCACGACATAGGACTCGCAAAGAAGACAAATGACGACGACGTCAAGCGAGAAAACATTCAGCGGAGAAATGCTGGTGACAAACCGGGCGAACCCGACCACTGCACCGGCCGACACAGCGATCTAACAGGCAGGGTTGGTTCTCCAGCCAAAGAGCCAAAGTCTTGTTTCTGCCTCCTTGCTTACAGATCCTTGGCATTACTATTTCCCGATTCTACATTTTCCGAGCTTAGCCTGCTGAGTCCACCGAACGCTGAGTTACAGACACATCGTTCTACATACGTCAAGAACGATGTGGAGGTGGGGGGAAAAACGTAAGCTCTGCCGTCGGGAAAAAGTTTGACCAAGGGGAGAGAGATCGACGCGGTACGTGCACATCTTAGGTCAAGCTCCACAGGCCAGGGACAGGGGCTAGTCAGACTAACATACGCTCAGACACTGTCAATGGTGTTGCTTGAAAAATATCGCTGCAGTCCCGCTGGTGGGCCTAATCCAATATTGACTCCATCCAAAAACGTCCAATACAACACTTGTGGCCTGAATTCCAGGCCGAGTCCCTGCTACCGACGGTTGGTTTTAGTGGCAGGCGTCTCAGCCCATGCGGGACTGCGAACCTTCCCCTCCGGATGTCGGTGGGAAGACGGCAAATACAGAGGACTACAAGATACGAGACACCAAGTAGGACTGGTACTAATTGCGACAACATGCCCAAGTCTAATGTGGCGAACGAGTAATTATACAGGTGTAGATCTTACTAAATGGCTACTTGAAGGAAACACGAGCTACATGTACCTGAGAAAAAATGAAAGACGTCGAATCGAACTTCCGGATAGAGCGCATTCAGGCAATCTCGGCGCTTAATCACGCCTGAACAGGAGGGTGCCGAAGCCAAGCTGGTCATAGCCGCCGCTGGTACTACCATAGTCACCGCCACCACCCTCAGCGCCTCCGCCGTGTTCCAGCACGTAATCGCGGTAGGCCTCAGTCCAGGGGGCCTTGAGGCTCTTGACGCCGTTGTAATGGCCGTAGAGGATCTCCCCGATGGGCCGGACGATTCCCCTACTGTGGTTCGAGATGTGATCCATGATGCCGTGCTTGTTCTCGTACGTGGTGTAGGGGACATCATGGCCCAGGTTATACTTGGCTACGTACTCGGATCCCGCAAGAATCCTGTTTTGGAGCAGGCTGAAGAGGTCTTCGCCCTGGTTGTAGCTCTGCTGCGCGAGGGCACCGAGGTGGGCGAATACGAGCGATGCGTGGCCCTGATCGCGCCCGGCCTCCTGGCTTTGGCCCAGAGGCGCACGTGTGCCCTCTTCCTTGTGCATCGTGTGGATGGCATTCTCAATGGCACCCATGCCGTCGCCGGTCTTGAAGTAGTCGACGGCGTGGGCGATCATCGAGCGGTTGTTTGACAGGACGCCGAGGGCGTGAATGTTGCAGAGGGCGGCGAGGTCCCACTGTCAAGGGGAGTGGTTAGGGGGGGTAAAGAGGGTTAAGATACGGAGGGGCTGGGAAACTCACGTTGGCCCAATAGTGGTCGGGAGCCTGCCCGTTCTTGGTCCGCAAGAACCTCTCGCTGGATTCGTAGAAGACATCAACCAAGAGCTTGATGACGGCGTCCAGACCAGTCCAGGGCTTGTATGTCCTGAGTATTTCGGCCACGTTAGACAACTGATAGCCCTGGATGCCGCCCACGAGCTGCGCATCGGAACTGCCGTTGAGGAACTTCATGGTGCTGCTCCAGGCGTCGACAATGCGGACGGCAGCGTCGGCGTGGGTTGTGTTGCCCGTGATCTTCCAGTACACAGCGTTAGCATAGGCGGCGTGCACATCTCGATACAAGACAGGATAGTTCTGGACGCATCCGGCGTTGTTGCCACGACAAATGGTCTCAACAGCCCGGGGCTGCCAGAGAGGATCGGCCCTAGCGACGAGCTTCTCAAGGCCCGTCTTCCACGGCTCTTTGCCTGAGGCGATCTGCCTTCGGATGCGCACAAAATCTTTCTCGGTATGCAGTAGACCCGGGTGGAGGATGTCTTTCTGTGAGGCTTCGCAGCCAGGGGCGGCCGACACAGTGAAGGAGAGAATGGACAAAAGAGAGGAAAGGACGAAGAACTTCATGATGATGGTGATGTAATGTGCTGAAGGCAAAGGCGTTTGGAACTGAAAAGAAGATGATTGACCGATTTGGTGAGTGTAGATTGAGCATTGCGGTGCTGCTCTGGTCTTATGAGTAAGTAGGAGCACAGGTTTCTTCGTGAAACGGATGGATTACATCTTGGAAGATTGGGCTTGGCCGGCGGCATCGCGGGCAAGCTATCGGAGGGCACGATCTCCCAAAGGAAATTACAGGTGCTAAAAAATCACACCTGGTGTTAAGCTCGTCTCCATCGTCTCCTTACTTGATGTCACCGATGGTGTGTTGTGGCGTGGCATGCAGGCCAGGGCATGGACAGAGCTCCCCAGAGCCGGCTGGTTCTAAGGCCAGGTCCGTGTGCTGTCAGGTTTGTTCGAGAAAAGTGTACCGAGTCAGCACAGACTCTGTCGTGAAGTGGATTGGTGGGCTTCGCCCCTGATCTCTGTAGAGCCGTGAGTTTGAGGACACGTTGCGTGTGCTACTCTCGATTCTCGCGGCTCTTTCGTCACCTAATTATGATCTGATAACAGCAGATCCCCCCCTTCTTTCCCCAGCGGGGAGATACCGACATTTGGCCCGGCACTGACACGCGGGGAAGCTGGGGAATCGCTGGCACCCTCCCATCGAACATAGTAGGCCAATGAGTGGCACGTGGAACTTACATGAGACAAAGCCTAGCACTCTATATCTCTGATACATTGCTCAAGGGGCACACTTGGTCAGATTGCTTAGAATCATCCTCACACTGCTGGCGCCACAAGTAGGCCTGAGCCTGACCTAACCCTAGTGTAGACCATCGCCGCCCGGGTCACTCAGCTGTCTATGCTCAACGATAAGCATGTTCTCATCGACATGCTTCCTGGCATCTTTGTAACAAACGCCAGACTAATATCCCAGGCCCCGTTATTATCCCAACCACGGCCCAAGGTGCCGAGACAGGCATGGTGCAGTTCAAGCACCCCAACCTGTAGCACTCGCGTGACGTCTTTGGGCTCATAAACAAGATGGTCGAATGGGTGGAAGAATCGTGTGCTAGCATATTGATAGCGTTAAGATGAGTAGGGCAAAAACGCGACCAACGTTTACACGATAAGAGGGTGGGGAGATCTACTGTGGGAGAAAAGAGGGTGGAAGAGGTCGATTTGGGGCTTTGGTAGAGCACTTTGGCGGCGAAGAATATCCAACAGCGGGCGAGGTCTGTCATTGGCAGTGGATAAGTTGGGACGCAGAGTCTGGATAAGGGGGCTCCAGGCTCTGTTCAAAGGAAAAGTAGCTCACATAGGGCCTGTGTTTTGACAATCTACACAGCATCACCCGCCCATGCTACCCGCTGAGCGTTCTGGAATCTTGGCCGGTATGCATGCAGCCGCTTTAGCTCTTGAATCGAACGTCGGACAGGCCTGCCTATAGAGAGCTGAGATGCTGATCGGCAGCATAGAGGATCCCGGCCACGAGGGAAGAGGGGTAAGACTACGTACATCAAAAGGCCATGAAGAAAGTAAATAAGTACTACATGTCGATTTAGTCGTCGGGGCTTCGGTGAGAAAATTTAACAAGAATGAATACGTGGCTTCGCAGACACTTCCCACCTAGGCTACTGAAGATCAGTAGATGCAGTGATTGGGAGGGGAGGTTCTACTCCAGCACTTGGACGAGCAGAGAGGGCTTGCTGCTTAAGATGCAGAAGGCCCCCTCCATCATGACTGCCCAGGCACTGGAATTATCTGCTCCCCTCTCATCTCGCCGCTGACGACGATCGTCTTCCCGTCGGGAAAAATCAGCCGCGCTTCACGGACACGGCGATCCACGGACTCCGGCCTCAGGACCCTCACACCCAACACCCGCCCATGCTCCCAACGAAAAGAGACTGACCAACCCTGCCGGGTTCTCGCGTGCTCAAGCTCGCCCCTCTCCCATCTCCGATGGCACGCCGGCAACAGCCTAATCTCGCATACCCCGCCCACAACGGCCGACTGGATGAGACACTCAAGGACGCCAGCGCAACCACCAAAGTTGCCGTCGATTTGAAAGGGCGGATGCGTGTCAAGCAGGTTTGGAAGCGTTGACTGCGCCAGGAGCAGATCGACGTGCTCGCCACACGCCTCGCTGTCCAGCAGCCGGGCGTACATGTTGACTAGCCAGGCCCGAGACCAGCCCGTGTGCCCGCCGCCGTGGGCAAGGCGGCGCTGGAGCACGGCCCTGGCCGCTTCGGCTAGGTCGGGGTTGTTGCCGGGGCTGATGAGGTCAGCGGGATGTAAGCCTACGAGGTGCGAGACGTGCCTGTGACCTGGCTCGTTCTCCTCGTAGTCATCAAGGCCCCATTCCTGGATGAGGCCGGACTGGTTGACGAAGATCGGGGGGATCCTGGCCAGGGCCTCGTGTACCTTTGACCCGAGGGGGTGCACTTGGCTGCCTGCCGGCGTATCGCGGTTCAAGCTCCAGACAAACTGTTCGAACGCCACGCGGATCAGGGTCATGTCCATTGTCGACCCTTCGCACAGCACGCCAACCCCGTTCTCACCCGGACCCGTGCGGAACGTGTTCTCGGGTGAGAGTGAGGGACAAGTAACGAGGAACGATCCGTCTCTGGAGGGTATCAAAAAGTCCAGGACAAACTCCACGGCGCCCTCGAGACAGGCAAACACGCGATCATGCAGCTCCCGTTCCCCTTCGCTGCAGAATTGCACCATGTCCATCAAAGTGATGCACATCCAGAGCCCACCTAGAGGCCACGGCGTCGCTGATATCCAGTGGTCTTGGGGGCTCGTATCGGCCCAGATATCCGTGTTATGGTGCGCACACCACCCTTGGCAGCCGTACATGGCTTCTGCCGTCTGGCGCCCACGCACGGCCATGCGCTCGAGCAGGTCGATTACAGGAACACCACAGTCATTAGCCAGACCACAGGGCCCCGCGGGCCAATAATTCATCTGGGTGTTGATGTTGATAGTGTACTTTGATCCCCAAGGCGGTGCGAAGGTCGGGTTCCAGATGCCTTGGAGAGTTGCCGGTAGGGGCTTGGGCCCGTCACGGCTGCTCGAAATGAGCAGGTACCGACCATAGTTGTGGTAGAGTGCGACAAGGCCGGCATCACGCGAAGATTGGGCCTGAAGACGGGTGCTGGTAACTTCGTTCGAAGCATCAGGCCACATACGGAGGCTCATGCGGTTGAAGAGGGCCTGGTAATCGTCACGGTGTCTACAGACGAGCTCGCCCCAGGGGCGCCTCAACGCACGATTGACGTCGGCCACTGCAGCCACCTCAGGGTCGGCGTAGCGGAAGGTCGTCTGCGCACCGAAGGCAACGGTACAGGAGGTTGTCATAATGACCAGGCATCCGCCGATGGCTTCGACGGATCCGTTGTCGTCGCACACTGCTGTCGCCACGGCACAGAGCCGGGGCCCACCAGTGCCTCCCCTCGGGTTTCCATGCAGGAGGATTCGATTTCCTTCGGACCAGATTCTGTCGGCGTACGAGTTCGTCTCGACAGGGTCGTCGCCAACGCGGTCCAGTCGCATGATGAAGCGTGTTTTTCGGGAGGCCGTGAACCGCCAGAGCAGCGCGCTGTCGGGGGACGAGGCAATGAGCTCGCGGTGATATGAAGCCCCATCGTGTTCATAACATACGACAGCCTGAGCCGTCTCGAGGTCCAGGCTGCGGCGGTATTTCGTGACGCCGCTATCATGGCCAAACTCGAAATAAGCCGTGGCCAGGGGCTCGTAGTGGCGCTGGCTGCGAGGATTCGCGTAGAAAGCGAGCTTCGCCAGTGCCTCTGCCTCTGCGTGCTTGTGATTTCTTATCAGACTGCGGAGTTCGTCGAGCTTGCGGCGTGCATCCAGGGGCGTACGGTCGTGAGGGCCGCCGCTCCAGACCGAATCCTCGTTGAGCTGAAGGACCTCGGTCCCGGGCTGTCCATGAACCATGGCGCCAAGGCGGCCATTGCCGACTGGAAGGGCCTCCGACCACTGCGCAGCTGGCATATCATAGTGCAGCTGGAGGTGGGCTGTCATGATGGAAGAGAGCTAGAGGGTGATACTGTGGCCGGGGTTCGACTTTCAACTCGCCTGCTTACTCGAGCAGTCGGACTTTTATGACCCAATACTTTGAGGTCTATTTACGACAGAACTAGAGATGGATTCATTTGGTTGTTAATTACCTGTGAACCGACGGTAAAAACAAATCAGAAAGGAAGACAAGAAAAGAGCGACGGGAGGCTGATTCGGCCTAAGTTCCGGAGCATTCGCCGGGATCAGCAGCTGGTTGACGCTGGTCATCCAAGACTTTCTCCACTGTTGAATTGTGAAGGTAGGTCAAACGTTCGTGTTAGGTGAAATGTATCTCATGTACGAGCCCAGCGTCGCACACATACGTGCTTTAAAAGCCCCCAGAAAAGAACTGCAGCCGAAAGACGTATCCAAGACCACCATTAAACAGTCATCATTCCATACTAGAACACCAGGCAAAACATCCCCGTCATGTCTTTTGCTAATGAAACGTACGACTGGAGCAGCCTCTCGGTCCTCTGTCGCAACCGCCTCCCTGCCCGCGCGCATTTCTACCCCTTCCAGTCCCGCGAGGACGCCCTCAGCCTGGAACAGGGCGAATTTTCAGTCCCTCAACGGCACGTGGAAGTTCCACCACGCAGAGTCGCCCCTGAAAGCTCCAGAATGGGACGTCGCCGAGCCTCATAAATGGCACGACATTGTAGTTCCCGGCATGTGGCAACTCCAAAGCCACGGCCGGCCGCTCTACTCCAACGTCAACTATCCATTTCCCGTCGACCCGCCGAACGTGCCACTACTCAACGAGACGGGCTCATACTGGCGTGAGTTCACGACGTCTTCCGAGTGGGCGGTGAAACATCGCCAGACAAGGCTGCGTTTTGAGGGCGTCGACAGCGCGTTCCACGTCTGGGTCAATGGTGTCGAGGTCGGCTACAGCCAGGGCAGTAGGAACCCAGCCGAGTTCGACATCAGTCCACTTCTCAAGGAACCGGGGGCGTCAAACACCATAGCAGTTCGTGTGTACGAGCTCTGCGATGGCTCATACATCGAGCGCCAGGACCAGTGGTCACTCTCGGGCATTTTTAGGGACGTCTATCTCGTCGCCTTTGATGACGTATCTATTGTCGACATTGAGGCCCTGCCAGATGTTGACCTTGATCGGAAGAGTGCGCAGCTCAACGTGCGCCTGACGGTAGAGGGTGCTGGATATGGACAACCTGGTAGAGCTGAGCTCCTCAGTCCTTCCGGAGACATCCTGGGTCAACAAGAGAAGAGGGCCTCGACCGAGATCACATTCCAGCTCTCCGTCTCGGGCAACGATCTTCGCCTCTGGTCGGCGGAGTCGCCCGTTCTCTACACCCTCGTCACCAACGTTGGAAACAGCTTTGTATCCCAGCGCGTGGGCTTCCGGCGAATTGAAATGTCCGACGGGAACTTCCTCGTTAACGGCATCCCGATCATCCTGTACGGCGTGAACCGTCATGAGCACCACCCCCTCCATGGGCGCGCCGTGCCCCACGAGGCCATGTATGCCGACTTGGTGCTCATGAAGCAGCACAACATCAATGCCCTGCGGTGCTCGCACCAGCCCAATGACCCGCGCCTTTACGAGGCCTGCGATGAACTGGGCCTGTATGTCATGGCCGAGGCGGATCTTGAAACACACGGATTCGACCCGGTGGAGAGGACAGCCATCAGGGGCGCAGACAAAATGGATGGCAGGGCGCTACAAGAGCTTTCGTATGGACGTGCCGCCGCCTGGACCTCGGATAATCCTGAGTGGCGCGCCGCATATCTCGATCGCGCGGAACAGCTAGTCGAGCGGTTCAAGAACCACGCCTCCATCATCTTCTGGTCATTGGGGAACGAGGCCTTCTACGGCAGTAATCACGCCGCCATGTACTGGTGGATCAAGGATAGAGACAGCACGCGTCTCGTTCACTACGAGGGCGATCGCGAAGCAGCCACGGCAGACTTTTACAGCATCATGTATGCGACCATCGACGAGCTGAGGGACCACGTCCGCACCAAGCTGGATAGATGTCTTATACAATGCGAATACGGCCACGCCATGGGCAACGGGCCAGGTGGTTTGACGAATTACATCGACGTCTATCGTTCCGAGAAGCTGCTCCAGGGTGGCTTCATTTGGGAGTGGTGCAACCACGGTCTACTGAAGCGTGAGGGAGAACTCGAGTACTATGCGTACGGCGGAGACTTTGGGGACACGCCCAACGACGCCGACTTTGTTATGGACGGACTGACCTTCTCAGACCACTCACCCACACCGGGGCTGGTTGAATACAAGAAGGCCATTGAGCCTGTATCCGTCGGCTTCTGTGAGGGCAAACTCACCTTCAAGAGCCACTTTGACTTTGATAGCTTGCGGCATCTAGCCGTGACTTGGCACTTGGCGGGTGAAAAGGGGCAAACCGAGCCAGAGGAGCTGAACTTGCCCGAGATCCTCGCCGGTGAGGAGGTTCTTGTGGAGCTGCCTGCTGGTATGAACTCTGCGCTCGACGGCTACGACTGGCTCACGATAAATCTGAGGCTAAGAGAGGCCACAGACTGGGCCTCTGCCGGCCACGAGGTTGCGTGGGGGCAAATACCGGTGATGTTGGTACGGGGAGGTGCCCCTGACACCCTCCACCCGTCGGCTGTCTCACTCCGCGTACCACCTTCAACCTCCTTTGGAGAGCCGTCGGTTCAAGATAGCGGCGGCCAACTGACGGTGGCCTGGCCAAGTTCCAAGCAATCCTACATATTTGATCTCCTCCGCGGGAATTTGACCTGGACTAGCCCGTCGGGTACCACCATTATCGAACAAGGCCCAGAACTGGGTCTATACCGCTCCATGACACAGAACGACCTGGGATTCGGCGGTGACGGAGCAGAGTGGGCGAAGTTTCGCCTTGCCGACGCCAAGATGCACGTACGCAACGCAAAATGGGCTCTTTCTCGCGACAGAAAGGGCCTTGTCCTCGAGTACAAGGTAAGAGTGGCGCCGCCAGTCCTGGCCTGGGCGTGCAATGCTACCCTAACGTACACCCTCACCGAGGAGGTTGTCGAGATTAGCGCCAGGGGAGACTTCTCCGGGACAGTTCCCACCCACATTCCCCGCGTTGGGCTCACACTTTCCTTGTCTGGTGAGCTAGAGATTGACGGTGTGGAGTGGTACGGCCGTGGGCCTGGCGAGTCGTACCGTGACAAGAAGCAAGCGGCTCGGTTCGGGCGGTGGGAGGCAACCGTTGACGAGCTTCACACTGCATACGAGTGGCCACAGGAAAATGGCAATCGCAGTGATGTGCGTTGGGTCAAGGTGTGGTCGAGGGGCCAGGCCCAGGATCTTGAGGCTCGCATGGATCGTCCGTTTGGCTTCTCGCTTGGGAAGTACTCGGCTGCCGAGCTTGACAGGGCCAAGCACCCACATGAGCTGAGGCCTTTGCCGTCGGGACAGATTATCCTCAACTTGGATGCCCTGCAGCACGGACTGGGAACGGGGAGTTGTGGGCCCTTGGCTTTCGAGGGCGATCGGCTGCGGCCGGAGGCATTCGAATTTACCGTAGTTTTGAGAGCAAGTGAAAGCAAATAAACCCGCCGGCTTGACCAGAAATTCTAGACGAGCCTTTCGGTTAATTCCTATTCACAAGTGATGTATGGCTGCCAACTGCTCAAAATACGGGCATCACTCAACGACGATGTGGTGTCACCAGCTGCTCGGACCCGGCCCGAGATCAGTCCCGCGGGCCGGCAGACGATTGGAAATGGGACAAAGGAGGCCGACCAAATACACGAAGACCAAGACCGTCACCCCAATCCAAGCCACATGCGGGGGTCCCATGGGGTAAGTGATTGGGGGGGCCAAGGCTCAAGACCAGTTGCTTGGTAGACGGAGAAACCATGTCAAGCAACAGACGGCAGGGTTGGAGTAAGAGCGAAGGCTTGGGTCCGACAGATAAAACCCATCGTCTTCTCGAGACTTTTTCATGATCCGTCGCAAGGTTTCATTCTCATTTAATCGTGGTCATATCACATGACAACTTTTATTCTCCCCTGAGCTACGATCCTCAACACTCACCACCATGGCCCAACCAGCCCCAGAAGTCGTTCAGGAGACCCCTTCCAAAGTCGAGACCTACCAGATCGAGTCCGTCCACGACGAGATCGCGAGGGTCAATGTCCAGGAGCTCTCTGCCAGCGCCATCACCTGGCGCTCGCGCGCCGCCCTCCGCCTCGCCGTCGTCATCATCATTCAGGGCCTCAGCGTCGCCGCCTTTGCCATTGATGGCAACATCATTGGCGGCATGTCCTCCCTGCCGGCCTTTCGTGAGCACTTCAACGTCGGCACTTCCGGCTCCGGAATTGCCCTGATCCTCTCTGCTATGTCCATTGGCAACATTTTCGCCAGTCTATTTCAATGGCTCTCGGACCTCATCGGTCGCCGCGGCGTAACCTTTCTCGGCAACGCCATCCTCACCGTCAGCTGTGTTTTGCAGGCCGCGGCACCAAACCGCGCGGTCATGATCGTCGGTCGTGTCCTCGGCGGCGTGGGCTGCTCCCTCAGCGCAACCGTCGGACCCCTTTACATGAGTGAGGTCGCACCCTCGGCTCGCCGAGGCCTCGCTGTCGGCCTGTACTGCTCCTGCTACAGTATTGGGTCCATCATTATTGCCTGCGTACTACTCGGTGGTTCCTACATGGAGGGCAACTGGACCTGGCGCATGCCTATGGTCTTCCAGCTCGCAGCCCCAGTCATCGTCACTGTCCTCGTCTATCCATGCACCCCGGAAAGCCCGCGGTACCTCGTGTCCAAGGGAAAGATCGCTGAAGCGGAAAGCGTCATTGCTAAGTACCATACCGACAGTGGCAACATCAACGATCCAGTCGTTGCGGCCGAGATCTCCCAGATTCGCGCCTCCATCGAATCTGTCGAAACTAAGCCCTGGGACTTCAGCACGCTCTGGAAGAAGAAGAGTGCCCGGTATCGTCTCAAGGTTATCTTCATGTACGCCTTCTTCCAACAGTGCAACGGAACGTGTATGTCTTCTTCTCCTGTTGATGGAGGGACACGACGCTAACCCTACCCCCAGCCATGCTCTCCTACTACCTTCCCGGCATTCTTTCCCTCGTCGGCATCACGAATACCCAGCAGCAGCTTGGTATTAATGTCGGCATGAGCGTTGCATCCTGGATCTCGACCGTCTTTGGCGCCATGATTGTCGACCACGTCCGCCGCCGTGTCCTACTCATGGCTACCATGGCGGCTTTCATCTTCTTCCTCTCCATGATGAGCATGACCGGCGGTCTATTCGCCAACGGCATCGCTGCCAACGTCATGGGCATTCTTACCATTGTTTGGATCTACCTCTTCCAGATTTCAAATGGACTCTTATGTAGGTGTCCCTGACCGTTTGTCCTCAAGCCTGAGCTGATACCCTCCAGCCAACTCCCTGCACAACATCTACCCCAACGAGGTGTTACACTACAGTCAACGTGCGAAGGGAATGGGAATGTACAGTTTCTTCCAGAACATTTTTGGTCTCATTATGACTTACGGTATGGGCGAGGCCCTGGCCAAAATTGAGTGGAAGGTTGGTCCTTAGGAGTCTTTGGCAGGGTCGCCTGTAGCTGACACGTCACCACACAGATCTACTTCATCTTCATTGGAATCGACTTTGGCTGCCTTTACCTCACCTGGCGCTTCTTCCCGGAGTTCCAGCGCCTGTCGCTCGAGGAAATCGACCACATCTTCGAGACGCCCGGCATTCACCCTGTGAAGCTCTCCAAAGCATTGCACCCCAAGTATACGAAGAACCCCGGCGTCGAGGCAGCCGTCGGAGAAGCGGGAGCTAAGACTGACTGAGTCAGAGTGTGAAGCGTTTTACGTACAGTCGGTGGTCTTGGTAAACTTCAGTGACTTGGATGTAATATACAACCTACAGAACTGCGACGCGAGATAAGATGGCTGACTAAATCTGTTATAGCTGGGGCAGGATCCAGGCTGGATTATTTAGTCCATTCAAACTCAACAAACAGCATTGGCCTAATGCGTGTGACTTGAATCTGTGAGAATTGGGGGATCTGTCTCTCAGGAGAGGAATTTTCGCCTTTGCGATGAATATGACTTTTGTCTCATCATCAACTCTAGTTTTTCTAAGCGAAAGCCGCATTGCATACTCATACGTGACGCTGATGTTGATGATCATGGTTGTAGTTACCAGTCTCTACGCCCTCTAGGCGAGCTCGGCACTTCGAACAGAACAGGCGCGGGAAGTGTGAAGCCTGAAATTGGCTCTGTAGGCTGGTTTGGCTTTGGGAGTCGGCATGGCAGACTTACCTAAAAGGCGCCTGTCGTAGACATTAGATGCAGCTACTTTGTCAATAAGAGCTTCGACTTGAGAGTACCCTTTTATAACGACAAGTTGCTCAGATCTATTCTCACAAAAAGACATGCACGCCCTGTTACAAAGAAAAGGCATAGCACAGAAACCACTACTATCAACGGTATATGCTAGTCAAGGCACCTGGCAGCTCGCTTTATCATACAGTTAAGGGATACTTGACACATTACACATATAAACGCAATCCCCAGCAACACATGGCCATCTTCCTCCACCTTCGATGTTTCTCGTGTTTCATACACCGCAGAAGCGTCAAACAGCGCCCTAGAGCAGCAAGAAGTAAGCCATGGCAGTGAAGAGGGCAACGGAGACCCGCGGCACTATAATCGCAGCTGCTCCAGTCTCAGCCCAGGCCTGGCACTCTCCAAAGTCGTAGTTCAAGTACGGGCGAATGCCAATGCCCTTGATGGATTGGGGGACGGTCTCGCACTGGCCGTCCTCGCTGGTCTGACAGCTCGTCTCGAACCAAGGGGACTCAGAAACGTTAAGAGTCTCGCACTTGTTATTTGGCCAGGTAGTCACGACCCAGCGACCATCTTTGCCCTCCTCAGACTCGCCATCGGACGATTGGTTGCGCTGCTCGAACCATATGTTGGTCCAGTTCGTAGACGAGTCGTAGTCCCTCGAGTCGCTCGAGATGTACCAGTGGATTCCTGGCGGCGGTAATTTGTCCACGTCTACGTTGTCTGCATAGATAACCTGGTTGGAGGACGAATCGTTGATGAAACCGACCCGCTCGTCGCCGCCAAAGATCTTCTCGACATCAATGCAGGTGATATAGCGCGGGACTGACTCGGTGGTCAAGGTAATGCCACCTTGAGCGCCCTCCTCGCATTTTTCCTCTGCATCGGAAGGGTAGAGCTTGATAGTGAGGTTGGTGTTGGTGTGCCTGAGAGATAGGGTTAGCTGGTGACCGGTGGTAGTTTGAGAAGAGGGGCTTACCACGATTGCGCAAGCACGGATAGTGGTGCAATGACAAGCAGCACCGCGGAGGTTTGGAGAACCATTGATGTTCGTTATTTCAATCGAGTTATGATCCTCAAGTGGTATAGTTTATGGTAAATTTGGCGTATTGGGATGACGGACGGTACACCAAGCATTGTGGGGGCTCTGGGCACGAAGTAGTCCTTAAATTCACGAGGCCCTGCACCTTGAACTGGAATTCCTTGGAACGGTTGCTTGTTGCCTTGCTGGCAGGGGTCCGCTGCCAAGACGTCATGATCATCATCTCCAGTGTCGCAGTGCCATCAGCGGTGCGTTTAGGTGGAGATTTGCGCGCCTGCTTCATCTGTGCAGTCTGAATACGCGGGTGATGGCCGACCTTGATTGGCGAAGGCCCATACGCGATTGACATTGACGTACCAGGGTAGTATTTTCATCATACTCCTGACAGCTATCTAAATCCTTCGTTCTTTATTTGTCGCCGCTACGGCACAGCACTCATATCGCATGACCAACTACAGCAACTGCACAACTACGGCACAGCAAACGCCCGCCAAATCCTTGAAATCTGAACGCTTATCCTGGTTTAGGTTTACCTACATCCAGGTAGCATTACTGTTGTATAGTAGGCTAAGTGTCTTGGTACTAGTAGGAACGGGGGCGAACGGCTTACTACTATTGGACTTAGCTACTACGTAGGGTAGGGTATAGATGATATGACGTATTCGGAGATCCGCATGAGTGAAGGGTTACTATACATGTGATTTTACCCTATGACTCTAGATCTGAACCCGTTTCTACCCAATGCTTAGCTGCCAGCTGAATTCGTCCCGCCATTCCGGCCCGGCAGCGACGGCTAGCTCCCGTATGACCAACAAACCCGATCCACGGTAGAAGAATTGCGTAATCGCGGCGAAATGCAAGACTACGCAGTAGTAAGAGAGTACTACCAGAGCCGCCGGCTGGCGAGCACGGACAAGGTCGATAAAGTCCTCGTCCACCTTACACAACCACTGCGCCGCCGTTCTCGTGATCGGATGCGCCGTAGTGGCCAGCGCCCTGTTGATACTGAAGACTAACGTCTGTACGGCCGCAAAACACGTACAGCAGACGCCTGGGTCTCGCTCGCTAGGTAGCGAGAGAGACTCGAGGCGGAGCTTCAGGTACACCAACGAGGAAGAGCTGATATGAACCCCGGGCTCGCCGATCTCGAGGAGCCGTGAAGCCACGCTGCGCCTGATGGCAACCATGTTACTAAAGAGGATGTACCTCATCCCGCGAATCAGGACAAAAATGTCCAGCAAGTTCTCCAGGCCCGGAGAGACCGCGCCAGGCGCTAAGACTGCACCTTTGGCAAAGGCCGCGATCTGCAGAAGAATCGACGCGATTAGTATCATGTGGCTCTTTTCCTCGCAGTTTAGGGCCATTTCGCTGCACAGTCCCATGATGGCAGGGTCAAGATGCCGCGCCTCCCGGGATAGGTAGTGCTGGCGTCTTTCTGCGCACTCGCAACCGTGGGCAAGGTGGTACGCGGCGTTGGCGAGAATGAAGTCCATGAGAAACGGGTGACCGAGAGCTATCCGGGTGACCTCGGTCTGCCAGAAAGCCTGCTGCATGCTGTCTTGTGGAACTGTCCTATATGCCGTCAGCGTCTAGTGGTGAATCAGCTCGAGCTCGTCAGTTGTTAAGCTGGGTCTCCGTTGGTGATGGAGAGGTTCGAGGGTCGAGAAGCACGCCAAGAGGTCGAAGTCCGGATCTTCCAGGATCACGGCCTCTTCCGAGGAAGGGTAGATGTCCAAATATAAGCTCAAGGAGCCCTGCTCCTTCCAGAGTCGGGGCTTGTGGTGCATCTCTTCCGGAGGCTTTTGCGGCACCGGCGCAATCAATTGGGCTGGTCGTAGATGCTTCTCAATCACTCTCGGTTTCTGGTTTTGCGGTACCTGCGAGCTTCAACGGCTGATATTGTGTCCACTTCGGTTGGTAGATGCAATTAGTTTGACGCGTGTCGGCTTTTTCACACTCCCGGCGTCATCCAGAAGGCTGCATCGTACTCCATGTCTGACGCAGGCAGGACAGGGTACCTTCTCCTCACACCTTGATCTATCAGCCGGTGTCTTCAGGGGGCTTGTTTGGCATACCTTGACTCGCCTTTGCCTGCACTGTGGGCACCCGGTCGTAAAATTTCTGTATAATTGCGACCTCATTCCGGCTCCGAGGCTTTGATTCCCTGCAGGTTGGCATCAAACCATGGGAATGTTCGAGTGTGGGCAACGCTCGATATACACATGCAAGTACGACGGAGACGCAGGGCACAGTGATTGTTCAATAACTTAAGTTTCACAATTCAAGGGATACGTGGGTCTGTCATGAGTTTACGCCACCATGTTGGCTCGATACTTATGGCTGGACCGATGATAAGGGGCAGGAGGTCCACTCGCCATCTGCATGGATCATGACGTGCTCATGGCGCGGGGCAAATCCGGCCCGACACTGTGGTTCTGCAGTAAAGGCTTAATATTATCCGGTCATAGACTGGTAGATGGATTGCCTCCACAAGCAAGGTATCCAGAAGAAGAACCTCCACGTCGTAAGTTACAGTCAGTCAACTAGTCAAAAGCCTAGGTAGCACCATTGGATTACGTTCACATCCTAGACGTCACATTTTCACGCAACGGTGAGCTAGAAACCTTCTATCAGCCCGGTATCAGCGACGTATGTTGTCCAGTGGACCAGAAGTCTCTCCAGGACCTCGGGCAGTTCCTCGGCAAGGTCGTGCTTCTCGGCCGGATCCTTGTCGACATCATACAGCTCCCATCTCTCTGGGGCTGGCTGGCGTAAGTATTAGACAAGTCCTGCATTTCTCTGGACTGTGTAGTATCCCCGTCTTAGCGATAAGACGAAAGGCGCGGCATACTGGTATTGACTGGAGTCACTCTTTGGTGGGCATTTGCAGTGAGCTCTTCGTTATTCACGGGATAGCTATTTGCCAGTAGGCTGACAAGATCCCAGGTCGCCACGAGACAGATTGTCGCCCATCCAAGCAGGGATCTTAAGTATGCGATTCTCACCGTTGCCATGATCTGGTGCATGGTTGCTCATCCGATCAATGGATCCTGGATTGCCATTAACATCCGCTCGCCTGCAGAGAGGTCCATCGTTACCGCGCTGTTCATCATTACTGCCAACTGCTCAGGCATCGCCGGCGGCCGGTTTTCCAGCGCGAGGATGCGCCTCTTTACCGCAAGGCCTTCACGACAATGGTTGCCATGGTCAGTGTCGCGGTCGCTACAGCGATTGCAGCGAACCTGCAATATCCCTGGCTTAACCGTAAACTTGATAGACAAGACCGCGAGACGGACGTCATAGGGGATTCTGGAGGGCCTATCAGGCTATACAGGCAGTGGAGGTTCTCTCTTTAAAGAGGTAGCTGCTACCTATAGGATAGAGAAGACTTTTCTAAGTAGAAAAGTAGGTACGCTTAAATAGAAAGGAGGATTACAATGGTAAGGTAGATCTATCGATACATTTCTTAGGTAGCTGCATACACTCCGTACCCCCTCCTTGTGAGGCGGACCCGAGTTATTCACAGATGTGTCGCGGCTATTAGGCGTGTCACGTGCATCTATGGAATTGACATGAACTTTTGTGTGATTGACGGTAGGGCGCCGACCGGCGACTATACGACTACTACCCTAGCGTACTTTTCCTCTGATCTTAGGCGGTATTACCTACCGACTCTAGCGAACTATTTACTATCCTTCTCCTATTTAACTATATACTAATAGTCCTAGCTCCCTTATTTTAATTAAACTAATATCTAGGTATATCTGCTCCTTACTCTTTAGTATTAGCCGCCCTAGCTACCTCCTGTAACTAGTTATAGTCTATATTCCTAGCTTTCTTATATTTAGCTATGAATACCTTCTTATCGGCTTTAGAATTTACTAATTTCGTCTCTTCCCTTCTGTTAACCTTACCGCTAAATAGCCTAGCTAGGGTTAAGCCTTAAGAGGCTAGGCGTACCTAGTCGTATTTAGATATACGTGCGGCGTAGGGTTTATACCCTCTACTCTTAAGGGTGGTAGTAGTAGAGGGGATAGGTCTTCGATAGGTAGATTGTAGCTAGGGCGTAAGGACCTAAGCTAGTCATATAGAGACCTAGGGAAAGTGATAACGATATAAAGACCTTTACCTATACTAAGGTATTTAAATATAGTAGTAGTTACTTATATAGTTAGTACGTTTATAGTAGTAGCGTGGTCTTAGCTTGGTGGATGATTGTAGGGGTAGGTGTCTCGGTATTAGCAAGGATAGGGGGGGAGGGCTAGCCGGTTTTTATGTGACTAGTACCTGGGGGTGGCTATAGAGGTCGTAGCTATTTGAGTTTGACTGAGATTTCAGTACCCATCTGTCCGTAGTTGGCTGTTGTCCCTGATTGACAACGCGTAGGCAGGCGTTCTGAGGGCTGAGGGCTGCTAACTAAGCAATGCCGTACCTCCTACACATTGAATACACGCTGTACTACTACGGCTTATATAGCTGATTCCTACCTGGAAGGAGTCCCGCTCGCTACCAGGTGTTTCAAAACCCTGCCCATGAAAGGCAGGAAACGTGAGACCCAACGTTTCGAAGGCCAACAGCGCCCCCCTGCACTCGCCAACTAGCGGCACAAAGCTGACTGCAGCCGAAAGTATTACACTGTAAACGTTTACGAACTCTCATCACCGTGATATAAGGTTCGCACCTTATTCAATCCACTCTTGTAGTGATCAAAGATGCTCCCTTGAAATGGTAAATCGTGCACCTGTAAATTCAAGGGTGTTCTAAGCTTCGTTGATGATAGGTTCTGAGCATAAATTCCTTTCCTAAAAGCTTTTGCTCGCTGTTTCCCAGTCCTCGCGTCATCGTCCGGTGTAAAAATAAGAAACGATTCAAGTCATTGATCGGTAGTTCTGTACTGAGATCTCACTACTACTGGTCCCTTCGCGGTCACGGGCGAGGAGTTGGCCAAGATGTTTCGTATTCTTGAAGAACTGTTTCAACAGTAAGTGAGCAACCTTAATAAATGCCGACAGTGGCCACGTATCTGTAGGCTATTCTACTCGCAAGCCTCGACATATCTTGAACCAAGTACAGGTTCTTAGGGAGTTGACTGCTGATACTAAGGACGACCTATGGTTTTTGGACAGTCCCAATGTCAGCACACCATCATTGATTCACCTACTAATCATGCCAGACGTTCTAAAGTTATGGCGTCGAAAGGATGGTTCAATGCCTGGCGGATTAAAGACCTCACAGCAAGGATTGGGTTGATATTTTATTAACACTGATACACTTGTCCCTCCTCCTTCCTGATGTAGATTCATCGCCACTTTAAGCCGGCTTAATACGCAAAGAGGAAGGTAAAACTGAACATCGAGACAAAAGCTTATATTGGGACCAGTTCGTGATCTCGTTGCTGAAGGGGGTGGGATTCGAACCCACGCCAATAAATTGACTAGTACCTGAAACTAGCGCCTTAGACCACTCGGCCACCCCTCCGTGGTGAGCTGCCCAGCATACACGAGATCATGAGACCGCAAGCTGCCGCCTCCTCAGGCGTCAAACGAGGCGAGTGGAGTCGGTTTGAGGGATTTAGGGCTCTGGATGCTGATAAATAGTGGGTTTCCTACGAAGATGGGAAATGATGCAAATAGGTGATATTGTTCTAAGGGCCAAGACATCCCAGGATATTCAATTCATTCGCTGGTGACACAGGGATTAGTACGCAATAGAGTCAAGCGAGGGCCATCGTGGACGAAGCATAGTAGAGTAGCGTGAATGGAAGTAGCGGAAGGCTTAAGAACATTGTGAAAAGGTTGTCCAGGAGGTGTTGCACACTATCTAGACAGCAGTGCACAACGACAATAAACAAATCGGAATACAAGACGTGCGTACCTAGCCGCTTCGATGGCGCGAGTCGTTAATTCTTAGAATGCCCAATAATTAACAAGGCGTTGTCCCGAAAGGGTGACCAATGTGGGTCGCGCTTCGGCGGCACGACGTCGAGACGAAGATGTCTCAGCTGCTCTCAGTGTCAAGCTTTTGGGGATGATACCCGGTATTTAACTAACCACAGCACACCACCCAAACGGCAACAAGTTTAGCAAGTCCTCATCGATCCTAGAATGAGCCGTTAAGTTTGAAGACAATCTTTAAGGGATCCGCCGGTCGGCTCAAGCCTCGCGTTCTCTTTGAGTTGGCTTTGTGGTCACGCATTCCTTTCTCTAGGTACGCACTCATTACTTGAATGCGCTACTCGATAATCTCAGACCTTTCTTTACCTTACGATCGAACTGGAAAGATTGATTACAAATTATGTCGCGTTGAACTGTCTTTTTCCGCGACCGTGGTGACTCTGACCTACGATCAAAGGCACATGCTGATGGCTACCTCCAATACGTGCCCAGTCTAGACTATAGACACCACTTGGTTGAAGTTGAGACCTGTGGGAACAACTACGGCGTGCCATTTGAGAACTTTGATGTACAGACTACTACCCGTACTGCTCGTAGTTGAGGAGGCACGGGAATGTTTGGCAGGCGATGTTGTTTTTGCGGCTCTCAATGAACTGTTTTCAGCGTCACTCAAGTGCTCACCCTGAAGTGCTGGCCATGCGAACGCGACAAGGAGATTAGCCCCAAATACAAACGAGACCGCCGAAATTCTCAGTCAAGCACGACTGACCGCTGAATGGCACGAGACTTGTGGTTTCGGCAGGGCGTGGGGCGCGTCGATGTATATGGAAGCAGCTGGCCATGGCTGACTCCGGCATGACAGTAATAATAACATAGAGTATGATAAGATGCCGTTTTGGGTGGTGGGCTCAAGTAACATCTGCCGGCCTCGACCTTGTTGCCGAGGTGCTGATGACTGATGCAAGGATTGCCGAGCGATCAAACGTGACATGATGCGTCCCAGGGGCCGTCCTGGAAGGGGCCAAGACCACTCCACTTTGACGTGAGATTCGAGTCATCCCGGAACAGGATTACCATAGTCGATCGCATTTTGAAGAACATAATCTCAAATCTCCTTGACAGGGCGGAGGAACAAGGAGCAATAAGCCGCCTGGCTCCCCCTTGATGCAAGACCTACAGCGACCGGTATCTCGCTGCAGGGTTCGTAGAAGATAATGCGTTCCTTCTTGGTCGCGAGTATTCAGAATGCCCTTTAGACGCGGCTCGGCTCCTGTGTGCCATGGTTGGCAGTAGTTCATCTTGCTATCCAGAGCTGTGTCAAGACGGTGAGCCAGTGCAGATCGGAGACATCTGCCGCCAAGCGTAGCGGACGCCAGGGTAGACGGTCTGCTTCTAGATTGTTTGATCAGTCGTATGAGGTAGGGATAGGTTTGCTGTGGCACGAGAGCTTGTTGGTGACTGAAGGTCGACCAGTGGATTGGACAAGGCTTCGCACCTCTTTGCACAGACCTAATTACGTTCAAGTTTACACTCAGCATGATGCTTGTCTTCTGATGTTGACAAACGTAGCCGCTACCTTGGTGAAGAATGTAGCAGGGAATTCGTCGTCGCCCGGAGCTAGAACTGATCGATGGCGGGTGTGGAAGGTGGTGACAAGCGTGGGTTGACCGATGCTCCCCGATATCACCTGCATTCACGAAGCTGCGGGGGCGCTCAACGCACGGCCCCTGACTTAAGAGTTATTCCCGAAAAAGTGCAGAAGCCGAGGAGAGTGACAGCGGGATCCCGGAGATGGGTTGCAGCTCGTCGCTGTGGGGAATAGCAAGCACCAAGGGGGGCTGGGCCCGGCCAGACCCCACCATCTGGGCCAAAGCAGAGTACCTGTCCGCCCGAAGCCCCTATACTTCGGTGCACTTCAGTGGGGTCACCTCCTGGAAGCCCCCCTCCGAGGAGCTCCGGGATCCATTCGACTCAAACTTGGTGCGACGGAGCTCGCGGGGCTGCTTGGAACGGGTTGGAAATATTTTGGGATCACCGATTGCGTACCAATTCAGGACGGCGAGGGACGATACTGGTGCCAGACATTCCGCATGTTTCCTTCCAGATTGGCAGCTGGATTGCCCCCTCTTCAATGTGTGGCGCCATCCCCAGCATATACCAGATGTTCTATTAAGCGCTACTGTATGCACCATGAATGACTGGCTGATCGACTGGGCCTAAACACCAAATCGAACCGCGGCTGCAGAACAGGCGAACTACCGACAGCGACATTTCGGCACAACCATCCTAGTCCTTCCCCTGCAGCGAGTGCAGCGAGCGGGCCACCGAGTCGGGGATCCAGTGCCGTGGCCTTCGCGCGTGCCGCGATCAGACCGCTTAACCCCGGTCGATATTCGAAATGTTGCATGGTGGTAACGTGGCGCGGAGCCGCCAGGGGTCAAGAATACTACCTCACCACCGTGGCGCCCCTCCACGAAGATGAATGTTCCGGCGTGGCAGAGCACGTGCGCCTGGGATCATGAAGAACAGAAATACGCTGGACATGCCCAGCACGACTCGTGCAGAATCAGAAAGGATGCGTTGAAGGATTGTTTGGGCGGCTCGAAACATTCAACACGGTCAGATCAAGCCCAGCCTCTCGTTGCAACATCGTCGCGCCGACACATCAATGGCAGAGGGCATCGAGAATAGAGGGCCTGAGCTTCTCGGCGTCAACATCACTTTTATCACGACCGCTCTGATTTCAATTGTGCTGCGATGCTACGTCCGCATCTTCAAGGTCAAGGCCTTCGGAGTTGATGACTGGTTGATGGTGGTTGCTACGGTACGAAGCTGCAGCGATTCAGGAGCCTTTTTGCGGTGACAGTCCTTGCTGACGAGACAACAGGTTCTTTTCACGCTCTACACCTCATTCTCAAGCGCGGGCACGCATTTCGGCACCGGACGTCACCATGCAGACTTGGAGACCGAGAACATCCACACGGCCATGATGGTAGGTCGATTGGCGACAAGAGAAGAAGAAGAATCATTCTGACTTTCAACCTAGTGCTGGTGGTTTTGCTTCCTCTGGTATTGCCTAACAATGACCTTTTGCAAGATTTCCATCGGTTGGTTCCTGCTCAGAGTTACCAACAGCAAGCTGCACAAATGGATCATCTACCTCGCCATGCTGTCCACGGCCCTTTCAAGCATCGTCTTTTTCTTCGTCTCCATGCTGCAGTGCAGCCCCATCCCATACTTCTGGAACAAGGACATCGACGGTACGTGCGTCGACATTGAAGTTATCATCGCGCTGGCGACACTGTACAGCGTCTTTGCCGTCCTATCGGATCTCATCTTCGCTATATTGCCTGGAGTCATTGTGTGGAATCTTCAACTCCACAGGAGGACCAAGATTCTTTTGTTCCCCCTTCTTGCGATGGGCTGCGTGTAAGTTTCTGCTCGCCAGTCCGTCTTTGGATACACGCAGGAGTACTGACATGTACGTAGAGCAAGTTTTGCTGTCGTCGTTCGGTTCCCCTTCTTACCCAAGTTTAAACAGCCCGACTTCCTCTGTGAGTATACCTTCCTACAGCCCTGTGATCCGTCAGGTAGCAAGTCGCCTACGCAAAACGTACTGAACTTTTATTAGGGAACACCGTGGACATTGCCATCTGGTCAACAGTAGAGCAAGGCCTGGCCATCACAGCCGGCAGCCTGGCGACCCTGAAGCCGCTCATCAAGGCAATGGGCCACCGTCTCGGCCTAACCAGCAACCCGACAGTCTCGGGCAACTACAACCTTTCCTCGTCGCGCATGTCGAGACTGACCCCGAAGAACAAGCTCCCAGAAGACACCCCTCGCGAACAGGAACTATCCTACTTTGACCTCGAGTCTGAGGGGACCGAATCAAAGGGGGGTTTCAAATCTGCCCTGCCAGAGGGGCTCACCACCAGAATGAACCGCGAGACCAAGGCTCGCACCCAGCCACGCCTAACCCCTGTCGGTGAGAACGAAAGCGAAGAGGAGTTGCATTCACCGAGGTCATGGCGCGAGGTGACCCGAGTGGAGGTGCTGCCACGATAGGGCCGTAGAGCCTCTAATGTTTCTTTAAATGGAAATTGTATGTATGATTGCTAGCAAAGGCGTTTGAGTCATGATGGAGATCATTAGTTCCAGCCCAAAAGAATTTACTAGTGTATTACAACCTGAACATGACACTGTAGATCCCAATCTTGTGGAACATTGTCCCGAAGTCCCCAGTAGCCTGGATCACAATGTGTGGGACTGGATGGGGGTGGAGGGCGTGCACCGTCATCCACTTGTCAAAGAGACTCCTCCAATATGAAACCAATGGGCCCCCATGCATTCCACGTTATCTCCTCGCAGTCAACACGAAGTCGGTAGCAGGCTTTATCAGATTCATCGAAAATCAATTTGGATTCATGACTGAGCTACGGCGCTTAACTACTACAGTTCGCTAAGAATTACGTCTGCCGCCTTCTCGGCAACCATGTATGTCGATACGGCGGTGAATGTACCGGGGATACGGGGATACACCGAGGCGTCTACGACGCGGAGGCCCACTGTACCGCGGACCCGGAAGCTCGAGTCGAGGACGGCGAGTGGGTCGCTATCCGCGCCGATGGGGCAGGTGGAGGAGGCATGGTGGCCCCAAGCGGTGTCCTTCACATAGTCCTCAAGGTCGGCCTGAGCGGTGACATCAGCACCAGGAAGGACCTCGGTGATGGGAACGGCCTGGCCGGCGAGCGACTTGCGTGCAAGATCAATAGCCTCAGTCATTGCCTGGACGTCCTTCGAAGCTTCGCCACTGCCCGTGTCAAAGTAGTTGAAGGTAATTTCAGGAACATCCAGGGGGTCGGAAGAGCGGAGTACTACGGTGCCGGCATTGTTACGCGGATGGGCCTTGAGAATAGCCCACGAGAACCAGTCGTGCTCAATGGTCGCATTGACGGCGTAGCCGGGGAAGTAGCCCCTAAAGTTCACAGGGCCGCCGAAAACAAAGACGTCGAAGTCATCCTGGGCGGTGGCGGTGCTCTTGTAGAACATGGCCGCTGCTAGGCCGGAAGAGGAATAGATGCCGTGATCGCCGTCGACAGGGGTCCTCCAACGGTCCAGGCACGGGTCTTCGTCGGTGAACAGGCTGAACGTGCAACCGTCAAACGAGGTGAAGTTGGCCGGCGCGCGACCCTGGACGGTGATCTCGTAGTGGTCCTGGAGGTTGGTGCCCACGCCCGGGAGATCGACGACGACGGGAATATCGAAGCGTTCAAGCTCGTCAGCAGGTCCAACGCCGCTGAGCTTCAACAATTGGGGAGTGTTGTACACGCCGCCGGCGACGATAACCTCGCGGGATGCAGCCACTTTGCCTGGCTTACCCGCGGCACCGTTAGACAAGGGGCTAGCCTTGTAAAGGTGCTTGCCGTCAACGAACTCAACGCCTGTAGCGCGAGGAGGGACGGAGTCATCGAAGTTGACCTTGGTTACGAAGGCATTGGTCCGGACATCGAGAGGGTACTTCTTGGTGCCATTGGGATGGGTGGCATCACGGACAGAGAGGATGAACTCGCGAGGTCCGACGCGGCTGGCCTCTCGAGAGGACAGGGGGATTTGATAGAAGCCAGGCCCATGGTCGCGAGCAAGAGTGTTGGCGTTGGCGTCTCCCGCGATGAGGTCATCCATGGTGATCTCGGTGTTTGTGACGTTGCTCAGACCCACGGCGCCGCCGCTCAGGAGGCTCAGGAGCATCTCATCACCGAGGGGGATGCTGAGCGGTGCTGTCTCAGTGCTTAGCCAGCCGTCATAGCCGTGGCCTTCGGCACCGGCAGGCAGGTGCCTGTTTTCCTCGAGCTTGACAAAGTATTTGCGCATGTTGTCAGCCGACCACGAGTCGTCGCCAGTGAGAGACGCGATGTACTCAAAGTCGGACTGGTGTGGATACACGGCGATCAATGCGTTGTGAGCGGTGCAGCCTCCGAGGGCCTGAGTGCGCGGGTACAGGGTGCCCTTCTGAACGGCGTTCTCGGGCGGGTTGAGACCAGTGTACTCGGTACCTTCGGGGGTCTCGTAAGTGGTCTTGAAGTCGCGGGCCTGGCGGGTCTCATTGGCGTAGTGGTGCACGAAGAAATTCCAGGCGATCTCAGGGTCCTCGGATGAGTTGGCCGAGTAGGCGGGAACAGTGTAGTTGGACGTGTTGTAATCGTCGCCGGCCTCGATGAGCAGAGTCTTGTGGCCGGCGAGGGCCAGGCGCGCGGCGAGGGGGCCACCGCCAGCCCCCGAGCCGACGACGACATACTCGTAGCCAGACAGCTCGACGGCACCTACTGCCGATGCCGAAGCAGCCAACAGACTCAATGCTGGAGAGAGCTTCATATCGAGTGCAGTGTAAAGAGAGCTGGTGCTTCCAGCGTGAGCGAGCTGTTCATCGTGCAGTAGGATTGGTACGACTTACACTAGGGTCGGTAATCGCTGGTCGATGGGTATGCGCCGCAAGTTGGTAGATGAGAATGAGCGAAAGCGACGGACTGCCGATCAGTGGGAAATTTGAGTCTTCGCAGAGACACGATCACCCGGCCTTTAGTATCATGTCTCAGTCCGCTCAAAGCAATGTGGATTGCGGGCATCTGCCAACTTTCGACATACAATCCACTCAAGAACCCAGTCGAGCCGCCTCCCTCTCGGGCGTACGATGCCTCATCTGTGTGATCCGAAAGCATAATGCATCTTGCATTGCCACCGTCGACATGGTATGGCCCGGAGATGAACTGCCGCTCGCATTCAAGTCGGATCAGTCGACACATGCGGGAGGTAGCTTTCGGGGACCCATGTCTGTGGAGGAGCTTCAAGTATCGGCTAGGTCGGCAAAGAGGTCGGCATTGCGCGTGAGCAAATCTCGACTGCAAGCCCCTTGAAAGTTAGTGATAGTACCGGAACTATTCCCCGGGTTGCTGGCGTCAACAACCAGGGTCAAGGGTCGGGGCCCTCGGGGGTGGGTACCTTGGCGAGCGCTTTGCCGTCTGGAGTTACATCCTTCGTCGACTTGCCCGCCATGAGAGCCGCTGGACTTGACTTCGAATGACGACGTTAAATGATAGATAGATGGGAGTCGCGTCAAATGTTATGCGGCCTGGAGCAAGGGGGAAGCTTCTGTCGTGGTGTCCTGTGAGGAAAACCTCCGAGGCTGGTTGGTAAAAAAGGGGTGGACCAATCAATGACTTCCAAGCACACCTGAATTTGGAGGGACATTGCCCTCTGATGACCTTAGTCAGCATGACACTCCTCCTGATCCATCACTAGCTCATGTCACTCCCCACACTCTCTCCTCACTTCCATCGATGCTGACATCGAACGTCTATTTGCCTTCCTCACCGGTGACATCGAGTGTGGGAGGGCATTCTTAAGACGAACCAGCCGTTTTGGAAAGTAGCCTGATGTCCTATCATGTATTAGACTTGTATCACCTAGGTTTGGCCTCGATATGGCGCGAAAGTTCGAAATCCCGTCTCTCAGCGCTAGCGGGGTGCGAGGTCGACCCACCATCATTGGCCGTGGGGCCAAAGGTGTTCAAGTTAGGCTTTCTGGAGCGGTGTCGTGGAATTGGTTTTGTGTACAAAGCAATAGTTGGAGTGTCCAACGTCATCTAGAGATGGAATTTACTCTTGATTGGCATTATCCCGGAGGACGGAGCTAACGGCGGCCCCCGAGGACCTCAACATTCAGACCCTTTCCCCCACCCTCCCCGGCGTACGACCTCGCAACATATGAAGTACGGGGTCACAATCGTTCGATGGCAAGTCCTGGCCAAGACCACGCGAGTGGCATGCCATGGCATGATCTGCAAAACTGAAGTTCTGGGCTACTCAGCTCCTTCGGGCATTTCTTCCTCAAACTCTTCCGGCTCCTCATTGTCAACTCCGGCATCTTGGTATTGCTGATATTCGGATAGGAGATCATTCATGTTTGACTCGGCCTCTGAAAACTCCATCTCGTCCATTCCCTCACCTGTGTACCAGTGTAAGAAGGCCTTCCTCCGGAACATGGCGGTAAACTGTTCGCCTATGCGACGGAAGATCTCTTGTACTGCCGTGGAATTTCCGACAAAGGTAGAAGAAGCAGACAAGCCCTGTGGAGCGATATCACAGTGAGCGGTCTGCACATTGTTCGGAATCCATTCCACGAAGTAAGCCGAGTTTTTCGATTGGACCAGCTGAATTTGATCCTCGACAAGCTTCATGGACACCTTTCCTCGGCTAGACTGCGTTAGCCGAAATGTGCGCATCGCAGTTATGATGCACACCTACAAGATAGCAGAGCAAGTGAGAAATCGGCCATTTCGGAAGTCGGAAGCAGACATGACATTTTTGGGATCGAACATTTGCTGTGTCAGTTCCGGCACACCAAGAGT
Organism: Verticillium zaregamsianum; assembly: GCA_002851755.1. NCBI lineage: Eukaryota > Fungi > Ascomycota > Sordariomycetes > Glomerellales > Plectosphaerellaceae > Verticillium > Verticillium zaregamsianum. The sequence goes on along the minus strand of NMXM01000012.1, from coordinate 527,547 downwards.
CGAGAATGCCTTGGCTGTCGTTAGGGGAGCACACCCAACAGTGAAAAAGTGCAATCTAGGAAATGGCACGAGGTTGACAGCCAGTTTGCGGAGATCCGAGTTCAGCTGTCCAGGGAAACGGAAGCATGTCGTCAAACCCGACATGACGGTCGACACCAGGGAGTTGAGATCGCCATAAGAAGGGCTGTTCAGCTTGAGTGATCGTCGACAGATATCAATGAGCGCTTCGTTGTCGATACAGAACGTCTCGTCGGAGTTCTCAACAAGCTGATGAATTGATAAGGTCGCATTGTAGGGTTCCACAACCACCTCGGAAACTTTCGGCGATGGCAAAACAGAGAATGTCGCCATCATTCGGTCTGGGAATTCTTCGCGAACCTTCGCCAGGAGAAGGGTTCCCATGCCGGAGCCGGTGCCGCCGCCGATAGAGTGTGTGATTTGGAATCCTTGGAGGCAATCACAGGCTTCAGCCTCACGACGAACTACGTCGATGACTTGATCAACCAATTCCGCGCCCTCCGTGTAGTGTCCTTTGGCCCAGTTGTTACCTGCGCCCGACTGACCGAACACGAGGTTATCGGGCCTAAACATTTGACCCAAGGGGCCCGAGCGGATGGCATCCATCGTGGCTGGCTCTAGGTCAACGAGAACGGCGCGGGGAACATATTTCTTTCTGGCTGCCTGCGAATTGAAATGTGTCAGTATTTACAAAGATTTGGGCTAGGGAATAATCGATACCTCCGTGAAGTAGACGTTCAGTCGTTCGGACTGGAGGTCTGAAGTTCCCTGAAATCTAGATGACAACACGCCAATGAGTATATGGTAGAGTGCTCCACTCCTTGTTGGGTGGCTCACACTCCGCTATGATCCAGTCCATGCTCGCCGTGGATCGTCTGCCTGTCAAGAGACACGGTTTTAGTCCAACATCTTGGCAGAGGCGCCAAGGAACTTTTACCAAAACGCACTACCGATTTGGTTGCCCTATCCCGGTGTCAGTTGCTGCATATTTAGCACTCAGAGAGTACGAACACATTGGCCTGTCTGAATCTGAATCTAATCAATGTTAGCTGGAGACCATAACTTACAGACGGGCAAAGAGGGTCGACAGGGAGTTCGGATGCATGCTTACGATTTCGCGCATCTTGCAATGAGAATTGGAGACTTGGGGCAATTTAGACGGTTGCTACGATGTAGGTCAGACCTGATGATAGAATGGATGCGAACCATGGGATCTTTTAAGAGGAACGTTTTCTGGGAGGCCCTCCATAAAGCATATTCCAGACGCACCAGAATTGGCCTTTCCGCCGTCCCTCCGCCGGAACCCGTGGCACCCATGAGTGGAGGAAGGATGCGTCACATGGATCCCTGTCCAATCATAGGCCAAGACACGACCCACCAGGATTGTCGGCGGAGCTCGGCGGACGAAAATATTATCGCGACAGTCCTCCCCCTCTCCGTGCCGAATGCATTGGCCGCGCAGTAAATTCCCGTGACCAAGGCCCATCCGAACGAATCCTCAAAACGATGGGTGCAAACGACATTGTCCGGAAAGCAGGCTTACCAGTCGGCTCAGAACCTCCGCCGAAACGCCTGAAAATCCGGAAGGGAACAAAGAGCTGCTGGGAGTGCAAACGACGCAAGATCCGCTGCATTTTCGACAAGGCCGGAACCGACACTATTTGTCAGGAATGCCGACAGAGGGGTGCCGCCTGCATCAGTCAGGATCACCCTGAACGGGGCCCGTTGCAAAATGGTGAAACTGTGGAGGCAGTTGACCGGCTTGGTCGCGTCGAAAGGCTGGTTGAGCAAATATTGGACAGGCTTGAGGCACCCAACACATCAACCATCCCAAGATGCCATGTTCGCGAATCTTCTGAGCTTTCTCAGCCGAGAGTCGGAAACTTTCAGCCCTCCATTGAGTTTGAAAGCGCGCAAGTAAGTTGGCATATTGATCCATCCGGGCTATCAAAGAGCAGGAAAGTACTAACTCACGCCAGGACAACGTAACGCGGCCCCGGGGATCAGGGTCGCGCGCGCATACGACGAATATCACGCCAAGCCATGGCACTGCGATAACTTGTCATTCAGTTACTGTGGAGCCCTCAGTGGTTCAAAAGCTGTCGGGAATACGGGAGAAGCTCGCTGCCGCCCTCCCCTCCCCAGAAGACTCCTACAAGATCTATCAACACGGCCGCTCCAGCGTCTTCTTCCATCAGATTCTGTTTGTGCCTTATAGCGCCTTGGAGGCTCAACTTCAAAAGACTGCCGAGGAGTCCACTGAATCTCTGATCAAAGAAACCCACCCGGCCGTCCTAGCCAAGAAGATGTTGATTTTGGCTACCATGCTGCAGAGATTCGGTCGAGATCCTGCCCTGTCGGAAGATCTCTCCGAATCTCCTCAAATCATCATGATGCGGCTCGCGGATGCCGCAATCTCTCTGGTTTGCGTAGATGACGAGCTTATGGGCCCAATTGAGGCACTCCATTGCCTTCTTCTTCAAAGCGTCTACCTTGCAAACGGCGGAAATTTGAGACTGTCGCTACTCTCCTGTCGCCGAGCCATGACGATAGCGCAGCTTATGGGCCTGCATCGACCACAATGCGACCGGGCAATCGAATCTGTCGAATCCGCCCGGACCGTTGATCCCCGGATCACATGGTTCCGCATGTGCTACATCGAGCACTTCGTTTGTCTACTACTTGGACTGCCCTCAAGCTGTCGGGATGCAAGCGCTTCCATGTCGGTCGACGTTGATGACCACCCCCTCGGAAGGTTTGAGCAACTTCAAGTTGCTATCGCATCAAAAATCATGGATCGCAATGAGCGTGATCCAAACTTCCAGAACATACAGATGACACAGAGCATTGACTTGGATCTACAAAATGCCGCCGCAACAATGCCTTCACGATGGTGGACGGTCCCAAAGTTGACCAAGGTCTCGGACAATCCAATCGAAATTCTATGGGAGAGTCTTCGAATGACTGATCAGCTATTCCACCTCTTCCTGCTCATCCAACTCCATCTGCCCTTCATGCTACAGGCGGGAGAAGAATTGCCAATTAGCGGCAGCAAGCTGGCCTGTACCAATGCCAGCCGTGAAGTTCTGACTAGATACGTCGCCATCCGTACCTACAGAGGTGCTTGCGGCATCCCTGACACGGCTGACTTCTTTGCTTTGGTGGCAGCAATGGCGCTCTTGCTAGGGCACATTGATACCCACAGGCTGAGCCCGGCTCAAAACGCTCTCGCGCATCAGCGTCATACAGATCGAACCATGGTGGAAGACACATTAGAATGCATACATGACGCGTGTTCGGCGTCCAAGGAAGTGCTTTCAATACAGAGCGCTGAGGTGCTGCGGCGACTATTGAAGATTGAGGCAGATGCTGCTGGAGGACTGACATACAGCACAAAGCCGAGTCCGGTATCGTCTGCAGCTGATAGTCGACAACAACCGGCTGAAGACCCCAGGGTTTTCCTCTTAAAGATACCATACTTCGGAACCGTCATTATCTCTCCTGATGCTCCAGTCTCTCGGGAGGCTTTCGACAGATCCACAGCACACGCTGCCTGGAACCACCAGAAACAACCACAACATTCAACCCAGGCACACGCTGCGTTTCCCATGTACTCCGACCCAACAGAAGCGGGACCCAGTCTAGGTCTTGACACTGAGGACCGCGGAAGTCAGGCTCAGCTTGAAGGCTCTTACACTGAGCACGACACAGAGTGCCTTATACGTCCCCACGAGGAAGACCAGGCCCTTTATCCAGGGTATTCAGCACGAGTGGAGGACTGGTGGTTGCAAGGCGTCGATGCGGCTTTCTTCGATAGCATCACTCGCGGCTTGGAAGGGGAGGCTTAGGATATGCGGGACGGCTTCGGTGATGAGGGTAGTTCAAACAAGCTAAAATCCGTGGGATAGCATATTAAAATGATCCGGCGGCAATAATTCCAGAAAAGCGATTCTTAGAGGCTTGAAAATATGCTTTAAAGTAATTATCACGACGCTGGCCTGATATGGCCTCGTCAGCCTCGCCAAGCCAATTCGAACCGGAACCAGAGAACCATCCATTACCAGGTTCAGAGGCAAAAGGTGTTGGCGGAGGGATGTCGGAGAGACTCTTGACCGAGCGGGGATCACTGACTGACTTTTCGTTAAGAAATGCATAGGGCTGTGCGGATAAACGCGTCATGAGCTTTACAATGGTTGCCTTGGTCTTGGGCTATCTAAGAATAGGCCCCCCGGTTTCATCAGAGCAGGTCAAGACCTGTATGTCTTTGAACCTAGGGAGGCGCTCCTCAACCCAAACATTGACGCCCAGTCTGCTCTGCTCAACGAGCTGCAGTGCCGCAGCAGCAGTCATAGCTTTATTCATTGCTGCAATACCCATACTAGCATACGAGGTGATGGAATCCGAGGAGGGGTCATCTATGTTGACGCTACCTCAGGCACTCTTGAAGAGTATGCTGCCAGTCTTGGTCGAGGAGAATGATAACGATGCTAAAGAATAAGCTTTTCCCGAACATCAACCTCAAAAGCGTCGATCAGGCGGTCCGAAATTAAGGGTGGAGTTTGGCAAGTGTCGTTTATTGCGGCGTGGTCGTGGCGTTTATCGGACAGAGTGTTGGCAAAGGCCGCGACTGTCATAAGAAGAGTTGCGATAATCATATCCAGGCGACTCTATGGCGTTGCTAATAATTAGAACTTTAGCATAAGGGTCTTGTGCCTCTTAAAAGCACCAGGACTTTGGCGACTTTGTCCGAAATGAGCACATGCGTCACGACTGTAGAGTCTACGACTTGAAAGATAGCCATTTAGTATATGGTACAATCATCCTTTTGCATGATGCCAACGCAAGAAATCATGTATCCTTTGCCTCGGCCTAACAATACAGAGTGCCAAAGCTGGTTTAGAAGGTTGCCTTCCGGGAGCCTGCTAACTAGCATGACAAATACGATACTAATCGGGTGGGACAAATGGATGGATACGCAGTCCGGAAGGCTAACCCATACAAAGAGTCCGATCCATCACCGACGTAGACGAAGCCCTACAAATTCTGGCACAGGTCAACTGGGAAAAAGAACCGACGAGAAAAAGCCGCTGCGCAAGGCTTCTCCATCGTAGCAGATTTCCATCCACTAGATAATGCGCCGATCAGCCGATATTATGGACCAATGTCCCTAGGAAATGACAATAGGTTCCGTTTGAAGAACGATTGGCTGTAGTACGTAGCCAAACTGTCTAATCGTTGATTGTTTGATTCAGTTGCCTGGTAGTTCAGGTTGATACAACCTAAGGCTACGAACCTTGTTAAGGAAAATTTTACTTGTAAAACTTTGTAAAGGCTTACGGCCGGGAAGGCATTTGGCGGGGTCTTAAAGTGGACAAGGGGCTGAAACTCACATATCGCAGTCTGTCTTCAGCAGTCAGTCAGCATCCAGGTTCTCCAATCTGGCCCTCGTCCCAGGCGTCAAGCCCATATACTTGACTGTCCCCAATGAGTAAGCAAAGGAGAGGAACATTGTTGAGTATAACAGCCATTATGACAGCCTTAAACAGATAAGACAGTTGAAAAGATATAATTTGCTATCTTTCCAAATTCAGCTTTAGTCACGCGAAACTGCATACGGTGGTTCAAACCTGTCCTTTATTCATGCCAGAGTGTATGTTTTTCGTTACATTGGCCCACTAGTTACCATACCATAACCCTTAATTTAGTAGAGTCCAGCAACAAATTACTTTTTCAAGAAACCCCCCTGGTTTAACCATGCCTCGCAAAGCGACGGCCATTTAGACACAGGCACTTCCTCTCCAGTGTCCAAGGCAAAGCCATGCGGGGCATCGGCAAAAACATGGAGCTCGACAGCACCATTCGCGGTCTGGATGGCCTGAGCCAGGCGGTACGCATTGACTACAGGGACAATGGGGTCGTTGCCGGAATAGACGATAAAGGTCGGCGGCACAGGGCGCAAGATTTGTTGATCGGGAATGACATTGTCATAGAGCGCCTGCTTGGCCGGCGGTTCGAGGGGTGCCTTATTCGGCACAATTGTATGTCCAGCGGCGTTCGTGGAGATGGGTCCGTATCCAATGATGGCGAATTCCGGTTTTGGCACTGGGGCTCCGGCAGTCAGCGCCCAAGCAGCCGGGTATTCTGCGAGCAATGCCGAGGCGAGGTGGCCACCAGACGACAGGCCGCAGATGCCAAGTCCGTTTGGCGCAGACGCCTTGTCTCTAATCAATCGCAAGGCCTGCCTTGCGTCATCCAATGGGGCTTGCGGTCCCGTCTCAGCTGTCGGGAAACGATGGACAAGGACAAAGGCCTCAAAGCCGAGCGAAGCGAGCCACCGTGCAATTACGACGCCCTCCTTCCCAGCCATGAGCTGTGTATAGCCTCCGCCGCCGAGAATAAGTACAGCCCGTCCGTTGGTAGTCGCTGGCTTATACCCAAACGCCCATGGTCGCAAGACTTTCGACACAACACCCTGATCCACGACGCCGCCAGGCAGGTCAATTTCGAATGCACCGTCAATGGACTCGGTGTCCCACAATGGCCATGCCGAATCGGCCGCGAAAGCTGCGGAAACGCTCATTTTCGTGGGAAGAATTGAAGCCGGCAATCTGAGATGTTCTGTGCGGTCCGACGAATTGACACGAACGAGAAAAGTCGAGGGATTTGCGCTACCCCCGTCGTTGCTCATTGGGACCGGTATGCTTTTGTGTGGTTTCCATTCGGGGCCTTTTGCCCCGAGTCTGATGCTGACTAGTCGAACTAGAGAATCGTGATTCAGCGCAAGCGGGGAAGTGGGACCGTGACCAACCCCGCAAATGGTCCCTGTTCCGTTAAGTACAGAACGGTTATGAGGAGTGTGAGTGCATTGGTGGATTGCGCGTCCAAAAAGCCCCTGACGGGAGTGTAGATAAAAGAAAAATTACCTTAGCTGGTATTCTTTCTCAAATAGCTATTACATGCAAAGTGGTAGGTAGTGCGTCTTCACATTCGTTCATGATCATCATGACAGTAATAGTCGGGTTTGAACGAAAATTTGAATTCGACTTGACCCTCTCAGAACGTGACAAGACTTGACTCCGACATTGGGCTGACTCTTTTTGATACTGAATGTATCCGGTCGTACTGTGTGCTAGAGATTATTCTATCTCTACCTATGTCAAGGTGTTGCTCTAGCTAGCCGCACTCAAGGGGTCACATCCGTGTTCCTGTTAAAGTTGCAGGTGCGCCAGTAACCCATGTTGATACCATCCATGCCCGACTTGAGGTCATCGCACCACCGCATGATTGCAACACCATCCAACCGAACCGAGGGTACGCTGATGTCACTAGCGCCAATCCAGGCCTGTTGAATTACAACGTCCTTGATCTGAACATTTCCATCCCCATCAATGATGGGAAGCGGAAACTCAAACTTGAAGCCTGGGCTCTGTGGCTTTGCCTCCACGATAGTGAGAATGTTACAAGAGTCGTCGTGAAAGGCGACGAGCTTATCAGACGAGCCGTTGCCTAAGTTCTTGCCGTCCCACACGACAGTAATGCCACCTGACGTCGTGATGCCAACCTGTCCAGGGGCAGGAGGGAAGATTTTGCAGGCCTCTTCAAAGTCAACGGGATGGGATTGACGCTTCGAAATGCTGATATCTGTTAGTGCCAGGTGGTCACGATGATAAGGGCTCTTACCTCGACGTCGCGGCTGCATGAGTAGTGGCGAGGAAAGCACTGCCTGCAAAGATCTTCGTGAAATTGACCATGATAACGATTTGTTTGTTTGGTGTAGAAAGGACCTGATAATGGTTGATGTTCTGTTCTATGTGATAGGTATTTTGGTGAAGACTGAGGCGTACATTTGTTGCTTCTTATAGCCTTTTTACCAAGCACGCCAGGCCAGCAATTCCACTCAGTGGTGGTTTAACGTCTTCCCTGTGACGACGCCAAGGTCAAGGAGTTATCTTTGCCATTGTCGTCACCTTTGGGACTCAATTCGGGCACGCGCATAATTGCCAAGCGTACCCGAATCCTTCGGAGTTGATCAATATGGCAGAGTACCGAGAATAGACATTAACAATGCCAAGCGTGATGTTGATTTGCGGCGCCACACTTGGCAGCCCACAGCATCGAGGATCAAGAACAACAATGCTGTGCAATGATGAGTGCCAAGAATTGGCAGGTCTTGTCATGTAATCCATCAAGCGTTTAGTTGAGCCTACTTAACGGGGTAGGATGAAGAAACAAGTAGTCCAAGCTCAGGGCAACTGTTACGGGTAGGCAATTCGAGCCATACGTTTTTTCTGACCCACCATGCCGTAGGACAAGGACATGTTACAGGTATAACCCGTGGATTTGTATTAGGCTATGGACAAATAACGTCTATACGCGATTCCGACGCGCACTCGCAGCGCCCCCGCTGCGAATCTGACGCGTAGTCACGTGAAGGGAAGGGCTACTCTCGAGATGAGGAATCCCCTGAGCGATTCTCGACTTTCCCCTTCTTTCCTTCCTCCCTATCATAGGATAATATATCTTGGCCTCACTCGTGATGAACACCGGTGACTAGCCCCTGACAGGACACTTGTGATGCAAATTATCGTCAAGTCAGCCTTTTACAGGTTCCCTATGGAATGATCTGATACATCTTGGAAGATCTTGTCCCGCAAGGCGGTGACAGTCACCCATTAAAGTTATCCTAGCAGTGCTTTCGGTCGGCCGAATTGCCTAGAGTCCCTCAACCACTCTGGACGAGCTGTAGGTCTACCGGACGAGTGCAAGGACCACACGGTACTACTGGGGTTCATCCACCACTATAAACCACCTCCGCTGGAACGATGAATAACAACATCCTTTGACGTGATTTTCGCACGGTTCGATTGGCTGTTCATCATCTGCCCAGGCCTAGACCACGAGCATATCCGACACAAGGGACGCTAGGCCAGGGGCAGGTGTTTGTAGATCGTGGTCTTTCCTTGGCAGTGGATCCCAGGAATGCGACGAGCGAATAAAGGCAGGCCGAGAACCTTGTGATGGGCTGCGAAGGATCGCATCCTCCGGCGTCCTCCTGAATGTAATGACCGAACAGAGACTTTCGCGAGTAGAAATAAGAGACGTGGGCAGACACCTGTTAGCGACCTTAATCTGCATTTTCACCATCGCTTTCTTTCCTCCATCATGCGTTTTGCCATCATCTGGACAGCACTTACAGCGGCCGTTGTGGTCGTTGCTCAATCCACGTCGCTCGGATTCACTACCTACAAGGAGATCCGCGAGGGTTTTGACAACTCTGACGCCATAAGATACTACGAGCTGAACCGCTCCAACTCTCTTTTTCTCTACGTTCAAATCATTGCGGGGCGAGACCACTCCGACCTCATACGGGACTTCAAAACATTGTGCCGCAACTATGGTGCTGCCGGTATCTCCGTGATTCCGCGAGTCCGGTACGGCGACGCCGCAGGCGGATTTGTAACGGAGCCGAACGACGTGCACCTGATTCTGACAGATGTTTTGACTTGGGGCAAAGTCTTTTCGGAGGTTTCTGACACCATTGACATTCCTGTCGTCCAGGCCGGATTCCTTGGTTTGTGGGGAGAATGGCACGTACGTCATTCCTCAGACATTTCCTCGAAACAAGCTGACATTTCTTCAGAGTGGACCCTTGTCAGAGGACCTCCGAGTCAAAGATGCAATCGTCACAAACCTCATTGCTTTCGGCCTCAAAGTTGCTATTCGCTACCCCCGTGACCACAAGGCACTTTTCAATGGCGACCGCACCGTGACAATCCACAACGACTGTATCTTCAATGGCGGCCCGGATGGGTACGATGGTGGAAGCTTCCCGGCGAGCGATCGTCAGGCTTGGGTCGACTACACGAAGCAGGTTGCCTCAGGGAACATCTACGGCGGAGAACCATGCAACCAGGCCGGCGATTCCACCTACGACTGGGAAGATTACGACGATCTATGCGGACCGAACGGCCTGGCGGCCTACATTGACGAGTTCCAAATTGCCTATCTTAATGTGAGTTACGACGAGGAAATGTGGTTGCTGATTCTAATGCGTTTGACAGCCTGGAAACCCCGAAGCGCTCTGGGAACTCGTGTACACCAGCCCAAGCAGAACCGACTGTGTTGATGAGATCGAAGCCGCACTTCGCCGCCACAAGTGAGACTGCACTGAATCGTGGATAGACACATAGGGTATCGAGGTCTGCCCAATGATACACAGTGCTTGGAGAAGGGCTAGACGAGACAATTCGTAGTATTTTCGGCCAAGACGAAAAGAGCGAAAGAGATAAATAACACCCCTTGTTGACTCCACTGTCAATATAACTCGGTGCAGTCAGAATTCAAAGTCGGAACCGACACCCGCAAGCAGAAACTCCAGCTCGGAAGGCATAGGCAGCGTATCCATACTATTGAGGTTATCGCTCAAGCCCAGTTCGCCGCCGCCGCCAAAGAATCCTCCGTAAATGGGTTGCTCTTGTGGTCCTTCTCTAGCTAGCTGAGCTAAGCCACTCGGGCGGCTTACGTCTTGTTCTGATGGAGTTTCCTGTCCGGTTGTTAGAGGAACAGGTCGCATGCTCATAAAGGCCCTAAGCTCTTCGGCTGGGGCGCCGTTGTCCCTAATGCCGTAGTGATCTGACTGGAAAGGTGAGGGCTGCCCGTGAATACGACGAGCACCTTCTGATCGTCGGACAGACTCATCAAAATGCGCTATTGATCTCACATTCCGCGCTTCGAAGAGCGCCAGTAAACTTTGCGCATAAACCCAATGCTCTGCCAGCTCGTGTAGGGTCAGAAGGAGTGACTCGAAGGGGGGTCTAGCCTTGGCTGCGATCAAGGGGTTGGAGTCGTTCAAGTGACTCGACAGGTGCACCATAGCCGTGAAAAGTACATGAATACTTGGTAACCACAGACGGCACAGCTTGCTACTGATCCTTAGAGATTCGAAAGTTGAGCTGATGGCCTTCACGGCGTCCCAGCAAATGCTCGAGTCGCTACTGACATCCCGGAAGGATCGATCTGACTCCCGTCGACGGTGAAGCAGCACGAGAAAGTTATTATAAGAAAGATGGAGAGTAGCGTCCCAGACATCCGACGAGCCGGGCGAAAAGAGGAGTTGTGGTGGTAGCTGTGCCAAAAACTCAGCCAGTTCTTCATCAGCCTCACGTGTTGCGGCTGCTCGATCTTCGGCCGTTGAGCGAAGGGCGACGCGCCGCCGCATGGCTTTTGCGAATATCAAGCAAAGTCTGGTATGATGGATAGTGAAAGCCACATGAGCGTCAGAAATAGCCTCGAAGTGCTGCTCCTCAAGCATCGGGACATCGGACTCGTCCAGGTTGCTGTTGAAGGTCAGATACTCATCAGTGGAACATGACTTTGCACTCACATTGCCTGAGGACGCCCATACGCCGTGGACACTACGACGTCGAACTGGAATAGGATCCACCACAGACGGACCCAAAGCCGTTTGTCTGAGATATTGAGATTCGAAGGATTCGCGTCCCGGTGCATACCTAATCCAAATGCAGTCCGCGCGGCAACCCCAACCCAATGCCACGAGTTGGAAACGACATCCTCAAGGTCTTCGCACTGCCATGTCAGAAGTAAGGCAGCCTGCAGGTAAGCCTCTCTGTGCTTTTCGTATCGCCTGTCAAAGATCGTCTTGGTCCGCTCGAAGAATGTGGGCCGTAGCACCTTGATATCTTCCCTCTGGGGCGCCAAAACGTGAGCCCCGGCGAGGAAGATGGCATTCAACAGCAAGAGGGATACTGGCTTGATTCCGGGTGCGCCTGGAGAGACAATGCCGAGGTAGGAGTTCATGAACTCAGTCTCATCAACAATCGGGAATCCCCGATTGACGTGGACAAAGTAAGCTCCAACAAGTTCATCTGCTAAGCCCTTTTCGGGCAGCTCGAGAATTTCTGGGGCCATCGTGGGAACTTTTGCAGGAAAGGTATGGCTGCCAAAGTGTAGTACACTTTGATCTGGCCACCGAGAACGTTGTTGAACCACGTGGTGCAGGTTGGAGAACTCGGTACCGATGAAGTAGAGGCGGCACCGGTGCGTAATCTCTTGATGCCTCAAATCCTCGCGGTTGATAAAGTCCGCCAGGTTGCGTGTGGCCTCCTCAGTGGCATCACAGATACTGGGACATCTTTCGGTGGCTGACGACCGCGGCCTGGGGGCTGGAAATCCAAGGGCATCAGGCTGCAGAATCGTTGGGGTGGGCGTTGCAGGTGCTGTTGCGGGGTGGCGCCGTTGAGGTTTTGGCTGAAGGACGGCAGCCCCGCGGGTGACGGATGATCTGGTCTTCTTCTTCTCAAAAACCTGGCAGTCGACAATTCCATGCGATTCGCAATTCGAACAGGGTGTTCCTTTCTTGAGAACATCGCACCGAACCTTTCGACGGTGACACCTTTCGCAAGCTCGTCCATCTGTTGGTGGTCAGTTGGAGCCGACACTAGTCACGGGCTACCTACTCGTCCTGCCAGCCTTCAAAGGTGGATTGCCAGGCACGTCATTGCGCCTTGCTGGAGGCATATTCCGTCAAAGGAAGTCCGAAGGAGTATCAGTCCGACAATCGGCGCATGAAAGAAGGGCGCGTGTTGATATCTCGGCCCCCTGGTGAGAGTGAGCTCGGAAGTTGTGAGCTCGGAAGTTACTCGATCAGAGTGAGATTTTTAAGCTAGGATTCGGGATTTAAATGGATTACTCATGTCTCTCGGATCTTGAATCCAATCAGCTACGGTTCTGGTGTAAGACTGGATCCTTTCCCCACAACAGCACGATGTGCACGCCCTGTGGCACGTCGAGTCATGAAATTCCGAGAGTCTAGGCCGGCCCTGTGCTGCAGTTTCAAAAGGCGTGCGTCAACCAGGCTCACAAGTCTCGGTCGAATAGGCGAATCATCGTCAGACGTCCCAAGATGTCGCGAGTTTTACACAATTTGGGCGACGACGTGGTTTTCCGTATTCGGCTTTCAAAAAAGGTTTCCTTATAGATATAAGCTCTTCTTGGTAGCCATGGCTGTAATTCTCTTGATGGAATGGGGACAAGTCAGTAAAGCAAGCGTCTGGATCAAATGATCATCATGGACGCCAAAATCGACGACAATCGTTCGCACGATAACAGTATCAAGCGAGCAGAGCCTGCGAGTTTCGGAACAGATGTGGGAGACCGGGGCGACCGATCTGACGCATCGAGCTGTTTTGAGATGGAAATACCCGATGCAACAAAGCTTTCACCAGTAGGTCCCTTAAGAAGCATCCGTGGGAACGAAACGCGCCGAGAGGCGTGATACAGTTCCAGGCCCCTGTACCACTCAGTCCTAACGCTCTTCGACTAGATGCGAAAGCTTCTGATTGTCATTGCTGGTTTTACCTGCACTTTCAACGGCAATCTTGGGTCATCCATGCCTTCGGGCGCTCTGGATGCAATTTCCGAGCATTTTGACATTTCTGACCGTGTCTACCTGATCCTCCTCAACTCTCTGTACATGGTTGGCTACGTCCTTGGTCCTCTGTTGTTCGGTCCACTCAGCGAGTACATTGGTCGCCGGCCAGTATTAATTGGCACCTACCTGGGCTATCTTACCTTCATGCTCGCTTGCTCGGTAGCCCCATCGTACCCAGTCTTACTGGTATTCCGCCTGCTCTGCGGCGTCAACGCCGCCGCACCAACAGCCGTCCTCGGTGGGCTATACGCCGACATTCTCGACAACCCCTCCGTACGTGGGAACGCCATGGCTCTCTACATGTCAGTCACGACAATTGGACCTATTGTGGGACCAGTAATCTCGGGGTTTTCATCAGCTTTATCTTGGAGGTGGCCGTTTTGGATAGCAGGACTGATTGCAGCAGTTGGCCTACCCCTGGTGCTTACGCTGCCTGAGACCTATGGTCCTGTGCTGCACAACCAGGCGGCCCGGAAACACCTTAAACAGCATCCCAAGAAGCCGGATTCCGGGGTGCAGCAGATTGAGCTCAAACCTTTCAACATTAGGAAGATCTTTCTCCGGCCTCTCACTCTTCTTGTCACGGAGCCAATTCTTCTCTTCACATCCATCTACCTCACACTGGGCTACGCTGTGTTTTATCTGATGTTCCAAGCATATCCTGTTGTCTTTCAGGGGTTTTACAAACTCTCACCGGGAATTGCTGGCCTTGCATACCTTCCAAGTAAGCTCGCCGAGGTATCCAGCTCAGATATATGGCTAATACGCACTGCAGTGATTCTTGGTGTTGTCTTATCATTGGGCACCTTCAGTATATTCACCTCCTACCATGACCGGCAGACAGAGGCAGGTGCCAACTGGACGAAGAAGGAAATATTCAGAAGACTTCCTCTGGCCTGTGTTGCGTCACCATTGTAAGATTTCCCAACTTCGGTCATTCGTGTGGCTGCTAATGGTTGCAAAGTATGGTAATTGGTCTATTTTGGCTAGGCTGGACAGTATGGCCGTCGGTGCACCCGGCTGTTCCTATGATGAGCGGCATCTTTTTTGTCTGTGGTTTCCAGTTGCTCTTCATGGGTATGGTTAACTATCTCACCGACGTCTTCCGTCAGCACTCGGCATCAGCACATGCTGCTGCGAGCATGATGAGATCGATTGGCGCAATATTACTCCCGCTATCGGCCGACAGTATGTACGGTAACTTGGGGATTCATTGGGCACCATCTGTGATCGGGTTCATAGCTTTGGCCATGGGAGTAATTCCCTTCGTTTTCATCAAGTTCGGAGACAGGCTTGCGCAGAGCAGCAATACAGTACGAAAGGCGGCAGCTTAAAGATTCATAGGCGACACGATAGAACCAACAGACGGGTCCCAGACTCTACTCCAAGACAAGATGTCCACAGAAATCAAACATCATCCCTCGATTAGAGAGCGGCATGGTGATGTTTAAGCTCTGAATTCTGGCCGTCACAGTCGCGTGGCCGGCATCTTGTTTGAATGAAAGAATTCATTATTACATTATGGATGCAAAAGATCCATGACAGTGATTTCTGATATCGTACAGCAGCTCCTTGCCTCCTCAATATCTCTGGGTATCGTGTTTGCTCTTTACTTTTACTTGCCGGATGCTTTCTCAGCGATATGCCGGCTGGGGTGGTTGCACACCCCCAGTGTATCCAGCGTTGTTGTAACCGGGACCGTATCCCGCTTGGCCATTGTTCGTGTATCCATATCCACCAGGTTGTTGGCCATATCCGGCCTCCGTCATGCCCGGCCCACCGGCTCCGTTGCGGCGACCACCCATCATACCGCTAAGTTTCCCCATCATGCCGCCGCCGCCATTGTGTACCGGTGCAGGACCTCCGTGGTGAACCTGGGCGTTCTTGTTGGCGCGCTTCTTGCGGAAACAACAGCAGTAACAGCAAAGTAGGCAGAATGCGAGGACGACGAAACAGGCAATGGCAATGCCGACAATGGCACCAGTAGCAAGGCGGCGGCCACGGGAGCGGTTCTGGCCGTACTTAAACTTGTGAGATAGGGCCATCAAGTGAGCAGAGGGGAGTTCTTACAGCCATAGTACTTGATTGCGTTTTGGTTTGGGTGACTGGCGATGCTTCTCGTTGCTAGGCTCTTGGTGATTGGAGGCCTTGGTGATTGGCGGTCGGGACGGGGACTTGAATGGGGAGATGTTGGTAGCACAAGACTTAATTGCAGTGAAGGCAGCGCCATCTCTTTTAAGGTGAAGCCTCCCCAAGCCGGACGCCACCAGCCGTGCGTCAACATTGCGCGTGCTGGCATGCCGTTCCCAGTTTCACTCTTTGACCAGGGGTCCGGACGTGGACTCCGACCAACGTCAGAGGTGTGGCTGAATTGTGGCGCCATGCCATTAGCGGCATTCCAACGCGTCAGCCGAGTGCCCATCGGATCGATCGCGGCGGGATATTGCACTGCAAAATGGTCGACAGAGCATATTAAGTTTTGCCGGTGTGCGGTCACCGACGAGTCGTGGCGGCAGCTGTAAGGCATCTGCGGTGATGTCATCGTCGTCACTAAGAGACGCGCGGCCGAAAACACGGCTGTGGGGCCGATCCGGATAACGGGAATCACGGCTCGGCGCCGAGCCTTGTCTATGGATTATCTGGTTGAAAGCTGCCGCGTGCCCGGATGATGACTAATGCCTGGGCAAAGACAGAACTTGATTTTCAGACAATTCAACATCATAGTCCATGGCCTAGCGGTCGATCTCATGCGCATTTCTGATTTTTGTACTGTGGCCCGAAGGCAAGCAATGTACAAGAAGTAAAACCAAACATAATCCTCCCAACATCTAAGGAGGATCAAGAGTGATACCTACCACCGCGACGATGCCCTCTGGCGGAAGGCGTTGCGGCCCCGAGCACCACGACGCTCCCGAATCTCCATGTCACGCTTCGCCTTGCACTTGACCGGCTCAACGCCGAGGATCTTCTCGACGGCATGTTCAGCCACAACCATGACTGGCGCTTGCGTGTTGCCCGTCGGCACCTCGGGGTGGATACTGGCGTCAACAACATACAAGTTATCGGTGCCCCAGACCCGAGTATCGGTGTCAACTACGCTGCTGCCATCGTCTTCCTCGCCCATGCGAGCGGTGCCAACGTAGTGCGAGCCGCTGCGGAAGGTCTGGGTGAGGCTCTCGGCGGTAGTGTTGGCGGGTAGCGTCAGCGTGCTGTTGGACTTGCTGGCGTAGTCGATGAGAGTGTTCATGAAAGACAGAATGGCCTCACGGTCACCGTCTGTGTTCATCGACGGCTGGGTGGTAATGGTGGTGGCACCAGCTGCGTTGATGCCGAGAGCGCCCACGGAAGTCAGACCGTGAGTGAGGTACACCTTCATGCTCACTTGATTGTCGCTGGGCGCGTTGACTGTACCTTGGACGTAGCGGGTGATGCCATCAGTGCTGTTGACACCAGTCCAGAAGTTGAGGCGCTGGCCAGATTGCGAGAGAAGGCCGCTGCCCTTGGCGAAGAGATCAATTGTCTCCTGGTCGGGAGACAGCCAGGCGTCCTTGGGGAGAGTGTCGAGTTCCGCCCTGGTTTCAAAGTTGACGGTGAAGATGGGATGGTCCTTCATGTTCTCGCCCACGGGCAGCGGAATCCACTGGGTCTGCGGTGGCAGCTCAATGTTGCTGGATCCGGAAGCGACCGTCTCGATCTGAGCCTTGGGGCCGATGCCCGAGTTGAAGAGTAGACGAGGAGTTGACAGAGCGCCGGCTGCGAGAATGGCCGCGCCACCGGACTTGAGGTTGATGATCTGGCGGGTCGATGGCGTGAGTTCAACCTCGACACCAGTGACCGTAGAACCGTCACGGATCATGCGAAGAACCTTCACGTTTGTCTGCAGGGCGAAGTTGGGGAGTGCCTCGGCGAGGGGAAGGTAGTCGCGGACAGGGCCGGCGCGAAGACCGTTTTCGATCTGCTCTGTTAGTTGTCGATCTTGGAGAGGGAGTAAGGGCGGGGAAACTAACCAGCCACGTAGGGTGCGTAAAGGCGAGATGCTTCTCCTCGGGGCTCTCAAGGGCATCAATCTCGTTCCAACCGTTGCCGGACAAGAACTTGGACACAACGTCAAAAGCGGTGTCGTCATATCGCTTTCCGTCCTGGCTCGCCAGAGTGGTACCGGGCGAGCGCTCAAACAGCCTGTCGGTTGCGGCATCAACACCATCGGCCCACTGCCATCCCTGTGGCCAGTTCTCGTCGAAGTCGGCGGCTCTCGGCTTGACATACATCATCGCATTAACGATAGTCGAGCCTCCAAGGATACAGCCAGCTTGGGAAGCTGTGTCGGTGCAGTAGGCGCTGGTGTCTTTCGCCGTAGCAAGATGGTAGGCCATGCCCGGGACGTCATATTGAGTGATGGTCTCATTCCAGTCCATAACTGACTTGCCGCCAGTCGAGTAGTAAGAAGGCCCGCCGCGCTCGAGGAGGAGTACGCTGTGACCGGCCTCAGCAAGACGTTGCGCGGCTACAATTCCTGCCGCGCCGGCACCAGCCACGATGTAATCATACGTTATGTTGGAGATAGTGGTCGTGATGTTGGCGGGAGTGCCGGGAGTAGTGCCGTTTCCAGGCACTGTGGGCTCGGGGACGCTGGGCGCTTCCGAGGCGAGGGCTGCCCAGGTGGCAAACTCGGCGGAACGGGCTGCCGCCGCGTTGACGCCCCAGAGGCCAAAGCCGGCACCATGGTAGTTGAGCGCCGAGGCAGGATCAGAAGGATCAGTGACAGCTGTGTCGCTGAGAGCGAAACCAAGCGTCGGAGTCGCGGCATCCGGAGCAAAGGATTGGGTCGAATCCGTGAGGCAGCCCTCGCACAGGAAGGTGTAGATGAAAGACGATTCGGTGATGCTTGAGGCAATGGTTTTGATGCTGAATTCGCCAGTGACGACGTCGGGGTTCGAGTAGCCCGAGGCCTTGCGCATGGAGGTAATCACCGAGTCACCCTCGGGCCACGCGACAAAGAGCAGCTGTCCGACCATGCTGCCACCAAGTGAGACGGATGCATATCCCTCGGCGATAGGGGCCGTGATCTGACCGATAAAGTCGGCTGAGGGTGTCTCTGGGAGGGCGATGCCGAAGGAGAAGCCAGTACCAGCGTGTGTATACTGCTGGAAGGCGATGGACGTGTCAGGGTCCGTGTACGGGGTGGTCTGCTGGGCCCCTGCCGAGACGGCCAAGGCGACAACGCCTGACGGGATAAAAGAGGAGAATCTCATGATGCTGGTTCGAATAAATGTCGTGAAGGCAAAGTTTCAAATGTTGGTGCTAGGTGGGATTGAAGTTGTCATACAATGAAGCGAAGGCAAGCACACTAGGCGCTGAAAAGAATGAAATCCAGCACAGCCGGTAAAGGAATGAGTTGAAGGGAATGGATGCGCAAGTGCGTGAGGAGCCAAGTCTGCAGAGGAGGTGAGCAGCGTGCAGCTTCTTAAAACACACATCGTCGTCCGGCTCGAACAAGCCCTGGCGAGAGGTTCCCAGGTTCATGACAAGTCGCCTCCACGTAGCCGGGTCCGGCCGGCGACGATCATCCTGGCCGTCTCCGGTCCAGGCCCACGAGGACGGTGTCACTTCTCTATCTGGCCCTTGCGCGCTGTCCAGGCTGACGCGGTGGCGCATTGATGTGGCCCTGTTGGTGCGGTGAAATGCTCACTCTAGGCCTACTACCGGAAGAGCTTGGTCGACAAAATGGGGCATTGCCATATTTGGACGTGACAGGAAACCATCCGTCGTCTGAACTTAATGAATACTGA
Source organism: Verticillium zaregamsianum (assembly GCA_002851755.1). Lineage (NCBI taxonomy): Eukaryota > Fungi > Ascomycota > Sordariomycetes > Glomerellales > Plectosphaerellaceae > Verticillium > Verticillium zaregamsianum. The sequence continues at coordinate 508,290 of NMXM01000012.1, read as the reverse complement.
GATTACATCTTGCCTGCTAGGGTTGTCGGTGGATCGTGTTTGAGGTTGATGGGGTTGATCATGTCGATTCTGGTCAGTATCAGCCAATGACCTTGCGCGGATTAGGCATGAAGCCTGCATCGGAGACAATGCCGAGGAACAGATAGACCGCGGAGAAACCCAATGCTTTCGAGAAGATGATTGATGTATAGCAATGATCTTGAGAAGTTCATTCCGGACTGTCAGCCCGCTGACTCGAAGGTGGCTAAAATGGCTGGTCGACAGTCCAGGGCGGATCAACCTCCGGGCCTGCCACATGATGCTACTTGAGGCATCTTGATGCCAGCTTTCCAACCAGTCTTCAGATTCTCCGGTCGCTGGGTGTGAACTGGGCCAAGCCATTGCTTTCTCAGTAGATCACACTACCTCATCAATCGAGGTTCTTGGGCATGCGACTGATGGTATCGATGCTGGGTACCCGCTCTCACTTCCGATTAAGGTATGCAATCATAAGCTCCATAACATAGTCTTTTAACCACAAAAAGCCTTACATATGTCAAATTTTGTAGTTCCCAAGTACCTAGAGCTTGATTTTTCTATTTTAAGATACCAGGCCAGGCACCACTACGTCTCCTCCAATTAGAAGCTTCGACCGTGCTCCATCACGGCGTTCTGGTTCTCAACCACAATGTAATCTACGCCGATGATCATTCTCATAGACTCCAAGTCAATGAAGTTGGCTTCATCCGGCTGGATCTTGCTCAGATACTCCGGATCGCTCCCCATTGCCTGGAAGGTCTCAAGGTTGTGAACCCAAAACTCTGCAGCACCATCGAACTCGAGGATGGGTGCTGCGCCTTCTACCCGACCAAGATCACGAATTTCCGGGGTTGAGTGATACTATGGTCGCATGAGCTTGTTTCATGCGATGTCTAGGAGAGTGTGCCAGCGTACCTGTGAGTACTTGACGACGCCGAGTCGCAAGTGGAAGGATGTGGCCAGGGCTGTGTGATTGTTGGCCCAGTAGTCACTGAACTGTGCCGGTGTGATGCCTTGCTTGCGATTGTAGAAAAGCTTGATGTGGAACAATCGCTCCGTGTTCATGGTGCAAGCAGCCTTGAAAGTCATGCAGCAGCACTCTTCGGGAACTGCGGGGACTGCGGGGATGGTGGCATTCGAGGAGGGACTAGAGCATAGGCCACGTGCGGTGGTGGCGGCGAGAAGAGGAAGAATAGGGATCAGGTTGTTTAGCTTCATCTTTAATATGCAATTTGAAGTCTGAATTCTTGAATGAGGTCATGTTGAGAGTTCAACAAATCCGGAGAGCGGCTGATGAGCATCAATTTAAAGAAGGCAGAGCATGGCAGAGTTGAAACATCGCTGGGTACGGGGCCTACTTGATAGAACCGTCCTTGTGACTGGTGATCTCACGAGCTGCTCACGCTGGTGAGGAATGAAAGTCCGAAGTACGCGTAAATTTCAAAGGAGAGCAAAGCACGCAAGGTTTAAGGTGCCAATGCACCTGCCGTCGTCAGCTCAGCGCGGCGGCCGTGCTGACTTCAGATTCACTGGTGCTGACCGCAGCATGTTGGCCCTGATTGTTGGCCGCGATCGCGCTGCCCCATGACCTTGGTTTACTCTTCACGGCGTCATCAAACATTCCAATAACCCTCCTCTGTCAATTCGGTTTGTGCGTGCCCCGTAGAATATGTTGGACGACGACTTTTACGACAGAAAAGGTTAGGGTAGTATGATTGCGAAGGCAAGATTTGCGGTGAGACCTGGGTCTCCTCCTCCTCTTCTTGTTCGCGCTGGTTCCTGCGATCGATCTTATATGCGTAATGGCTTGCGTCTGCCGCAGGTTGATTTGCTTGTCCCATGTCTGGCTGAGGGCCGGCCAACCCGTAAGCAGAAGTCTTGAACGACAATGGGTGGTGCGATGAGGTTCCAACAACATGCAGTGTAAGACGGTCACCAACGAGAGTGGGATTATTCGCTTGCTTGTCCAATCAATATAGTTGCGAAAGTTGAGAGCCTACCCAATATTGTCGCAGTATACGCGTATACAGAAAACGTCCACTTAGTCCTCAAGCCGAGTCGCAATGCAAGGGTCGTGGGCTAAGCCACCCAGTAAGACCTAGCTTCCGCAGGATTGTTAGGATCTCAAATAAGAACCTGCTCATGTCACCATGGAACCACGCCAGTACACCTTAAAAAGCCCAGGGGACAAGGATTGTGTTTTGGCTCATAACTTGCCATTATGAAGACTTCGAGCTACCGAATTTGAGCCAAGCCCCCATATTTACAATTGGAGGTTCCTTGGACATTCGCTCTCTACTAATACTTGTGAGGTGGGTGAGCCTCTACTTCCGCCTGGAAGCGGCCAGATCAACGACTGCCCTTGGGAGATATTCCACTTACACGTCGCTCGCGTGTCTCGTTGTCGCACTGCCCAGAGCACATCTCATGCCTTAGGATGAACGGCGAGGAATTCATTCATTCATGTCATGGCCTAACTGCAAATTGTATAATTCCTCGTCCCAGGTATATCGAGTGTCCCTATGTGGCTGCATTTCTGCTAGCCACAAGCAAGATCGTCATGTGGACCGAATTTGGTTACCTCTCACACACGCACCCTCCCCCATGACGTACGAGCGCAACAAGCACTTAGTTACCAATCTTGCCCACACCGGCAATGTTTTTCACGTTGGTAGGCACGGTCTCTACTTTCCAGTGGGGCCAAGTGATGACTGTCTTGTGCTGACCGAGCCTCTGTAGGGCCTCCTGATCAAGACGGACCTTGGGGACGCCACTGCTACCACCGTTGCGGTTCCATTCAGGGATGTAGCCGAGGGTACCCTGAGCTCCGGAAGCATCCGCCACCTGGCGGATGTCATAGATCTTGGCGCCGCCCGAGCCACTGCCCGCTGAGACAGGCTCCTTGACATTGTCAAAGTAGTTGCCCTCAAGCAGGGCCCAGGCGTTGCCTTGAATGTCGAGGGCGTGGCCGTCGATGTTCTGAAAGTAGTTGTTTACGACATGGACGACGTTGGACGAGCTATCGCCGGTGCCCAGGTGGGGAGCACGGCCGGAAAGGTCGTGGAACCAGTTGCCGGCGATGGTATAGAAGTCGTTCGCGCCGATCAGCAGTAGGCCCCAGTAGTGCTTGTTGTTACAGGAAGTGGACCAAGAGGTTGTGCCGTCAAACTCGTTGTCCGAAATCGTCACCTTTCCGGCGGCGCCCCATCCAGAAACAATCATCTGCCGACCAACCAGAGAAAATTTGTTGTGGTCAATCCAGACACGGTCAGCGCCATCCAGGGTAATAGCATCACCACCCCAGACGTACTGCGGGTTGAGATCGGTAAAGTGGATGTTCTGGATGATGATGTTGCTGACGCCACCGCGCAGACGCAATGCCTTGCCACGGATGACACCCTTGGTGCCTATGCCGACGAGGGACTTGTTGCTTTTAACATCGATAGGGTTCCGAGGAGCATTCGAATAAGTGCAAGGAACCCAGGTACCGCCGTCGCATGTATCGCCAATATAGGACTGAACCTGGAACCCGTTGCTGCAGGTACGCAGGCGGCAGCATTGCGTGCTCGTGCTCCCTTCGCTCTGGAGGAAGTCAAATGTACGGTCTATCATGATGACGCGGGGCTGGTTGTCGGTCAGGTAGCTGACAAGTCTAAATGGATGGGGTCAGCCACTCAATATACATAGGTCAGACTCATCGACACAAGTCATGAAACATACTGCTGGTTGTTCTGGGGATAAACCGGCGTCGCACGATCACCACCAGTTGTGCCCGTGGCAAAACCAAAGGGGTTGCCCCTGTGCTGGGCGACTGCCACGGGGGCGGCGGCCAGAAGGGAGACGAGAGTCTGGAGCTTCATGATGGCTATGATTAGTTACGTGAGTAGCAACTGACCAATTTAGGCCTGGGAGGTTTGGTCCAACATTTATAGTACACGCCCGATTTTGATCTCCATTTGCTTTTCATAATTCAGAGCAATTCACCGAGCTGCGGCACCCCAGTCCTGTACCCCGCTAATTTGCAAGGGTGCTAAAGGAGCGACGCCGACTAATATCGCAAGTCAAGGAGCCAAGGTGACGGCTTCGGGGGAAGTCAAGCGGACAATTTCGTTGTGCCTCCGAAAGCCGCTGTCTATTTCCAAATGCAGGTCATGCTCCAACGGAACATCCACACCTGGTCACTACTCCGAAGTTTACCTCCGCACCCCGTTCGAGTAAGGTATACAATTCGCAACCAGCTCGGCAGATGATCGCGACACTTGCTGCGGCTGTTCGGCAGATATCTGCCACAGTAATGTTTTTCCGATCTCAGCCAAGTAAGTATGGTTCGCTCAAGAAACTGAAGGTTGTTCTTCAATTTAATGTTTGGTTCTTTTGCTTATGTCGTGCTCGTGCTCTTGAGTGTTCAAGTCCAAAAGTCTGGTCAAGGGCCCTTCGCCGTGCAGGACATTTGATTATGAGGAGGGCTTTCCAACTCAATTTACTAGCAGCCTGGTCATCGTCTTCGTCACTCATTTGACGAGGATGGATTGCAGCGTTTGGGTTCTTGTTCAACGCCTAGGAGTCAATTCGGGATCTGCATGGGACCTGGACGGCGACCTGTCCTAGAATGGTAGCTGACCGAGGCCGTCAGGTCTCTGTGGCCATATTGGTAGCCGTTTTATGGTAGCTTGCCACAGCTGGCGACGGGCAGCTGTAGGGCGATGGAATAGATATGGCGAAGGCAGTTCTAACAGAGGTGAGTGCAGCAGAATTATGGCTACAGATGGAGATAGTGTTCGGAGACAGCTGAAATCCGGTCAGCCGCGGCCCACTGATGGTGTAGTTATCGCATGCCCTTCACTTTTCATGTTGTTCTTATGGTTAATGATAGCATCAAGGTCCTAGCCCGCCTCCAAGTCCGCTTAGCCTCAACACCGGGAAAGCCCGGTGGCGGGCGACGAGGTTGTATAATCTTGCCAGACATGCCACTCAAAGCTTTCACGCCGGCCCGCAGTTGCCAAACTTTCTTCAGGACTAAGTTCGGATCATCGTGCGCCAAGAGAGCGACTTTCCAGGCTGTCTGAGTCTGTATGTCAGTCACCAACATCCAAGGGAGCCGCCCGTACTGATCTGCCGCCGCCACTTTGGCAGCGTGGCGTCAGCCCTTCCCTGAAACCTTCATGAGCAAAGGGGAGGAGGGGGGTCAAGTACACTTTGAAGCCTCCGGAATAAATCTCAATGTTTAAATCTGGCAATCTATTTTGATCTGAAAATGAAATCGTGCATAGTACTTATTCCTTTCCTACATGTTTTCAAAACACGCTACATCAACAAGGCACCTCCCCGAAAGGAAACCGTCCTGATGACGTTCTTTCTAAAGCCCTTCCTCGAAAAAGTAATGTTCCGGGAAAGCAAGATTAACTAACAATAACCGCTTGTTAACATTATAAGGAGATCTATTTAGTGACCATCCTGAGGCTTTGCGAAGGGCGCCGTATTGGCCTCGTGTTAGCCTACTGGCACAATGAATTTTTGAGACTCACTAGGACATCTGAAGTGACTGGTTCAGTTCAGCCGGCCTTTCCTTTCCAGATCCTCTGACTACGCTCATCCGGCGTTAAATCGTACAGAACGGCACTGAGACAACTTGCATATGTTCATGGGCCAACCGGAACGTGGAGTGAATTATTGATCGTTGCTGGAAGAATGTTCCAGAGTGGCAGTGATGCAGTCCGAGGAAATATCGAATACTAATTGTCCACCCGTCCGAATGCGTCACATGCAACGAATCCAAATCTCAAGCAGCTTGCCGACGACTAAATGTAGTACGATTCCACTGCCATTCTTAACCTTGGGAAGCAATCACTTGTGTAGCCCCCTCGGCAAACACCACGTTCCCAGAATCAAATCCCCCGTTGTAGTAGACCTTGCCTCCAAAGTAGCCTGTTCCTGGAAGTCACCCCCTTGAAACGACTCGGTGCTCAGCAGCACTCGTTGGGCTGCCAGAAGGTCTGGTCATTGTTGATGAAAACACCAACGGCGGCAAACCAGCCGTTGTATTCGATAGGCTGGCAGCTAAAACGGTTTGTCTCAGAGGTTCTGTCGAAGTACTTCTTGAAAACATCGGCGATGCAGTCCACCATGTTGCTGGGAGGAATTATGTTTGACCTCCTGACAATCGTGACAAGTGCGCTCCAGTTGTCCGACTGCCTCTTGTTGACGCTGCCGTCATCACTGGTTTCGGCAACGCCAGGTCCGTCAACGGTGAGAGTGGTACTATCTCGCTCGTAATAGATCTCTTCGACACTTGGGTCGTAAGAGTACTCGGTGTACAGGTGAGTCTCTGTGCCGACGCCCCAAGTATCCACAAAGCGCTTGTCCAAGCCTTCTTCGCTTAAATTCTCGATCTTGAAATGGATGACTTTGGCGTCATCCCACTCGTCGAGGGTCCTCATCCTCACTACTTCTTCCGTGTTGCCTCCGCGACTTCTGCGAATGCGGTAGCGGTTGCTGAAGCCACCGTCTGCCTGGAAACGCGCAAGGCGCCACATGAAGCCGTTGAGAATGCTGGCGTGATAATAGATGAGCAGGCCGCCACCCAGAGCCCACCATTGGTATTGGTTTGGGATTCGGTCGCATACCCACTCCGTCCAGCCGGTGGCCGAGTCGCAAAAGCTGGCTGCCGTCAAAGACGACACGTCGGTAGTCGGGGAGTAGTCGACGGCCTGTTCTGGCTTCGAGAGAAGAGAAATCTCCTCGGGAGTCGCCACGCGAAAGCTTTCTTCAACTTCCCATTCAGAAGAGTTGGAGTTTAAAAGCTCGTAAAAGGCGTCGAAACTGCCCACGATGCCGAGGTCATGGTCGGTCTCGGGATTGAAGTTGCGAGGGGTGATGGTTGCGGGCCCTGCGATGGCTGATGCGGCCAGCGAGAAAACGGTCAAAGACTTGAAACTCATATTTTCCAACTCTTGAAAATGTTTGCATCGAGTCCGGAGGAAGATGGGGGGACGGATAAGAGCCTGGCGTGACTAGCCTGGTTCAAGAGGGAGAATAATCCGCAGGGCGGGCAGTCGTCTTCTTATAGATTGGCTTGAAGGCCAGCATTCAGGCATCTGCTGCTTTTAGATCTGAGTGGAGTCCAGTTTTGTCCTTCACATGTTTCGACGTCTCCCAAAAGCCGTAAGAGGGTTCCCTTCCATACAGCCGATGAGCCCACCGAACATGGATTTCCTGTTTGCGCGATTGCCGCCATCTAATACCGTCCAGGTTTTCCTCCGTGCCAGTAAAGCGGTGGCAAGCAAGTTCGGCACCGCTTCCAAGATCAAAGCGACGTGACCACACCAAGGAGTCATCGGAGAGGCCGATGCAGCACGATTTCGGTAGGTCGGGGTTGTAATCGCGGCATGCTGTATGTCGGAGACAGACCAGCAAAAGTTCTTCCGAGTGTCATCAGTTCGTGGTGAGGGATTGTCGGGTCATCGACGTGGCCTTCCAGTTGAAGAAGTCTCTGCAGGCTGAGGGGGGCATCATCTCTGAAAGGAGGCTTGCTTCGTGGTCTTCGGCTGAGAAGGATCGGTAGTCCTACATTTTCTCTGGCATACCATTGGCGTAGTGGAGTAAAAACAATGCCAATGGCATTCTCGCAGTCAAAGGAATCCTGGAAAGGCTTCAAAGGTTCCAAAGTTTCCGCGCAACTACTGGCTTCTCTCAACGAATCCACTGCCCAGCATAGGCATACCGCAAAGCTTTCAGGAAGGGAAACGCCTGGTCGATCGCTACTAAAGTCCCATGCCAAGGGATGTTGGTTTTGTACGAAACTTGGCGAACTAATATGCCAAGCTAGATGTGACGAGAAAGCCTGCTTTGAGAATGCCTGACACAACTTGTCCAAGACGTGTTGAGGACAACACATCGCATGAGTACGTCATATCGGTTCTTGTATCTACTTGCCACCGCTTTGATAACAAAACCCTGCCCGTGATAGGATCCCAAAGTCCCTTGCGAGCTTTTCAGCATGTACTCTATCCAAGAGCCATTACTTGATGTGGCCCTTAAGTTAATAGCTCGGAAAAGATACCATGATTTTGTCTGCGTACGAAAATCTCCTAGTGACATGCAGCAAATGGACCAATTTTCGCCACAGCTGATCATTTGTCCCAAAGAGAAGAAACAGCTGCATCTGCGAGACCTGGAGCAGCATAAGAACTGATCCCCCGCCGATCCCGACATTTCATCGGCATTCATAGCCACCGGTATCTAACATCACTGTTGGCCCACCAATCTTCCTTAAACATGCGTTCCAGCACTCTGCTATTCCCTCTCGTCATTGCGAGCGGTACGATCGCTTCGTACGCCAGCACTTGTCGCACGTGCCACTATGGTAGAGACACAGTGTTCTCTTGCGAGTGTCGCCGTCCTGATGGAAGCTACGTTGGCACTGCAATCGACCTAGGCAACTGCTTCCAGAATCAGAGAGGACATGTCGTTTACGGCCCTGGGTAAGAAACCACAGTAATGTCGATGTACACCTAGCAGTAGCAGCTGACTGGTACCACCTGTTCGAAGGGGGCGTTTTGAGAGGAGCTGCCATGATATCTATGTTTGGCCTCACTTCTCATCGGGAGGCAATGCGCTTCACGCCACATGCGGAAATGGTGATGGCGGCCATTCGCAGAATGCCGTTCCACTAGGTGAGTAGGACTCCATGCCTTTCACTTCCACGAGGGTTCTGACGACGCATGCAGACTGGTATCTTCATAATGACCATGGTAATCTACGATGCAGTGAAAGATGAAGTCGATAGGTTTAGGAATGGTCGTGGAATTTAGTTACGCATCGATACTGCCGCAGAAGTCTATTTGCAACTGATGTTCGTGCCAACGCGTCCTGACTCTGAAGACTGCATTAATGCTGCCCTGCAGTCGCCGATCGTTAAAATTGGGCGCCCAGGTAAATAGCAGTCACATCATTTTGCCTATAATATGCCCAAGATAACGTATACGATAAGTGAGCTGGACAGACAAGTGAGCTGGACAGTTCCTTATCGCATACTTAAGGGCTCTTTTTCTAACCCCTGTTTCTATAGTTTACTATGGGCTAATTTCTTTAGAACTTTCAGATAAGGCTAATTACTTAACTAACTATATATCGTTTAACTTATATTACTATACCTAATTAGGAAGGTAGTTGATTAGATTCTCTAGAGTAAAAAGAGTAAAAAGAGTAAGTATTTTCTAGGTAGCTATCTTCCTAAATAGCTATAGACCTATAAGTTAAACGATATATAGGTAGTTAAGTAATTAGCCTTATCTGAAAGTTCTAAAGAAATTAGCCTATAGTAAACTATAGAAACAGGGGTTAGAAAAAGAGCCCTTAAGTATGCGATAAGGAACTGTCCAGCTCACTTGTCTGTCCAGCTCACTTATCGTATACGTTATGCATAACTGAGGTTTTTTCCGGGCATTAATCGTATCATGGGCTTTGTCAAATATGTACAGGTAAAATAATCTAGCTACATGCGTCTACCGGTCACGGAAGAAGAATCGCGCAACAAGACATTACCCTCGGCTCTCAGGTCCCTTGAGTCGAATACTCCTCATATCATCACAACCATCAGCGTGAAATCGGAAGAACGGCAGACAAGAGACTTCGCTTGGCGCCCCGCCCTCGGATTGAGGGCTCGGCACATGCTGCAGATGACAGGCCAAGCTGTCGTGTAGGAACTTTTGAACCATGCCAGTTCACAACAGTCTTGTACGAAGATCACTTCTTACAGCGGTCTGACGCTTTCTTGGCTGCCGTCAACCTGTGCTTCGGACTTGATGCGGACCAGCCCCCCTTGGCTTGCATCGGTCACCCCGAGCTGAGGTTCTGTCAGTCAAGGAGATACAAGAAATCCGTGCTATCCGGAGCGAGCTTGGCTAGCAAACCGGAAAGTTGGTGGATCTGAAAAGGCACTTGGGTAGGTAAGATTGAGTTTGGACTCGGCAACGTGGGTCCAAAGTTCGTTAGAAACACCTGCGACTCTGTGAACAAGGCCTATTTATCCGCGTTGACTCGATGGAAACATGAGGGATAAGCAAATAAAACACAGTATAAAAGCTCCTGTGAGTTCCGCACGAAGTCCTGCTGTCCTTCGATTCATCCCCAACTACCAGCCTCCGTCATATAGTGCTCCCAGACGGGAACTCCTCGCCATGAAATTTGCCGCTGTTTTTGCGGCTATCGCTTTTGTTACAACTACTCGGGCTTACAGGGTCACTTGGTACGGCGGTAGTCAGTGCCGTGGACAACGGCTTTACCAGGAGTCAGTGGCAGACATGGGCGGGCTTTGCATGGGTGGCCGCCAGCCTAAAGTCCAGGCAGTTTCTGCCACAGTCGTGCCCGAGGCCGGCGATTCAGGCAGCTCCAGTTAGTTCAGCCCCAGATCTTGTATCTAAGACGAGACGAGACCATTCTACTGACAAGTTTCCAAAACAACAGAGGTTGCATTCTTCAACCACCTCGGGTGCAAGGGCGAGCTAGCCAGCGGGAGGGATGGCTGTGTTCATTTTGGCACGACTTGGCGAGCATACGGCGTGGTTTAAGCCACTGCCCCGACGTTTTGGACTTTCCAGCCTCGGTTCGGCAGATACAGTTTTACCAGACATATGACCATCTCGATCTTAGGGCGCGACCAGATCTTTATTTCTTCCCTCAAAAGCTGAAGACGCGGAAATTTTCCCATGAACGCAATCGCTCTATGGACGTGGATGAGGTCTCACGGTCCTTATTTTGAGAAAGCTAGGATATTGAGCTCTTGATTAGCATGGCGTGCAGGGGAGATCAGAGGAACTTATTGAAGAATTCTTCGCATACTCTTCAAACTATTTCAGATTCCATCAACGTGATGCCCATAGCAAACCACTCATAATCCGTACCGACGGTTTGCTTAGGTTGAACCACAGTCCGCTGATGGTATGGAGGTCCACGGTGACCTGACAAAATCGTGGATTTGATTCGGTATGCGATTAGAATCGCTCGATCCCCGAGCTTTTTCAGCCATTGCTGCCAGTCGATTTCATGATCTTGCACGAGTATCAATAGCTGGTTTAGTATTCTAGGGCTCTCCCAATTGACCCAAAGGTAACATGGGGATGCTGGCTACGAGGCCGTTGAGGTATGCCTATAGATGGTCAATGAAATCGAGCTTTGAGGTCTCTCCATAGTTTATAGTTGCGGAATATTAACTCTTTTGTTGAAATTGTCTCGAAATAAACGCGATCCATTGATGTTTGTTGAAGGAGGACGGTCGTGAGAGTGTCATTATCATGATCTGTTATGACGGGCCATTCTCTCCAACTTAAGCACATACGACCATACCTGCTGGAGAACTCGGGATCCCGTCCGCTCTCCCCTAGATAAGCCAGTAAGGGCTGGATTAGTAGTTGGGTCGGTGACGACCAGCGAATACCCGGTGTTGTATGTTTTTGGCTAGTTCCCCCTTTTTTAGCGGGTCGTTGTTCTTGATGTCTCGTTTAATAGCCCTCCCCGACCCTTCCAGACTACTCACATATTGGCTGGCTGTGATGTACTCTGCAATTCATCTTATTCTTTCTTTGAATATTGAAGTAGTGTTCTGGGAGGTATCTTATGCTTCATTATCCCGGACTCGGGGCTTCAACGAAGCCAGTAGCGTGACAGAGTGTGGTTAGGCAGTTTCTTTCGACATTGGCGAGTTATGTCAGTGATGGGGCCAAGTCATCTTTATTATTTCTTGCATATTGGATAATATTTAAAGTCTGGCCAGTAAACTTCTAATTTGACTATCTGTATAAGTGTAGTAATGGTTGGGGGCTACCCCCTCAATTCTCACCACCAAAGGAGAAGCGTCATGTGAACCAGCGCACACCAGTATTCAAAGGCTGTATTGCTCCAGTGACCTCTAAACGCGGTTGTCTTCGGCCTCTTCGGCCTCCGTCTCCACAACACCACCCTGCTTCCGCTCGGCCTGTTCCAGCCGCTGTTCCATGTCGTTCGAGTAGGCCTTCGTGGGGTCCATGGTGGGAACGAAATAGGGTGCCTCGGTGAAAAGGTAGCGCATTTCTTCGAGTGGGCGGCGTGCCGTCTCGGGCAGTACACACCAGAAGTAAATGGCATTGGTTGCGTTGCATACCTGAACTCGTTAGCCGCTGGTCATCAAGAAGGGAAACTGCGATGTTGGGTACTCACAATAAAGAGGATGTACCACCTCCAGCCAATGCCAGTGTTGTCGTCGAGAGCCACCGATGTTGTCTGCGCAATCATGGCGTTAAAGGCGAGGTTGACGGCCGTGGCAATGCTGACGCCCTTGGCTCTGGTCTTCATGTCGAAGATCTCGGCCGGGATGATCCATGACAGGGGTCCGCACGTGGCGCTGAAGGAAAAGTTGTAGAGCCAGGTCATGACGATAAACGCCCAGCTCGCCGCCTTGTTGCCCCCGTCCGCATCCGGCGGGAACGACGCCAGGAGAGCCGTCGAGATGATGAAAGTGATGCAGTTGCCAACGTTGCCCAGGATAAGCGGCCAACGACGGCCGAGTCTGTCCACGAATATCATGCAAAGACCCTGCGCGCACAGAGCCAGAATGTTGGAAATGGCTTGATACATGAGCGTGTCGTTGGTGGAAATTCCCATCTTGCTGTAGATGGCCACGCTGTAGTACTGGATGGCTGCAACGCCAGTCATCTGGATGGATGCTTGGACAGAGCAGGCGATCCAGAGACGACGCAGGCAGGACTTATCCCGGAAGAGCTCCATGTAGGACTTAGCTTCGACCTCATGCTCCACATTGATTGACTCTTGAATCTGGGCAAACTCTGCTTGGACCCAGGCGTCGTTGACGTCTCCGTTCGAGTGCAGCTTAGCCAGAGTCCTCAGGCCTTCTTCGGTCTTCCCATGATCGATGAGCCAACGGGGCGACTCGGGGAACAGCATGATCAAAAGAGCCAGAACGCCGGCGGGGATATTTTGGAGGCCGAGGGAAATACGCCACTGGTTCTCGTTGTCATCGGAGACACCAACCGTCATGGCATACGAGAACCAGGCCGCGAACAACGCGCCCACTCCCAACATGAACTGCTGGAGGGAGGTGACTGTGCCTCGGATGCTGGGGTGGGCCAGCTCGGCTTGGTAGACGGGAATGACTGGGCGATTTAGCATGCTTCGGTGCAGTTCTTGGACCGGGAAACTCACTCATGACCATGGCTCCGATTCCCAAGCCGCCGATGCCACGTCCGGCCATCATGTAGGCCGTGTTCTTGGCCAGGGTTTGTAGGAGACCTCCGATGATGAAGATGACGGCGCCGATGAGGATGCAGAGTTTGCGGCCGAGCCTGTCAGCCGTGGGGGCGGCGGCCAGAGCGCCGACGAAGGCGCCGCCGGTGAAGATGGACACGATGCCTCCAATCTCGGCGGGGCTGTTACCGACACGATCAAGGAAGGACGGGGCGGCAATGACCTGGGCGATGACACCGAGGTCGTAACCGTAGGTCAGGGAGCCGAGCGAGGCGAAGACGCCGACGAGCCATTGGTAGACCTTGGGAGGGAGAGCCATGATGTCGGTCTTGTGGCCGTGGTGGTGAAGAGAGTGTAAAAAAACCGCCAAACAGGAGCGCTTGCCGAACAAAATGGGATCTTCGGGGCGGAAACGAGGTTGTATTTATTGTCGGGCCGCGCAGAGCCTCCCCATGGGGGTCACCCGCAGAGTAGGCCAAGGCCCCAGGCCCCAATGTCTCCCCCGAACATTACCACATCCATCCCGGCGGGCGGAGTCGGAAATATGGGTCTGAGAGCCGCTAGCTGGCGGGGCCATCCTTCGGGGGGCTGCGGGGCATGGCAAAGGACTGAATCAAGCCAGAACTAGAATTGGCCGGCGCCGTCAAGACAAGACACGACAAGCAGTAGGTGCTTAGTGCAGGTCTAACCATCTGAGAGACCGGGTGTGGTGTCAAATGATGAAGTGCAAAAGGCGGCATCGTGAGGCATCCATCTCCACGACGAGGGCTTGCCCAGGTAAGCGGGGCCCCGGGCCCCGATCAAGCCCCGCCAACTGCCATCTCGACGGCCGCCCGTCCTTCATTCGCGCGCATCCAACAGGGCGTACAATTGACTTGACAAGAACAGTGACTCTAGTGTATGGATACAGACGGAGAATGGGATTAGCTCCGACCCGAAACGTGGTCAGGGACGCCAGCGCGATCCCGAGTCGTCGACGGTGTCGTCACTGTCGATTGAGCTCTGGGGCACGCAAAGCGTCCCGCCCGCCGAGCAGGTGGACATGAGCTCGCTTCATCGAGAAGCGCGCCAATGAGAGTGTCGGTGCCTTCAAGATAGCATCCGAGCCGACAGCACTTCAACCGCGTTGCCGGATCCCGAGACCCTGACTCGGGGACGGCTTGCAGAATGCAGATTGCAGTACGATGGCCAAGGCGCTCACTGCGTGGGAGATGCCTGTCAGGTGAAATGCCAAAGTGTTTTAATGCTATCGTGAGAGCCGCCAGGCCAAGGCCTCGTGCCACTCGCGCGGGTTGAGCAGTGGCCCACCACGCTCTCCACCAACTCGGTCCATCGTCAACCGCGCCCCGGGGCTCCATCCTCCATGTCGGCTGCAGCTGTGCGTCCCCCCCCCCCCCCCCNCCCCCCCCGCCGACGCCCAAGACGACCCCGCCGACATGTCACTGGCGCGCTGACCCCTTCTCCGCATCTACAGCAGCGCACTCTGGCAAAAGACGTTGGCCAACGCCGATAAAACAGCTCCCCCGACACACCTGAGCTGGGCTTGCGCGATCCCTCACCTCTCTCACCTCATTCCCGTCTCCTTCCATCTCACTTCATAACCTCTGCTCACCATGGCCACCTTCACCAAGCTGAACGACGAGCAGCGGCCCGTCATCTCGGTCAACCATGCGCACAAGATTGCCAAGATTGAAGACAACACCTATGGCGGCTTCACCGAGTAAGTTCCCCCACCTGCACCGAGGGCGGCGGACGACCATCGGCTGACCCTGCCCGCCAGGCACATGGGCCGCTGCATCTACGGCGGCCTCTACGACCCGGGCAACGCGCTGTCAGACGAGAACGGCTACCGCAAGGACGTGATTGAGGCCTTCCAGGAGCTCAAGTGCCCCGTCGTGCGCTACCCCGGCGGCAACTTCATCGCCACCTACCACTGGCAGGACGGCATCGGCCCGCGCGAGAAGCGGCCCAAGAAGTGAGTTTACCTGTCGTGAAACGAGACGCGGACGACGTCCTGACAGGCGGCACAGGCAGGAGCTGGCGTGGCACGGCGTCGAGACGAACGAGTTTGGCACCGACGAGTTCCTGCGGTGGTGCGAGCTGGTCGGCACCGAGCCGTACCTGGCGCTCAACTTTGGCACGGGCACGCTCGACGAGGCCATGGGCTGGCTCGAGTACTGCAACTCGACCTCGGACAGCCACTACGCCAACCTCCGGCGCCAGAACGGCCGCGAGGAGCCCTACAATGTGAGTGCGCTCCGTGAGCGCCGCTCAAGCATCACGCGACTAACAACTCCCTCCGCAGGTCAAGTACTGGGCTCTGGGCAACGAGTGCTGGGGCCCCTGGCAGGTCGAGCAGATGACCAAGGAGGACTACGCGAAGAAGGCCTGGCAGTGGGCCAAGGCGCTCAAGCTCATCGACCCGTCTATCCAGCTGATCCTCTGCGGCATGGAGGGCCCGACGTCGTGGGATGCGTACGTCACCAAGGAGTGCATCAACTACACGATGCACGCCCTCGGCGACAACTCGGCGTCCTGCCTCATCGACATGCACAGCATCCACATCTACACGGCGTCGCCCGACCACCTGAAGAACGCGACGGCGCCGCGGTCGGCCGAGCGCGCCATCGAGATCACGGCCAGCCTGATCGACCTCGCCCGCATCGAGAACAAGATCCCCAACAACATCCCCCGTCAGAAGATCTGCTTCGATGAGTGGAACGTGTGGGACCCCGTGAGGGCGCCGGGCTGGCTGGGCGCCGAGGAGAAGTACACCCTCTCGGACGCCCTCGCGGTGGCCGTGTGGCTCAACGTCTTCATCCGCCAGGCCAAGTACATTGGTATGGCGACGATCGCGCAGTCGGTCAACGTCATCTCGCCGCTCATGACGACCAAGGACGGCCTCCTAAAGCAGCCGACGTGGTGGCCGCTGCTGCTGTTCAGCAAGCACATGCGCGGCCAGACGATCGGCGTCAATGTGCAGTGCGGCGAGTACGAGGGCGAGACGCACCCCGAGTGGATCCGCGGCACCATTGAGACGCCGTGGCTCGACGTCAGCGCGTCTATCAACGACGAGGGCATCGTCTCGCTGGTCGTCGTCAACATCCACGAGGAGAAGAGCTTCGCGACCAAGCTTGAGGGCGTCTCGGGCAAGGTCGACGTCTTCACTGTGGCGGGACCCGGCATCGCCGCCGTTAACACGGAGGAGAAGGAGGAGGTCGGCATTGCCGAGAGCACCTGGGACGGCCAGGGTCTTTACGAGTTCCCCAAGGCCTCCATGACCATGCTGCGGTGGAAGCCGTAGGCTGTGTGTAGCGTAATGTGAAGGATGATACCACGGCGTGATAGACGGAGGTTAGTAGGCGCCAGCTAAGGGCACAGAAGGCAATGAAGACAAAGACAAGAAACAATCAGAACGTTGCATCGTGAGAGTTGCGAAATCTATCCTGGTTTCGATTCTATGGGCCTTCCTGGCCGCCGGAAGGGATGGGCCTCGGTGTTGAATACATAGTCGTCGAGGCTGATGAGATCCTCGGGGGAGAACAACAGGTAAAAGTACTTTAATGTCTCGGCCGTCCAGAAGCTCTGTGGAGTGTCAGCGTGATCGAGGGCAAGATACCAGCAAACTTACCTCCATCGAGTCCAGCTTCTGCGTCTCTCCGCTGACCATGACATCTGCAATGGCCGAATATGCAAACTCGGTCGTCGTGGCCTTTTCAACCGCCACAAACATGTCCTGCCCGAGGCGTCGCCACTCGGCATCGCCAGTCATGCGATACAGCATGAACACGCTCTCAATGGCCTCGGGGCGCAATATGTAGCGGGGATCGCGGGCGTGGGTGAAGCCCTTGGGCAGTCCTGGCGCGGGCTCATCGTCTCGGAGGTTCTCGCGCCACTTTGCCTCGTCCCACTGGCACCCTTCCAGCGACTTGCAGGGCACGACGCCCAAGATCTCGGGCATGACACCCGTGGGGAAGGCAGAGTACGCCCAGGCACAACCCCTCGTCAGACGCTTGCCGATGGCCATGTGCTCGGGGATCCCGAACAGCTTGCCGCCAAGCGCAAACATGCCGCCCACAAAACACGTCAAGTGCTGTGTCTCCGGATTGCGCCGCACCTTGCCAGGCTCGTCGACAAAGGCGGTGCCGACGAAGAGAATATCGGCGCCGTCGGGGACCATGGGCCGGATCAGCAGGTAGGACTCGACGACATCCATGGCGTCGCGGTACATCTTCTCGTAGGAAGTATCGAGACCCCCGAGCAGAGCATACATCTTAGGCAGGTACTCGTAGAGGGAGTCGGCAAGCGCGCCTAGGGTAAACTCGTTGTAGACGTCGACGGTCTCCTCGCGGAAGTTTATCAACGCCGGCCACATGCCAGGCAAGCGGCTGGAATGTTGGGTGCGTCCGAGAAACAGCTTGACGCGCTCGATGGCGTCGAAATACTTGGGGTCGCCCGTCAGCTGGGAGAGACGAGTGAACTCGAGCGACAGCGAGCAGGGCGAGGCCGAGGGGTCCGATGTTCCAGCGATGAGGCGGCCGTGCTTGGCCAGCTCAAAGTCGAGCCAGAAAGGCGGCAGGCGGTTCGGGGTGTCGAAGGACGCGTAGAGCATGTCGCCGAGCTCGACGGCTTTGAAGAGCAAGCGCGCATCGTTGGACAGGTCGTAGGCGCTCAGCATGCCGCCGAGGTGTCGGATGGTCGTCTCGAAGACGTTGGCGGCCGTCTCGGTCGTGTTGGCCCAGTCGAGGCGCGCGACGACGGACACGGCCTGGTCAAACTCGGCCTCGAGCCCCATGATCCAGAGGGTGTCGAGCGAGTCGACCAGCGTGGCAGCCCATCCGCCAAAGGTGTTCCGGCCAGCGGCGGAGACGGGGACCAGCTCGTCAAACTGCCAGGCGTACTTCTTGTAGCTCGCCCAGCTCTTCTGGAAGGCCTTCCTGACCTTGTCCGCGAGGACGTCGGCGGCGAGGTGGGCATCGTCGGTAACATCGGAGGTCCGCGTGAAGTCGTGCTGGATGCGAGGGAGGGACTTGGGTTGGCCGTCGGGAAGAGGATGCATGGAGGAGGGTGCCACGGCATGGGTGTGGACGTGCTGGCTCCAGTCGAAGCTGCTTCTCACGACGTAGGTCCCGGAGCGCAGGATGAAGAAGACGGTCAGGGCGAGGAGGAGGAAGGCGGCGATGGCCAGGAGGCGCCTCGACCGGCGACGGGACCTGTAGGATGCCGCCATGACGGGGATGGTCGGACGGGTGGCATTCTGGTTCTAGGTAGGAGATGGTCCCTGGATCGATCGACGCGCGGAGGTTTGCACTGGGCCGTGGCAGGCGCTGGCACGCGACTCGAAGCTCGGGGCTTGGGGCAGATTAGCGACCCGCATAACACGTGGAGGACGCCTTCGCGTCTCGCTGCAGGGCTTCAGGGGGCGAGGTGGCGCAAGCGTCTGGCGTTGAGCCACGGTCAGCCTCCACAGCCATGACCATCAGCCACATTCCGGTTGACGACGTCTTGTCTTGGATCCCGATGCTTTTGGTTTTTTTTCCTAGACAAAAAGGGTGGTGTGCTGTACTACGATATCCCCTTCCCGGGCTGAACAGAAAGTTCCATCTAAAGGCCACCGTCCAGCAGCGGAGCGGACTGTCCGGCAACAGAGGCCGACGCGCCCTGCGATACCGGCACTGCGTTACACTACATCGCCAACCTACCTACCAGGTCCAGGGGAATCAGCCTCCGGCCCGGTGATAGCCTTTGGCCGTCCTCTTCCTCCGCTCTGGCCCGCAAACTTTTCAGCGGGGGTGACCGCCATTGACCGCCACTGGGGAGCCCCGACCAATGGTGAATTCGTGATGACTCGGGCGCCCCTCCGGGATCGCCTTAGCGCTGCCAGGGTCCAGACCCGCCGGATCGTCCCGGTGGCCTACGGTGACTCGACTTCGCGATGAGTCTTTGCGATAAGAAAATTCCTTGTCGCGTACTCACTGACAGTCTGGTTCTCTTCATCTTTGACATTGCTTGAAGCTGGCTGGCGTTGTAGTCAACATCTTCGACAGGTATCTGGAACGCATTTTTGCTCCCTGACCCTGACGATCACCACCATCATGGACGTCGAAACTGCGAAGCAAACGCCTGCCGTCGCGTCGCCCCTCGAGGACAAGCCGACCCACGATGCGCCGGACGCCGGCCGGGGCACCTTCCGCACGCTCCTCCACAAGGCCCTGAGTTTCGGCCGCGTCGAGGAGCGCGGCATCGAGCCCATTGCACTTGAGGAACGCAACTCGACGCGCTACATCAACTGCTTCACCATCTGGTTCTCCATCAACTTTAACATCCTGCCGTAGGTGCTCTCCGCGGTCTCGAACTGTGTGCTAGTAGCTAACAGCCTCAGCATCACCTTTGGTCTGATAGGACCCAAGTACAACGGTCTCAGCTTCCGTGACACCGTCCTCATCATCGTCTTTGTCATCCTCTTCGTCACCCTAGCACCAGCCTACATGGCTACTCTGGGACCCAAGACGGGCATGCGCCAGATGATTCAGGCCCGGTTCAGCTTTGGGTAGGCGCTCTCTTTCTCTCTCTGCCTTTCTCTGGTTTCGTTTCAAACCCAGACTAACAACCTCAGTCGCTATCTCGTCGCCATCCCCGTCCTGCTCAATCTCGCCACCCTCACTGGTTTCTGCATCATCATCTTTGTCGTCGGCGGCCAGTGTCTCTCTGCCGTCACCGATGGCGCCCTCTCGCCGTCTCTCGGCATCGTGCTCATCGCCCTCCTTGCCCTGACCATCTCCTTCTGCGGCTTCAAGATCCTTCACTTCTACGAGACCTACGCCTTCATCCCGGCCCTCATCGCCATCGTCATCGCCACCGGGACCGGCGGCTCGCGGCTGCATGAGCAGGTCGACGTCCCGCCGGCAACGGCCCCGCAGGTCCTCAACTACTGCATGATCATCGCCTCGTACATGATCCCCTGGGCCTGCATCGCATCGGACCTGACGACCTACTTCAGCCCTGCGTACCGCGGTGCCTCGTTCCGCGTCTTCGCCTACAGCTACCTCGGCCTCATCCTCCCCGCCATCCTTCTGATGACCCTCGGCGCCGCCATCGGCAGTGCCATTCCGAACGTGCCGTCTTGGAGCGCCGCCTACGACGAGACGCTCGTCGGTGGTGTCCTGGCCGCCATGCTCGAGCCGGCCGGCGGTTTTGGCAAGTTCGTCGTTGTCGTCTTGGCCTTCACCCTGCTCGGCAACGTAGCCGGCACCATGTACGCCGTGACGCTGAACTTCCAGACCATCGCTCCGGTTTTCTCCCGCGTCCCCCGTTACATCTTCGCGCTCATTGTCACCGCCATCATGATCCCCGTCGCCATCAAGGCCGCCGACGACTTTTTCCTGAGCCTCGAGAACTTTGTCGCCGTCATTGCCTACTGGTCTGCGTCCTTCATCGGCATTGTGCTCGTGGAGCATTTCGTCTTCCGCAAGGGCAACCACAAGGCCTACAACCACGACGAGTGGAATGATGCCTCGAGGCTGCCGAGCGGGCTGGCCGCCCTGGGCGCGGGAGTCTTGAGCTTTGGTCTGATCATTCCTTGCATGGACCAGGCCTGGTACACTGGGCCGATTGCCGAGACTACGGGCGACATTGGCTTCGAGGTGGCCTTTGTGCTCAGCGCATTGCTATATCTGCCGTTGCGGTACGCCGAGAGGCGCGTGCTGAAGAGGTAGAGGGAAAGCCGAGCATCAACTGCTCATGGCATTGAAAAGCATTTACAGCGCCTTTGAATCAATAATGATCATTTCTCATTTTATGCCCAAATGCCGTGAATTGTAGAGATAATTCGCGATCAAGTATAATGATGTTGTTAACCTTGGCTCGGTGAGGGGCCGCACATCGACCACCACCATATCATTCCGCGCCCCCTACTGCCTTCACCTCCATCGAAAGTGCGCCCTACCACCCACACTTCCATCCGCCACAGCCTCAACCTGAAGCAGGCGATTGAGTGTGAGCTATTCCACTTTCGTACCTGCACGAGATGAACTCGTCATCCTCGCAGTCAAAAGCGGCCCCTGATCTTTCGGGCCAGGCTCGGCCAAGAACTCGCTTTCGCAAATTCCATCAACCTCCGACGACACCACACAGCCACCAACATCAGACGCAGTTTCGAAGCCCAAGCTAAACGAGCGCATCCGCGCCGGTAAAGCTCCACCCAATATGCGTTGCCGGTCCCCATTCGCAAACGGCACCCATCCGACCGTGCTGGTTTCGTTTCGTCTGATATGTTCGCCCTCAGCTTTGGGCCTACGAACCATCTTGGAAGGCAGATCGCCCTTCCCATCCTGGTTCCCGTAGATCTGCGACGCATCCTCATCGCTTTCGGGTCGTATGGACCCTCATAAGCCTCCAGGGGCCAGCTGGCCTCGTCCGAAAGGATGATCTCTGTCCGCATCTTCTCTTTTTCGATTTGTCGCTCTCATAGGTCATTGATTCGGGCATCATTGCACATCATGATCGTCGGCCAGTCCCGTTTGAAGAGTTTGGCCTTCCGGGGTGCAGCTACTGTCGTCAACTATATCGGTCTCGTCGCCCTCAACTTCATCACAACCATAGTCTTCCTCAGCGGCCTCCGCAGTCTTGCAAGCCCTCTCGCCACACTCCTCCTACTTGTGGCCGTCCCCGAGATCCTCTTTTACCTCGTCTGGTTTCTTCCGTACCGTTCTCGTCTACAAGGCCACGGTCCCAAGCCTGTTCCGCTGTCGAGGGGCCTTCGCAAGTCCATTTTCAAGCGTGGCCTAGACCACGTGCCGGATATCGAGCAGTACATCCGCAAGTGGCACTCGAGTGCCCACTTCGAAGACATCCGCCAGGATAATGCCAAAGACTGGCTCCTCTGGGCGCTTTTCGACCGCGAGGGGGACCCAGGAGATGATGATGCCGAGCTCGACGAGTACATTCAGTACGCCGAAGAGAAGGGTGAACTGAAAATAAAAAAGGGCCAGGGGGATGCGATGCCCATCCGCCTCACCTTTGACCCTGTCGAGATGACGCACCGCAGTCTGACCTTCTACTTGGTATGTTCTCGCTCCTCGGGGCTCTCAGCGCTGTGCTAATAAGTCAGCTCGTCGGGCTCATCGACGCCGCGACAACCTTCATGTTCTTCGTCAACGGCTTCAAGTTCTACCGCCAGCCGCGGTCGACCTTCTTTACCACGTTCCCCCTCCGATTCAAGACGCTCGCGTCGCCCAATGTGTCGCCCTGCCCCCACCTCTCCTACTTTTACCGACCGCACATGTCGTCGACGCAGCGGCCCGTCATCTTTCTGCACGGTGGCGGCGTCGGCCTGGCCCCTTACCGTGGCTGGCTCACCTCACTGCCGCGGGATGTCGGCGTCCTGGCCATTGAGTTCCTGCCCATATCGAGCCGGATCAGCGCCCCTCTGCCGACGACCCACGAGCTGCTGTCCGGGTTGGCGGCCATCTTGGCGAAGCACGACATCAAGGACGCAGTCCTCGTGGGCCACTCGTTCGGCACCCTCTTGACGTCGCCCATGCTACAGCGGCCCGACATCGCGGCCCGGATCGCCTCGATTGTCCTCGCCGACCCCGTCTCGCTGCTCCTGCACCTTCCGGACGTCACATACAGCCTCACGCGCCGCGCCCCGCGCCCCGGCAAGCCCAACGACTGGCAGAACCGCTTCTGGGCGAGCGACCCGGGCATGGCGCACACGCTGGCGCGGCGGCTCTGCTGGCACGACTTCATCTTGTGGTCGGAGCAGCTTCAGGGCCGGCGGACGACGGTGGTACTCGGCGGGGACGACAGCGTCATCGACGCCGACGCCGTGGCGAGCTACGTCTACTACGGCGACGTCAAGTACGCGCGACAGGACCGCCGCGAGTGGAAGACCACGCCGGAGCGGTGGACAGGTCGGGAGGAGCTGGCGCTGATCTACCTCGAGGGCAAGGACCACGGGCACGCGTTCCTCAGCGCGGAGGGCATGAAGAGCATGTCGCGAGTGGTGAAGGCCTACGGAGCGCTGACTGAGGTGTGGGACACGCGGGAGGTGGACATGGCCAAGCTAGAGGAGGACTTGGGGAGTCCGCCAATGGTGCCGATGAAGCCGAAGCCTCTCGAGTCCGTCCGGGAGATGAGGATCTCCGAGGCATCGGCCTATCCAGAGCCGCTGTCAGGGGGTCGGTATTGAGGGGCGACTGGTGCAGAATGCTTGATGACCTTGATGACAATACACGTTATTTCCATTCCTCTCAAGCTGCAAAAACAGTAGGGAACATGCGAATGATTGTGCACTGGCCGGTTCAACCAAATTCTGTTCTTTGATACTTTCCAGCTAAGGCCATAGGCATTGCTGCAACAGGCCCCCATCAATCCGTCGGAGCATCCGTCAGAGGCACGTATCGCACGCCGAATCGCTTCTCCTTGACCACCGTCCCATCATCCTGCTTATTGACCGCCCAGATGTACTGGTTCCCGCTTCCATCCTCGTCCTCCACGGGAATGAACAGCCTGTCAATGTCAGCCCAGCCCGCAAGCACTCAACAGAATGAACCTACTGTCCTGGTGACCGCAGCTGATCCACGAGCGTTTGGTGCAGCTCTGCAGCAGCAGCCCCGACATGGATGGCGTCCCACCCCTCGGTGCCGTCCTCCGTCCACCCAGCCCGCCCATCCCCCGTCCGGAACTTGACCCTGCCGCTGGCCAGCAAGCCCCTTCCCTCCTCGCTCTTGGCCATGTTGCCCTCCCCCAGCTGCCGCAGCTCATCAATGTGCTCCACGCCCACGACGAGACCCTTCTCACCCGTTAGCTCCGCTAGAAGATGCGTCAAGTACCCGGACCCGGATCCGATGTCCAGGACCCGAGGCGCGGGGTTCTGCTCCGAGGGCGCGATGAATGGCAGCAGGGACTCGGCGGCGAAGGCGTGCATGTGAGGGGCGGAAATGGTGGCGCCGTGGCCGATGGACTGAGGGTGATCGGCGTACGGCGACCTGGGGGCGTAGTGTGCGCGGTCGACCTGGCCGGTCAGCATGGGACTTCTGCGGCGCGTTAGGCACGACCACAGACCTTGAGAAAGGCTTCCTTGACGCGCTGATCTTTGATCAGGCTGTTGCGCCAGAGGTTCTCGGCGAGGGCCTGGTTCGTGGCGCCCGAGCTGCGCCAGGCCATGGCGAAGGAACGGAGAGTGCTCCTGATGAATGCGAAGGAGAAATGGTGTGTATATTGTGGTATTCGATTGATGTTGGTGAACGAGGTGTCCCGCTGATATAGTCGCACGTGTTGGTGTTGTAGAGAAGTTCGGCCCAGGGCGTCTACGTACCCAGTGCTGCCTTTTGACAGGTTATGATGCAACACCGATGAGGGGCAGATGCACGCCTCGGCGGAATGATGCCGCCAGCCGCCAAACCTTCCTATGTCTGACGAGAAGCGATCACGAGCACATCACACACTGAGACGCAAACATCTACACTGTACCATTCATGTGATTGTGTGATATCTGTTACGCCAGCGAAACCAAACCCATACTGAACCCAAAACGCCTCCATGCTGTATCTTCCTAAACCACCCGCTCCGAGCTCTCGCCCGTCGCGATAATGGGCACCGGCAGCCCCCTGTCCGGGCTCTGCATCACCAGCTGCTCATGCCGCCGCGCACGCAGGTAGTCGGAGATGGAACGGATCAAGACGAACCAGCCGACAATCATCAAGATGTAGGATATCCACTCGGACCCGCTCATTTCGCTGAACCCGCCGCTCTCGCCTGCCACGGCGTCCGGGTTGAAGTCGTGCGCGTTCGGGTCGGGAGGGCTGGCGTATCCGTCCTGGCCGTTCATCGGTGGCGCGTTGTCGCCCTCGGTCGGGCCGGTGCGCAGGTAGAAGCCGTACTGGATCATGGTGACGCCGAGACCGGCGCGGGATCCGTTCTTCGCGGCATGTGTCGAGTGCAGCAGGTACGTGAGGAGGAAGCCGACGAGCTGGAAGGACATGGAGATCATGGCGTTCCAGACAAAGCTGAAGAGGGAGCCCACCGGCATGCCGTCGATGTAGACCTCGTCGGCACCGCCGAGGCCGGGCGCAAGGATCGTCGTCTCCCAGTACGGCGGTGCGGCGTCAAGGGCGGCTTGTTCGTAGGTCTAAGGGCTTGTCAGCAGCAACACTCGTGGGGGAGAACTGATGCCGGGTATCAGACGTACCGGAGGCAGCTCTTCCTTCTCCTCTGTCACGCGCTCGGGCTTGGCCATCAGGTTCGAGAAGACACCGCCATTGTCGGTGCCGGCACCGTAGACACGATACGGCGTCGTGGAAGCACCGGAAGGCTGAGACTGGGGGAACTGAGGCGTCGGTCGGTCGGTTGGGCTCTCGGTGGGGGTATCGGGGCGGGAGGCGCCGCGCGAGTTGGTGCCCCGGACGAGACGCTGCCTGTCGTCGCCATCGTCGTCGCTGTCGTCGCCGTCGGTATCGAATGCGTCGGCGAGGGTTGGGTCGACGCGGGAGCGGTCTCGTGATGACTGGCGAGAGTGGAAGGATGGCGGTGGGGAGTTGGGGGTCGTGTTCGATCTTGGCGCGGAGGTTCTCGAGTCGTCCTCGTCGAGGGCGTTGACCTGGGAAATTGTCAGCAAAGGTGACAGCATCGCATCAGTCTGAAAGCCGTGGCCTACCCGCTCATATCGGCCTGCCATGGTGTCGGCGGTATGTGAATCGGTTCGGGTCGAGAGCAGGCTGCCTCTCCCCTATTTACCACGGCTCAAGGCAGTGGCGTAAATGGAGTCGGAAAGGTTCGAGGAATCGGATTCGGGGGAACGGAAAGGCGGAGGAAAAAAGGAAACAGGTCGCAGGACTGCAGTGTCGAAAGGGCGCAAAGAAATCGAGGTATCGTCGAGGAAGATGAAGAATGAAAGTGGGCAAAGGGGGCGACAAATGATCGTAGGTCCCCGACTGGCGGCTTAGACGTGGACAGCGGAACTGCGGATTGAACGGGGAAGGGGAGGCGGCAGGCGGCAGGCGAAGGCGACAGGCGGCCACGCATGATCATCAGAGGCCTCTCCGGCCAAGCACAGCCTAAGCCACTACGGACATGAACGCACAGGTCAACTTAGTCACCGCCAAGGGACCGAATGCGCTGGAACGTCCTGCTCTTTACCAATAGGAAAGCTGGTTCATGCTCCAAAGGGTGACGAATCAGGGACCCGCCTGCAGCATGTGAATGCATCCCCATTTTGACCAATCAAAGCTGCTGAGAGTGTGCTTGTCAAGGACCCCGTCGAACCACGCGATCTCGAAAAAGTCCTGACGTCTGCGACTGCGATAGCTCCCCGTGCCTCCGATTCCAGCGTCACCAACCCTGGGATCATCTCCTCACCCCAGTCCGCCAAACGATGCCGTGAGGGTCTTCCTGCACATTCACCACGACACAATGGCGCGCCCCGCAAGCGTACGTCTCCTGACCCCGAGCCGGACGCGGAGCCATCGCGAAAACCTTCACTGACGCCCCCCATTAGCAAGCCTTCAAGCACTACCAGCGTGCCCTGGCCATGTGGCCCAAGGACGAGCTGCGCCCCCAAGTCCAGTTTGCCGAGTTCCTGAAGCGCGGCGCCGAGAAGCGTCTCGCCGCCGGCGCCACGACCCCGGCTGCCGAGCAGAAGGAGCTGGCGCAGGCCAACGCCCTGTACAGCCTGGCCGAGGACCGCTACGTGAAGAGGGTACGAAGTCCAGTATGGATTACTGCTCCGACGAAATGCTAACGATGCGCAGTTCCCCCTCGGTCCCAAGATCTCCCAGCCCCAGAGCCAGCCGACGTACTTCAAGGACCTGCTCCGCGAGCTTGAAGAGGCCCCGAGCCGGACGTGGCTGCAGAGCATGTCCAAGAGGCTGTCGGGCATGTTCCGATGGGAATAGGCGTGTTGTCAGGATGGATGTTGTGTGATACCAAGGACTGAGATCCGAAGATGCCGCAGATGCGGGCAGAAATGCATCAAGAGATGGAACGACAGGGCGTGCACTACGAGCGCGTCATCATGTACAACACTGCAATGTACAACATGTGTATATCCGTATAGACTCTATATCCCCCCCGAAACGCCTTTTTTCACTTGTTCACTCATACTTCATGGTCGTCTACAAGTACCGTCCGTTGGGGTCCAGCTTGTCCATCATGTCGATGCTCTTCTCGTACATGGTGAAGACGAGCCCGCCGCTGACTACGAGACGCGCGAGACGCGGCAGCGCGCCGCTCCAGAAAGTCAAGAAGCCCTCGTGCTTGAAGATGAGGGCCGCGCACCGGAAGCTGTTGCCGTACTGCGTCCGCGCCTCGATGCTCTGCATGCGCGTCTTGATCGTGTCGAGCGGCTGCGTCACGTACACGGTGATGAGGCCCGCGAGGCCGCCCATGGCAAAGGTGCCCGCCGCGCCGAGCTTCTCGCCGGGCGCCGTGTAGCCCTCGGCCATCTGCTTGAGCATGTTGTAGGCGCCGAACCGCGTCGCGCTGTTGGCGGCCTGCCGGGCCGTCGTCGGCACGAAGCCCTGGAAGAAGCCGCGGATGCCACGCTCGCGCGCGATGATGGGCACGGCGTGGAGGAAGCCGCGCATGCGGGGCTTGGGAGACTTGCGGTCATCGATCCTGGCAGGTCAGCTGGGAAAGGAGAGAGGGGGGCCAATGCTCGGATAGCAACATACAGGGTCGTCTTGATGCTCTCAAACGGAGTCACAGCCAGCGCCGACTCGGTCACACCAGCGCCAAAGCCCGCAATGACCGTCTTGGGGCCGGAGATGTTGCCGTCCGCGTCCGCAAGGAGCGTCTTGTACTGGTCAAAAGCGACGAATCCTGCAAGGTCAGCCTGGTGACGCCACCCTGACCGATATCTACCTACGGATGCCCGCCTTGAGCGAGTTGCCGATGATGAGCGTCGTGCAGCCGGCGTACCACTGCGCGCCGAAGGGGGGCCATGGCAGCTTCTTGCCGTCGGACAGCTGCCGGTTGAGCTGCGAGCGGGTCTTTGCGACTGCGTCGAGTTAGGTAGGCGTCGTGGACAGGGTCAGTCGTGCAACGTACATTCGGCCGGGTAGGTGATGGCTGGGCGAGGTTAGCTAGGTCTCTCCCGGGAGGGCATCATCAATCTTCGTACCAATCTCCAGAGCGCCCGCCGTTGAACCGGCAATGATGGAGCGCAGGACGCTGGGCCGCTTCTTCGCGGGCTGCTGCGACTCGGCGGTGGGCGTCGCGGTGGCCATGGCGAGGGTGGGCGGTGGTTGTGCGTGCGTGTGTTGCCGTGTGGTGTTGTCGTGGGATTGATCTCAGAAATTCGACGTCACGTCAGTGTCAATCACTGTTAGCATGCGCCTGGAGTTCCACTCGGTGCCGGCCGTCGGAGCAGCGCCCACTGGCGGGGCCGAGTGCGGCCTAAAGTGTTAGTGCCGAGGTACTCCCGCCATGCGCTTCTCGCCGATGATGAAACGACAGGGCACCGCTGTGGTAACCTTCGTGACTTGATACCTAGGATACAAAGAAAGCATGCTGAACCTGATACCTAAAGCATGTTCTGATCCATCTTGCTCACCACTCACAGCTCTATAGTACAGCCCAAGGTAATATCGTGCGTGGTGCTGCTGTACGCAGGAGTCGCAAGTGGGACACCGTCTCGTCAACCAGGTCTCTAGAAATAGGAGACGAGGACGAAGATTGTATCAAGCGCGAAGAAAATTAGGAGTGCATAGAGCGATTTTATGAGAATTATTTAGCGATCTGGCTTCTGTGTGTAACACTTTCAGGGGCAGGCATTCGGAATCCATCTCAGAGTCATACTCCAAGTCTTTGAGTTCACCGGTGACCTCCTAATACACCAGACACAACTTCATGCACGGATGGTTCGCCGCAACAAGTATGCTGCTGTCTCTTCTTCATCTCGCTTTCTGGATACGCGCTTTCAAATGGCTACCTTCCACATCTTTGACACCGAACGAAATGAAGTGACACCCCAGTACCGAGGACTCAAGGCCGGTCGTAGCTGAGTCCCTCCGGCGTGGTCTAGGCAATCCCTCCCGGCAAAATACTTCCGTCGTCAACGTTGGCCCATCTGAATGCTGCGTTATCCGCGCCACCTCATTGAGACGAAAATAGTTTCGAACAAGGCTTTCCCAGCTTTTTTTCGGGGGTCTTCCACCTTCTGTCTACAAATTATGGGGGCTGGCCCTGGCCCGCGGTCGTCGGGGTCCCAACACCCTGATCATGAAACATCGCGGCCTCCTTAGACGGCCATCTGCTGCAGTCGAACATGTCGAAAAAGTTCCCTTGAGTCGGCACATTAGTCCACAAGCGTTCAATAAGTTAACGTGAGTATCGTACGATTGTCAATATTTCCCCTACTCCTTACCTTGCAGTCCCCAAGTATGTGGGCAATTCTATTTTCTCAGCACATGGTCTTCTTCAAACCAATTATGCCTCGAAAGCACACCGTCCAGGCCAGCGGATAGCCTTGTTCTCAAATACAAGCAGAAAACCTTCATTGAAAACCCTGCCGCCCTAGCCGCCCGAAGCCGCGACGGACTGGCTGGACGCCCGCCAAGACGGTTGGGATGTCGCGAGGACGGCGCAGCAGCGGCCCCTGCCGAGTCTTAGGTGGTCCCCAACCTGAAGCGAGAGACCGACTTCCCGAACCTCACTGGCTTGGGTGTCAGACATACATCGTGGCCAGCATCCTGCCAACACGGTGCCGTCGATGATAACCAGGACAGTAGAGGTGCCTGCTTGAAACAAACGAAGGCAGTCCGGGGCCAAGCTCTGTGGTTCGGTGGCGGGTGTGGACCCCGATCTTGACTGACCAAGAGGTTCAGCTACTACTGCGAAGGACCACCACGCGAGCGAGGGGAAGCTCGTCGGCCTACATCTTGTCGATGGGCCAACACGCCTGAGCACCACAATTTGGGGCAACGAATCCGACCCCTGACCCGGGGCTGACGGGTGATACACTCAGGGGGGATTTGCATCGAAAGCATGGGGCCAACCATACACTCTCACGATATCTCAGCAGGATGCCACCATGCTGTGGTGTATTGGGCTGCCGGCCGGACTGCGACCCAGAGGCCGGCCGCAGCAGTGTGAGAAGTTGGCGGCAGTCCAACAGACGCGCTGACGGGAGATCAACAGGAGACCAGGGCCACGAGAGCTCAGGATGCTTCGAGATCATCGTTTTCTACAAGAAGATGTGATCATCGCCTTCATCTGGGCCGTGATCATCCTCAAGGGCATCACGCATCCTTATGAGAAGAAACTCCTTCGTCCTTCCCCTTGCAGACCCCCGCATCATCAACATGCCTTGCTTCAGCTACCTCCTCTATCTCCTTGCCGCCTCGGCCCAGGTCAAGGCCCAAGTCGAGCCGACAGTCCCTCCGAGCACCTACAAGGAGGTGTTCCCGGACGGCCTCAGCTTCTTCAACGCAGACAACGTCCACGCGCTGTCCCGCGCCAGCAGCACAGTCAGCCAGTGGGAATGGGGCGTCGTCCCGGAGGCGTGTCACGCCATGGCCACCGACAGAGGCACGACGGACTGCAGCCCGCATGATCTCGAGGTCTTCGACGTCCGGTACGACGACTGCGCGGCCCCCTGGACCATCTGCCGATGTAAGAACGCCGAGGCGGCGATCGAGACGGTCGTCGACCGGCTGGGCCGCATCCCCGTCCGGGCGCGCGAGACGGTCCGCTACGTCCACGTGCACAAGCAGATCAGCGGCGTGGCCGGGCTGTCGTTCTTCTGGGACGGCGACATCGTCATATTTGGCGAGGGCACGTCCATGGGCCTGTACCTGCACGAGGTGGCGCACAACATGGACTACTGGATCGCGGGCGGAGGCCACTTCATGTACTCGCAGCAAGACATGTGGCGGGACGCCGTGCTGGGCGAGACTTGTGTGGCGGACAACTACGCCAAGTCGAGTGAGTGACTGCCCCCCCCATTCTTCTTCTTCGTTTTGCGTCACCCTCAGATCTCTGATACTAACGAGCCAGGCTTCACCGAGGCCTTCGCGCAGCTGGGCGTCAGCGTGGCGTACGACGTCAACGTGGGCCCCATCGGCGCCGTCGGCGACGTCAGCTGCATGGCCGGGACGCTGGACATTGTGCGCTCGGCGCTCGGGGCGGCGTTCCAGCGCGTCGAGGGCGAGCAGTGCGGGAGCCGCATCCCGGAGGCCGACGTGCCGCTGATCTGCGTAGGCCCACCCGAGACGCCGTGCCCGTCGAACCTGGCGGAGGTGACGGCGGCGCACAGGAAGTGGACGGGGGAGATCCGGATGATGGCGCACGCCGAACTGAGCGTGGGCGAGAGGAAGAGGCTGGCGGATGCGGTCAAGCGGGGTATCAAGGAGCACAAGCACACGCCCATTGCGTAGGACCGCAGTTCATGAGTCGTTCGGCGCAGGGTGGCATGAATAGCAGCATGGCTGGGTGCATGGCGGGATTGGTGTTGGCGTTATCTCTTGATCCATGAGTAGACCGGGGCTGAGGCACAGCATTTTGAATTACGATGAAAGTCTTTGACTTTCTTGGCGTTGTGAAATTGCGCTGCTCCGTGCTGCGGCTGTGACGACTCAGTCTACCTGCTCGCTTGGGCGCGGCACCAGGGGAGGTTCTCGGGATGACCGTGATGGGATGAGATGAGACGGGGTGGTGGCACGACAGGTCGAGCTCGTGTTTGACATGTTTCGGGAAGCCCGCCGACGGGGCGAGACGTCGAATGCCGAGGGTCTGATGATATGTCTTCGAGTCCAGACGGCTTCCGCGGTCGTACCGGAGACCTCGGGCGCCGTAGAGCCATGGCAGCCTGGGGTGTGGTGTTCTCGTGAACTGAAGAGCCAGGCCGAGGCGGGCGTGGCTGAGCCCGAGTCCGGCCGAGGATGTGAGGTCATTTGTCTGACATTGCGAGCCACGTTGCAGACTCACAGAATCGTCCGGTCGTCAGCCTGGGATGGCCGGTTAGGCAGCTGGGAAAGGGATCCAGCTCGACAGAGACGGGAGGAGTGGAGGCGCCTGGAGACAAAGGACGAACAGAGCTAGAGTTGGTGTACCGAGTAGACGGTGAGTGATGCCCGAATTAGAGGCTCGAGGCTCCCC
This sequence comes from Verticillium zaregamsianum, assembly GCA_002851755.1. Classification (NCBI taxonomy): domain Eukaryota; kingdom Fungi; phylum Ascomycota; class Sordariomycetes; order Glomerellales; family Plectosphaerellaceae; genus Verticillium; species Verticillium zaregamsianum. The sequence continues at coordinate 475,938 of NMXM01000012.1, read as the reverse complement.
GTGGTCTGTCCATGGTGGCTGACGCGAGGCCGTCTGCACAGCGGACACGAGCACTGTAACGCTACGCCGGGCAGGGCTTCACTGGGGCTTCACGGCGTCGCAGACCCCGTGGCTTGACGCGACGGCGGGCCGTGACGTGGCACAGAGACAGCGGCCACTGACTAGTCATGGCGACAGTGGTGGGGCCCAGAGTCTCGGACTCATTTCAGGGTCCCTCGGCACTATTCGGCACTATGGCCAGGTCTCCCCAGAATTGGCCAGGGCTGTCCAGGGCTGTCCAGGGCTGTCCAGGGCCCTAATGACGGAAGCTCCCAGGGCCCGGGGCTGGCGTAGCAGCGCCCAACGCCCAGCACGGAAGGCCTGGGACCCTGGCCCGGCCAGGGCGAAAAGCCGCCAGCACAGCAAACACACAACACAGACACCTCACGAATGGATCGACCATCCCGGGACCTCCCTTGTCTGTCATCTCCCCCCCAGACAAGCAACAACCAACGAACCTTAGACAAGCAGCGTCATCCGGAGACGGATGATCGACGGCATTGCAAACTTGAGCGAGCGAGGACCAAGCAAGCAGGCGAGAGAGCAGGCAATCAAAAGAACTTCGAGCAGGATGGGCACGCGCGCGCCGCATCAGGGCACAGCCACCCTCCACGTCCTCCTTTCCCTTGGGTACAGGTACTTGACTGAAGGCAGATACGGCCACGGCTGAGCTGACGACGTCTTTGCCATCCACCACTCATCAAACACCACCTCCACCACCACAAACGCCCCGACGTCTTGACTCGCCCACGACGACCACCGCCGCCGGCGAACCCTTTTCTCTGCCCTTGATTGCCGCCCCCCATTGCATTTATTGTTTCGCGTCGCGCCCCCGAAATAACGGCCGCGACAGCCCACGAACCTTATGCAAGGCTGGCAGATCCGATCGGCAGTGCGTTTGTCGTCTTGACCTCATCTCTGTATCCCTTCCGTTCTCCCCTCGAGCGACCCCTCGTTCGCCGCTCGTACAACTACCGTCCGCTCGCTCGTCCTCGCTCGCCAGCTCCCGCCTCGAAAACTGTCCGATTCGTCTCTGCCCTGCCTGCTTCAGCTGTCTACTCGAGCACCAAGCCGCAAGCCGCAAGCCCCCACGCCTTCACCGTCGCAGTCGCTGTCACAGTCCGTCACACGTACGCCAGCTCCCGTCGCCAAGACAGAGATCTACACGGCAGTCGCAATCGCTGGGTCCGCGGCGCAGTTTGTTGCCTGCGCAACCTGCACTACTTCAGCCGGTGCCCAAATCTCAACACCACTAAGGCCTCATCATCATTTCGGGGTCCTCTCCCTACAAGTACACTCCAACCCGACTCAACTCGACTCAACTCAACACCACGAAAAGCATCACCGGATCACCCCTGATTTTGCCGCCCCAACACCATGGCCGCCATCGAGGCACGCTCCCTCGCCTCCCTCAACTTCCTCGCCGCCAATCCCCCCCAGTATCCCGTCAACCCCACCGAGGAGAAGCAGGAACCCCTTACCCTCTACATCTCCCGCGTGCCGGGCACCCGAGGTGAGCACCCCCGGCTTCGTCAGCACACCACCATCAACACCAGACTAACCACCTCCCCAGACGTCATCCTCTCCACTTCAAAGCCTCAGGTCAAGAATGTCACCTCTCACGACGTCGCCAGCTCTCTCTACTATATTCACCTCGAGCTACCCGGCGAGGCACCCCCGTCCACACGCGCGCACACCCGCAGCCCCGACACCCCTAGGTCAAGTATCGAGAGCGGCCGCAGTGCGAACCAGATCCGGAGGAAGCCCCTGCCCGCCGGCGCCCAAGTAGCCCCCGGCCCTGGCCAGTCACCGGGAGGCACCTCGCCCGTGAGAGACAGTGGCGTGGCCGTCGCCGACTTTCAGGCCCAGCAGCAACGGCCGGCAGACGGCGTCGACGCGCGGAGATGGACGGGCGACGGCAGGGCGTTCTACGACATAGAGGACCCCTCCGGCGCGCGAGACGGTCCCAGGCCGGAGGAGAGGAGGCATCCCCTTGAGCGGGAACTGCCCCCTCTGCCGGAAAGGCCGTCACGGCCCATCTCCCGCCAGCGCACCCGCTCGCGGTCCCCCTCGCCCATCAAGTTCCACAACACCACCGCCGTACCCTACATCCTCCACATCATCCGCCGTGACCCCAACACCGGCCACCAGTGGAACATTGGCCGCGTCTCCTCGTCACAACTCGAGACGGCCCTCGACGAGTCGTACTCGTACACCTCCTACGACCCCGCCGGGCTCGGCACCCAGGACCAGCGTCGTAAGACGAACACCCCCCAGCCTGATATCAACATCACACTCGAGACCTCGGGCTACGCAAAGTTCCGCGGCATGCCGAGCCGCCGCAGTATCGATGCCGCCCGCCAAGCCGCCGGCCGCAACTCTGCCTCCCCACCCCGCAGCGATGACCGCGAGCCGGGCTTCAACCGCCTCATCTTCATGACCTACACCAAGTCCTGGACCGCCGGCATTCGCGAGAAGCTGTCTGCGCTGAACGACGACAAGGCGCCGCACCAGCAGCAGCATGCCCGCCACGCCCGCACGAAGAGCACCGTCTCTGCGACGTCCGGCACGTCTACCAACTCGGTCGACTCGGACTCGGCACCCATCACGCGCCCGGGCCAGGGCCTGCGCCCCAAGGGTTACATGTTCGAGTCTCCCTGGGGCGGCCTCTGCCAGTTCCGCACCGGCAACGGCGGCCGCAGCGTCAAGCTGCGGCACGCGCTGCCCGGCCGATCGGGCGGCTACAACCCCCTAGTGCCGGGCTCGGACCAGCTCGAGGCGGCGGCCGCCTCGCTCTTTTTGGGGTCCGCCGCCGACGTCAGCGAGCTGCGCTTCAACCTGCCCGGGCGAGAGCTGTTCCAGCAGGGCAAGGAGGAGGCCCTGTCGCGCAAGCAGGAGCTCACGGGCCACCTGGGGCGGCTGATGCGCGGGAGCGGACACGACGAGGACGACGACGCGTTGGCCTTGGGGCGGGAGAAGGCCGGGGGCGGCAACCGCGGCAAGCGGGCCAAGCTGGGCAAGCTCATCATCAGCGGCGAGGGCATGAAGATGATGGATCTCGTCGTCGCCGCCAACGTCGGTGTGTGGTGGGGTGCGTGGGAGAGGACTTTCTAATATTGTGTTGACGTTGGGCATGACATGGGGCACGGATATGGACATGATGCACGAAGTTGATCAACAGCTGGCGTTCAAAGCGATGTGATAGCGGGCGTTTAGTGGAAGAGGCCTCAGACATGGGATGGCCATCTAAATAGCGAGCACATTTTAGTTTAGTACACATTGCGACTTTTGGTCCAAGGACACCGTCATCTTCCAATTGATGTGTATTGATGTGCCATATTCAAGTCTGGCGGCCTCCACCCGGCTATCGTGTGGCGCTTGTCGGTTGATCAAGTTTCTTCCTCCCGTTCCGACCATCGTATCGATCCTGGGCACATTGCTGAAAGTTGCTATCGGTCGATTAATGCCTGGTCCGACGGCAGGCAGGTTTGCCAATGACCTCTGGGTCTTCTCCCATCTTTAAGGACGAATCACAGTTCGAGCCCGGCCTGAGCAGCTGCTTGGTGACACCAAGTATCATCACCTCTCGCCACCGGCAAGCCCTCAACCAGCGTCAACAGTCCATTGACAGCAAGGAACACAGCATCACGAGTGTGCATGTCCCGGATCACGCAATTCGAGAGACCATTGAACTGCAACCAGTTGAATTCCTCACGCCGCGTCAGAACAAAAAAAATGCTGATATGTACACCCGTCTCGCTCTAGCTGTATACACGGCTCCATTTTGCAGCCATCCTCAGCTCTGCATCACAAAATTGCGCTCCTCCTCTGCCGGGCACATGCCGGACTCATTCCGTCCCCTCGATCTCGTCGCCAGACGGCGCAACTAGGCCCCCGGCTTACCGGTAGGGCGAGTCGGCGCGGATGACGGCAGCCAGCTCGGGCTCCCACTTGTCGCCGTTGCTCAGCAGCTTCTCCTTGTTGTACAGCAGCTCCTCGCGCGTCTCGGTCGCGTACTCGGCGTTGGGGCTCTCGACGATGGCGTCGACGGGGCACGACTCCTGGCAGAAGCCGCAGTAGATGCACTTTGTCATATCAATGTCGTAGCGGGTCGTGCGGCGCGAGCCGTCGGCGCGCTCCTCGGCCTCGATGGTGATGGCCTGCGCCGGGCACACGGCCTCGCAGAGCTTGCAGGCGATGCAGCGCTCCTCGCCCGACGGGTACCGGCGGAGGGCGTGCTCGCCGCGGAAGCGAGGGGAGATGGGTCCCTGCGTCGGTCAGTTCTTCGTCCTCACGTTCATCGATATCCCCGGTCCTCGTGCCGCGTGGCAGCAAAACGTACCTTCTCGAAGGGGTAGAAGATGGTGTAGGGCGGGCGGAAGAACTGCTCCATGAGCACGTACATGCCGCGGAACATCTCCGTCAGCAGGAAGTACCGTCCCAGACGGTCCAGCGTGCCCTCCTTCTCCTCGTGCCATCGCAGGTAGGGCGTCTGGCGAAAGTTCTTGGGCGGGGGGCCCGAGGGCGTGGCGTAGCCGCGAGCGGCGGCGGCGGCCAGAAGTCGGTTGGCGAGGGCCGGGTTCGCCGTGGCGGATCGGGCCAGGGCGCGGGTCGTCGTCGCGGCGAACATGGTCAATGGTCGAGCTGCCGGCGCCATTGTGCTGAATAGTCGTTAGGACGCCGGAGGAGGGGAGATTCGGACGCCAATGGGGGGGTTGTGGGTGGTGACGAGGTCGGGAGGGAGGCGAGCTTGTGGTGGTTGCTTGACGTGATGGATTCCTGGCTGGATTCTTTTGCGGGATTACAACTACCGGGGATTGATTGGCTGGCGGGGGCCGGCGTGCTGGGTCACGTGATGACTTTGGACTCGCTGCTCCGGCTAAGCTGCACGTGACTCGGGTGTCTCGAACAACCGGAGCGAGAAATTTATCATCATCACAGCAGCCCAGCCAGCTCGCAGCTCCAAGCTCCAATCGCCCGTGTTGTCATCGCCATCCCATCGCCTCCACCGCCCGACTCATCCGCCCGTCTATCCATCCAGCACCTCCCACCACTTTATATCCCCGATATACCGACCCGCCACCATGTTCCGCACCGCCGTCCTTCGCTCCGCCAGCGCCGCTGCGCGCGTCGCCCGCCCTGCCGCCATGCGCGCCCCCGTCCTCCGCCAGACCGTCACTCCCCGCCTCGCCGCGGCGTGGAAGCCCTTCGGCATCAGGATGTACTCCGCCGGCGGTGCCCTGTCCAAGGAAGAGGTCGTCACGAGGATCAGCACCCTGCTGGCCGGCTTCGACAAGGTCAACGACCCTAAGAACGTGGGTAACCCCCTCCCCCCTTGAAAGCTGAGGAGGAGTCAAACGAACGTCATGGCAAGGGATGAGGGAGGAAGTGGCCGGCATCCTGGAATCGAAGCATTATGGACACTTCGAGCACGGGGCTGACTGCTGTAGATCACCGCGACGGCGCACTTCGCCAACGACCTCGGTCTCGACAGCCTGGACACCGTCGAGGTCGTCATGGCCATTGAGGAGGAGTTCAGCATCGAGATCCCGGACAAGGACGCCGACGGCATCCACTCCGGTACGTCTTTGCCCCTGCGCCGCATTGGCCGGAGCGCCCACTCCCGCCATGCCGTGTGATGTCTGGACGAAGCTAACGCACCATATTAGTCGAGAAGGCCGTTGAGTACATCCTGAGCCAGCCCGACGCCCAGTAATTGCTCACAGCCCAATACTGGAAGCCGGAGGACGAGAGACTAGGGGAACGAGCGGATGTATAATACCTGCCTGCCTACCGATAGGGGATGATGGACCACGCCACTCGCAGTAGACAGGAGCCAGTCCGGGCAGACTACGCAGCCGGAAAATCGCTGCGCGGAGGCCGGGGACGTGGAGTTGGCGTTCGCGGAGGCAGCTGGCGCGCGACACGTCGTGGTGAGCTTCCCATGGAGGGCAGCGAGCCTTGTATTAGTGTATAGACTTTTACCGGACCTGCTTGAAGCTCTTCAGTGACGTTGAATGTGACAACCAGGTGCCTCGAGTACCCAGTGCGACGAATAGCATCATAGCGTGCTGGCATGCCTTTGAAGCACCTCTTTCCAGCTAATTCCCAGTGTTGCAACCCAGACACGACATCGTCTCCTAGTTGCCTTTCGGCTTGTGCGTAATTCGCTCGTCATGCACGTTCGATATATCGCTTCAAATCATCTGTGTGATTGAGACTCGTACTATGTCTTGAGTCTGCATCTTGATTGTCTTCAACATGTAATAAACAATGCTAACCTCTTCCGAGCTATCCATAAGCTGCCGTAAACCAAGCAGTTCGTATTAATCGACCTTCCACAACAAATCACGTCAAATTAACGCCCGCGTACTCCATGTCAAACGAGATCGCAGCCGCCGCCGTCTTGTGAAGATCTGGTCCCTTGCTTCCCATATTTTGAAGACCGTGTCGTGTATTTTTCCGTGGCCCTTTCAAAGGGGCTACCGATGCCTTGGACAAAGAACCCAAAAAGTGAAATCGTTCCGAATCGTTGCAAGATCGTTGGTCGATGGCGTGGTCGGAGGGGAGACTTGTCGGCCTCCCGATGCTGAACGCCGGAAATGAGATGCCCTCTCCGCTATGCTGATATCCACCTCTTACCGGCCGCCCACAGTCTCGATCGTCACAGACGGCTCGCGCGACTCCTTGGCGAGGCCAGAGCCGGGGTTGACACCTTTGCCAGACAGAACACCGGCGTAGCTCCAGCCGCCACCGCCGCCGCCGCCCATGCCGAGTCCTGCCGAGACTCGCTTCCTCTGCCGGGCCGCTTGCTGCTCGTCGCTGTCCTCCTCCATGCTGAAGACGAAAGCGGGGTCTTCCTCATCAATGGGAGTCGTGAAGCGCCCGGAGGAGCCGACAGAGCCGCTCGAGACGTGGCGTTCGATGGCCGATCCACGCTCCTTGCCAATGGCGCCCGCGCCGCCGCTGACGGCCCTACCGGCAGCCATCATGGGGTGGAGCCGAGGGCTGCCGCTGCCCTCGTCAGCGAGTCGCGTCCGGGAGAGTTGTTGCGTGAGGGCCGAGGTGGTGTCGCTGCCGGAGCGGCTGCCGGGTGTGTGGCGGCCTGCACCGTTGAGGCCGTTGCTCATCTCGTTGGACAGCACCGAGTTGCGTAGCGGGCTTCCGACATGGCCGAAAGCCGAGGCCTTGCTGAGGCTGCGACTCTCAAACTCCTCCTCCTTTTGGCGCTGGAACAGGGGGCCCCAACGGCTCGGGCTCGCGCCGGCCACGGGACTGCCGAACTTGGTGGCGTTCTCGCTGCCGGGCTCGCTGTCGACCGCACGGATAGAGCCTCTCCGGGCTTTCTCCGCGGGCGTCAGCAGATCCTGGAGGTTCTGGGGCACGTAATCCTCCTCGAGAAAGGCGAACTCAGCGTCCCAGTCGCGGTCGACGGCCGCCTTGGGCAGACTTGCGCTCAGCATCTTAGGCTTCGCGAAGCGGCTCGAATGCATCGTGCGGCGTCCAAAGTACTCTTCTCCAATGGGGTGGCTGGGGGGACTGCTGCCGAGACCGGCGTTTGAGGCAGACAGGTACTCGCTGCTACCAAAGGCGGAAGTGTGCAAGCTCTTGAGCGTCTCTGATGTCCGATCATCCTTCGCGTTGTTGAGGGAGGGGGTCGGCGACTCGAGACCGAACTTGGAGGGAACAGAGGAAGGCCACGGGGCGGCGGGATATCGGGCGGCGTTGGAGATGCCTTGCGAGTCGAAGGAGGCCGGAAGAGGGGCATCGAGCACGGAGAGACCCTTGACATTGATCGGCGACAAGCCTAGGCCGAGCCTAGAGGCATCCTCGTCGCGCGGCGAGCCGTACTGTGAGCCGGGGTGCGAGGAGGAGTAGGTCGTATCAATGGTCGGCAGGCCGCTATCGAGGCTCGGCTGGCGGCCGAGGTGGTGCTGTCTGTCGTCGCCGAAGGGGTAGGCAGACGTGTAGGCGGGCACGCCGTCGCGGTAGAGACCTGAGGTCAAGGCGCTCGTGGTTGAAGGGTGGTATGGGGTCGAGGTGGGCGGGTTGGCTCGGGTGCCGAGGGCTATCGGGGCAGTGCCGATGGTAACGCCGTTCTTTCCATAGTTGATGCGGCGGCCGTCGGGGAGAATATGGATGTTGGCGCACTTCGGGCCGAACTTGCAATTGCCCTGAAGGCGACGTCAGTGAGCTGCAAGTAGGCGAGGTGGGAGGCAATGGTCGAACGCACCTTGGCAAAATATTTGCAAATCGTCTCGGCCGAGGCACCCAAGTCGTGGCTGAAAGGGCACGCGCTGCCGGCCTGGCAGGCGCCCTGGCGGAAGAACTTGCAAGGAACGTGAGCCGTGTCTAGGTTCGAAGTCAGCGATGCGTGATTCCGGTGCACAGCAGCATGGCACGTACTGGGAGGGCTCCGTGGGCCTTCGAATCGTGGGGCGGCGGCGGGCATACCGGGCAACGGCCCCGTCTGCGACGGAATGTTGAGACTGCCGGAGCGCACGTGGCGATTCTCGGTGGAGGGCATGCTGGCAAAATCGAGGCGAGAATGCCGATGGCACGAGGGCAAAGATAGAGGATGGAGGCGTGGATATGTCGGTCGACCACGGAGGGGTCGGGGAGGGAGCAGACGGTGGCCAGAAGAGGGGCCGGTCACGTCAAGTCGGGTCTGGTCTGGTTGTCGTTGGTGGTTGACTCAGCAGTGGGCGAGGGGCAGCGCAATGGCGCGATGGGGAGGGTGGGTGGTAGAGGGCACGAGCTGGCGGAGGAGGGGCTCGCTTCGATGGTGCGGCGCGATCTATCGATTCGGTTCGCCTTGCGTGTGGGTGGTGGTTGTCTGAAGAGGGCTGAGCTGAGGTGGGCAGGCAGAGAGGCCAGGGACGAAGACGAGAGCGAGGATGTCGTCGTCGGAAAGAAGTGTACGGGACCAAGTCGAGACGGGGCCAAGAGACGATAGATCGGGGAGGGGGAAGCTCCTGATTGAGCCGAAGGTTGAACGTCGGGGTAGCAGGCTGGCTGGGGATGGGGTTTGACGATCCGGCGGTCTGGCGAATCAAGCGGGCGGTGGCTCTGCACAGGGTTCGGACGATGGTGTGCGCCGGAAGCCTGTCTGGGCTGGGTGTGTCTGCCTGTGCCTTGCCTGTCAAGTCAAATCGGCCTGTGGGCGTGGGTGGTGGTGGTGGGTAATGTCGGTGCGGGTATCTGCTGGGGTTTGTCTGTCGACGGCGGGGAGGGGCGTGTAGTGTAGGACTCGGACTCGGACGAGCGTCGTATGTCGCAAGCCAGGCCTGGAGCTGCTGATGATTCAAGGTCAGGGGTCCCGGTGCGTGCCGATGTTGGTGCCGATGCCAATGGCAATGCAATGTCCGGACTCGAGACCTTGGAGAGCAGCGGGAGGGCACTGAGGGGGTGCAGGAGCAAGAGCAGGAGCGGGAGGGGAAGAATCGCAGCAGAAAAAAGACGTGTGGGGACCCGATGTGGAGGTGGAGGCAAAGGCAGAGGCAACAGCGGTAGTAGCGGTGCAGGTGCCGCTGGCGCTGTTGCTGTCGCAGTTGGAGTGGCACGGACGGCGATAAGATATCCGGGTCCTCAATGTACCCATGTCACTCGTCGCTGAGTTTAGGCGGAGCGGTACATGGGCGATAAGGCGGGCTGACGCGGGTCTAGGCTCGTGAGGTCAGACGGATGAGACGTCGAGACGGCAGGCAGAAACGAGAGGATGGGCTATTGGATCCGAAGACAAGATGCCAGAAAAGAGGAAGTCGGAGGGTGGCATACTGCAGTCAGGAAATGGGCAACCCGGCTCTTAAAGGGACGGCGTGACGGTGTCCTCCCCCGTTCTGGGGCTGTCTGCTCGGTGAGGTGAGCACACGCACGCGCAGACCTGGAGGCAAGGCTCAGACCCAGGCTCATCAGTTCCCTGCCCTCGCTCCATAACTTCACCAAGTGTGTCGACCTGGGCCTGCTCAGGTGGTTGGCCGCTGCGTACGACCTACAGGCATACTGTTCGCGAATGGAAGGCCGGGATGGACAACTCTACATTCCCATGCTGCCATGCCGTGCGTGCCATGCCTCGCCATGCTGCCCGTCTTGTCTTGTCGTGCCGTGTCTTGCCTCGCCTCTCCTGTCTCTCCTGCTCTCCTGCTCTCTTGCTGACCCGTTCTCTTGCTCTCTCTTCTTCCCCACCCCCTCTTCGGCTTGCCAGCCTGCCCTCCCTCCTCCACATGGATCCATCACCCCATCCATCCTACCCTGCTGCCGAGCCGTGATACTCACGTCGCCCCTTCACGGCCACCCATCTAGACTAGCTGGGACTCGCCCCCCTCTGAGACACGACGCGCCGATGTGGTGTGGGTGTGCCTCCATCCGCCTGCCTCCCTCCCTCACCTGCCTCACCCCGTCTTCACGCGACTGAGTGTGTCTCTCCCACGCCATGACGCCCCCCAAACCCGGCCCTCCCCCATCCCATGGCCCCCATCTAATCACGCGGCCAGCCTGGTGATGTAGCCGTGCATGAAGTGGATGGCTGGGTGAGTAAGGACGTTGGCGGGTGATATATGAGAGTCAGCCTGCCACAAGCTCAAGGTGCTTACATGTACGGGGGCACCGTATCCGTGGGTCGCGGCATCCTCGTGTGCTGCTTCGGGCTCGTAATGAGACCTCGCGACGTGGTACAAGGGCCGAAGGGGGCTGAAGCGGGCGCTGAGAAAAGAGGTGACACCAGATCCGACTCAGGTGAGGCCCTGGCTTCGGTGATTACATCGATGCTGAGGTCGCACGGATGAGGTGATCATGCCTCTCGAACCGTGAGAGATGGGAACTGGAACTGGAACGGGCACCATCGAGCTGGATCCTCCCCAGGGTGTTCAGCACCTCAACCAGCGAGGGGGAGAACTGAAGAGCGGGCTGTCCGGCAGAGGCAGGTCCCGTTCAGGTCAGAGGCCCCAAATACAGCACTCTTAGGGCTCCCGCCCCCTGTAGCGCACCCGATCGAGAACCCGTCCCGAACCCCGGAGCGTTCCTCCCCAGCGGGTCTCGGGTTTGCAGCCAATGGACACCCTCTGTGTACCCCGCCTGTGGTACCTTGGGAACAGAGGAGACGAGGCCCTAGGCTTGTCTCTGCTGTCTACTCGATGGTGTCTCGCAACCAGTGAACTTTCTCAACCTCCATTCCAGCATCTTCAGCTCCCATCGACATCGTCCCGTCCTCACCGCATCATCGACGTTCCATCATTCGCTTCCAGCAGCGCTCAAGCGGGTTCGCTCTTCAGCAGTGTCTGACCATCATCGTCAGCCGCGGACGGCACGGTCTTGTTAGCGAGATGTCTTGGCCCATCGCCATGCCTCCCCCCCCTCCTTCGTCTCCTGCGACTCCCGGCCTCCGAGCCCATGGATCATCAACACATTGTTCATTCCAGCCGTGGCGACGACGGCCTGCGAGCGCTGCGACATGCAGCTTGACACAATGATCCGGCAGGTCGCACACACGCAACACACGCGTGCACGCACGCTGCTCCCATGTCCCCGTCTGTCTCGAACGCCTGCAGGCGCACCCCCACACGATCCACGTCTCTTTCAACCTCTCGCCAGTCGAAGACACCTCCAAGGCCAAGCCGGGCCCCTTCCCCAGACACACGACCTCTCCGAGACGCGTCTCCTCTCGTATTCAGATCCTTGCGCCACCGAGTGAAGCCCTCACCAAATCCCATTTGGGCCATGCTCACAGCCTCCGGATGCAACCAGCCGACCCGCCAGTCTATTTGGGGCTGTCACGACCTGAAGGCTTCTCTGCGCGACGCGAGTCTTCACGTCGCTCCCTGAACTGCCCTTTCGGGCGGGCCACGACGGGTTCGGATCTGCTGTACCCTCATCGTACTGGCTGTCACCTCACACATAGATGGCCGGGGTCACCTCCGATGCTGCAGGTGGCTGCCGCCTCTGTCGCACATGGCGCAGCTGCCTTGTCATCGATCTTCCGTCTCCGTTGATTCACCGACTTGTGTACGTCTGCCTCCCTCACGGTGTCGGCCTGAACGAACTTCCGCCGCAGGAGCTGCGCCCCTGGCCGCGCTGGTGTGCTCGTCTTTGAAACACACCACGGAGAACGACAATGACGCATATGACATCGCCACGACACAGCACCATGTAACTTCGTTGCGTGGGGGATTGGGGGGCGCTGTGGACGAATGCAACCCGGGCCCGATCTGGCTGCAGGCAGATGTGGGCAGATGCGGGCAAATGCCATGCCATGCAATGCGCATGTCCTGTCATGCCATGCCATGCCATGCGCCTCGCGCGACTACGTGAAAAGGAAACAAAACAACAACCCCGCTGAGTCCCAGGAGTTCTCCGCCTGGCTGCCTCGACGGAAGATATCTTGTCTGTTTGTGAAGGGCTGCATGAATCATGACGACCTTTGACGCTGCCCCAAGCACGCCGTCTGTCGACCCACCCGTCACATGGCCTCAAAGCTGTGCTATCTCGACCCCTCACCGGTCTCATCAGCCTTCACTACTTCAACTTGCCAAGACATCTACGCCAACGGCATTCCCGCCTTGCCGCCTCTCCCGTCGATGGACTTGGACGAGCGAGGCAGCCAGGAGGGGGTCCGACAGAGCTAGGCCTGGGCCCACGATTAGGGCGTCAGGCAAGCCACGAGGATCACTGCCTAACCGCGACAAGCACTCAGGAAGAAACGCGGCCAGAAACAGGGTCCTGTCCACCGACATCGATCAGCGTACCGCACCGTCCATCTCCGGCGACATGTCAACGACTCCTCCTCAAGCCACAGGCGCCTGTAGCAAGGACCTTCCTTGATCGTCTTGTTGTGTTACGAACGCTCGCCACCGTGGAAGCGGGTTTGTCCAAACCACAAACCACAGACCGCAAACCGCAAACCACAAACTAGGTCGTTGCCTGCCGCTTGGTCCACCACAGTTGCCTTGCGCTAGTCCGTCACCTCATCTCATGCCACGGCGGCATGTCATTCATTGCCTGTGGTCTGTCTACGGGCTTAACAAAGGCGATATCGATCCCAGTGATCTGTCCATTGGCCCTCCGGTTGACGAGCAGCGACGCTATCTGATCTCACGCTTCTCGCCTAGTCCTTCCCCATCTTCTCCAATACCTCAGGTCTTAATCCTGCTCTGTTCTGGCTTTGCCCTTCCCGATTCAAGCCTGGCCAGCCCTTGGATGTCTCGGACAAATCATTGCCGGACTTCAACCACCACCTCCTTGGCCCTTCACACCATCATGCTTCGAGTCCCCTAAATCCCCACACACTCTGTCTGCGCAGGTTGCTCTCCTCTGGTCTTCTCACCCAATATCCCCTCCCGCCTTCACCTTAGCGCGGAGACCAGCCTCTTTCTTTCTGTCATCGCATGACTTTCTTTTTCTTGGGGGGCGTTCTGCTGAGATCCCCCCTCGACGCCCCCAAGCACACTCCCCATACCTTAGCCACGCCAAAGGCGTACGCCACCGCCAGCCACTGGATGAAGGCGGTCTGGGGCAAGTTCGTACTCATTCCGATGCTCCTCCTCTGCCACCATTCAACGTTGTCACGGTCGGCACATGTCTCTGCATACCTGAATGCCTACACGGGCTTGGAGGCCTGCACGACCACCCCGTATCTTCGCGATGCATGCCACCAATGACCACCGTTCCGGCTTCCGGTCATCGTCCGGGGTTGATCAGTGCCAGTTATGCTCACACTCCCCGACATGATGCATCCTAGACGCTGCTGTGCAACTGAACCCCGGCCGTTACAGACCTGCTCCTCCTCCCCCGAGCAGGGAATCCAGGCTGCATGTGAGGCGCCCCATCCATCTACACACCATCTCCTGTGAGATGCCCCATTTCGGGCCCTAGCAGGACGTCCTCTGGCGATCCCATGACTCCACACATCCCACCCAGCACCGGCGCGTCCCCGTCCCTCCGCTCCTTTCGAGTGAAGGGCTCGAAAGGGTCGCATCCGGCCGGTAGTTTCGGGTCTTGCGCGTTGGAGGCGAGTGTCGCCCCTCACCTGCGATCTGAGGTGCTTGCGTCGGCAGTGGCGGTGGGGTAGCATCGCGGCACTCAAGTGAGACGGATGCTCGTCGGTTTTGTGCGGCCTCGGAGGTTGGATCGTCGTGATCTCCACGGCACTTGAATGTCCATCAGCATGGGGGGTGTCGTGATGTTCTTCTTTCCGGCCGTGCCATCTTTCGCCACAGACATCTATCAGTTGCCCGCAAGGGCAAGGACCTCGTCCGTTTACTACATCACCATGACGAAACATAAGACACTGCCACACCAAGAAAAGCTAATAAACAAGCTCGTGAAGTTGGTCTTCTTTCCAAATCACCTAGGACCGTCACGACGCGTCCGTCCACCGCGTCAGGCCACTCCCTAGCGCCCACAGCTCGGACGACAGCCTACCGCAAAGCCAACCACGTCCGGCAGGCCGTCAACACAACAAGCACAGACTCCTCAGGCAGGTCAGCGGGGCGGTCTGCCCCCCCTCCATGTGACCCCAAGAAGACCGGGCTCGCCTCCTGCAAGGCTGCCGCAGTGTGTGGGTGCCTCACGCGGGCTGGCAAGGGCCAAGCTCGTGTTGGCGGGATTCGATAAGGAGGCGCCGCCTTGCCTCAGAACCGGTTTCCTGGAGCTCTAGGTTGGAGGATGGAGGCCAAGGGGTAGTCAGCATGAGGCGCCTCTGGGGGATGGATATTTGAGGGCTCGGGGTTTCAGCGGCATGTCCGCGGAGTTCTGCTTACATGTGCTCGTTCGGGACCGATGGGGGATCAGCTGGGCTTGGTGTAGGTTGGCTGGCCGAGCTATGCCGTGAGAGAAGTGACCCTTCTCCCATGTCGGGCGGTGATGACCATGATAGTCGCGTTGCACAAGGGCAAGTCAACAGAAGCTATCGAGTGTCGTGTGATGGTGTATTTGGGCGGTCGGGCCTTTTCCATTGTCAAATAACATGACGTAAGTCAAAAGCCTCGGGCGACGAATTATTGATGGGGGGGGGTTCGTTCTTTGGTTCTTTATAAGACAACTTGAAGCCGCCATGTTCGCTAGCCGCCACGTTTCAGGAGACAAAGAAGCTCGTACTGGCGAGAAGGCCTACCAGAAAATAGTCTATCCAATGCGCATGTCAAGATCAGTAGTGTGGTCACCTTGGACACGATTCAAGCTCGGAATATCGTACATACCTTGGATAGAAGATACACTAGCTTTTCAAGTCCACTGAAGGTACCGAGGTGACACCTGTGCTCTTGTGCGTGTACCCCGCGAGGACCCTCGGTACAGCTGGCAGCGTGAGACTATGCATGACCAGAAGGCTATGCTCTCAACGATCGACCAAGAAAGGTCCAGAACAATTGTAAAAAGGGCAGATTCATGAAGCATACCCTGCATGCTCCTGGGCCCCTTTAATCAGGCGCGGCGTGAGGCCGGACTGGTTCTGCTGTGTTCATAGCACCTGGGCGTCTTTCTCATTCTGGACATCATGCATACCGCGTACCGGTGCAATGCCCGTCCCAGTCATTCTCCCTCCCAACGTGAGCGTTTCAACAGTTCACATCAGGGGTCGGAAACTCACTGGCTACTATCAATATGCCACTCAAACCGATAGTATACCTTAGCCATGTGGCGAGATTTGATTATTCGACCTTCTAGTACCATCTTTTGATGAACATCCTCTAGGCTTCTACCCTTATCCTGATCGTTTCCATGCTTCACCCGGCTTCCCGGCTTATGAGCAGGCCGGCAAGGCCCCTACGCTCGACGCAGTGCGATGGAGGGCCACCTCAGCCGCCCTCCGCCTCGTCAGCCCCGGCAGCACCTGGCCGCCGCCCCTGTTCCACTTGGGAAGCTCCTCGGCCGCGACCGTGTTGGGGGCTCCGCCGGCATTGAGCCGCTGGATGAGGGTGCTCGTCCTGGTGGCGCCGCAGCCCACGTTGAAGGCCCAGGACACCAGGGCGCCGTACTGATTGGCGTTCAAAGTCACGGAGGAGGCCGTCTGCAGGGTGATGCAGTTTTGGAATTGCTGAGACGTTAGCTGGAACTTGGACGAGCGGGAGAGGGCACTCACTGCGATGTCGTCCCGGAGGAGCTGCTCGCCGTTGGCGCGCGAGAGCGGGATGGGGTAGGAGACGTCGGAGCAGGTTGAGTCGGCGCAAAGGTGGCCGTAACCGACTGTCGGGAGGCCGACGGGGTCAATGTCTGATAGACGTCAGTGTCAAGGATTGTGTCATAAGCTCTGATGATGGTTGCTCACAAATGTCAGGATACCATCCCTCAAACTCCGTGATCAGGTTGATTGTGGCGGCATTGACGTTTGGGCCGGTGCACTGGGCCTGGACCTGGCTGGCGCCGAGAAGTGCGAGGGCGACGGCAGTGAAACTGAGCTTGGCCATGATCCTACCGAGGAATATTGTTGCTTGCTGGGTTGTTCCTCGTCGTCTGGCCTATTTCTCGACATCCATAGACCCTGCGCCTTTATACTTGAAGAGTTCCACCGACGGCCTCCTCCGACGTCATCCGAGTTCCCCGAGCCTGACGGCGAAGGGATCGTCAACGCACCACGCTTAAAAGCTCCTCTTTCAGACATCTCATTCCATTGTCGTTCTTGGATCGCGGGGTCCTTGACCCCTGATTGTGAGGACCGTCGCACTGCGGAACGAGTCCGCCTCGCCGATCGGCGGCTGAGGTGCAGGATCGACAGCCCGAACCGCTCGGCAGTCAAGCCACCACGGCGAATCGTTTGGCCACGGACGACCGGCCGTAGGTGAGCTTAACTAGTCGTGGAAGGCCAAGACTCTTCTTTAGGAAGCTCGATACTTTTGGCTCGCTTCGTACGTGGGGCATCTCAAGTGTATTGAGCGACAGAGATGCATATGAAAGGATGAAGAGGCTTGGGATAGCGTTAAAGTATCGTATCTTGGCGCGGGATGATCATATCGTATTCACTTGCAAGAAAGTGTTTCAGGAAACCTTCAGAGCGATCAATAAGCCTTATTTTCACTGCTATACGCAGGTATTTAAGTGTTAGAAACATCTGTCCTTGGTTTGAATCGAAGGTTTCAGGCTCAGTACAGACATCACAAAACTGCAAAGACAAGCCGTTAATCGGCAGCCAGCTGCAACGAGCAGTAGTACGACAAGCTTCAGAAGACTCATTTGCATCCTTTACTCGTCAAGTCACATCTTTCGATATGAAGATCACCCACACAGTTCTCCTAGCCCTTTCAGCGGCTCAGACTGTCCTGTCGGCTCCTGCCATCATCCAGGCCCGTCAATTCGATGGGTCGGATACCCTGAACCAAGTCACAGACAGCACCCCTTGCCGCCCTGTCACGGTCATTTATGCTCGCGGTACTGGTGCCCCAGGCAATGTCGGCAACTCGGGCGACGTTGGCCCTGTCTTCTTCAATGGGCTGGCCAACCGATTGGGCATCCCACAAGTCGCCGTGCAGGGAGTTAATTATGACGCCCACATTGGTGGATTCTTGATCGGAGGGGACCCGGCCGGCACCGAGAGCATGGTTGCCCTGGCTTCTCAGGTACGTGTATATTAGACCCCGGGCTCTCTGGCGGTGGTAACTCTTGAATCATGGACTGATATCATCGCAGGCAGCCTCAGATTGTCTCGGCACCAAGATCGTTCTTGTCGGATACAGTCAAGGTGCTCAAGTGACACACAACGCTGCCAATGAGCTCAGCACGTCTCTGGCTAGCCGTGTCGCGGCTGGTAAGTTGAATTCGTATTTGGTAGCCCGTATTGAAGCTTGGGATGGCTGACAAGTACCTGTAGTCGTCACCTTTGGCGATCCCAAGAACAGCGAGGGTTTCGGCAACATACCGTCTTCTCGGACACGCATCTACTGCCGCACCGGAGACAATATCTGTGACGGTGGTCTCGATGCCGGAGGAGAGCATGGTAAATATCAGCTCAACGTTCCTGCTGCTGTCACTTTCGTCGCCGGCCTGGTCTAGGAATGGGCTGGTCAACACCCCAGCCGAATGAGCGGGTGCCTCGACGTGTCTTGTGCGTTATGAGAGTCCACTTAGATTGCAACCAGCTACAAGTCGTACTACTTCCGCCACATCAATACACCACAAATGGGGTTTCTGAACGTAATCCTCTTGCTTTTACATATTCTGATCAGCCCAAGAGGCGAGGAGCTGACCAATTATCGGCAACTGAGCTGGGTATTTCGAGGTCTGAAAGCTATACCAGAAACTCCACCTCAGGATAATCCTTATTGGGCTTTCTCAAAAGTCCTTCGCTTTTCCCCTGAACAGCAAACTGATAAAAGTCGGAAAGATATTCTCTCAGAACCTTCATCGTTCTAGCCCCTGTAATCCGGCCGAAAAATATTTCTACCAGCTGATCATTCGCCCTCAGGCCGGACACATCTCCAATGAGCGAGAAATCCGAAAAGGTGTTGTGAGCAGCGCCTTTGAGACTCAACTCCCGTTTCCAAGTTTCAGGGTGTTGGGTGCCTGTGGCGTTGAGGAAACTGTTCCAAGTATCGTCCCCGGTCGAGTTGTGCCCCGTGGATCCCCAAATCAGAAATGGTCGGGAAACTCCAGAACTCAAGACGGGGCCAAACATCAAGCCATCAAGGTTGGCGCCTCCTGCTATCCTCGTCTCGTTCCTCATCGCGTGTGCTGCCGAAGCTCCGCCGAATGAGTGTCCGACATAGCCGACCTTGGATCGATGTGACTTGCCGAGGGTATCGAGAACGAAGGAGGCGTCGCGAGATCGGACATCGAGACCGAACACCAAGGTTGCAATGTCGTCCGGATCGCGCCCTATTCTTCCGCCGTAGACGACCGTCCCGTCTGGAAACTCCACAATGTCCGTCTCATATGGGTGATCCATGACAATAACCTCGTACCCCATACTGGCAAGATGTTGACCCAATCCCGAGTAAAAGTGGCGTGTAGTGTTGAGCCCCGTTCCGAGAATCATCGTAGGAAAGCCCTTATGCTTAGTTGCCGAATATGTGTCCTTGCAGCATACCTCGAGTTTCAACTCTTGAAGAACTTCCCCCGGCCAACCAACTGTCGAAAGGTAGTCTTCCAGGATAGCGTCTTCCTCTGAAGCGAGCCTCGGCGTCATGTACGGAACTTGACATTTCTTCTGGCAATGCTGTCTTGGGATAGGCGAAAACTGAGAGATCATCATGCGTCGCGGGTGTGAGGAGTTGAATGGATCCGGCCGGTTGATGTCCACCAGCTCGGTAGAAGTCCATTTGACAACGTACCGGCCAGGCGGTTCTGGAAAGACATTGGCAGCTTGGCAGAATGAAATGCATACCCCAAGGGCAAATGTAATGCTGACGGCCCTCATTATCACAGGAAGTCGATAATGTTACGTTGAAGATCGTCTCAATTTACGGGAACCTGGATACACAAAATTCGAGGATATTAGCTCAATTTATGATCGGGACCGGATGAAATCGACTAAGCCGCTTACTGGCGTACTATCATCATCTGCTGTCATTCTCTCGGCTATACGGCCAAAAGTAAGATTCACCTGCCTAATCCGTTCGCGTCACCCCGTAGGATTGGAGTACTAGTGCCATCCCTGTTTCGCAGACTACATTTCATCAGAAATATGTAACCAGTCGGTCTGACCTTCGAGGTCGGCCAAGAGCCGATCAGGAAGCTGTTCCGGCTGTGGTTCGTGTTGTTCCCGATAGCCGGTCTACTGAGGATGATCGCCTCCCGGACGCCACATTCGCAACATTTGACCTGCCCCATGCGGTACGTTCTTGACAGGGGCGTACACCGCGGCAGGCCAAGAATATTGAACGGTCGGGGCCGCTTGATTCTATGCTCCCTCGTAACGCGAACCTTCAACTCAGCGCTTGAACGCCGCTCCGGATACTGTCGCAAGGATTTTGTCCTAATCAATCCAGAGCAACTTCATGAGTTCTTTCCAGCTTACTCATATGGGTCTGGTATCCATTGAGAAGGCCTTCTCTCACGATCCTTTACATGATCATTGTCCGTCTAGCGACTTCAAGTGCCAAGCTGCTAGCTTGGACAGCTGCTGTCGATAATTGACTACAGGTGATTACCAACGATAATGAGTTTTATATCCATCCTACGCTTCAAGCGTTCCTGACTCGCCAGACGGCGGTGCGATCTCTGTCCCAACAGGCAACGGCTCTCCCAGGTCGGGCTTGTCATCTGTCCACTTGACTGGTTGAATGAACGTCTGGCGCGTGCTGCCGCACCCATCCGTCGCCTTCAAGTTTGCATGGAACACCTGCCAATCCTCCTTTCCGTCTGGGCTCTTAAAAAAAGCATTGTGTGCAGGTCCATACAGACCGTTCCCTGTCTCAAATATGGGCCCGGGGGTCTTCGTCCAGGAGTCTGGGCTGAGCGGATCAGCCCCAGAGGTGAACTTCATCAGTCCCAGCTTGTATGCAGGAGTGTTGCATGAATCGGCAGAGTAGGCGAGGTAGACAGTTCCAGCAGGAGACACGAGGCCGTAAGGGCCTTCAAGAACAGCAGAGTCCTCCTGCTCCCAGTCAAACTCTGGGTGGGCAATCATTGTGGCATTGCCTGACTCGGTTGGCGAAAGAAGCTTCGAGATCCAAAGAGAGGCACCATCAGGACTCGCTGGGCCATCCACTGAAGAGTACTGCAGAGGAGTCAGAACGATCCAAGATCTGTGAAGGAGCCCGGGAGTGAATGAGTACTCACTAGAAAGTACGTTGTGTTCCCGATGTCGAAGAGACTCTGCTACTCTGTTAAAAGGGAACCCTTAGTCTCCAAAACCTCGTGGTTGCTTACCGCATCGAGCATGCCATGGTCAAAGTTGGGCGGGATAATCGGCCCAAGCATCTCATAGTCCCCGGATAGTGGGTTCTCCGTTCCTCCCCCAAGGACATAAACCCTTAAGGTAGGTAGAACCACACCCCAATCAGGGTCACATACGCTTGCCGAGAAGTAGATGTACCATCGGCCGCCTACTTTGTGCATTTCCGGCGCCCAAATGTTGCAGGCTCTGCTGGCAACCGATCTGTCTGACCAGATCACATGCGATTCTGAAGTCTTGAGGCCCTCGATGGTGGACGCTGCGGTGATTCGGATATCAGTCCAAGTAGTCGAGGTCAAATAATATCTGAAGAAATGAATTAATCGACAAGAGCTTCAAAACACTACACAAGCGCCTGTAACATAACTCACAGGCCATCTTGGAAAACGATATGGGGGTCGCTGCCAGTTCTGATAGGGTTGGTGAATGCAGCCGTGAGAGACGACCAGATGCCGAGGATGCCCGCAAGAAAAGGTTGGAACCGCATGTTGACGATTTCTCAGTTCAATTCAGCTCTCTCTGCACAGCGCAATCCAGGGACAGCCGTTTGCGTGAAGAGGCCTGGCTGTATGCTTTATGGTAATCGATTCTAAGTTATCTGCCGTAGAAGTGTGACATTCGGCTTGACGGAACCACTCGGCATTGGTGCGCTTCATGTCATGGTGCTTTGAGTAGAATGCCCGAGTTATCATGGGGCGGTCATGCCTCAGCGAGGCAGGATCTCCACAGAGCGGACGATCACACCTCAGTTTGCCATGATCCGGGGTCAGTCAAATGGTTTTAATACGTGCGGATACCAGATAGCCTATGCACCCCGCACGATCGCGTTAAACCATTGCCTTCCCCGCACCATTCTAGCCTCATGCTGGCTCTCAGGCTGCTTGTAGACAGTCACGTAGTCATGGCATAAAGGTCCGTTAGTAATGCTTTTAGAAGCGTGATGTCGATGGGAGGGATGCGGGTCTCAGTGCTGGTACGGATGAGATGATACCCAAATTGTCTGGCCGACCTTGAGGGAAAGTATAGCGCGGGTGCTCAACCATCTAAGATTATCAATACAACACAAATGGTTAAGAAGAGTTCTAAGAACCTGACTGTGAGAGACATCCCGCGTACTCCGTGTATACCTCCTTCTCCTAGCCGATACTCGGCTAGCAATGCGACGAGCTGGGGCGAACTCTCGTGAAGAACAATCATCTCGGTGCTTGTTTAAAAACCCAAGAACTCTACATTTAACTTCCGGACTGTCGAAAAAAGACTCAGGCAGCGTCAGATAATCTTTCGCACTCATCCCGGTGCCACAGCATTGGGTACGGGATGCACCTCAATCAACCAATCCCCAGGCGCGCTGGCCCGACCGCCCGGTTGACACCCCAATCAGTCCCGACTTCCAATCACGGGCGTGTCCGAAAAAAGAAACTTCGCAGCCAAAGTGAGGGGGGGCACGATGGATTCTCCATCATCCGGGATGATGGACGATGGCCGGGTGAGGGTTCCAGGATCCGTCGCTGTTCACTTCTGATTTCATGCCATGCAAGGTACCACTGGACTCCCAACAAACCCGAGGGCCACCGCAAATTTCAAGAACGCTTCGTTACATCATGAATTCGAACACTCATAAGTACTCAAGTAGCTGAGCGGCGTTCATGTCGACTTCGAAATGGGGGTTAGGATTGTTCGCCGATGAACTTGCGACATGGCGAGATCGAGGAACGGCATCTCACACAGGAGCCTGAGATTGTTGGATAATAATGCGGGGAGGAACTACTCTATCTGGATCCCCGCAAGGCTCAGATGATGCTCTCTGGGCATCAGCTCTTCAGTATGGAAGCGACAACCTCGTCCAAATCTTCATCCTCGAACTCGAGCAACTTCATTGCGAAGTCCTCCCTCTCCGTCCAGTCGGCGTCCAGCGTCCCAATCGCAAACACCAAGTCCTCGATAGCCGCCAAATCACCGCCGTCCGCCAGCGCCTTGTTCTCCTTTATGAAGGCCTCCGATTCGAGGTCATTGACGGACCACTTGGCCCCTGTCGCCTTCTCCAGTGCGGCCACGAGTTCGTTCTGGTCGATGCAGAAGCTCTGGATAAACAGCGTTCTGTTCGTCACCTCCTCCCGCGGGTACATCTTCAGAATGCGCACCACGGCCTCGCCAACTCTCGTCAGCGTCGTCGTCGAGGCGCGGTGTTTGCCCCCGTCAAAGATGTCAGCCGTGTGCTTCTCCAGGTCCGCGTGGAAGAAGCCCTCCTTGACCCCACACTCGAAGAAGTGCCCGCACACGATGCCCGCCCAGGCGAACCCGGGGTATTCCTCCGTCAGCTCCTGCGCGCGGACGCGCACGGCGCGCTTGTGGCGATACAGGGGGACGAGCTCGCGCGCGCGGGGGTTGTCGGCGTCGATGCTGCCAAAGTCGGCAGGGATAAAGAGCTTGACGCCCGCCGCGGCGGCGGCCTCAACAAGCCGGAGATGAGCCTCGGGGTCCCTGAGCGGGAATGCGGCGATGACAGCGTCTTGGCCGGCGAGGGCTTTCTTCAGGGAGGCGACGGTGAGGCCCTGGTCGACAGTAGCGACGCGGACCCGAGATGCCGGGTAGGGCGGTGCGGAGGAGGAGCCATCGCGGATGACGGCTGTGACAGTAAAGGTAGCTGCGGTGACGAGAGTGGAAAGAAGGACGGAGCCGAGGGTGCCATTGGCGCCAACGAGAGCGACGTTTTTGATGGACATGGCGAAATGCGGTTGTGGTGGGTGGGATGAGGCAAGACGAGGTTCGACAAGTCACGGGAGCGGGGTACGGTAGTGACGTGACCGAGTTCGAAGGTAATGGCTTGGCTGTCGAAATCGATCAAGACGTAGCTATCGAAGAGGCATGTATCGTGAAGGCCAATCTTGTCCAATCTGCTTGTGAGACGGAGTAGTAGCTCGAGTTCACGGATGCACAAAACCAAGGCACAGGGTCGAAAACCAGGGCGTAATCGTCGGGGTTGCATGCGGTAAAGGCGTCATAGGGGTCACACAGGACCGATGAAAGGCGATCGACGGGTGTCCTAGGGCGAGCTGTGGGTGTGCTCGTCTGGTCGGCCGTCCAATCATTCGAGTCATCATCCGCCGGTAGACTCTTGGGATGGCTGCCCCGAGGCATCACCGGGTGGGGCCGCCGCGGTACCAGGCCCCGACGTCACCTCCGGCCGTCGCCTCCTCGAGGTGTGGCTGTGAAATGAGAGATAAGAGTAGAGGCATGCCTGTCACGTATTCCGAGACGTGATGAGAGCATCTTCGGCAACAAGCATACATAATGTCTTGCCAAAGAATTGTCTTGGTCACTGGTGCCAACTCTGGCGTCGGATACGAGGCCATCAAAGCCCTCATCGAATCAGAGCAGCGATACCACATCCTCCTAGGCTCCAGGTCCGCTGACGAAGGCGAGGCAGCCAAGGAGCACCTCCAGGCAGACGCAGCCTCCTCGGAAAGCACAATCGAGATCATTCAGCTCGATATTGACAGCGACAGTTCCATCAGCGCAGCATATGAGCGGATAGAAGGACTACATGGCCGGATCGACATACTGGTCAACAACGATGGTGAGTTTCGGTGTGAGTCAGGGAGAGAGTGCCTGGCGCCACGGCTAATGGCAGCAGGGCACGCGTTGGACTTCATCGCAGGCACCAGCATGACCGTTCGCGAGGCGTTCAACAAAATGTTCGACACCAACGTTTCGGGCACCCACATGTTGACGCAGACGCTGGCGCCGCTGCTGCTGAGGTCCTCAGACCCGCGTCTCCTCTTCCTCACGAGCGTCCTCTCGAGCTTCGACACGATGGTCCAGGGGCCTGACCCTTGGCCGGTGCCGCCCGCAGGGTGGCCCAAGACGACGCGGGCACCCTCGGGCCCTGGATCGCTGGGACCCGTCGGCTACCGAACGAGCAAGGCGGCACTCAACATGCTCATGCTCTCATGGCATCATATCCTCAAGGATGACAACGTCAAAGTGTGGTGCGTCATGCCGGGCTTCCTGATCACGGGGCTGGGGGCAGACGCCGAGTCGATGAGGGAGCATGGCGCAGTCGGGCCCGAGGTGGGCGGCGAGCTGGTCCGAGCGGTCGTCGAAGGCGAGCGAGATGGCGACGCCGGAAAGATCGTGGCGCCAGAGGGCGTGCAGGCGTGGTGAGCCGCCTGGAAGCTGGAAGGGAGATGCAACGTGACACAACGGAAGGTTGCCGCGCCTCCGGGAATCGGGTTGAGTGGGTGGCGTGTGGAATGAGGACGAGGCAGCTAAGGAATCAGCTCAATTGCCATTTGATCGAAACGACGTGTCTTTCTCAGCTGGTTTGGCCTCGTTCGCGTCTTTGGCCTTTTGGCCTCTCTGCTGGTCACTTGACCCTGGCCGCGCTGCCTTTGTCCATTTGCAACACCAACGGCTCGCAGTGGCAAGCGTGACACTGATTCGCCGTAGGTAAGATGCACATCAGGAGGTAGGTCGATCGAGGGCCGTGCTCCTTTCTCGGGATACCAATCACGCAGTGTTGTATCCGAAATGTCGATGTAGTGGAAGTTGGTGGTGATGGCGGTAGAGTTCTTCTCTCCAGAGGCGTGTCAGGCAGCAGGAGAAAGACTATCCTACTGGCAGACAGACAAGGCATAGAAGGGCGAGAGGCAAGACAGGAAGGGTATTGGCCCTGAAACGTAGCGCCTAGCCCACTAAATCCCCCGCGCCGGACGGCTCCCCCAGCCACCAGGCATCAGCCCCAAGCCATCGGGCCCAGCGGCTCAGCAGGTTACGTCAGCACCCTGTCCTTTCCCCGTACTTGTGTCACCACCCTTCACCGAAATCAGGCCACCGCGTTCAGATCCATCACATTCTCCTAATCAACATCGTGGCTTTCGACTTCACGAGCCTGCCTGGCGACGCCATCACGTATCGATAGCCTTCCACCGTCGGCTGCCTTGGCGTGAGGACTGCCGGCCACACACGATCCGACCCATCACTTCGGCCCCCACCCCGGCCCTGCCCCCCCTCAAAGTCACCAGTCAACGCCATGACCTGCGCCTCCACTCTCGACGGATAGACAGCCAGTGGACGGACCTGCAGGCTCCCGTCACCGCCTCTCCTCTCCAATGAAGATCCGCTTGGGTGCAATGCGTAGGGCTGGCTTCGCCTAGGACGCCCAACCGCCAAGTCGCCTCTCCAGTCCCGTAGGCGCGGGCATTTGTCCTGTTTCCCCCATCATCGCAAGTCCTTGGCTGCCGCCTCAGTCGGCCTCGTCTCCCTTTCTCGCCACAGAGCCTCGCCAAAGAGCCGGGCAGAGCCGCAGACTACTCACTGGATTTAAGGAGACGCCCGGCAGTCAACGTCCCTCCATGCCCCTCCTCCCCCTCCCCCTCATTCACCCACCATGACCGAAAAGCCCGCCATCAAGGACCTGCGGCGGACTGACAGCGGCATGCAACGTCAGTTCGCCGCCATCATTCACGATGCCCAGAAAAAGTACGCCGAGGCGTCCGACCAGGACCTCTCCGACTTCATGAACCCGCCCATGGCCTCCGTCGAGGACATGCTTGTCGTCATCAACCGCCAGAACAAGCAGTTCGAAGCCTTCCGAGCCAAGAGGCAACGCATATTCTCCGCCATGTCTGCCGCCCTGACGCCCATCGAGGTCGTCGGCGAGAGCTTGGCCGGGGCAGCCTCCGAGGTGTTCGCCCCCAGCCAGAACATCTTTGCCGCCGTCATGTACCTCGTCAACGCCGCCAAAGACGTCTCGGCTTGCTACGACTCCATTATTGAGCTGTTTGAGAAGCTGCAAGACTTCACCTCACGTCTCAAGTTCTACGTGTCCCAGCACTTGTCCGTGGAGCTGCACGAGAAGCTTGTTACGATCCTCGTGACCGTCTTCGAGATCTTCGTGTTAGCTGCCGCCGAGGTGCGCCGCGGTCGCTTCAAGGCCTACTTCAAGCGACTCTTCGGCCAGGAAAGCCCTGTGCCCGAAGCCTTGAAACGACTGGCCGTGCTCACCGAAGCCGAGGGTCGTCTTGTTGGTGCCGAGACCATGGCCGGCGTGAAGCAGTCACTCTCGAACCAAGAACGTCTCCTCGAGATGATGACCCGTGTCGATGTGAACGTGCAAACGCTACGCACGGAAACAAGAGAGCAAGCTCTCAACTCAAATCGCGACAAGCTCCGTGATGTTCTGCAGCCAAGCGTCTACCCACAAGACACGTTTGAGGCTCTCGAGCGCACTCGTACGCCGGGCACCTGTGAATGGATCCTGCAGGATCCCGCCCTGGGCGCCTGGCTCTCTGGCCAATGTCGTTTTCTCTTCTGCTGCGGTAACCCAGGCACTGGCAAAAGCCACCTCACCGCACGCTTGGTGCGCTGGGGCCTGCGGATGGTGGAAGAACAGGAAACAAGCCACATGCTGGGGTATTTCTTCTTCCGCCAGACTGATCCCGAAACTCGCTCTGTCATACAAGCACTGCGCGATATTGCTTATCAGGTCAGCGAGGTCGACGTCTTCTACGGAAAGCAGCTGCTCCGCATACTCTCCAGCAGCGACGATATCAAGACGGTATCGAGTGCCTTCCGCCGTCTACTCATTGAGCCTTGCGTCCCCGATAAATGGCAGCGCAACATCTACATCCTTCTCGATGGCGTTGACGAGGCGGATCCGGTTCAGCTGGGCGAGTTCATATCCCTATTGGACGGACTCAACAGGCAGTCCCCTGGTGGCACTCGAGTTCAGGTAGCCCTTTTCGGCCGGAACGCCATGTCCGAGGCGATCCTCCCACCTCTCCAGAACGATTCGACGAACGGCCAGCAATTACGCATACTTCACGTCACGGCCGACCGCAACGGACCGGATGTCATCTCGTACATCACGGCTGGCGTCAAAGAGGCGCGGATTCTGCGTGGCACTCCAGTCTCGTTCAAGAACGAGATTGTGGCCGTCATGACGAAGCAGGTTGATGGAAGCGGCCAGTTTATCCTCGCCAAGTTCATGCTCGCTGAGCTCAGCCGCGAGCGACACGCCCGAGGTATCCTCGAGAAGTTGCAGTCGTATCCACAGGAGATAAATGGCATGCTTCGGCAGTCGGTAATGAGATTCTCTGAGACCATCACCCAGGCGGAAGCAGACGACCTGAATGAAGTGCTGCGGTGGGTAGCATGCGCCGAGATGACGTTAACGCTGGAGCAAGTTGAGGTCATTCTTGCCCTCAAGTTTGGCGATCCTCCTCTACGCCTGGAGGAGTCTCTGCGAACACAGCTCGCCTCGTTCTTCACTTTGGAGCGAGAAGACGGCTTGTCTACAGCTGAGCTTGTGGAACAATACCAACAGGACCTGCAAACGGCAGGAGACCCAGAAACGCCCCTTCGGCGAAGCCCGAACTCCCAAGGTGCGGATGCCCCGATTGAATTCCGGTCCAACAAGCATACCACATCCGTGTCATTCTTCCACGCCTCGATCAGCGACTTCTTCCGGGACGACTGTTCAACAGACCTGCGCCTCTCGAGCGACCACCCGTCGGTCGGCTTCGACTTTTCTGCGGCAAAGCTTCACGTGCTCCTGACTTGCCTGCGCATATTTACCGAACCGAACTACCCAGTCTTTGGCGCTCAGGGGCTGTCCTTGCAGAAGTACGCTGCCTGGTACTGGCAAGAGCATCTCGAGCATCTCGACAGGGCCACCGTGTCCCGCGACAACAAGGCCGAGATTGGCAGACTGCTCTATACGATGCTGACCGAACGACCAGTCGTCCTGGCGTGGACGAACCTGTTCGAAGAAGCCCTGGACATCTGGACCGACGACAATATTGAGGTTGTCAGGGCTTGGCTTTCGGACCCTGACGTTGTCAGCGGGCTCACTCATGAGGCTTCAGCCTGGGCCGCGGAAGCCGTCAAGACGCCTTCTGGACCTCTGATCCCGATGGGCAACGTCTTCGCCGACGCCTGGCTGAAGGAAGATTTCGGCATGTACATGCCCACACTTTTCTGCTTTGGCGTGGTCCAGTGCCTGGCGTTGATGAGCCGCGGCCACAAGTGGTCCGATTCCGATACCCACTGGGAAGACATGTCAGTCGAGACACGCGTTCAGATTGCAGCAAAATGGGCGAATCTGCCCAAGGGCGCTCATTGGTATCGGAGAATTGGCAGTACCCTTCTGAACTTGGGCAACTATGGACGAGCGCTTCTCAATTTTAGTCGCGCGATGGAACTTGATCGTAACATCCAGGAGACGGCTGGCCGGATGGGGATCTGCTACTATCGGGCAGGGGATTACCATAAAGCGTTGCGTTTCCATCTCATGGCCATCACCGTTGATGAGAGGACCATCAAGGACAAGAACTCAACACCGCAAGCGGTGGCGGGGGCGCGATGGCGTCTGTACAAGGCCCTGAAGGAGGTGTCGAATTGCTACCGGCAGATGGGCCGCGTGGAGAGCGCGCTCACCTACTGTCGCGAGGCCATCAAGAACGCCTACGATGCACAGCCTTTCGAGCCCGAGGCGGCACTGATGCGGATCCTAGCCGAGAACAACCGCATTCCGGAAATCATGAAGCTCCTGAAGGAACTCGACGAGCGCTACACGGAGGAGGGACATTCGCGGCTGGTATGGTTTATGCTCGATCAAATCGGCTTCGATTCGACGCGAGACTGGATCCCTGAGGCTGCGGCGCGGACGAACAACACGGCAACCATTGCACGGCGGTACCAAGCCGCCATTGCCTTGGCCCAGGATGCGCAGAATTCTCGCTCCGAGTTCTACCTGCGCAATGCCCTCGGCCAGGTCTACCGAGCCGCTGGCGACTACGACCGGGCGATCACTATCCAAGAGGAGATCTGCCAGGGGTGGAAGCCGAGGGGTAGCATCGCCGTGCGGATCGAATACGCCAATTCGTTCAAGAACCTCGCCTGTCTTTACTACCTCAAAGCGCTCCAGAGCGATGCGACACTCCGCACGGCAGCGGTTGACCCCTGGATTGTCAAGCTGGAAGAGCTGCAAGCGCAGCAAAGCAAGCACCAGAACCGTAACGTACCCGTCCACATGGCAGGGTTCGACGTCAACGAGGCTTCGATATTCCTAGTGCTCTTCTACCGTTTCAGAGACCGGCCTGATGAAGCACGAGAGCTCGCGGCATCGCTTGTTGCGGAGAATCTCGACATTCTCGAAGACGACGAGCCGCAGAACGACGAGATTGGTGTCCGCAATCTGCAGCGGACGCTTGTCGCGGCAGGCGACCTGGGCAACGCCCGGGCACTCTGGCAATCCACGCGGATGCCAGTGAACCTCATCAATCCGTCGAACAACCTCATGACGGAGCGGCGGGTCAGCTCGCCGCGGCTTGGTGTCTCGCCGAAACGAGGGCGGGCCAGCGAGCTCAACTTGGGCAAGGTCTTCTCACCCACCGGCAACTTCTCGCCAGCACTGGCGTGCGACTACTGTCTTCGACGGTTCGACATCAAGGAGGAGTACGTCGTGTGCGCGTACTGCATCGACACCCTCTTCTGCCTGTCATGTCTCGAGAATGTGATCAAGCAGCGGAGTTTCTCGCCAGGCCACACGTCAGCGTGCGGTCCAAACCACAGCTTCATGACAGTGCCGCCGCTTCTGAAGGAGTTGCAGCCGGGCGAGGTGCTGGTGGAAGGGCAGCTGCAGCGGTTTTCGGACTGGAAGAAGACGCTGCGGCAGACATTCCGGTCTGCGAGGGCAAGGCGGAGCGAGGGTAGCCCGAAGGGTCTTGGAATCATGTGATTACGCGTTCATAGATGGATGGAATCATGGTGGGCCTGTTTTTAGGGAATTGTGTAGAAACGTAGCTTGAATATGACTGTACGATACCCGATCACCGTTGCCACATTGGCCCCATATCCAATATGATTGCGAGACACGTTGGACTCTGGTCTTATTCTCTCGGCAGGTAGACTCTGTTAACCAGGAAAGGACACACTAACAGTTTACAGCTCATCGTGCCCCTTGTCCTCCTCCAGGACCACGCCCTCATCCTCTGGCACATCCTTGGGAACCTCCTCGGTCACAACCTCCTGCGGCGGCTGCGGCGGGTTCAGCCCCATGACATCGGCAATGAAGCGCCCCACGACCTCTGGCGACACCTCCGCCTTGTTGAACAGCGACATGGTCTTGGACGCCGGGTTCTGTAGGGCCATCGAAGGGAAGTCCCACGGCAGGCCGACCCTGTTGACGATCTCGGGGAAGACAAAGGGGTCGACGGCCACCAGCTGGACGCGACCCGCGTGCTCTTTCGCCACGGGGATCATGTCGTCGGCGAACCTGGCCCTCATGTCCGGATCGGCGTCAAAGTAGTACAGCACCGGCTTGCTGCCCTCGATGAAGTCGTACGAGTTGAGCCGCGTCAGCTGCTGCACCAGTCGCTCGCCGCACCCGACGACGAACCGCCGCAGGGAGCCGACGTCGCTGAAGAAGTCGTCGAGCTCGGCCTCGCGCCCGTCGCGGTGGTTGAAGCACCGCAGCACGCTCGGGGCGTCCTCGCCCAGCTCGTCGGCGGATCCGTCGGCCGTTCGGCTGACGATGGCGAAGGCGTAGCGGTCGTGGAACTCCTCGGCGAGGTCGTGGAAGCGCTTGTAAAGGCCGCGGCCGGCGTCTTGAGGACGCAGGTGGAGAATAAGCACGACGTCGTCCGACTTCTCGAAGGATGTCAGGTTGGATGCCTCGAGGCCACCGACGACGGGCCGCATGATGCGCTGGATGTAAGGGAGGATGCTGCGTTGGTCAGGGTTTGGATCGTCAATTGCAACGAGGGCGAGGAGACGCACGAGGAGGCTTTGCGGGGGCCACGGTAGCGAGCAAAGAGGCTGCCGCCGCGATAGAGACGGAGAGCTGGGTAGGAACGGACGTCGTGCTCTAGACAGAGGTCGGGCTCGGCGAGACAGTCGACGGAGAGGACGCTGGGCTCCTGTTCCTTGATGGCGGGCCACTCCCACTCGAGCGCTTCGCTGTCAAAGCTGGGGCCGTCAGTATTAATCGTGTGAGAAGGGCAATGCGACTGACTTTTTGGACTGTCAAGAGAACTTGGCGTTAGTTGTGCCAGTGCAGATGAATGGAGCCAAGGCGGTCAACGTACACTTGTGACTAGATGGCGGTCAGCTAGAGAGCCACGATGGACTGATGCCTGACTTACAAGCTACCAAGTTGTATGGACTCTCAGCGATGGCCTTCTTGAACTGGGCCTCATTTACATGCTCGAACGCGTGCCATTTCGTCGCCTCCTGTTCTGGCGTAGCCTCGACGGATGCCGCAACAGAGGCAATCGCGAGACTGAGCCAGCCGAGCCTCATCATACTTCTCGCCATATCGATCAAAGCAGTTGCCGCGGCGCTTCAGTTTTCGAGGTGTTTCTTGCGGGGAGTAAATTCCTGCGAGATGGATGAAGCTTCGAATCCCTCGTCGACCGTCAAAACATGTGTCCTTTTCTCGTCAGACATACAGGGACACGTCAGGCGCGAATCCCCGCGGCCTCGTGGAAATGGTGGTATTATGAGAACACATCATGAGAGCTCCCCGCCACCTCGGCACCCCCAACTCCGCCGACAGCTCCAAAGGGGCACTCGGGGGCGCAGATCCGCGGCTAGATGCGCTGCAGGGACATTGCAGATGTCTTCAGCCTCTTTTGGTTCTTGGCGGCCGACGCCATCCAGGACCGTGTTGGATTTCGTGTGAAGTCAGCGGGCATTGTCAGGCAAGGTAAGATGGAGGCAATAATGTCCGGGTTGGAGAAAGGCCTTTACCCCCGACCCCGGCCGTACCCCATCAATACGACCCCAGCTTCACCCCTGCCCCTTTCCCCGCAGTCGACGGCCAGGGGCCGCTGTGACCTGGCCCTGGGCTCCGATTTGCCCAGGGATTCTCCATCTTGCCGGGCCTGGCCGTCTGCGCGGAGGGCGCTTCCGAATGGCCTCTTCCGGATGTGCGCGGATGATTACTTGTTTGGGGAATGCCAGGATTTGGGGAAGCGTAGGCGAGACGGCAGCCAAGTGGCCTGATGCAGTCTTCTTTTGAGGTCTGAATCCCGTCGAGCTGTTCCGTGCGCTGTGCCCTCGTACGTTGTTCTTCGAATCGAACTGATCAACAGCGAGTGTTTTTTTGTACGCAGCTTGATCATAATCCGTTCGTGTACCACTCTTGTGCCTCAACCTCGCTGCTCATCCCAGAAATCAATCAGCCATGCGCTCATCACTCGTCGGCGCACTTTTTGCCCTCGCAGGCACGGCTCTCGGCCAGGTTGACGAAGCTGCCGAAGCTGCTGAGGCCGTCACCGTAGTCGTCGCCGACACAGACGATTCCCAAGCCAACCTTGCCGAGACGGCCAGCGAAGAGCCCGCGGAGGATCACGAGGATCCTCTCGCCAACTACAGCTGCGAGGACCCCAACTACGAGATCTCTCTCTACTCCCACAGTCCGCTCGTCATCTACATCACCAACTTCGTCACGCCCTTCGAGAGGGAGCACCTTCAGAGAATTACGTAGGATCTTCAGCCCCGAGTTCGTGCGACGACTAACAGCCTCAAGCAACGGCACCTTTGCACGGTCCAACGTCGCCTCGGCCGACGGCGACGTCGTCTCCTCCCACCGCACCTCGTCCTCGACCACCGTGGGCGTCGACCCCGTGACGAGCTGCATCGCCGAGCGCGCCCGCCGCTTCCAGAGCCTCGACCTGCCGGGCACCCACCAGGAGCCCATCCAGCTCGTACGCTACGCCGTCGGCGAGCAGTACCACTTCCACCACGACTGGTTCCCTGAGGAGAACACCAAGGAACACGGCCACGCGTCGGTCGAGCGCGGCGGGAACCGCGTGAGCAGCTTCTTCGCGTATGTTTCCGTGAGCGACGACATTGCGGGCGGCGGCACCAAGTTCCCGAAGCTGGCCGCGCCCGAGGGCGATGGCTGGTGCGGCGTGATCGAGTGTGACCAGGAGAGGGGGGAGGGCGTCACGTTTAGGCCCGTCGAGGGGTAAGCTTGCCTTCCTTTCGAATAATTTCTCGATACAAGAGAATGCTAACAATTGGACTCCCAGGAACGCCGTGTTCTGGACCAACCTGATCAAGGGAGATGATGGCGAGATGAAGGGTGACGACAGGGTACTGCACGCTGGGCTACCCATTGAGAGGGGATCCAAGCTGGGTATGAATCTCTGGACGAAGGCCAACCACTTTGCGTAGGGCAGACTGGTTGCATTGCTACCGTCCTACTAGGTGTTGATTGGGTTTATCAGACACTGTGTTATGCTTCATGTGCGTGCTATCGTTTGACACTGTATCCGAGGCTCATTTTACCCCTTTTCTCACCCGACATGTCTGTCCCCAGGATGCACTTGTACGATCTTATGCCAAAGTCTCGGACTCGATTGGTTTCCCTAATCATTTCTTTACGATTTCTCTGCCGTTCACTCCCCTCGGTATAACTGCCTGAACACTCAGGCATGGCACCCGGCCACCAATGGTTACACTCCCTTGCTTCTGCAGCAAGGTCAACAACACCCATAGTACTGAAGAAGCTCCGGCTGGTATCATATCTCTAAAATGTTTCTCTGCGGTGTCTTCTGGCCTCGTGGGTGTGGCAACAACCCATCGAGAGTCCACTCATCAGTATTCATTTAGCTACCCTTCGTGATTTGGCCGAGCCCGGAGTAAGCAGGAACGACTAAAATACAGCAGATAAATCATGTAGAGAAGTGCATGGAGGTTATCAGGTCACTCTCGGGTGTTGCAATTTGCCTTGTCTACATAGACAGGCAGTCCACGTTATACTTACAATCGTAGAAAGAGGTGGCATAGCGTTCACAAGGGGACCAGAGCCAACAGGCACAAGAACAACTCTCGGGTTTAGAATATCCCAGCAACAGTATTGAAAAAAAAAGAAAAAAGCTGGAATCTAGTAGGCGGGCTAGGGATGAATCCCAACCACCCTTCAAAGCATCCCAACCTATACGACCAGCGACTTACCAGGCAGAACGCAAACCTAGGCACCTAACCAGTTAGACCAAGAAGATTTGTTGAAAAACAGCACTTGATAGTCTGTAGATATACGTACTGACGCGTCGATGGGATATCCAGAGGGAGGAGCGGAAATGCTGGTGGGTCGCGCTGGGCAACCAACCTCTGAGCAACCCACTCCTTGTTCACGCACTTTCCTCAGGCAACGTCAGTCAGCCAGCTACGGTAGAATCATCATCATCAACAACTTCACATGCAGAAGTAGACAAGCGGAGATGGTCAGATAGGACAAAAGACAAATATGGAATCTGACCTCTGGTACCCTTGGTCTGGAAATGCTTTATGAACGATAGTTTTTGTGTCTGGCTCCCGAGCCTGAACATCTCGAGGTACTATCACGATGCCCCCTTCTTCCCCCTGAAGAAGCCGCTAAGAGCCCCTATCAGCTGCGGTAGCCCGCCCTCCTGACCATCCCCTTGAATCCCCCCCTGGATCCACCCGGGCAGCTTTCCCCTGATCCTCTCCGTTCCATACCGCCGGTCACACAACACAATCGCCGCATAATCTCCCCGATGGCGGATGGCCCGCCCAATACTCTGGTTCACCGCCCTCATACACGCGTTCTCGTAGAAGTCCCGCGCTGCCTGCTTCGCCGTCGCTTGGGCAGCCGCCCGGTCCGCCCCAGGCGAAGCTTCCAGCGCGCGCTTCAGCACCGTCGCCTCGACGTATTCCGTTTTGGCCTTCCACTCCGGTGAGTGCATGTTCGGATACGGCAGGCCAACGATGACGACGGCGCGGCCGAGGCGGTCTGAGAAGTTGATGCCCTCGCTCATCTTGCCGCCTACGACGCTCAGAAGCAGGGCCCCACGCGGCTTCGGCGCATCAACGGTGCCGTCACCCAAGATGGCTTGACTGTACAACGCGAGCACCTCTTCGCTTGAGCCTCCCTTTGTCTCCCGGAACACGGCTTTGCGCTGCAGCATGCGGTCCCAGATGGACTTTGGCTCGCCGGGGCCGGTTGCCTCCCATGCCGCGACGACCTCGTCAAGGTAGCCGTAGCTGGGAAAGAAGACGACGACCCCGTCTGGCACAACGGCGCACATATTCAGGATGGCGAGGCCAAGTTGACCAACCATGGCCTTGTCACTCCGACGCTGAAAACTAAATTCAAAGGTCGAGTTTGGGTCGCCGGCTCGTGAGGCAGCCAGGGTCCTGACGCAGAGGTTCGAGGGAGGGATTACGTGGCCGCAGCTGAGAGTCGTGAGCTTTGGCTCGGGCAGATACGGAAAGAGGTGGGCGCGGTAGTCGTCGAATGGAGACATGGTGCCGCCGGCGAGGATTACGGCGCGAGCACTGTTGGCGATGGAGGAGAAGGCGTGGGTTGGTGACAGGAGCAGGTAAGAGAGCTGGATGTCGGGGGTCGTCCCAGGGAGCTTCTGGTAGAAGATGCGACCCTCAGAGCTGAGATTTGTGAGGGAGACAAGGAACGATAGGAGGGTATGAAGGACAGGTGTCGATGATCGTGGGGCGGCCTTGGCTGCTTCATCTTCTTCGATATAGGCCACATAACTCTCAATTTTGTAGGCCAATTTCGAGGTCTGGATGTACTGGATGAGTTGGAAGAGGTTGATTTGGTCAATGCCTCTGGAGCGAAGAAGTGCTTTCGAGTCAACAATGCCTTGGTCGGCCTAGTATTGTCAGCATAAAATAGAGAGGAAGTCGAGGTCGGGCTTACCTTTAGTTGGAGCGCGTCGTTCATCCACGCACTGAGTCCATCCACCACCCGGCCGACCTGCCCTACCATAACGCGGTTCTCGCCCTTCAACTTCTTGCCAAATCTCTTGACGTAGACGCCAAGCATCTGCCGCGCTCTCTTCAACTCCGTCAGCTTGATCTCCGATGCATACACGTTGGCCACGGCGTCCATGATGTTGTGTGCCTCGTCAACGATGACAATGTTGCCTTCGAGCTTGATCCCGAGCGCATCGCGTGCAGTTTTCTGCAGAAGCAGGGGGTATGGCAGAGTGATGATCTCGGTGCCGGCAATGGCCGTTCTCGAGGCGTAGTATGGGCACACGTCGAGGGACTTGCCCAAATGGTACAGGTCCTCAATGTCAGGCAGAGTTGCGTGGGCCGTGTCCCTGAATTGGTTCGTCTTGCTCAGATTCTCCTCCTTCGGGACATAAGGGCACTTGTCTTTCGACTTGGGCTGCTGCAGCTCGGCACATCGATCATTGATGGCGGACTGCGTCTTGAGTCGCGCCACGGCCGGGTTGATGCACAACTTTTGACGAGACGACAGAGGGAGATGCTTGACAGGCTCTTCAACAAGCTTCCCTCCCGGTTCATCTGTGCCCGAGGCTAGCGACGATGGCATCGACGAAGGAAAGGCGGGTCGGCGAAGTTCGGCAACAAATTGCGAGAGCTGCGAATGCGTTCTTGATGTGTAAAATATCTACCAACGTTACCAACAGTCTCGGCGATGTGTCAGGAAGACAACGCAAGCACACCTTGACTCCGTCCTCAAGAATCTCCTCGTCCTCTTTGTCGCGCTTCAGCCCACCGAGTCCGTATCGGGACAGAATCTCTCGGGTCTCCTTCCCGAGACCTGACAGAGCGTCACCCTGCGAGGGCGAATCATCCGCGTCGTCCAGCAGCCACTCAGTCTCCTCATCTAGGGGGGTCTTTGCGGCCTTCTTGTGGTTGCCATCATCAACGCGTCGCCGCTTGGCGCTGCGTGCCTCTCGGACCTTCTCCTTGAGACGGATCTGCTCAAGACGTTTTTCACGGTGCTTCCACTTCTTGGAGATGTCGTCACGTTTCCGGCGAAGAGTCTGCTCGATGATCCAATCAGGTTCATCCTTGAGATCTTCTCCTACAGAGCCGAGGGAAAGCTCGTTCTCTTGAGACTTGTGATTTCGTAGCCAGGTGAGCGCGGCGCAGATGAGAGACAGCGACTTGCCCTGTGATCGTGAGCGCCTTGCCTGCGGTTCCTCGAGGCTTACCTACCGTGCCAGTCGGGCTCTCGAGGATTCCAACCTGCCCATCACCCGTCTGAAGTACCTTGTAGGCCTCTGTCATGAATTGCGTCTGGACATCGTAAGGGGTGTAGGGGTGGTGGAAATCGATGACATCGTCGGGAGACACATCCATGATGCGAATCGTTGGCTCGCTTGGTTTCAAAGTACCGGGGCTGCAAGGAGAGGGATCTCCCTTTCTTGGTACCCAATGTACTACTATCCGCAACAACGGCGGCCGAGATTCGTCGTTCAATCGCAGCTACCGCTGAGATTCCAAGCTCTGGCGGCAGCTTTCCGTAAAGCTCCAGTGGAGCCCTGTCCAGGTCATCAACTGGGTGGATCCCTCATTAGTCAGACATCTTGGTCAGACACCACCAAGTGGTGAAATCACAAAAATCAGGTGACCCGCGCATCGAGTTCCTTAGGGCTGCCTGCCCTTTCCACCAAATCGCCCAACGCGGTTAGCGCCCCACCCAGCCGATTGCCCACGCCCGCCTCTGCCCTCAGGTTCTGAAATCTTCGCAGCGACCACGAAAAACATCGACGAGACTTCACTAACCACAGCAGTGCGACTCACCACACACCGTCGCCATGCCTACCCGCCTCTCGAAGACCCGCAAGCAGTACGTTGTTGCCCCTCGAATTCCCTGAACTCGAGCGTCGGATTGGAACCGGTCTGGTCGGCGAAAGCGAAGCGCAGCGCGACGCAATTTGCGACTTCGCGGCGGCAAGAGTTGGGACACATTACCACCAGACCAGGGACCGGGACGAGACCTCGAGGAAGAGAACGCACAACACCATGGGAACACCATCACTAACTCCTTCATCACAGCCGCGGCCACGTGTCCGCCGGTCACGGACGTGTCGGCAAGCACCGCAAGCATCCCGGTGGTCGTGGTATGGCCGGTGGTCAGCACCACCACCGTACCAACCTTGACAAGTACCACCCTGGTTACTTCGGTAAGGTCGGTATGCGCTACTTCCACAAGCAGCAGAAGTACGTGAACCCCGATCTCGACTCGACGATGTGCTTTGGAGGATTGTGGGCGGACGGACGACTGTATAGGGCAGACGCCCCAAGGGGACAAGAGGGTGGTCTGCCTTTGCAAGAGCTGGGTGTTGGACTGAGGAGGGCAATCAGGAGCGATACCGTCCACGACCGCAAAGCACATCGACCGAGCCAGACGAAAATTCTCCCCGACGACGACCCCGCTAACCCCTCGCAGCCACTTCTGGAAGCCCGTTGTCAACCTTGACAAGCTGTGGTCGCTCGTTCCCGTTGAGCAGCGTGACGCCTACATCTCCGGCGAGAAGAAGGACGTCATCCCCGTCATCGACCTCCTGCCCTTCGGCTACTCCAAGCTGCTCGGCAAGGGCCGCATCCCCGAGATCCCCCTCGTCGTCAAGGCCAGGTGGGTCAGCAAGCTGGTACGTATCTGTCGTCCCTCAACTCCACGAGACAGCACCTAACAACAGTTGCAGGCTGAGAAGAAGATCACCGAGGCCGGCGGTGTTGTCCAGCTCGTCGCATAGATATGACTAGCCGGGAAACGGAAGGGGAAGGGAAAACAAGCCTGCGCGGAGGGACGGACGGACAATATCACACGGGGTAGGGGAGCGCGGACGACGGCACGCCGCGTTTCGCAAGCCAGCTCCCA
Organism: Verticillium zaregamsianum; assembly: GCA_002851755.1. Classification (NCBI taxonomy): domain Eukaryota; kingdom Fungi; phylum Ascomycota; class Sordariomycetes; order Glomerellales; family Plectosphaerellaceae; genus Verticillium; species Verticillium zaregamsianum. The sequence continues at coordinate 436,444 of NMXM01000012.1, read as the reverse complement.
CGGGTCGGCGGAACTGAGAACCAGCAACTACCGCCCCTCTTTTCTTGTCATTGTCACTTCAGAGCCGGTGGAATGGAAATTTCAAGGAACCGGGCCTGGGATGGCTTCTCGCGCATTGCATGAAGGGACTTGACTTCCATGGAGTTAAACCGAATGAAAAAAGGGTTGATCTTCTGCAACGACCCCCAGCCCCTGCCTGCACGCCTGCCTTGTCCGTGTTGGGTTTGGATGTAGGACATGATCATGATTAATGCAATTGGTGGTCTCTGCCTACCTGCCGTCCAAATGACCGAGCATGCCGTCTAAAGATGCCCCCCTTGCGCCGTGCCAGTGATGTCTATCATACAAAGATTAAACTCGTGTGCGTCCCCTTAGCCCAGGTAGCCCTCCTACGCCACCAGGTTCATCTCATCGTCGTCCCCTTCGGATAACGTGTCCGGCCCCGCCAAGAAGGGGTGCGCCAACGCCTCCTCGGCGCTGATCCTCTTGGCCGGATCCAAGTCCATGCACCTCTCCAGGAAGCTGACAGCCAGCTTCTCCTCCTCGTTCAGTGGCTGCCCCTTAGGGTCCCCCTCGCGATCGTTCGGCGACCGGCACGTCGACCACAGCACAAGCTTCTCCAGCGAGAAGCCGCTCAGGCCGATGGTGGGAATGTTTGTCTCGAACATGCACCCGTGCAACGCGCCCGCCGCGCGCATCTTCTTGGTGCCGAACATGGTCCCGATCTCGATCATGGCCTCGACATCGTCGGCGCTGTTGAAGAAGGGGAACCGCTTACTCAGGATGGTCAGCAGGATGACGCCAGCGCTCCAGATGTCGATCTTGGTCGTCTGCTCGGTGCACTTGAAGAGGACCTCGGGGGCACGGAATCCTCGCGTGCCGGCACGGTTGGCGCGGCGCGAGGGGCGGGTGTCGTTCTTGGGGTATCCCGTCTGGGGACCGTTCTGTGCCGCGGCGCTGTTGGCGAGGCGGGAACGACGGGTTGCGTGCTGCTCGTGGCAGAGGCAGGGCTTCGCGTCGACGCCCTCGCGTTCGGCGAGGCCAAAATCAACGAGGACGCCGCGGCGGGTGGAGGGGTCGTAGAGGAAGTTGGTGGGCTTGATGTCGCGGTGCAGGATGCGATGGTCGTGCACGGAGGCGAGGGCCAGGAAGAGGGAACGCAGGTAGATGACCATGTCGGGGATCTTCATCTGGCGGAAGTAGTCGCGGAAGTCCTCGTGGCGGAAGTAGGGCAGAATGGCCACGACCTGGTCGGTGCAGCGAAAGGCGGTGATCAGCGGGCATACGGAGGGACAGTTGCGCAGGTCGTGCAGCAACTCGAGCTCGTTGTGGATGCGTGATGGTGATGAGGTGACGTAGATCTTCTTGATGGCGACGAAGCGGGCACGCCGCCGGGGCTGGCCGAACCGGTCTCTTTCTTGTTGCCGGTCTCGGTCGACGTCCCAGTCGTTGTCATATGATTCGTAGAGGATGTCCTCGGCTTTGTAGACGGTCGAGAAGGTGCCTACATGTTGGTCAGCAAAGGCTACAGTGCAAGTCGAGAGCCAGAGGAAGCCCACCCTCGCCAATGCGTTTGATCAGACGGTACTTGTCGCGGAAGCCAGGAAAGCTATCCTGCAACTTCTCCATCTCACGTTGAACGCTGGAGTCCACGTTGTGCTCCTCTGAGCTTTCTGACGAGTTGTCATCCTCCGCCTCCTCGGGATCTTCCTCCTCGGGCGCCTCCTCTTCTGTGCGGAGCTCCGACTCGGCCATCATCTCTGTGTCTTCAGTCCGTGGCGCATCCTCGTGGATCTCGAAGCCTTCGCCCGCGCGGCGCCGGACAGCCGTCATGGTGTGTGGTGTTCTGCTCGAGGCAAAAGCAAGGATGCGTGTCGTGTGTGCCTTTTCCCTTGCGTCTATCGGAAGGGTGATCGGTGCTAGCCAGGAATTGGCTTTGGCTATGCGGGAGGGTATCAAGGGGATTGGAATGTTTTCGTGCGGGTAGTTTGTCAGCTGTCCCCTACGTGCGCATGGCGAAAGTCGAACCGATGGATTCCATTGTGTCGGTGTGGAGGAGGGGTCCGGCGCTGATGGTGGTGGTGGTGGGGCTTGCAGAGAGCGCTGCAGCAGCATTCAGCTTCCGCGCGCGCAGCCAATGCGGGGGGTGGGGGGCGCGTCAAAGAAAACAAAAACAGCCGTTGCCAGGCGCATCCACTGCCGCATCACCGCCTGCCACCACAACAATCCTCGTGCCGCCGCACCTTGTCAAGGCTGGCCTCCTCCATCCCACAACGAACCGCCCATCCGCCCAGCACGCAAAGTTCGGTCTAGTCGGCGCGAGTTTCGACCGCCAGGCCTTCGCTTCTTCATTCCTTTCTCTTCTACCATCAACCAACACCCCGCGCCTTTCTTTGCGACAACATCTTGTTTCCCTCCTCCACCCTTCTTCCCCCCCCCCGCCCCAGGGGCACACTCTCACCACCAACAATGGCCATGGAGTCCATCACCTTCGACATCAACGAGGCTCTGAAACACTACATGAGCGACCCGGCCTCGATCCCGACGCCAGAGGCTGACGGCGCCCTCTTCGATTGCGAAAATGAGCCCGACGCCCTGACGAATGCGGTCATCGACCCCGTCCTCAACCCCATCGTGGATGCCGTCGCCGAGAACCCCGAGGCCATCACGCGCGCCTCCTACATGGACTCGCTGCAGTTCCTCCTAAAGTGTGCACCCACCTCCCCCGATCACTCTGCCTTTCCCTCCTCTTCTGATCCCCCTTCCACTTCCACTTCTACTTCCACTCCCACTTCAGCCGCCGGCCGGTCCGCGCAGCGTTCGCATGATGCAGTTTCTGAGCTATTCAATCTCTCCAGATATACGTCCTACCTCCCGACCCATGCCTTGAGCAAGCTCTTCGACCTCGTCATGTCCGGCCTGAGCGCCGAGGCCGACGCCATTCTTCACGACCTCGAGTCTCCCGACGACCAGGAGACCCTCGCCCACCACAAGCACCTGCTCGAGGTCTACGGCTTCCTGCTGCAGTGGACCGTCGCCGCCGTCGAGACCAAGGCCGCCGAGAGGTCCTCTGCCCAGCCCGTCGCCCGCGGCCGCGGCAAGCCCAAGAAGAATGCGCCCAAGGGCCAGGATGCCGTCTGGGACTCTTCGACCCAGTTGCAGGCCGCTCTCGACACCATGTGCAAGGTCCTCAAGCTCAAGCTGTCCAAGATCTTCTTGACCACTTCCGAGCGCGACACCTTCATCGGGCTCCTGACGAGGCCCGTCTACCTGGTTCTCGAGAGCGAGCAGCGCGTCAAGAGCACCTCCATCCGCATGCACGCCTTCAAGGTGCTCTGCATGGCCGTCAAGCACCACGGTCATGGATATGGTATGTGGGCCGGGTCAACCGGAAGCCAAACAACGTCCTAACATCCAACAGCCGCGCAAATCAACATTGTGCAAAACCTGACCTACTTTGAGCATCTCTCGGAGCCCATGGCCGAGTTTCTGCACATTCTCGCCGAGACCTACGACTACCCCCAGCTGGCCGACGAAATCCTGCGCGAGCTCAGTAACAAGGAGTTCAACAGCAACGACACGAAGGGGCCCAAGTCCGTTTCTCAGTTCATCGTCAAGCTCTCCGAGCTAGCGCCGCGGCTGGTGATCAAGCAGATGACGATGCTGGCAAAGCAGCTCGACAGCGAGGTACGTCGATCTCCGAGTCCTTTGTTGCGCGCCACTGACAGGTTGTCTAGTCCTACACCCTGCGCTGCTCCCTCATCGAGGTCTGCGGCAACATGGTGGCGCATCTCACCCGCCAGGAGGAGCGCGGCGAGAACCACAAGTCTCAGCTGAACGCCTTCTTCGATGTCCTCGAGGAGCGCTTTCTCGACATCAACCCCTACTGCCGATGCCGCGCCATTCAGGTTTACGTCAAAATCTGCGATCTCGAGCAGAAGTTCCCCAAGCGCAGGCAGAAGGCCGCCGAGCTGGCCTGCCGCAGTCTCGAGGACAAGAGCAGCAACGTGAGACGCAACGCCATTAAGCTGCTCGGCGCACTGATCAAGACGCACCCCTTCACCGTCATGCACGGCGCCCAGCTGTCTCGCAAGGAATGGCAGGCACGTCTCGACAAGGTGGACGAGGAGCTGAACGCACTGAAGCCGCCTGAGGGCGCCCCAGGCCTTGGCGAGAACGCCAACACGACCGTCGACCCCGAGCTCCTGGACGACGCTACTCAAATGCCAGAGTCACCTCAAAAGAAGCCCACAACCATGACGGACGAGGAGAAGTTCGCCGCCGTGCAAAAGGCCCGCGAAGAGGCGGCCACGTCTGAGGCCATTGAGAAGCTCGGCCTCACCAAGAGGTACTACAGCGAGGCCCTCAAGTTTATCGACGTTCTGCATGAGGCCACCGGCACTATTTGCCAGCTCCTCGGCTCCAAGAACAAGAGCGAGGTCATCGAGGCCATGGACTACTTCGAGGTCGGCGACGCCTATAACATCGAGCAGAACAAGGTTGGCATCCGGAGGATGCTGCGCCTCATCTGGACCAAGGGCAACAGCGACGAGGGCAAGGGCGTACAGAGCCATCTCATCGACTGCTACAAGAGACTTTTCTTCGAGGCTCCTGAATCGTTCAGCCCGAACGACGCTTCCAACTACATTGCGCGCAACATGATCAGTCTGACATTTGGCGCGACGCCAGCCGAGCTGACGTCGCTCGAGCAGCTGCTGGCTACTATGATGAAGGGTGGCCTCATTCCCGAGTATGTCATTGCGAAGCTGTGGCAGGTGTATGGCGTGCAGAAGCGCGAAATCTCGCGGACGCAGCGACGAGGCGCCATCATCGTGCTGGGCATGCTGGCGACAGCCAACCCAGAAATCGTCGTCGGTGAGATGGAGACCATGCTTCGCACTGGTCTTGGCGGACACGGAAGGGCGGACCTCCAGCTCGCCAAGTTTACTTGCATCGCGCTGCGCAGGATCAACCCGACAGGACGCCAGGCTAAGGACTCACCTGTCAAGTTCTCGCGCTTGCCGAACGACCACGCCGTGCTGGGCAAGCTCGCAGCCATTACCGAGGTTTCGTCCGAGAGCAAGGAGTGGTATGGCATGACAGAGCAGGCTATCAACGCTATTTACGCTGTCTCAAAGCACCCGGATATTCTCTGCTCTGATATCATCAGGCGGAAGACGAGGCAAGTGTTTTCACCGCAGTCGCGTCCGAGCTCGCGGGACGAGACGCAGATGATGACCCAGGGCATCGACGCCGACGGCAACCAGACCGTGCTAGCACAGCCGAAGAAGCGGGATGCCGCCATTGGCCTGTCGCAGCTGCTGTTCATCGTCGGCCACGTCGCCATCAAGCAGATCGTGCATCTTGAACTCTGTGAGCTCGATTTCAAACGCCGGAAGCAGGACCTTGAGAAGGATAAGACGTCCAAGGCCGACCCGGCAGCCAAGAAGGACAAGGGTGAGGAGCCGGATGACCTCGATCTCATTGGCGGCACGACGGAAGACGACTTCACTGAAGCCATGGCGCACATTCGCGAGCGAGAGCTCCTCTTCGGAGCCAATGCCCTGCTGGCCCAGTTCGGCCCCTTGGTGTCGGAAATTTGCGCCAACAACACGACGTATGCGGACAAAGGCCTTCAGGCGGCAGCAACACTGTGTCTGGCAAAGCTCATGTGCGTCAGCTCCGAGTACTGCGAGGCAAACCTCCCCCTTCTCATCACCATCATGGAGCGGTCCACGGACGCCACGGTGCGGTCCAACGCCGTCATCGCGCTTGGTGACATGGCCGTGTGCTTCAACCACCTGATCGATGAGAACACCGACTTCCTCTACCGCCGTCTTGCGGACAGCGACCAGTCCGTCAAGCGGACGTGCCTGATGACTCTGACGTTCCTCATTCTGGCAGGGCAGGTCAAGGTCAAGGGTCAGCTTGGCGAAATGGCCAAGTGTCTCGAGGACACGGACAGGCGCATCGCCGATCTGGCGCGCATGTTCTTCACCGAGCTCAGCACCAAGGACAATGCCGTGTACAACCACTTTGTCGACATGTTCAGCCTGCTGTCGGCGGAGAAGGGCCTGGGCGAGGAGAGCTTCCGACGCATCGTGCGGTTCCTGCTCGGGTTCGTGGAGAAGGACAAACACGCTCGGCAGTTGGCCGACAAGCTGGCGGCGCGTCTGGCGCGCTGCGACACGGAGAGGCAGTGGAACGACGTCGCGTTCGCGCTTGGCCTGCTGCCGCACAAGAACGAGGAGATCGCGAGGGTCGTCGGCGAGGGGTTCAAGCTTGTGCAGGTGGCGTGAGGGCTTGCCCCCGGACGTGTAGGATAATTGGCGTTGCGGATGGGCGGCTGGTCTGGCTTTCGGATACCTCTTGCGACGGATGTAATGATGATGACTGACTGTTCGAACACGACGCGTTGTGCCCGTGATGCTTGGTTTGGTGTCGGGGATTTTCTGCCTGATGATGTGCATGCTGCTGCCTGAGAGTGTGACTGATGTGATGCGCCCAATAAGCGGGAGGCTATGTCGATAAGATCCTAGATTGAGTTGGACATCGATTGGTGTAGCCAGATGTGACTCCCCCGATGACTCTGCAGTGGTGGCAACGTAGTGCGCGGGGTCAGGCGGTTGAGGCATGTTGCGGCGTGAGGCGTGGTGTAACCAAAGCACCTTATTTTACGGATGGTCTCTGCAGCTGATGAAGCCAAGAGATGAGGTCAATTGACGTACGGGACAATCCAGGCTAAAAATTCTCCTGTATAATCGGGTGGCAAGACGGCAAATCACATGTCCGATGACTCTTGTCTCCAACAGATTGGTTTGGGCGTGATGCTGGTCCGGGTGAGTTTTGATTTTGGCGTACATCCACGTAACCAACGTGGAAGAGGTCGGCGCTCGACGACAAGACCGCCAGCGAAGCCCTGCTAGATAATAAGATACTCCATGATAAGTATGATCCTACGTGACATCCAAACCTGTCTGCGTGGTTGTCTGAAACGTTATCAAATATCGCTCGATGTTGATGCATATCTGGATGTGGAAGATAATTAAAGATATGAATTCAAATCAGGCGCCTGACTGTGTAGCCTTTGATCGCATTAAGCCTGACGCCTCTAAAACGATTAATCAAGCAGTGAAGGCCTAGTCCCAAAGCTGAGGCGTTGATATCAGAGCCCGGCTTGTTGCAAGATGACACTTGGTGAACGACTGCGTGGGCGGTGGGTGACTTTCAAACTGCTGACTCGGGGCGAAGGGAGATGATCAGCCCAAGCAATCATGAGTTGTGGTGTTCATTCATGTTTAGGCAGTAATGGGTGAGTCTTGAAGCCTGCTCCGGATGATGGCTATTTCCGCTACTTCTCGCTCTGCTGTCGTTCATTTGTTCTGTGATGTGATTAAGGCAATCTTCGAGATCGTGAGACATTCGAGGCATTCATCAAAGTGTTTCAGAACGTTCCTGGCTGATCCAGGCCTCTGCAGTCACCGAAGAGGTCCAGCTCACACTGCAGCAAGATCAGCTATCGAGCCCCGTTCCACACCGTTCCTCGCCGTGCATTCTCTCGCGCATCTTCACATGTTCACCTCCCGTAACACAACACCATGCAGTCGCGGTCACAGTGGCCCCGTCCGTCAGGGTGGGACCAGCTGTCAACCATCTGCCGTCAGCCGTCCGGGAAATGGACCCGCGTCACATCATGCGCCCCACCAGCAGCACGCTCCACGCACGACGCCCACGCACCACTGACAGCATCAGCTTCAGCACCGGACACTACAAGGAGCAGGCACCGGCACTGGCAGGTACAAAAGGCCGGCCATCCCACCCCCAATGGCAACTATGACCCGGGCCGGCCGCCAATTGATGCTTCTCGTAGCTCCAGTCTACAACGCGACATCCACTTCATCATTCCACGACACCACGCCACCACCGCAGTTATTCGCATCAAAGGCGGCGCGCGACCTCGTGGCACAAAGAACCGCCACGGACCCGCCCACACGGTCAAATTCTTTGACGAGTCGTGGGGACTTAAGCCTGCTTCGCTCACCCTTCTCAAATCATAAGAGTCCCGCGCAGACTGCCCTCTTGTACACCCGCCTCGGCTCCACTCTGAGCCCCACCTCCACGCCGTCCACCTGCCGCTCGGAACATCGTACCACCGCCCCCGCCTTCCGTTTGCAGCCGCCACAGCGTGGCTCAGCAGACGAACGCGCTCTGACCAGAGGCAGTCGAGCACCGATCTGAGCAGCTCCCCACCCGTATCCCGTCCCGCGGTCTTCCGCCCTTCCGCTACCACTTTAAAACCCCCCCAAGCTTCGACGGTCCAGACCAAGACATCATCCACCCGCCAGCTCCTTCACGAAAGTAGCAGCTACCTTCGAAGCGCCATCGATACAACATCGGCATTGCAATCTCGCCTCTCTTCCCTCTACGCCAATTCTCTTCGCTTCCCCCTCCCCCCATCACTACATCCATTGATACACCATCAGCTGGCACGACCTGACCACCGCGTCTTGCCCCAAGCTGCTCCACCCCCCACCCTCGTCACGACGCGCCTCGGTGCCATGGGATTGGAGGCCGCACCATTACCTACTTTGACCAATACCAGGGGTGCCTCTTGAGTACGCTGCTTCTACTTTTATCTGCACGCAGCTCTTCTCTTTCACGCGCCTTTCTCTAACGCACGTCAGAATGGGCAAGCTCCTCTCGCTCGGCGCGCGCCTGCGCTATCCCATCACCATCACGAAGCTTCTCAAATCGACCGGCGACAGAATCAAGAAACAGGACACCGTCCTCGAATATTCCTTCAAGTTTATGAAGGAAGTCGGCGATCAGTTCTCAGGCAACCTCAAACTGGAAGAACAGACCGCCATCAGCGAATGGGCTAGTCCCGTTGATGGCGTCCTCCAGGGGTGGCGCCTGCGCGAGGGCGACACCATAGTACGCGACATGCCCTGCATGGAGGTCGAAGAGCCCTGCGAGCACGCCATCCAGTTCCACGGCCTCTGCGCCGTCTGCGGCCAGGACATGACCGAGGTCAACTGGGCCAGCGACCAGATCGACACCGAGCGCGCGACCGTCAACATGACCCACGACCAGACCGGGCTCATGGTTAGCAACGACATGGCCGCCCGCGCCGAGCATGACGCCCAGCGGCGTCTCCTGCGCCAGCGCAAGCTGAGTCTCGTCGTCGACCTCGACCAGACCATCATCCACGCCTGCATCGAGCCCACTGTCGGCGAGTGGATGAACGATCCCGAAAACCCAAATTACGAGGCTGTCAAGGACGTGCAAAAGTTCCAGCTCAACGACGAGGGACCCCGCGGCGTCACCCAGGGATGCTGGTACTACATTAAGATGCGGCCCGGGCTGAGGGAGTTCCTCGAAAAGGTCGCAGAGCTGTACGAGCTGCACGTCTACACCATGGGCACGCGCGCCTATGCCCTGAACATCGCCAAGATCGTCGATCCTCAGCAGAAGCTCTTCGGCAACCGCGTCATCAGCCGTGACGAGAACGGCAGCATCACATCAAAGAGCCTGCAGCGCCTGTTCCCGGTAAGCACAAACATGGTCGTCATCATTGACGATCGTGCCGACGTCTGGCCCCGCAACCGCCCGAACCTCATCAAGGTGGTTCCCTACGACTTCTTCAAGGGCATCGGCGATATCAACTCCAGCTTCCTGCCAAAGCGTAGGGATATTCTTCCTGCCCCCGTCGAGATCCCCAACGGCAAGACGGCCGCCAACGCCTCCCCCGACATCACCCCCGAACAGGCGCAACCCCAAGCCCCCTCCAAGCCGTCCGCCCTTGACGAACTCGTCAGCATGTCGAGTGGCAACGACAAGAAGCTCCAAGCCGAACAGACACAGGAACAAGCTCGCTCCCTGGAGCAGCAGATAAAGGAACGCCCTCTGGCGCACATGCAGGAGGTCCTTGACAAGGAGACGGAGGAAAAGGAAAAGGCGACTCCCGAGGAGGACAGCGAGCCCGTCCACCGCGGCCAGGTCCTGCGCGATGACGACGAGGAGCTTCAGTTCCTCCAGTCGCATCTGACGCAGCTCCACGGCGACTTCTTCGAGATGTACGACGCCCGCCGCGCTTCTCGCCGAGAGTCGCCGCCAAGACAAGCGCCCTCGCACGACAAGCCCCGCAAAGCGTCATACGATGACGGCGTCGACCTCTCGATGGTCCCTGACGTTGGAGAAGTGCTTGACGATCTGAAGGCCAAGGTTCTCCAGGACACCGTCATCGTGCTGTCCGGCTTGGTGCCGCTCGGCATCGACGTCACGCAGTCTGAGATTGGCCTGCAGGCTATGAGCTACGGAGCGCAGATCCAGACGCGGGTGACTGACAGCGTGACGCACCTCGTGGTGGCCGCGGCGCGAACGGGGACGCAAAAGGTCAAGCAAGCATCGCGTATCCCGAGCATCAAAATCGTCAACCAAAATTGGCTGTCCGACAGCCTGAGCCAGTGGAAGCACGTCGACGAGGCACCATACCTCGTCGACGTGGAGCCGCACCAGCGGAGACACAACGGCGCCGCGGAGGACACAGCATCCGAAGGCGGTCGGCCCGCGCTGCGACTGCTCGGTTTAGACGGCGGGGAGCAGACGCTGGACGACGACTCGGACGATGGTGACGACGATTTTACACCTGAGGACAACGGCCCCCTGAGTCCCATCAAAACACTCGAAAACTTCAACTGGGGCAGCGTCGACGACGAGTTGGACGAGTTCATGGCCGGTGACAGTGATTCAGAAGCCAGCGATGGAGAATCTAGGACCGATGACGACGCGTCGGTCGCAGACGCCTCAGACGCCGAGACCTCGTCACATTCTGGTACAAAACGGAAAGCCGAGGACGACGAGGACGATTCGGAAGACGGTTCGGCACTGGCCAAGCGACAACGCGTGGCCAAGGACCGCGGCGCCTCAAAACTCAGCGCCGTCCGCACGTCCGCTGGCGGCGGCGGCGAGGAGACGGCCGAGTCGAGCAGCCTGCCTACGCCGCAGGTGACTGGTGACGAGGACAACGTCGCGTTCACCAACGGGGCCAGCCAGGCAGCGAGCCAGGCTGACACGGACGACCTAGACCTCGAAGCGGCGATGGAGGCCGAGATGGAGAAGGAGCTGGCCGCCGCCGCGGGCTAGAGGACGCCGATGGCAGCCTACGGTTGATGGAGGCACGCGGGTTGGTGTTGGCTATGGTTCTTCGTTCGTACGGTTTATACCCAGCTCGCGCAGCAGGCAGACATGGCATGGCACGGCACGGGGACACGGCGCGGGCGTTTGGCTTGGCTTCGGGGGGCGTTGAACTGTTCTTTAGGTGTTCGAAGCGTGCAGACGTAGATGTATGATTGTGATACCGCATGGTATGTTGTATTGCCTCGCTGGGTCGTTCTTCTGTGATGTGCTTCGCTTGTAGCTGTGATTTGCGCGAACCTCCTTGTTGAAGAGTACTACAATAAAGGGGAAGAGGCCCGGCGGCCTTCGGTGTGCCCTTAAAATCATCGTCTCGTTGGAACTTACGGTCAGTCGTGATACAGGATTGGTATGCGATGTGGCGGCAGGACACTGAGCAGCCTGCGGAGTAGGCCCAGCATAGGCTCCCTGGGAATAAAGGGCCAGTCAGGCCGTACCCGGCACGGGCTTGAACAAGAGCGAAAGAGCCTTGCCCTCCTCATTAATTTAGGTACATTGTACAGATGCGGGAGCGAGTTCCTGAATCATCAGCGGACTCTCAGAGCTTGCCTGTTGGAGGACTCTCGGAGCAAGGTAATGGGGGTCTGAGGCTCAAGCATGGGTGCTCTTTCGTAATTGTGGCGAACGGCTGTCATCCTACGACCTGATGCTCTAATCAGTCTTGGAGAGATTCGGCTGCTCAAAATCGTAGGCAAGGCCGGTTCGGCTTCGCATAATGGTGGGCTCTCATATCGTGCTCGCGCAGGAGTTGAGGGTTTGATACTCAGCTCGGGCAACCTGGGATCACGATACCGTCCAGGCTTCAGTGGCTGAGTAGATACACTAAAAAAATAGCCTGAAGTTCAAATATTCGATTTCTTTATTTTGAGTTATTTTGACAACAGAGGGGTGCTGCTGTCCAATTCATTCGGAAAATGGTTCTCATCTTATTGTCAAATCAATCGAGATTTTAGAGTTAGCTCGCAACAAAGTAATCTATGCACTCGAGTTTTGTAGGCCACAATCTGGTACAGCGGTTTCTAGGCCCCCAAGACAGACTGCAATCAGTTAATTCGCAACGTTTGCCTCTACGGTTAGGATTTCGGGACCTCAACTTTCATCGTCGAGCTTCATCTCGGTGAGCCGGTGAGACTTCGGTAGGCACATTGAGGTCCATAGTGGGCCACCCCGGGACACAGGACCAATCACAACACCCCTTATGTAATCCCGAAAACAACCTCAGAGCAAGCTCAACCTCCATCGTCAACTGCCACCACCAGCATCACGGCCTCCCCCTCCACGCCAATTGCCTCCCCGACCGCGCCGCATCGACTGCGCTCCCTCCGAACCCGAAGACCGACCGATTTCCCGAAAGATCCGCGACAGCGATACGCCGCCACGATGCCCCAGGACATGCCGCCCGTGGGCGGCTACCACGCCGTTCAGTACAAGGTGGGTGCCGACCGACCCCGACACGCCGGTTGCGAGGCCAATCGGGCTCAATTGGGGTGGGAAGTGCTGGAGAACCAGCGCCCAATTGAGCCGTTGGCTCGGTCGCAGGACGACCGCACTATCTCCTCGAGCACGCCGGCTAACACTCACAGCGCAACCTGCCCGCCCGCGGCTTCCGCCCCGGAATCCTCCTCCTCGGAATGGGCGCCGTCATGGGCTACGGCTGGTACAAGCTGATCAAGGGCATCCGCGAGGCCAAGTACGTCCCCGGCTGACCGGTGTCGTCGTCTGCTTCTCACAGCACCCCGCTAACCCTCTTGCCAGCGAGCTCGCCCGCGAGAAGATGTGGGCGCGCATCCACCTCATCCCTCTCCTCCAGGCCGAGGAGGACCGCGACCAGATCCGCCGATGGCACGCCGACCAGGCGCGCGAGAAGGAGCTGCTGGGCGAGAACACGCGCGTGTACCACTCGGACAGGTAGGATTGGAAATGACCCTTTCAGGAGGGAGGTGTGCTAACGTTGTCAAGGTTCGTCCGACCCACGTTCGCTGTTGCGCCGGAGAAGACGAAATAGATGGTATTTCGAAAGGATGAATGGGGAAGAATTCCGGGAGGATGAAGGCTAGGACGACGCCGTGGACAAGAATGGCCGAAGAGGAATGTCAAGATCAGAGACTACGCTTCAATGCGTAAGGCTGCGCAGGGAGCCGTGTACATATGGTAGTGCGGTGAATGAAGATTGTTCGAACCACCGGACGGCAGTCGAAGCACGTATACCTCGCCTTCCCCGACTGGGCTTTTATCAGGCGAGCTACAAAACCACAGCGGCTGCAGGCTGACTGACGGTATCCCACCGGGGTAACACTAACAGTTATGGCCACCGATCTAGAATCAGAAAATCCGAGCCTCGACAAGCCACTGAGGAGCTACCGCTTAGAGATATTCGAGCCAGCAACACGTATCTCGGAAGAAAGCTGGGGTCGAGCTGGCGTCTGCCTGAATATCGCCCGGAGCAGTCCACCCTGTTTAATGGCAACCAGCAGCGGCAGACATTGGAGATTCATATTTCGACGGTCTTTTGCTCGCGCACGGTATTTGTCGATGGCCTCACGCCCACATATCCAGCAATCAGGCCTGGCGACTCTCATCACGCCCTGTTCGACCCTTTCAATGCACGGCCCCTCGACCAAAACCTTGGCTAGCCTGTCTTTATCAGCTTGCACATTTCAGTCGACTAATTCCTTGGAAACCACGCCTCTGATGCAGCTCGCCTCCATGCAAGCATCGCTGAGGACAAACAGTTCAAGGCCGGCAAAACGACCTATGCCGCCAGCAAAGACCCTCCACTCGGGCAACAATATCAGGCTACACTCATGTATGCTGATGATACCGCGTCAACCAACACGAGGCCTCCTAGCCGGGTCGTTGCGAATAAAAATTCCGCGATCGGTGCTGCATTCTCCTTGGCTTTCACATACTCATTTGAATTTCTCGTCTGCTCAACAATTACGAGCTTACAACGACTCAATACACGCCGACCTCGAAAACACGCACCCCATCCCACTAGACCGCGCTATGCCTCGCCGACGATGGATGGAAACAGACGGTGCAAGGCCAGATCAGAGATCGTTGCATGCCAGATCCCCGTAATGGCGCCAGCCAAAGCAGCACAAACTGTACAAGCGCATAGACTATAAGGGTGGCTCGGAATAACAAACGAATCTGCGTGGCGTCGTGCTGGCAAGTCTCCTGAAACTTGGAATGATGCAGATGTTGCCTCGAGGTTCTGACCCTGCATCTACAACATGCACAACCATACCCTTTGCATCAGCAGCTCTTTTTGACGCTTCTTTGCTGACGCGAGTCATGGAGCTACTGGTACCAGGCTCGAATTTATCACTCGCCAAGAGCATGAACTTCCATACCAGACTCGATTATGAGAGACGTTGCTGAAATTATCTGGTATCTCATCTCTCATCTCGCACAGCTTGTTCTCAGGCAGCTTTCGAGTTTCGGCCCAGAGTCTCGAACATACCCTGCCCCGCTGCAAGCCTGTTCTGTGCAGCCCTCATCGGCCGAGATCCGCCAAACATGTTAATTGGCGGCCTGCAGGTGCATGGCCTGATGACCTGATGGCCTGCATGGCGGACGCCCGCTGCAATCGCTAACCTACAGACATCACCGTTTCGGCAAACCTCAAGCTGACGCCCCGTAAACGCACGAACCGAACACCATGACTTCAGAAGCAACTGTCAAGCTTGCAGTCCTCATTGATGCTGACAATGTTCCGCCGGGCATGGCTGTGCCCCTCCTTGCCGAAGTGGCCAAGTTCGGCACGGCGTTTGCGCGACGAGCCTACGGCGACTGGACGGGCACAAGCCTGAAGGGCTGGAAAGAATCTCTCCTCACGCAGTCGATTCAACCCGTCCAGCAGTTTGCCTACACCCAGGGCAAGAACGCGACCGACTCGGCCATGATCATCGACGCCATGGACCTCCTCTACACGAACCGCTTCGACGGCTTCTGCCTCGCCTCCAGCGACAGCGACTTCACCCGCCTGGCCGCCCGCATCCGCGAGTCGGGCCTCGTCGTGTACGGCTTCGGGGAGCGTAAGACGCCCAAGCCCTTCGTCGCGGCCTGCGACAAGTTCACCCACTTTGAGAACATCCTCTACCACGACGAGCAGCTCACGGCCCCGCAGGCCACCGCTTCCGCCTCCGCCAAAGCCAGCAACGTCGTTGCCTCGATCCACAGACCGCCGCCGCCGCCGGCTCCGGTCCGGAGCGATGCCCGGCTCGCGAAACAGCTACGGATGGCCATCGAGGCGGGCTCGGATGAGGAGGGCTGGGCCAACCTTGCCAAGGTTGGCGGGCTCATCACACAACAGCATCCAGACTTTGACCCGCGGACCTACGGATTTACCAAGCTCAGAGATCTCATCGTCGCTACGGATCTGTTTGACATCACCCAAAGGAGCCCTGCGGCCGGCAAGCCGATGGTCATCTACGCGCGCGACAAGCGTCACCGGCGGTTGGACTCGATCAGCTGAGCAGCGTGCTGTCCTGATAGACAACCCACCTGCGTAAAGACGAGCGGTCGGGGATGAATAGGCTCTCAAAGCAACGAAGAGGCGGGCAGGGCGATGCTGGATTGGTATGTCCATGTTCTTCCGTCGTGGCGGCTGTGCCCTTGGCATCTGGTAGGGAATCTAGGCGCATATTCTGATTTCACCTCTGGCCTCGACGAGACCAATGTCTGGGGTGCTGGTAAGCACGACCGTTCCTGGAAGAAACTGCGAGCAAGACGAAAATTGATATGGATGAGATTCTTGTACCGTTTGCTGGAGCTGAGATGGTCTACTCTCGGACCGGCGATGCTCAGCCTAAAACTGCTATACACTATCGTACATTTGTTGGCGTGCCGGCACTTGAGACTCGACGTACTCAAGGGTTCACGCCGTCTCTTGTGGTCTTGATGGGGACAAACCCAAAACTACCAAGTCATCCAGCTCTTGCGAGAACAATCGGCTCGAAAGCCTCCTCGGGGAATATCTCTCCGTTGCCATCCTCGTCCAGGGTTCTCAACACACGATTGCCCTTACCGTCTTCTCTGTAGTACTGCTCCCCGAGGGTAGTCTTGTACGTGCTAAAGACCCGCGCAGTAACGATGCGCATCTCGGACCAAGCAAGGCTATCGATGTCAGACGACTGCTCCTACGATGCCAACCAGGGGCTAGCACGACTTACTGCATGCCGATGCACATCCTCGGCCCGCTGCCAAACGGCCAGAAGTTCTTCTGCATCTCTTTGTACCGCGGACTCGTCCTGGGAATATCCCACCGCTCGGGATCCCAATCGGACGGCGCAGGGAAGACGGCGGGGTCCATGTGGAGGCTGGCGGACTGGGCCGAGACTCGAGACTGTCACGATATGATTAGTCCGATCCGACAGACAGGATGATGATGTGGAACTCGAGCGACTCACCCCCCCTGGGACGAAATGTCCATCAACTGTCATCCCGCCGTCAGGCACCTGCCGCGTAAGAGATGCGGGAATGGGCGGATGGCGTCGAAGAGTCTCCCGGAGGACGCAGTCCAGGTACGGGAGTTTGCCCAATTCATGGAAATCCGGCCGGGAGCCCGCGGTGATACCGGCAGAGCGGAGCTCATGCCTAAGGCGCTGCTGACGGTGCTGGTTCTCTGGACGAGAGAGCTCGTAAACCAGCCAGGAGAGGGCATCGGGCGTCGTGAGAGAGCCTTTTCAGAGAGTGAGTGGCAGGAAAGAAAGTGAAGCAAATTGACCTACCTGCCAGCCAGTGGTCGAGGGCTTCGCCTGCGACGTACTCGGCATCTGGCACGGCTTCAGAGCTGCCGTTTGTCTTCATGTGTCTTGCAAGCTGCAGGGCCACCGGCACCGGCTTGATTCCGTCCGACTCTGTTTCCATCGCCCTCGGTGTGGCTTTGAGAGCCCACTGCTGGGCGCCCGTCATGGTGATGAACCACGAGGAAAACACGTACTCCAACGCCTTGCTGGTCCCTATCCGCGGTGAGTGCTGACATCAAGAAGGGGAAGAGGCGACGCACGAGGAAACCACGCCATCAACAGCCCTCCCAAAGACGCAACCTCCTCCTCTGTTTGCCGCGAGCTCAAATAATACTCCATCATCTTCCGCTGCCCCTCCTTGTCCCCCAGCAAGTCCAGCCCGCCTGCCTCCCCAAACGACACCCTCGCCGTGATGTCCGCCGCCAGCCACCTCAGCTGCGGCCAAACGTCCACCCACCCCTCGCCGCCCTCTGCTACCCTCAACTCCTCCAGGTTGACTATGAACCCGTCGACCAGCTCGTGCAGCACCCCCTGCATGGCCTCCCCCCCAACGACAGGCGCAGCGTACACCCCGGCAACGGCCCTCCTCCGTCGGAAGTGCAAGTCGCCGCGCCGCGTGCTCACGAGGTTCTCCCGCCCAAACTGCTCTAGAAACACCGCGTCCCCGCGCGGCCGGTCCAGCCGTGGCACGTGGTTGTAGATGTCCCGCAGCGCGCGCGCCGAGGCGAAGCAGAACGTCTCAGGTCCGACGCGGACCGCGGGGCCGTACTGCGCGTGAAGAGCCTGAATGGTGGCCGTCCGCTTGCCTAAAGCTTGATGGTCAGTCTGGGGGGCATCGGCATGCTACGGGAGGAGGCTTGCCTTGGAGGTCGAACCGCGCCATCCAGAGGTCTGTGAGCTTGGCCCAGAAGGGGCCGGGGATGCTGGATCGAGACGACATATCTGAGGGAGGACACTCTGCCTTGTTAGAGGAAGAGAACGCAACTTAGGCAGTGAAATTATCCAGGACGAAGAGATGTGCTGTCATGATGTAGGCTGAACCCCCGACTTATAGGGCGCAGGTTGATTTTCCTCTCGTCATAAACACTGTTAGGTCCCAGTACGAGCCTCAGACATCCAGATGCTGCGCCGTGTGGGTCGCCCGCCGGCTTTCCGCCTGACCTCACCTTAGGTTTAAGCTGCCGAATATTGCCGTTAGCTTGGCCAGCCGGACTACGGTGACCGGGCTTCGGCCCTCGCGGGATCCGTGTCCTCGCCTCGAGACCAATCGACAATCACGGCCCCAGGCAACCTCTGGCGATAACCATGCTATTAGCAATACCTCTATCCGTGTCATCATGTCGTCGTGACGGGACCAAGCAAGCCTCATAACCCAAACGCCTAGCTCAATCATGTCTAACACATTCAGGTGACCCTGCTTCGTTTCGTCGCTCCAGCCAGGCCCGGCCTACATCGGCCCCCACGGATCACGGCCCCCCTAAGCGACAGCCTGCGACCCCGGGCTCCCGCCCCCTAGCACCTTGCTTCCCAGGCTCCGGCTCTCAGTCCTGACAGTCCCCATGCCCGGCACATGCCCACCCCCGGCTGAGGCATGCATGGCCGACAGCCGCTGCGTGACCACGTCCGGGTCCGGCTCGTCTCCGCCGATAAACGTCCAGCTCTCCTCCTCCTCGTCCGCGTCCGACCCCGCCGGTGCGTCCGCTTGTTGGCCACCCTTACGGTTCTTGTCGCCCTTGCGTTTGACCAGGCTCGTGGCGTACTCCATGTCGCGGTAGATGCATTGGATCGCGTTCTCGACACCGTTTTCCTGTCATCAGTCAGCAAATGCATGTTCAACCTGCTCCGTATCAACATGGCACTCACCTTGCGGATCTGCTCGCCCAGCACGCGCGCCTTGACGATCATGCGCTCATTATGCGTCGCCTCCCAAAGCGCGCGCGCGAAGCTGATGGCGCCCCACTTCTTCAGACAGATACCAACCCCGATATCCTCGACCCGGTTGCCGAAGAAGAACTGGTCACCGAAGAACGGACGAATGATCGTCGGAATGCCCGCCCGCAGACTCGCGCCCGTCGTGCCGCTGCCGCCGTGATGCGCCGCGGCATCAATCTGCGAGAACAGCCAGTCGTGCGGCGCGCTCTTGATGACATGGATCTCTGGCGGCATGACGGGTTCCTCACGCTTTGGCGCCGCCTCATCCGCCCCAGCTTCGTCCGCGCTGGCCACCCGGTCTGACCACCCCTTGGACAGGATGCAGCGCACGTCGGCCTTGAGCACCGCATCAATGACCTCCTGCGTCATCTTGGCCGTGTCGTTGACAATGATCGAGCCGAACCCGACGTACACCAGCTTCTTGTCATCGGCACGCGCCTTGGCGATGAAGTCGGTCAGTTCCTTCGGCGGCTCCCATTTGGTGGCCTCGTCCAGGAACCAGTATCCAGTGACGCGGATCCAGTCGGAAAAGTCGAGAGGCGGCGCAACGACTGACGGCGAGAAGTTGTACAGGAACGGCACCTTGTTCGGCTGCATCTTCTCCAGGTTCGTGTTGGGAAGCTTGAGCGTCTTGTTCCTCCACCGGTTGACCTGCCCTGCTGTCGCCTTCCAGAAAATGTTGTCGAACATGATGTACGTCATGTAGTTGTAGGCGCCGCCCAGCTTCGACTCGGGCACCACAAACGCGTGCGGGTACGCTCGCGTCCGCGTCCAGGGCATCGTGAACGCTCGGAAGTATGGGATACCCAGCGCCTCAGCAATGTGGATGCCTGCCATGGCACTCGGGCTTTCGATGAGCAGGTCCGATCCCTGGCACGCGTTCCAGGCCGACACGAGCAGCTCGTCCAACCAGCCACGGAACATTGAGTTCGCCTCCCGTATAAACGAAAACGTAAATGTGCCGTTCTCGATGCACAACCGCATCAGCTCGCCGGGGTCGCCCTCCACCTTGGCAAATTCGATACCATGACTCTCGATCCACGGCTGGAACTCGGCATGCGTCGCGATCCGCGGCCGGTGGCCCTCTGCCATGAGACCCTTGCACAGCGCAATATACGGCTGTACGTCACCTCGCGAACCGATAGTCAGGCAGGTGACCTTGAGCGACTGCGCAGGCTTGAAGTTGAGGAACGACGCTTTGGGGTCATCAAACAAAATCGTCGGCGCGTCGCTGAGACAGGATGTCTGCTCGGGTAGCTTGACCTCGTGGTCATGGAACTCGTCTTGTCGGGCCTCCTTCAGAGCCTCTCGCTCGGCCAGCGCGTACTCAGCGTCCTCCTTGTCCTCCTGGTTCAGCATGCCCGAGTTGTGTAGGAAGCGCGACCGCTCAACGCTCTTCAGCAAATGGCCGAAGCAGTCCTCGCGCGCGTCGCGCTGGCTGAACTCGAAGAAAACCTCCTCATGGCCGCGAATGACCAGGACCAACCCCGAGTATCCAAATCGGAATCCCTTCTCCTTGTCGACATTCTCGATATCCTTAAGAGGGAGGATGAGCTTGGTGCGGGTACCGGGCAGAAGGCTGCGGAAGCAGAGGAACCGATCGCTGATGTAGATCTTGCCATACAGCGGCAGCACCTGGAACAGGAAGCCGTAGTACGTGACCTGCAGCTTCTCCGTCTCGGGTAGGGCAAAGTGCGCACGGAACCGCTCCGTTGATACCTGGACTCTTCCCTCCGAATCCTCATACAGGTCCTCGTCGTCCGTACGCGTCTCGGGCGGTGCATCGTAGTGCTTCCGGTTGCCCTTCCACATTCCGGAGACCTTTTCGACGTAACCCATGGATTCGGTTGCCAACATGGAGCTCATGCGACGGCTAGAGCTGTTGAGATACTCTGCAAAGGCCCCAACCCGCTGCAGGGGGTATGCGCCCATCTTGGTGATGCTCTGGAGAGATGGGCCCTTGCCGTGGTCGTCGGCGATGGAGCCTGTCGTGGCGGCGTGCTGACCCGAGTAATTGGCAAGAGCAGGAGGGGCCTGAGGTCCGTGGACTGTCTTCTTAGACGATTGTCGCGTGCGAGATCCCGAGCGGCGCATGGTCGGGCTCTGGAACACGTCGCTGCGGTGGAGGATCTGGCTGGCGGACGCATCCTCGTTGGACGAAGCCGCCATGGCCGAGAAGCTGGGGTCTTCCATCGACGACTGCACGTACGAGTCGGACGACTCATTCTTGTCGACCGTTTGCCGCGAGTCTTCCAGCCGATTTCGGCTCTGCGAGCGGCTGCCGCTGAAGCTGCGTCGCGGGGACGCATCACGGGTGACGCCTGAGAGATCGAGACTTTTGCGACCAAAGACCCTGAACGCTTCCATGCTGGGCCTAGGCACATCAGCGCTGGGACGAGGGCTCGGTCCAAGAGGGCTGTTTGGCGACAAGGGGGAGAGTGTGGCCTTGACGGTCTCGGGTAGTCTGGCGATGCCGATCTTATCGGGACCTAGGCTGCGCCGGTTCGTGGCAACAGACGTCCGGCCAGAGGCTCCCCGACCGCCCGGCAACTCTGCGGGATCTTTTGACTCGGCCGAAGCACCCTCAAACATGATCTTCAAGACGTTGATGGCTTCCTTGCCGAAACTGAAGAATGAGAAGAAGTACTCGTCAATGGCGTACGTCTCGTCGTTGTCGATGACTCGGATTTTGCAAGTGTCGGCGAACTGCAGCATCTGGCTGTCCTCGATGTCGATAACATTCTCAATGGGCATGGAAATCTTGACGCTGTCACCGTCGTTGTGTGAACGGAAGATGACGCGCTGCAGGCTCTTGACCCATTCCTTTGCACTCGGGGCGCTGTCGGCGCGGAAATGATAGGTGCGGTGGCTTGTCGTCACGGAGAAGTGCAGACCGGCCTTGTCCTTGTCGGTTATGCTGGCGGAGATGCCGTAGCGGAGGTCAATCTGGCCACTGGGGAAGTAGACATTAGAGG
This sequence comes from Verticillium zaregamsianum, assembly GCA_002851755.1. Lineage (NCBI taxonomy): Eukaryota > Fungi > Ascomycota > Sordariomycetes > Glomerellales > Plectosphaerellaceae > Verticillium > Verticillium zaregamsianum. Next base: position 414,588 of record NMXM01000012.1, on the reverse strand, counting down.
GATCGCGGTAGTAGGTCAGAACGTCGCCCTTCATGCGGAACCAGTAGCGGTTGTACTTGGGGTTGCGTTTGCCGGACTTGGAGAGGTAACCGGACTTGACGACCTCGTGCTGTAAATCGTTAGCCTCCGTGCAGACAGCAGAAAGGGAGAGAAGAGCCTACCGCTTTTTTGGGGAGGTATGCGTAGAAACAAATATGTCTGGATGTTATGTACATGTAGCCTTGAAGAAGGACACTTTGGAGAAGCCAACAGGGGTATTCTGCTTCGCGTTAGTATGCACAAAGGCACCGCAGCACCAACGATCGGACAACATACCCTCGATAACCTCTTCAGGCTTCGCGAACTCGAAGATCTCGGCTAGCCTGAGCGCCAGTGGACTCGGACCAGTGTCGCTCGAGTCACGACGCGCCTGCTCACCCGTCAACCGGTCGAGGTCGAAACTGGGCCGCGAGGCAACATCGGCCTTGGCCTCAAGCATGCGGCTCATGACGGGGGCCAGCCTGTACTGGTCCTGATCCTGATCCTCCTCGGCGGATTCGTGCAGCGAGGACTGCGGTACGGAAGACTCGCTGGCGTCTTCCGACGGGGGCTCAAGCTTGGGCGATTCCTTCTTCGACCTGCGCTTGCCCAGGCGAGGGAGCGCCTGGAGGGAGCGCGCAATGACGTTGCCCGAGCCGGAGCGGCGATGACGGCGGTCCTTAGTTGCCTTGCCGACAATGGTCGTCTTGGACAGGTCGGCGTCGGGGCGATGCGAATGGCCCTTGCCCTTATCGTGCTTTGTTCGCGTGTGGTCCCCCGACTCATCGTCGTCGTCGCTCGACTGCCCTTCAAACCTGTCGTGGAAGTCGACGCGGGAGCCGGCAGCGGCGATGAGGCCGAAGATGCTCTGGTTCATATTCATGAACATGGGAGGCCCATTCTGGGTGTTGCCGGCCGGCATGAGGTCCTCTTCATCTTCGCTGTCGTCCCCGCCCTTTAGCCTCTCGGGTAGGTCCATGGCGTAGGTTTCGTTGCGGCGTTTCTTCTGAAGTTTCCTGGCCACGCGCTTCTTTGGGTCTTCGTCGGTCGGAGTAAGGGTGGGCTGAGCGGAATTAGGGCTGGCGGCGGAGGCGGGATGGAGGGCGGTCGAGATGGGCGGGAGGGAGGGATGTGTCGGCGCCATGACGGTGGTGGTGGAGGCGTGAGGTATCCGTAGGGAGGGTGTGTGATCGGAGAAAGGTCAGACGGGTTGGGCGCTGCGGCACGGCAGACCAAGCGCAGGCAGTGCTACGTGCTGGCACGGCAAAGTGCAGCAGGCACGCCACGGCAGGCTGGCTGACAGCAGAGAAGGCACGGGGTAGGATGCGAGGAGAGGGAGGGGAGGGGAAGAATCGCGTATCGCGTATCGCCAAGGTCGAGATGATCCGAAATGTCCGGGCGGTCGGTCAGTTGGTCGGGGTCGGAAGGTCGGACGGACGGGTGGTCGGTCGGTCAGGCGACAGGGCGAACGGTTGCCTGCTAGGCTGGTGATGGGTGACGGCAAATATCAGGACTGCGCTTCTCCATTGGTGATGATAGATCTGTTGAAGGTGGGCGGTGGTGGTGGAGGACTGATGAGTGTGGTCGAGCAGCAGTGGAGAGCCGAGGACTCAGACTCTGGGAGCTGGAGACGAAGGCGAGGAGAGATAGATGGCGGGGGGGAGGAGCCTGATGGTCAGCTAAGGGTGGGAGCCATCCGCTGCCGGACCGGGGGGGGAAGGGAGGGTAGCCAGGGCATTCTCGGGTCCTTGATTGGTCACAGGCGTCTGTGCCAGGGTCCCTGTGGGGGTCCCACCCCCTGTAACTGCCTCCATTTCGCATCGCGATAGCGATAACAGCCTGGAAGGCGGACGCCTAAGGGAGGTACCCTGGGCGCCTGGGCTGTCACTGCCTGGGCCAAGCAAAGCAAAGGCGCCAATGACGACAGCCGGACCCCACCCGTGCACCCCGTGCGCCAGCTACCTCACCACAGGTACCAAGGACGGTGGGCAGGTACTGACTAGGTGCCTCGTGCTGCTGGGCCTGTCACAGGGCATCCCGCGAGTAGCGTTCGCTATCACACGATCTCTCGCATGTGATGCTCCTACACTCTATCAGCAGGCTTTTCAACGTCCGAGGTTTGAAGAAGGCGTGCTTCGATGGTTATGATCTATCTACATGCGGTTTGATTCATGACTCTACACTAAGCCTCCGTCTCCCTCCCGCAAGTCATGTGGGATCATCGTATTGCGCGTTGGCCCCAAGTTGTGAGACCATTACCCCCAAGAATACGCCTGCTTAGTTGGTACACCATTCACGGTCTGTATGATGATGCACCACGCTTCGTATCCGAAACCGAGCACAACTCGCAGGCTCGGAAAGCCTCGCGAGGCCTGGACTGCGCCTCGCTCAAAGTTGGCCCCAAAACTATCCCACGGGCCACGCCATGGCAGGGATCAAGCCCCTATCCCCGCGGCCATCCCAGCATCGACTCCTCTCCACGAGATGATTCCTTCATGCGAGCCAAAACAAACAAAATGGCATCTACGGCATCACGATCTCGAGTCAATGTAGCCAAGGCAACGAAAGACGCAAACCCAAAAGGTAACGACTGGCTTCTGGATCTGGGCTCCGTCCCCATCCCGCCATGCCTCGCTCGATCATCCTCTGTCGTCACCAGGTCTTAGCAACTGTGGACCCCCTTTAGCTTTCACAATGTTTCCTTTACCTTCTTTGCTAACTACGATTCCACCGGTCCACGCCGGGTTGCCTGTTGGCCCTCGAAGACCTCCACACGAGGGCCATACTCGCAAATGACAAAAAGCTCTCATGAACGGCCAAAACGAACACGGATCAGCCTCAGAAGCAGCAAACCCTACTAAGACATTGCGGAAGAGACCCCCAGCCACCGAACCTTGGATGTCTCGAGCAAGCATGACAGCGTGCAAACATGAATCCTTATAACGCCCTTCGCTGAGCCAGCCAAAACAAGAGAAGCCAGGAATACATATCCAGACAACATTTCCACCTCCGAATCCGTTCTTCCTCACATCCATAACGTCAGCTTGCCGCTGCCGTTGCCGCCCGCGACCCAGTCCAGCGTCGGGTGGAAGTGAGCCACCGCCGGTACTGCAGTGATTCCGTCGCCGTCCAGCTGCGCGAGCTGTTCGCCGTCCGCAGCAAAAACATCTACAAACCTGTTCATATTGCCAATGGTGAACTTCTGGATTCCATCTCTTGGTTGGAGTTGCCACCTGGGCTTGAGAATAGTAACCCATCGGCCCGTCTGGTTGTTATGGCGGACTTGCGTTGCTGGCGCCATGTTTTCCGATCCGATGTCATGACCGGCAGCCCAGGTGCCTGAGTTTGTGAAGTCGTAAATCTTGATCGTGTCATCATACGACGATGTTGCGAGATGGCCCGCAGGGCTCCAAGAAGCATGTGAGACTGACAACCGAGACTCGTGCTCGCCAAGCAGAGCAGGATGGCGGAGATCGCCCTTTCCGCTGATCTTTCGCAAGTCCCAAATCTTCATTGTCCGGTCGAGCGACGCCGTGGCGACAAGATGCGGCTGAAGAGGATGCAGAGAGAACCCGCCAATCTTATTATCAGATAGACTCCAAGTCTCATGTTCGCCAGAAGGTGTGCGAATGTCGTGCCGGCCGAAGCCACCATGAAGTGTCGAGAAGTAAAGCAAGTTGCTGTCGTTGGTTGGCATCTCCATCGCGGACATAGGCATGTCCTCCATGACATCGTCAGGCGCAAACACCTGCACGGAGACGCCTTTGTCGAGGTCCAGCTTCCGAATTGTCGAGTCATAGGATGATGTATATACGGCATTGTCGTCGGCTGGCGAAAAGACGAAGGCTGAGGCCGTCTTGGTGTGGAACTTGAAAGCGCTGATGGCGGGGTCAGGCTCATCCCACTCCTCGTCCTCATCTTCGGGGGGTTCGGGCGCCTGCTGGGAAGCATCAAACACGCCAATCGCGCCTTCCTTATCACCGGCAAATACGACAGGCTTGTCTTCCGTTGGGTGGAAGCCGAGGGAGTAGACACGCTGAGGGGTGATCTTGATGGCTGCAACCAGCTTGTCAGTGTTGGACTACCACGTGAAAGGGAGGGGCAACGTACTGTTCGGTGCCCAGCCCTCATAAAGCTTCAGGCCATTCATGCGCAATCGGAGGTCCTTCAAGTCCTTGTCGGTCGTGTTCTTAATGTCATCCTCGGTGAATGTCCGTTGACCGGGCTGAGCGCCGCGGGAGAGTCCCTTGAGGCCCTGAAGACCCTCCAGACCAGCACTCCACTTCTTGCCCTCGACGAGTGCATCGCCGAGATTGACATCGCCAGATATGCGCATGCGCTTCGCTCGCTCGAGAGGTGATTCCATGGAGGTATCCTCGAATGCTCGCTTCGCATCGTCCTTCTCGGGGCCGAGGCCCGCAACGCGCGAGCTTCGACGCGTCGCGACGGCCGGTTCGCGTTTGACGGGGGCATCGCGTGTTCTTTTCGCTGGTCTCGAGGGTCGGCTGGGCGTAGGCTTGGAAGATGGGAGGATCTTGCTCGCAGTAGCTGAGATGTCTTTGAGAAGCGCCTGGTTTGCCGCAATGTTCTCCAGACGGCGCTTCTCGAAGGCGCTCATGGCGGCGGGCGCTTCCTTCTTTACGGGAGAAGGAGCAGGCTCATATTCAGGTTCATCCTGTGCGAGCTCGTCGGTGTCGGATCCTGACTCCTCCTTGTACTCTGGCTTCACCTCCGCCCTCCCCGTCGATCGTCTGGTGACGGGCATTGTCTTGGGTATCAGCCACTTCCGCATTGAACGCGAGAGTATTGGGTAAAAACGAGGAACAAGAAGGAAAAAAAACGAAGCGAGCAAGGACCACTTCTTGTATCGCAGGCCGAACAGCGGTGGATGGTAGGAGTAGGCAGCCGAGGGAGAGAGGCACAGATCTAGGCTGAAGCAGTGGCAGGCAGGGGAAAGATTGGAGACGCGTTAATTGAAATGGGTGGAGCGTGGCTGCCCGCGACGCGAAGTCATGCGCCAGCGCGTCATAAAGAGCTTATGTAAGACACCGAGACAGGGGTCGGTCGTCGCGCTCGTAGCTCGTTGTATCGCAGCAAAATTTCCACTGGAGCTCAAGAGCCACGTCCAGCTCCAGCGATCATCACGACGAACACACTATCAGCCATGACGACGATACTTCCATTCCTCTACCAGACGAGGACACTGCAACGTGCAGCAGCACAAGCGCCGCTTGCTGTCTCTTCTTTACGATGCTTCCACGCCGGTAGCCTTCGTGCTGATCGACGACCATCATCAGACCGAAACATCGAGAGCATCCCCTTTGAATGGGCCGGCGAACCTGCGAAAGAACCTCCAAGACATGACGCCGATCCTGACCATGAGAGCTCCGACCGCCGAGGCCGAGGCAAGCGCCAAACTTCGACCATCACCCCGACTGAGAAGCGAGCCTTCAACGACATTTTTGCTGATCTGGCAAAACGCACTCGCAATGGCGCGCGCATTCCCGGCATTGGGCCTAGTGCGTCGCAAGGCAGCCAGGACCGCACGATGCGAGCCCTGCGCGATGCTCTCGGGACTCGGAACCGGGAGACTTCTTTCGGAATGGAAGATGCTGAATCGACCCCCGAATGGATGCTCAAGTATCCTGCGTCGCTGCGCCGGTCAATTCGCGCTGCGCTCGGTCACCAGACACAGGTCCAGGAGGCCATTGTGGCAGAGGAGGACGAGCCAGTCGAGGTTGACCCCCTGGTTCAGGAGCAACTTGATGCGCAAAAGCAGGCCCGCGAGGCCGAGATTGTGCGATTTGACGCATTGATCAAGGAATGCCAGACGGACCTCGATGTTTGGAACATCCTGAACCAAGAAGTCTTCTCCATGATCGAGAAGCTTGGTGTTGCAGACGTCTCCAGCTCTGCTGCTGATCAAGAAACCGGGGAGAAGCTCGACATGAACCTCTACGGGCCCCTTTACTCTCAGCACCTCCTCCGCGCGTTGAAGGGCCTCGACCGAGAATTCGCTCGCTCCTCGCCTCTTGTCTTCAACCTCCTTCCCCGCATCCGCGAGCTAGGCTTCGCCTCGTACGTCCTCGGCGCCACAACCGGCTTCTTCAACGAGCTGGCCACCATCCACTGGCGCCGTCGTGGTGACGTTCGCGGCGTCATCAGCCTGTTGCAGGAGATGCAGCATGCCGGCCTGAGCTTCGACCAACGAACGCTGAAGCTCGTGCAGACCATCGAGGCCTCGCTGGATAACATGGGTGCCGAGACACAGGGCCCCTTCACCCGGGCGCTGGCCACCATGCCCGACTACAGCTTCGACGTCCGGGCGCAGCTGACCAGCCTGGTGAACAAGATCGCGCCTGCTGTGCGGGATGATCGGCCCTAGAGGCGAAGTGTTCGACCCATTGTTGAGCCAAAGAACCTCGCGAGCTATCCCTGTAACAATACCTGTACATCATGTAATCATCAGTATGCACCCTAATGTTAGCGGCGTGTAATATCATTGTCTCCATTCAAATGGGATGTCCCGGCCTCATTGCACTATACTTGCTTGCCTTGACACACAACCGTCAGGCATCATCCGGTAGGCTTCAGGCATGCTTTACCTTACTCAGACCAGGCCGTGGCTAGGCTAGAGGTGTGCGTATGATACCCGTCATTTGCGAATCGGATGGTCTGTACTCGAACGGAGGTCCGGAGGCCCTGAGTCCCTGAGCTGCCTGGTCTGTCCTCATGGCCGAGAGCACGGTATTCTAGGTTGGCTTTTCATCATAAGGTAGGAAGAGCAAACCGGCCGTTTCTTGTATCATCAGTTCATTTGTCACATTCAATCTCTACGCATCACATCGCATTTTAACCTCCTGCCATCATCCACTCACTGGAGCTCATGACGAGGTGACCGGCGTGCCCATCGCTTCCTTTGGAGACCCTTGCCCGGGCAACTCCGACAACGGAGGCGAATGCATCGATCCCTGAAGCTCTCTGACCTCCGCTTCTTGTGGCTTGTCAATAACCGGCGCCGCCTCCGCAGCAACCACCGGTACTCTGTTCCCCCCCTGGAATCGCATCCCGAGCCAGAAGACGAACGCCAGCAAAACCAGTCCCACGACAGGGCCGGCGACCGCGCCAGCGATCCAGGCCTTGCTGCCCCCTCCGTTGTGTTCGGGCTCAAACGCTGAAGCCAGGGTTCCTGTGGGATCTGCTGCCGCCGCTCCGGCCTCAGTGCCTATTTGAGTCTGGTACGTCTGGCCAGAGCTAAGTGTTGGACTCGGTGTCTCCGCCGGTACCGAACTTGACTCGACTACCGTCGTCTCCTCGTCGACTGTTCGATAAACAGTGTGCGCCGACCACCCCAGCCGACACGCGTAGTTCTTAGCCGATGGCTCGCCGAAAGGATACGTCTCGTAAATGGTCATGGTTTCACATGAGAAGCCATCGATACTGACTAGTCAGCATATACCCCGACTAGATCATAAAAATGCAAATGGGGTGCTCAACAACAGTGTCGGGAAACGTACCATGCCATGTTCTCATTATTCGCCATAGTGAGAAGGTTATAGCTACAACCTACACCCAACACGCAGGGTGAGGTGTTGCACTCCCCAGCGAACGTGCCAGAGGATGACCATGTGGTCCCTGATGACAGGGTGAGGCGCTCAACTAAGCATGTTAAACAGTTTCTTTGGCCCAAGAGGATTGGGACGAAGGGCTAACCAGCTGGGCCATCGAGGAAATATCCTATCAGTTGGGGGTCCTCAGCGTCATCGACGACGGCGCGTTGCTGGCATGCTGCGAGACACGCCACGAAGATAGCTGCCGTGGCTGCGTGTAAGAGGATCATTTGCCACGATATTACGGCCTGATTTCACATAGGGGCAGCGTACTGGGATGATGATGAGATTCTCAAGTTTTATGGGACGGACGCCACAAAAGAGCAATCTATACGATAACTCAACAGGTTAGGGGAGGACCAGTGCGGCCCATACGTATCATGTCATTGTCGCACCGCGTCGCTTTGGACGTGGCCTAGCCGGTGTATCAACGGATAGAAGCAGGCGAAGGAGCCAGGGAAACACAGAATCCACGAACTCTTTGCGTGACAAAACGCAAGATCAAGAGTGTCGACCTGTCTCACGACATTGGATTAAGTGGTTCGTGGCATGGCTGGAGCGGCTCTTTGGTGGTACGAGTGTTAGACACTCGGTTCCGCCGAACCCGGCCGATTCAGGCGTCCGAACGCACGGATCGACAGGCCTCTTGTGTTGTATGCTTGACCTGAGAGCTCCAGTACTGTGTATGAAATCTCGCTCTGGGAAGGGGGTGGCTGAGACCTTGGCTGGAAAGGAAAGAAAAAGGGGCAGGCCCGGGATTGACATGGAGCCTCTCCGATGGTGTGAGTCTCTGAGCGATAGAACCAGATGAAGGTGGCCAAGGTTACCTGCTGTCCATCAAGGCTCACCCAATCAGATGTATCTTGGTAGTCTGATGTCGCATCGAGTGTGCCACATATTACATTGAATAGGCAGGTAGGTGTCCAGCGGTCGGTCATCGGGCGGGTCATTCCGGTTGTCAGGCCGTAGAACACTGGAGTTAGCACTCAAACATTGGGGCTCCGTGATTTCGTGCTGCTCATTGGAGACTTGGCAGATCATTCTCCATAACGAAAGGTCCTTATCCCTCTAGCATCCTTCCGTCTCTTTGCCTCCGGAGCACTGCCAGATCTTTCCCTTCAATACTCGACTGCCCATCTGCCAAGTCATCAAGTTCGCGAAGGCCAAAATAACGTCAATCATGAGTCAGATTAGACGCTGGGTTACAAATGCGCGCCTTCCGCTGGTTTGAGGGTCTGCCTCTCTGGAATTCACCAAAAGTCCATCAGTTGGGCGAAGGACTCCTCGGCCCAGCATCCTCGGCAGCTTCGGCCGAGTGAAGACCCTATTGAACTTGCAACGTATGCTCTTCACTACCATGGCTACCTTAGAGTACACCAATGTTCTTTTCGAAACGTCTTTGTTAAGGACTGCCTGGCGACGCTACCTCGCGCAGCTTTGCGGTAAAAGCCGAGGGCGCTACTCTTGAAAGTCACCATGATCGTAAGGTACAAGCTGCTTGACGCTCGCCTCCTTCCACTTGGCAAAGTAATGTTGTTTCTGGCATCACAATGCGGACTCGAGCAAAATGTTTACGGGGCACTCCCTTCAGCTCACATGACTTCATTTGGGTGTAATATCGAGCGAGCACCTTGTGGACCGCATCCGTTCCTGGTATGTAGCTCGCAGCCCTTTGGTGGCCAAGACACAATCACCATGTCGATTTCTATCAGGGGTTTCCTAGCAGGGTTACCGACAGGGCCACAACGTTTCAGGGACGATCTCGGCCGCCCGCCCGGGTCAAGGATTATCCTCCTCGCCATGTCGGCGGCCTCAGATGCCACGCTTGGCAGGCGGCGAGCCCATTGATCTTTGTTGTGTAATTACAACAAAAATTTCATCCAGTCATTTGTAGTCCCGCTGGTTCGACAAAAGCACGATCGTGGAATCTCCATATGAGGGTGCAGGACACACAACGCTGGCGAGTCAGTGCCCCGGGGCCTGACAGCAGGTACTCGATGCTGGGCATGCGTAGCAGACTCCACAGTAATGCAATCGCGAAGGTATCACTTGCAATCGTGCTGGAACTTGGAGGGCCCTGAGCCCAAGTCTAATATCACCTACTCTCTAGACCTTGCGTTATGGCTGCTGGGCGGACACCCCGAAGCTTGGGCGATGATTATGTAGTAAACAAATTGTTGTCACGATTCAACGATGCGAGAAAAGGTAGAAGACGAATGAAAGTCTTGGGTGTATGTATTAGCATCGAGACCAAGCACTCGACTAGGAGTACTTTTAACCGCTAGTGACCTTTTGTGGCCACACATCAATGGAGGTTCGACGCTGAAACCATGTACAGAAATGGGGGAACAAACAACAGACACAGCCTGCTTCCAGCATTCATCCAACGCTCACAGAGCGTGGATTTTGGCCGAGCAGCACAGTTCTCTCCTCTAGCACGAGGGGAGCTTGGCGAGCTTGCCCTGGGCGCCCTGGCAGTTGGCGGTGGAAGAGACCTTGTCGCTCTTGCCGTTGCCCTTGGTGACACCCTTGTACTCCTGGCAGACCTTCTTGGTGCTGCCGCAGGAGTTGGTGATGGTGGCAACATCGCCGTAGTTGGAGTTGATGCCGACGAGGTCGGAGGTGATGCCGTAGGCCTTGACGTTCTTGACGACAACGTTGCGGGGGCCACCGTTGCCAGTGCAGTCACCGCAGCCGCGGTAAAGCTTGCCGGCGTTGACGACGGTGAAGCCATCGATGGTGACGGTGCCACGGCCGTTGTGCTGGACGACCTTGTCCTTAGCGTTCTGGGCACCGCCGCCCTTGATCAGGACGTTGCCGTTGCCGAGAGCGGAGATGGCGTCTGTTGGGATCTTTTGTTAGTATTGCGGCTAATAGAGTGCGGAGGAGGAAAGCAGCTTACCCTCGCAGACGTCACGGAACCAGACGTTGGTCAGGGTGCAGGCACCCTTGCAGTGGACACCCTCGAGCTGGTTCTCGCCAATGATGACCTGAACAGCGTGTTAGAAAAGCTTTCAAGTTGATATCAAGGCGGCAGTCAAGGGTGAAACTCACGTTGCTGAGGCTGGCACCGTTCTCGAGGATGAAGACGGCGGAGTCGGAGTTGGTGTCCTCATCGGTGTCACACTTGCGGCCACGGTCGAACTCCTGGTTCTTGAAGTCCTTGGAGCCGCTGATCACCGAAGGCTTAGCCAGAGAGACGATGCTTCCAGAGCGGGTGGGGATGTTGAGAGTCTGCGCAGAGGCGACGGCCGAGACGGCGGCGGTGATGGCGAGGGAGAACTTCATTTTGACGGTTGTTTGAAAGGCTGTAAAGCGTGTTTGTTGAATAAGGACTGCTGAAGAAGTCGAAGAAGTGAACTGTAGAAGCTGAAGTGTCTTGGTGTCTGGAGATCTTTCCTTTCTTCATCGAGAGCCTCCGTCGAGGTCTTTATATACGCGCCTCCCTCAAGTGGGCTCCATCGTCGCCGCCACCCGGCCATGGCGTTTGATTGACGGACAGACAATTTCCCAAATCGACTCGACTCCATTCACGGCCGAGTGGTGGTTGAAGCTGACGGCCTGGTTCATCGCTAGCCATCCCGCCGATGGGCTAACAAGCTCACAGGGACCTGGACAAGCGTTGTCACATCACTTTACATCGAACAACCTAGACTACAGATGGCCAGGGGCTCCCGACCAAGAGGGTGAGCTCCATAGGGGCTGGATTGGTGGAACCTGGGAGACAGTCTCCGCATAGAGATTTAAGGTAACCATGTTTGGGGTCCCGTCCTGTCTCATTCGCCCGGCACCTAAGCCCTGGTGATCCATCTCCGCATTTGGGCGACCCCCCGAATGGTACGTGAGTGCCAGGGGGACCCTCGTGGCTAACCCTGTCACTCCCTGTCTCTCCCTGTCGCGCTCTCTGGGATCCCAACGCATCCTGAGCCCGTCATCCGGTACTAGGCTCGGAACAATCTCCTGAGCTTGATTCAAGCTCGGGCTTCCCACTGCGGAATCCCCAACGGGACATGGCATCGGGGACAAGAGTTGAGCCCCGTGGTGGCAGACTCCGCCTGTGTGCCAAGTCCAGACCGTTCTCAGTAATACGAGTTATCGGGTTTGTGGGGGCCTCTCTGCCGGGGGCAAGCCGGCGACACAGATGTCTTGCTTTCCGGTGACCGATGAGCAGAAGAATTGCGGGCAGCGAACATTTTCACAGCACTTGCGGAAGGCCTTACTCAGGCAAGACACTCGATTCATGCCACCACTCTTCGAAGTAACAGTAGTAGTGCTAGCAGTCGCTCGCTCATCCGGCTCCCGCTTCTAGAAAGCTTAAGACCAGGGAACCTCGATACCCGCGGCAGAGGATCGGTGGATGCGATTGAAGCTTATCTGCGCAATTGCCACCCACCCACCCACATGTGTGGGCGAGGGCTCGGATGACGCCCACTTTCCACCCCTAAAACCCGCCATCGACTTCGAAACGCCCTCCAATTTCCAGTCCATGTCCCTCCCCCGGCTCCACAGCGGCGAGCTCGCCAAGTACATGGATATTAATCATTCGGTTCTGGGCCTCCTTGGCCGCCCCCAGCGTGACAGTGGCTCAGGGGGGTCCTGAGGCTGGGCGGGCCACCAGGCTTTGATGAGCACTCTTGGCCGGTCAGTACGATCAGGAACGGCCCCCAAACAGATTCATGATAGAATAGCATCAGGCGATGATGGAATGCTCGGAGGTCCAGCCGCGTTTCTGGCTGCATCTCCGGCGCCCCTTTCATCAATGCCGATGAAGTCTGTCATCAATGGTGCCTTGCCCACAAGTAGTACCTCGGGCGGTTCGGCTGGTGCGACAGCCCATTCTCCGGTATGACCGATGCACCTTGGCAAACAAGCTCACTCGGCCTGTCGTTGCTTACTCGGGCTCGCGCTCGCGCCGATGCCGGTACGAAAGCCTGTAATTTGAAGACATGGAGGAGAGCCTCCGGAGAGTCAGGCACCGGCAGCAATATGACCTGAATCCAGTCATCTGCCCACCACGCCCCTTGGATACGAAAGAAAGCAAAGTGATTCTCTCAGGATACCCATGCCCTAAGTTAATCATGTTGATGGAAGGGGGCCTCCAGTGATAGACGCATCCCCGCCGGGCGGAAGCAGTGCCGCACTGGATCGGTCTTGTACGGATTGGGGGCTCGGGGCTGCCATCTCGGCCGTCTCAACCTGGCTAGACACCTCAATTGGAATGCAACCTTTCCCCTCCATCTAGCACACATGATCAGGTGGGGACAGGTAGAGCACCTGAAGTGCTGGTCATTGACCTCATTTGGCGATGCTGCGTACCGATTAGGTTAGTAAGTTGAATGCCGGAGACAAACTTGTTGACACGCCGCGGGCAGAAATATCGCTGGGCTAACTCTTCATCACCAGCTGGCTCACAGGAGTAGAGAAGGGTACCTGGCAAGAGTGTGAGGTGAAATCAGGGGGCCTAGCCCGTGTTCATTACCGTACAAAGAGAAGAGGGGCTTGAGCGACCGCAACTCGAGTCAGTGGTATGGCATTCGAAGTCAGGTTCTGCGACGAGTTTACTATATGCGGTCGAGATCAATATCAAGCGTCGTATTGGCCTCGGCCATCATTGCCCCGGTGGCCTGCCTGCTGGCTGTGTCAAGGCGCCCGGAGACGGACTATCTCAACAAACCTTCTGCACCGAAGCAGGCATTGCCAAGTCCAAAACACGGGGTACATCTCCGCATTAGCTTGCCCAATAGGTGCCTTGGAGGAAGATGTGCTGTACGGGGTACATATTTTAGCGAGCTGCAGACGGGCAGAGTAATGCCCAACAGTATGGGGAAGGACAGGTCAACATGCAGAGTTCGGAAAGACCGGGAAATCCCTCTCTCGGCAATCAGGTTTTGTCTGCCCACTGATCCTGTCTCCTCGGAAGAACTCCCGGAACTTGCTGCGATCTTCCTGTATTGGGGATCGACGCTGGTCCTGGCGCTCTCTCAGGCACGGCTCTGTCACGATCATCGTTCGCGCGCGGCTAAATCAGCATAGGAAATGCCCCTAGCTAGCGGTTTATTTATGAATACTACGTCAGTATCTTGACGGGAAGATCGTGGCTTACTATCCACCAATCCCCTCTCGACGTTTTGATGTCTCACTTGTAGGCACGCAGTAGAGAAAAGAATTAACGATCATCACTTGGTCGATCTCCCAGGCACAGCGAGGCTAACATGCTGGACGACAACTCGCGCCCAATTCCCATCAGCACCGCTAGGGCCTCGAGGCTGTCAACCGCTGACCAGATGAATGATCACATCAAGGCACCAGAAAAGTGTGACAGGAGCGACAACAAGAGTGCGCGGATCCTCGATCACCACCGAGATGTGAGGCCTGAGATTACTGCTGCTTCAGGCCGTCGATTAGGGGTGGTGTTTCGTGTCCTTGAGGTAGCAATCGGATGGCGCCGGTGGATGGATGCAACATAGACCGGGACAAATCTTGGGGTCTGCCAACCACTCCACTTCTGTCGATACGAATCATCAACGGATACAGGTGACCAAGGGCCTGGCTCAGCTCTGGTGCGTACGACCAGTTATTGGAGGAAATTGAAAATCCAGATTTTGTTGAGGACACCTGATCAGAACAGTCCGACGACCTGGCTCCTTGTCAATAATCAAGTCCAAACCGCTTGGCCTTGCCCTCGACCAAGTAAACGTGAACTTCAAATAAAGTGATTCGGGTGAGTTCTGGTCCTATTGTGAAGACTGGGCGTGGACTCATGCGTCTCTAATAGGACCCGGCAACGTATGAGGTTGCTGGGGATGATTTTATTGATTAGCTTTGTACTACACAGAGCGCTGCCTCCTTAACCACCACATTTCAAATCGACAGTTTAATCGAAGTCAATCACACCTGTCGCCTTGGCAAGTGACAATGCTTGGTGGTTGACAGGACCCGTGCAAGTGGAAGTCAATGTCAAGCTTCCGCCCAGTTACCCCGGATTTCTCACAGGCATCATTCAACTCTTGTTTTGTGGGGGTGCACCAGGAAAGTCATCTACGCCGAAAGTTTAAAAGACTGCATCGTATTTAAGTTCCGGCCCCTCCCGTCCCCCTTCCATTTGCAGTGCCTCGCACCGCACCCTCGTTCGTTGAGGGTCCTTGCGGGCTGGGCTTCGGTGCCGATGCCGAATGCTTCTTGGCGCCAACGATTGACCTCATGCAGAGCGCCCATTTCGTTTTCTCCCAGGATGCGGGATGCATCAAAAAGTCAGTTTCGCTCTCTTCACTTGTAAGTGCTGCGCAACCCTCGAGGATGAGCGAAAAGGGCTGCGATGAAAGCTATGCCAGCTAGCGCCGTGGATGCCGCGAAGGCGTACTTGATGCCCTCGTAGTAGACGAGCCGAGCTGGAAGACGCACTTCTGCGGGTGCAGCTTTGAGTGCTGTTACTGAATGGCGGATTTCATCAATGAGCTGGTTGAGAAGTCAGCCGTGATTAGAACCGCGGTCTACCTTTGCCGTTGCAGAACTGAGTGAACGCAAGCTCGGGCTTTGGAAACAATGATAACGTACTTGAGCCTTGTTGGGTACATCGCCAAGGACTGCAGGCAGTCGAATGCTCAGGGTCGTTTGAACAATGGCCGAGGTGATTGCGACTCCCCATACGGTTCCCAGAGAGCGTACAAGATAGACGGTTGATGCTGAGACTGCGTGGTCTGCGAAGACGTGTTAGCAAGAGATTAGCCCTTTGTATGGATCGGTGGGTATGCGACGTGCCAGCATGGTCGAATGAGGCCAGTGTGGTGAAGAGAATGGAGGGGTATATGATGCCCTGGCCCATATTCGCCGGGAAGATGTAAACCAAATACTTCCATTGCGAGTCCTCAAACTGCAAAGACGTGACGAGGCTGTTCCCGAAAAGCATCAGCAGTGCGCCGAGGCGGACGAGCCAAATCAGCTTGCCCCAGCGAGACATAACGACGCCAGCCACGAGCCCTCCTAGTGGTGTAGCGAGAGAAGGAATGGCGAGCCTGGCGCCCGCCTTTGTCGCCGAGTCGAGAAGTACCACCTGGAAGAACAGTGGCAGCATGAACAGATACTATTCGAGGGCTTAGCACAACCAGGCGTGGCGATACGAGGAAACACCACAGATCTACTCACCGCGTATGCAGCGAAGCCAGCGCAGACGTTGGAGATCTGGGTCAGCACGGGCAATCTGCCTTTGAGCATCCGCAACGGGATGACTGGGATTGCTGTTGTCCTTGCCTCAACAAAGAAGAACAGCGCGAGTAGTATGACGCTGCCGACAAGAGTCCCGATGACCACAGGACTGCTCCATGGCAACTCGTTGCCGCCTAAGCTCAGACCTATGAGCTGCACTGACACAGCAGTCACCAGGAGCAGCGCCCCTGACACGTCAACAACGGCCCACACGGCCCTCAAGTCCTTCGTGTCAACGTCGAAGCCGCCCTCAGGATTCTTGATGACAAAAGCCCCCAGCAACAGCGCCACGAGTGAGATCGGGACCTGGAGGAGGAAGCACCACCGCCAGCCGATGTAGTCTGCGATAGTGCCGCCGAAGGAGGCTCCTGCTACGGCGCCGAAGCCGAACATGCCGTTCTGCATGGCTTGATACATCCCTCTTTTACGGAAAGGGATCATATCGGAGTTCACGATGGTCGCTGCACTGTCATCAGCTCGACATCTTGCGGAATGAGGGAGAACAGACATACCCATCGTCATGAGCCCTCCTCCGCCAAAACCCGTCAGTGCACGCATGCAGTTGAGCACCACAATGTGACTTGCCAGTCCACAACCGAGGCAACCCAGCCCAAACGTGATTGTGCTGACAAAGAAGCATATTCTTCTGCCAAAGATGTCCGAAAAACGTCCGTACAGGGGCTGGAATGCGGTGCTGGTGACCAGGTACGACGTTGTCAGCCATGATGCTGTGTTGGCGGCGTCGAATTCGGAGCTGATGATGGCGTAGGTGGCAGCTGTAATGGTGCCGTCGAAGCCGTAGAGAAAGACGTTAGACATGATAGCCAACTCAATCCATCCAAATCCCGAGGGTGGAGTCCAGGCATCTCCGACCTCTGCATCCGGTGCGCGGAGCAGCGGCTGGTCTTCACGCGGAGAGGGCGAGGCGTCCGTATCGTTTGGTTCGTCGGCAGTGAGCGTCCCCGACGGCGGTGGAGAGGGACGGGACCCATCACCAACTTCTTCGTCGCCTAGACGGGATTGAGGCGATCTGCTCATGCTGGGCACAGTTCAGCGATTCGAGGTCGACGCGAGACAACTCCGAGGCCGCTGTGTGCCGGGTCGATGTGCTTTTTGCCACGGTGTTCAGCTGTGAGTCGATGAACGGTTGTAGTGATTCTCAGACCTTCGGTCGGCGGTTGCGACGGCGTGTGTATTCGGAGCTTGGACCTGGCGTTGTGAAGATTGGATTTACCTGCGGAATTCCCGACATCTTCAAGGCCGTGAATTTGCAGCAATGACGCCCTCCTGGGCAGCCAAATGCTGCAGGCGAGGACTAGCCTTGAGCACGCCATCGTGGGGGTGCATCTTTGGCGAGCCCTGACAGAGACGGCGGCTCACAATCTCGTGCATCCTATGTAGGGCCAAGGGCGATGACGTAGCGGCGAGCTTTTCAATTCAGGGGCGTCAAATGGATCTGATTATCTGGTCAGGGCCAGGGGGAACATGGAGTATCGCGAAGCACGATCGCGTCTGTGGAGGGTCAATTCGGTGCGACGCAGCAGCATGACTGCCCATAGTGCTTGTGCGAGCAGCCGACGCTAGCATTGGACGAACATCAGCCCTATGCCTGTGATTTGACGGGCCGAAAATATAAATGTTGGCGACCTATGATCAAAATCAAAACGCATGCGGACGTCAATGTCCTCACACCCAAGGTAAGGCAGGCTGCCCAGCGGATTGATCAACGACCAGTAAGCACCAACTGTACTCGAATTGGATACGAACCAAATAAATAGCGGGTGAGAATGACGCACTTGTTTACCATGAGGGAACAGAGGCCATGTGTTTGCATGAGCCGCCCGGGAGGAGCCGAGCACCAGCCCATCGGTCAGCGCAGCATATAGGTGATCATGAAGCTCGTGACATGCGCTCTCAGGACCATAATCGGTACAGTTGATTCCATCACCAAGAACATCGAACACCAAGCTTCGGTCGAAGGATCGAACCAAGCACGGCCCTCCAAAGAACAGCCCAACCGTTGCCTTTTGAATCGTAATCGAGGCGGTGATGGATGCACCGTGTTCCTGTACAATGCTGCATCTCTGGCCTGACGCCGAAGGACACTTCAACCCTGCGTCTGTCACATGTTAGTCGATGGCCTGCATCCAATAAGTCTTCACAGAGCTCCTGTGGTCTTGTAAGCCCCTTGGTCTTGCATTCCGAAGGCTGGCGACGACCTCGTTTCCCCGCAATCCCTCCGTCAACTGTCTCACGAGTCGGGCGGCGGCACGACCGGCATGTCCGTACCGCAGGGAAACGATTGCGCGCAGAGAGAGTCACGCGCGGCCGGAGAAGCAGGCTACTGACTATCCGTGCCTGAATCATACGAAGTAGGTCTGTGCAGGCATTCAATTGAGCACAGATTGGGAGGGCGTTGGCCGTTGGATTTCTGTGGCACCCAAATCGTCTACGCACTGTCAGCGTCACCGAGCTAATGTAGGTGGAGGGCAGTGGTCGAAAGCTTCGCGCGGAAGTGAGGGTATACTCATGTTCCACCAAGGGCATGTGTCACCTGTTCGGTACTCGTGATGACAAGACCACATTACTACGATGACCGTGGTGCGTCTCAACGTCGACGGATTTGTACTAGGGCACGTGAAGCGCCAGCCTCTGTGGGTAGCTGAGTTTACACAGCCAGGCCAGAACAACGCCGTTTTGGTAGTGGATGCCAGCTATTTGAGCTGCTAGCAGACTGACGGATGCCATCGACTGCATGTGGCGTCGTTCCGCAGCGTCAGGAGAGACCTAGCCTCGGACTTCCCGTGACGACCACCGAGCAATAAGCTCGAGCTGGGAACGGCATCAGAAAGGCCGTCAATATTTAAACCAGTCCGATCCCCTCACCTGGGACAATTCTTCTCGTGACTTGCATACATCAGCACGAAATTATTGTGTCTAAGGACGTCCAACTACCACTTCATCTGCGGTTACAACCCACTCGCACCGAATCAAAAGCTCGCACACCAGACTGCGATCCTCAATCACCTTATACCAACACTTGTATTCGCTCGCACCAACCTCAGAACAAAATGTGCTTCGGCAGCTCTCGACGTCGTGGCCCTGTGATGGTCGCGCCAAGGCCTGTCGTTCTCGGCCCGAGACCTATGTTCGCCGGTCGACAGCCCAGGGTAGTTCATCATGTCCACCACACTGGAGGCGGCGGCGGCGGCATGTTCGGTCCTCGAAGGGGAGGAATGGGTAGGATGGGTGGCCGACGGTGCTGAGACAGCACAGGCCATGCCAAGAGAGGTCATTCGAACGTTACCAACTCGCCGTGTAAAGATCGAATCAAGAACAAATCACGTAACTGGCTGCATTGTTTGTCGTTTGGTAATGAGATGGCTTGTCAAGACACCTACCCTGTCTTTTCCTCAATTGGAGCTGATGGGCTATCTGACGCACCACATATAACGCGTCTGCCGAATTTGAAATGGGAAAATGGGACGTTTTGGCTGGCAAGGAAGTTGCAAATGACGAAATTAGTCATGATACTCCGATACACCAAGCGGTATCCAGTGTCCCTAGTGGCTGGGGCTCTACAATTCTGTTGAATCCCGAATGTCATGCGGCTCATCAAACCTTTCCTGCAGAAGGATGATCGAGGGGTGTCTTCTAAAGCGGGCTGTCATTGAGGGCCAAGTGCTGTTGCTGGTGAAGCTAGTAGCTGGGTAACGGAGCGATGTTTGCCCCTCAGGTCTAGGAACAAGATTCGGGGGGTCTAAGGTAAAGAATGGGATGCTCTACGCGTGATAGACCTTGGTCTTGCCAGCTAAATGGTCTTGACTTTGACAATTTACCTCGGGCTGGAATCACCCAGCTTTTACAATCATGCCTTGTGGTACACTGCCAATGCCTTCTTAATCTCGATTTAGTCCTCGTAACTGAAAGACGCCTTGAGTACAAGGCTGACGACGAGACTCTTGCATAGCACTAACCACCCAGTGACCTGCTCCTTGTTGTCCATGAGCTTTGACTTGAATTCATCATTGTATTGGATCAGATCCTGAAGCTTGCTGTTTGCCCACATGTCCGTTTTGTTGGCCGTGCTCGCCCCGGCCTGCTTCACAGCTTCCTCAAATGCCTCGACCGATGCCTCATCAGCTTTGCCTTGAATCTCCTGGGGTGTTCTCACCGCCTCCTCTTCCGTATCAATCACGATGACAAAACCGTTGACGGCAGACTTGACCGTTCGCCCTACCTTGGCCGCTTGGGCATTGACAACCTCTATTTGCGCCTGGAAACTCTCGAGGTCATTGCAGTTCAAAAAGTACCAGCTACAGACCTTGGCCCTGTTGACCCTGGTATCATCGCTGTTGCGCCCTGGGCCATCACCGAATAAGGCTTCTGACGCGGCTTGGGACTCAGGTGGAGTTTGTGTCCCGGTAAAAGTCTCCCGAGAAGATGATACCCTGCTGGTCAGGGGGCGTCCAAATGCCCTTAAGCACCCGGATGAACTCGTTGCTACAGCCACCAGACGCCTACGGACGAAAGCTCAACCTTGAACCGCCCGCTGACGATGTTGACTGCGATGCGGCCATTTCTATAAATGTCAATGCATGCTGGGAACTCGTTTGGCAGCCGCTGTGGGATTTCAGACGCCTGGTAGGATGGCTGCTGTGATCCTGATGCTTTCCATGCTACTGAGGATTGCTCGGGATAAAGACACGGCCTCGTGCTGTTGTACTGCTCCAGAAGATGCCAGAAATAGAATCTGGGTCAATATATGTTCGATATCTGCCTCTTCCGCCGCTTTGGCGTTTAGGATATTTCTCTCCAAGTCCCAGTTAGTCCGTGGTGGTATCTGACCTATCACCAGACCACGAGATACATTTGGCACGCAGTACCTGGACTCTGCCAGGCAATGTATGGGAGGTCTGATGAAGATTAAGATGAGGAGTGAGCAGGCATACGCAAAACGGAAACGCTCTGTTCCACCATTCAATGGATGAGTCTTTGCAGGCATGTGACCCAGTGGTGAGGTCGCGAATAAGGCAGAATTGATTTACGTGGAGAACCCAAAGCCTTGGAAAAGACTGACTTACGTTGCTAGTGCAGCACCTGATACTTTCTTTCGACATCTGCTTCGTGTTGGCGTCTTATACCATGCCGCATCATCCATCATTTGAACAAACGGCGCTCCACCCATAGTACTCAAGCTCGCTTTCGCACTCGTCCGATGATTTAATGTTCAGGTACTGGCTACTTTACCCCGCACTGGTGGCCCCTGACGTGCGGCGTTGGCTACCAAGCCTTTTACATCTTTGCGGCATGGACATCACTGGTATCGGCAGTGATGTCGTTTCTACCTCAATTGCGTCATCATTTACCTATCAAACAAATCATCGCGTGGGGGTGTTATCGGGAAGATATTGGAGAAGGCGATCGTCGTCCGCCGCTTGACTCCAATGCCGAGGAACGTCAGAACAGGGTTCGATGAGGTGATTAAAGTCTGTTTTGGCTGATTCGCGGACACATAGCAGCCACCCATTGACTCCAATAGAAATCGGGCTACGAATGACTCCTCTAGCAAACCGGCGTTGGAGAACTTCCCGAATGGACCAAAGACTGTCCGATGGGTTTCTCGTCAGGTTGGCGAGGCCTCCGCCGCGTGTGCGAAGGAGCGGCAGTTGAGGCGGGGTCAGTCTAGCGCGATGCCAAGTCATGTCAAGGCGTTGGGATGCTGGAAGACCCTTTTTGCATGAGGAATTGAAGCGTATGCGAATGTTTCAACATCGGGATCGTGTGAGGTCTGACCTGGCTGTTTAGGGAAAGCGTTTAGGCTAGTGGAGGGTGCCTGAGCACCTCCGGCCAGTGCGAGGAAAATAAGGGGTCTAATAGGGGCAAAGTGCAGCAAATCGTCTGGAAGGTTTCTTTCTGCACGAAAGATTGATGAGGCAGAAAATGGGACGTCGGGGGGAAGCATGGCAAGCTTTCAACTACCGAATTAGCTGGCGAGGTGTCGCCATCGTGGCTCGTGGTGATGCTGGAGGGCCATGGGTGTGGAGGTCAGGAGAACCCGGAGATTTCAGATGATCGACACGGCCACATTGACTATTACACCTTCGAGCGTGGACGCCAGGGCATACCAGTATTAGACTGAACAGGGATTTGATGTCGTCATGCCGGATCGTATTCCGCGAAAGCTTTGCCTGCTTTGAGCTCAGGTTGCGATGGCGAGCAAA
Organism: Verticillium zaregamsianum; assembly: GCA_002851755.1. Taxonomy (NCBI): domain Eukaryota; kingdom Fungi; phylum Ascomycota; class Sordariomycetes; order Glomerellales; family Plectosphaerellaceae; genus Verticillium; species Verticillium zaregamsianum. Next base: position 392,534 of record NMXM01000012.1, on the reverse strand, counting down.
TTTGGGCATGGGCAGAGACTCAAGAGAACCGCCAAGCCGTGTACTACGTGTCCAGCTGCGGGAACCACATTCTTTGCTTTGCTCCCGTATGACTCTCCTCTTTGAAATCCCTCCCATTGATCCCTCTATCAGCCATACCCGAAAGTCGCAGCAACACCCCTCACGCGCGATACTGCCAGCTTGTCAAAGAAGCAGCCATGTCCGAGAACAGCCTGAACACCGGCAGAGACAAGCATGTATTTGTTGGACATGAGCTAGATCGATCGCCTGAATCGTCTGCACAAGGGCGCCATCCAAAACCTGCCGCCAAGTCGTTGCCTGCATCGGCTGTGAGTTGTCATTCCTGTCCGACCAGGGCGTGGAATGGGCTCTTCGCCCAATTCTGATCATTCCTTTCCACAGACAGCACTACCAATCGGTGCCTTTGCGACAACTTTGACGACACTGTCTCTAAGTTTGATGGAATGGCGAGGAGTTACCATCACCAATGTCTATGTTGGTAACTTCTTTTTCATCGCAGCGCTGGGGTTGCTTATATCGGCTCAATGGGAGCTCTCTGTGGGAAATGGATTTTCCTATACCGTCTACAGCGCCTTCGGTATGTTGTGATGTGTCTTCATCCCCCTCACACCCGCTAAAATTTGAATCTGTAGCTCTTTTCTACGCTGGTTACGCTGCTATTCTGACCCCTGCTTTTGGCATTGCAGCTGCGTATGGGGACGACATTGCGCAGCTCAACAATGCACTGGGCTTCTTCATGACTTGTGAGTATCGATGACTCCACGGAACGATTATTCATGGCAGTCAAGCGAAGATTGGGCGACAAGTCAATGCTGACTTCATCGCAGTATGGTCCGTCTTTGTACTGCTTTTCCTCATAGCCTCTCTCCCGTCAAACCTTGTTTTCATTCTCATATTTGCATTCGTGGAGCTAGGCTTCATTTTGGTTGCGGCGAGCTATTTTGCTGCTGCGGACGGAAGTCAAGCAGCGTCAGTGTCCTTGAAGAAAGCTTCAGGGGTATTCTGCTTCCTCGCTGGTCTTGTAGGATGGTGAGACTCTTTACACAATATTGCTGATTCCACTTGTAGTACTAACTCGGTGGCACAGGTATCTCACGCTGCACCTTCTGATTAAGGACGACCTCTACGAGCTCCCTCTAGGCGATACTTCAAGTTATTTCCCGAAGACTCGGAAGAAGACCTAAGACCGGAGTCTTGAGCAAGGAGCTACATTGTGATGGGCAACATGCTCGATGCGGGTGGTGCTGGCCGTACGTCATTCTTTAGGTCGGGAGACGTTCGGTTCTCTGAAGCCCCAGATTGTACCCGATAGCATATCCAGTCAAGAGCCCATGAAAGCTTTACCAGTCATACGGCGCAACCAATGTCGGTACTGAAACGAACAGATTCACCAGTCAAAACTGTGGTCGATCAAGATCCAGAAGAAGTGATGTTTACCACGGTCGGCCTCACGCATCAGGCTCGAGCGCAGCGTGACTTTGGGCACATGTCATCGTTTCGCTGTTATTGAACACGACGTGACGGATGCTGCCAATGTCGCCATATTCAGCTGTTTCAGCAGCCATTCATGTTCCTAGTTACGATATTACCCACAAACTATGTTTAATCACTCGGGTCGGATTTCGGCACTGAATACCCCACCCCCACGCGGTCAGGCGTCAGGGTCCAGCGAACTACGCCATGAGGATTCACACGACATGCGGGTTGTCGGTCGCAGCGAACCAACCGATTAGAGACGATTGATCCATGGCGACTGGCCGCATACAGCCCCTATTCAGGTGTTATACTGACAATACAACATACTGACCCTTGATGGGCTGCTTGTACCTGCTACTTCGGACGAGTGAGAGACCGGGTGACCCCATCATAGCGTCAATGACATCAACCACCGTGGGCCATTCTTGTGCGGGCAGTGGACAAGCGGGGGACTGACTGGCTCATCTGTGGAGATCATCACGCCACCATGATTGCGCAGTCGTGCCTGACGATCACGAGCCGGCATGCTCTGTGAGATAACCTCTACCCAGAACTGAGCTGTAAGTGCGTTATTAAGTAGGGGTGATTAACCTCTCGAAAACTGAAGTTGGCCGTTCATCACCAGCGCTCCGTCTTCTTCAACACGAAACTGAAACATTATTTACCTTGCAACTGAAACAAACTTTCATCCACTTTCTTCGAGATGGCCACAAACGGTGCGCGGTCCACTGATCCGGCGGTATACGATGAGTACAAAGCCACGTGGGCCACGCAGCCTTCCTCGGAGAGTGAATGGATTCAGCGAGCCAGCGATGTCTCAGCCGTGCTTGCTAAGGATGCTGGCGTTCGCGAGCGCGAAAACAAATCCCCACATGCAGAAATCTCTCTCTTGAAGCACTCTGGGCTTCTCAAGGTGCTTGGTTTGGAGAAATATGGCGGTGGTGGCCAACCCTGGAGTGTTGGCTACAAAGTGATCCGCGAAGTGGCTAAAGGCGATGGGTGAGTAGCAAACATGTGCCCTCTTCGTTTCACCGTTTTCTTCGTGGAAGAACAGTTGAGCTTCAAGAGTACTGACATATCCAGATCTATTGGCATGCTTCTAGGCTATCACTTGCTCTGGTCTACCACGGCCAACGTCGTCGGCACGCCCGAACAGGTGGACCGTGTCCAGGATCTCATTATTTCCAACAACTACTTCGTAGGCGGGGCTGTCAATCCTCGTGACAGTGATCTCAAGATCACCTCAGACGGCGACAACATTGTCTTCGATGGCTTCAAGTTCTTCAACACAGGTGGCGTGGTCTCTGACCTGACGGTCTTGGAGGGCGTATACGAGGACACAGGCAACCACATTTTCGCTTTCGTCGAAACCCGTCAGCCAGGCATCCAATTTTCACACGACTGGGACAACGTCGGTCTGAGATTGACCGAATCTGGGAGCGTGAAGATTGACAAAGTCAGTGCCCCGTGGACTGACGCCCTCGGCTGGGACGTGGCGAAGAAAGAGCCAAACCCCGATGTGCTCGGGATTCCTTTCGCGTCATTGCTACTGCCTACGTAAGGATATCCTCAGATAAACTCTCCAGCCTCAATGAAGAGATACTAACTCCTAGGGTACAGCATCCAGCTCGTATTTAGCAACTTCTACATCGGAATTGCATGGGGTGCGCTGAACGAGGCAAGAGACTACACAAACAAGTCGACCAGAGCCTGGCCATTTGGTGGAGATGTGAGTTCCCCTAGATCTTAATCCCGAATCCCTGCCTCCAATACGGTTGCTTGAGTGAGCGAGGTTGCTTTCGGTTCTGTAGGCGATGAATGAAGCTGACATGGCGATTCAGAACAAGGAAAAGGCTGAGGACGAATTTTACATTCTTTCCACCTACGGCAATCTCTTCGCACATCTCCGTGCCGCCACCGCACTCGCTGATCAGGCTGGGCTGGAGATCACCGCTGTTTACAAGAACTCTGGAGATGCTACCACTCGAGCCAAGCTGACGGCGCAGGCACGTGGTGAAGCAGCTGAGTGGGTGGCCAGCGTGAAGGTGACCGCCACCGATATCGGCTTGAGAGTCACCTCTGGTGTTTTTGAGGTGACGGGTTCCAAATCGACTCAGAGGAAGGTGGCCCTGGATCGCTTCTGGAGGGACATCAGGACGCACTCGCTGCATGATCCTGTGGCGTACAAGAACCGCGAGCTTGGACGCTACGTACTGCTGGGCGAGATACCGGAGCCTACATGGTACACCTGATAATGTTCCTTACGGAGTCGCCGCAGCAAGAATCAGCAGGTAATCCACTAAAGACCCAAAAAGGGCCAGGCACAGTCTATAATATCGAACGAGTTTGGTGCGTAAACTGAACCAAGTTTGTGTGACAAAACTACCATAATAGGTGGAATGAGCCCTCGTGCGGTTGTTGAGGTGGCGATGCTCAGAACATGATGTTGTCATCCAACAATCCTATGAGCTGCTGATTTCCATCAAACCAGGCACCAAGGTCGGTACCGAGGTTCTGGGGAGGTGGATCATCCGCATTTGCAGATTGGTTATCCATCCCGGCTTCCCCATCCAAGTCGAACCCAGTCAAGTTGAAGTCGCCCAGGGAGTCTACCTGGGTACTTTCCGAGCTCGTCGTCAAGCTTCCAGGCGGCCACAATGCAGCCATCATCGAGTCTACATAATGCCGCGCAGCACGGCTGAGCAGTTTGTAGAGCCGATAGGGGTGCGTTGCTGCCGACTGACTGGATGGCATGGTAGGACTCGACTCGTTCAGATCAAGTTGCAGTGAAGCGGCGAAGCGATCCAGACGGTCTAGGTCGGCCATGTCCAAACGTTGCACCGCGTTGGTGAAAAGTAGACTGAAGGGAACGAATGGGGTATATACGATGGCCCTGTGCACAGAACAGCAATCAGCTTGGTTTTGATCGTCAGGAGGGTGATGCAGCTGTTTCTAAGAGAAAATACTACCAGCACTCGGTGTACGGATCGACTCACCAACTGATATATCTGACCACAATTGAAGGGTCTACTTTGCAGGCGCGGATACCCTCCATACATTTCTGATGAATCTCGAATACATTCCGCGCCGTAGCCAGGCACTCGTCTGAGAATCCAGTCGGTGAGGCGGCTGGAATAGCTCGGAGGATTAAAGCAAGTAATGAATTCTGACAGCAGAGATCACACTGAAGGTAAACGACACGCATTGGGTCAGGGTCAACATTATTTGGCGGTCTGTCATTCTGGGATAACGGTCAGCGTGGCTGTCTTTTTTGGTGTAATCTTTGAACGGCGGGTAAGGCCCATCATCATACCGCCATCTCAGCATGCGTTTCTTCGATCAGTGCTCGTAGCTCTGTAGCCAGTATCTCGGCTGCGAGTCCACGTTCCGCCGGGGATTTCGACAGACCCACGGGCCCATATAGCTGGTCGTAGATTCTCCCATGTATCCTCCCAAGTCGGATGGAGCGTGGCGCCGCGTCCCATGCTGTTACAACATCATCGTCTCGGAGCGTCGTAGATCGGCCGAAGCGCAGAGAAAGCCCCTTTTCTAATCGATAGACAGTCCAGAAGAGGGTGTCCTGAGTTTCTTGCAGAGACTTGTCAATTGTTGGAGGGCAGGAGCCGAGACGGTGGTAACCTAGCGTCTGACAAAGATTCGCGGCTGTCGATATGAAGGTCCAGGCGACTGTTGCTTTAGACCGCTCCACTGCATTAAAAGTCTGTCACTGTCAGCAAAAGTTTTGAAGACCATATACATAGGTTTCATCCACTCATACGTACACCGAGAGTTAAGGCGGCAATGACTTCGATACTTGGCGGCAAGAGAAGTGGGAGGCGCTGGAGACCGCTTTCGAAGTTCGCTCGGCAAAGTTGACGAAAGTTGTGGTAGTCCTGCTGACCAGTCACAACCGCGTGCTCAGTAAACACGTAGCATAGGTAGCCATTTGCAAGAAGCAGGTTTATGTCACTGTAATCGTCCACGGTGAAGTACACTTTCTGGCAAATCTCCGTGAATCGATCTAGAGGCAATATTTGAGACATCCAAATAATCCTCGAATGCGTCCTGTGGGCTGTGAGGTCTCAGGTCAAAGTGTTCTTTAAGTTATTGATTTGATCGGAATAAGGCCTGCCACAAACCTTTCACCCATCTTAGTACGGCCACTAACGTTGGTCACCCCTCATTGGGCCACCCCCCTCATTGGGCCACCCTAAAACCCATCCCCAAAAATCAGACCCCTCTCTTCAACCCGAATTTCCAACCCGTTCCGATGCAACGACAATACAGTCCTCTGGGTCACTAGGTAAATCAGAGTCGCTGATTTCACCTGGACTATCCTCTTTATCGCCTGCCTTAATTTGGGCCTTATGGATAGCCTCGATGTCGGCAAACTTCGAGTTAGGGCTGATTTAGACTTTCTTCCTCTTCCTAGGCCGTGCCTGTTCTAACTGCTGTTCTAGAACCTGTATCCTACGTTCCTAGGTAGCTAAGATGTAGTCCTTTTCCTCAAAGCCTTTCTAAACCTTACGGAATAGTAGCCGTTACGTATTTATAGGTTAATCTAGCTAGCTAAACTGGGCTAGTTAGACCTATAGATTAACCGTCTTCCTAGGGGTCGACCACGTAACTATAGACGTCGCTATTCTATATTCCTGGATAGCCCTAGACCTAATAGCCCTATCTATCGTGGGATCGACTACCCTAGTAGCGTTAGCGGTGTTCTCAAGTAGTAGAGGGCTAAGGAGGGGCTGGGTCATAGATACGGGCTAAAGACCTATTAACCTCTAGCTACTACGTATATTCTAGGCTAAAAAGGCTGTCTCTCGAGCCTTCCTATAGTAGGTTAGGAAGTTTCTTTTACCTATAACCGTAGAGTTATTCTATTGGGGAAGATATCTAAGCTGCTTCCTATAGGCTACCTTTAGGGGACTAAAAACCGATTAGTTAAGAGGCTATAGAACGTATAACGTATAGGGAGGTAGGAATATAAGATGGATATTATTGCTATAGTAGAGATATATGAATTCTATTAACTTATAGCTGCCGTAGCCGTCTAGGATTAGAAGCCTAGCTATTAAGGGGTCGGTTAGTTTAGTAGAAGGGATAAAGATCTCCTTAAGCCAGAAGATAGCTATATTATTATCAGTCTATCCGTTTTCAGTAGTAGTAAACCTCTAGTCCTTATAGGGCTATAGATCTAGAGGAAACCACTACTATTAGACTAACTAGCCCTTAAATATGACTAAGGGGGGTAGCCTAGAACCTATTACGTTAATACACTTAAGGATCGACGTCCAGGCCCTCAAACTAGGCTATTTCTTCCGTAGATTCTAGGCTTCTGACGAGCCTAGGACTAGGCTATTTGACCCGCGGCCCTCGAGGATCCCAGTCTTATCTATATTATAGCGGTTAACTAGTTAGATAGCCTTAATCTTAGGAATTATTAGGAGACGGAACTAGTTCCTAATTACGTCAGTTAACGCCCTATTAATACGTTAGGAATCTATAGGTCTAGCTCTTTAGACCTTAATAGACGGGTTCCTACGTAGGAACGCTTAGAACTAGTTCTTCCCAATCGTCTAGGGCCCCCCTCGCAAGCCTAGGATACGTTCTGCAAATTCCCTGACTTGGGAATAGGTCGGTAGGATCCCTAGGGCAGCCTGGATCCATACCTATTCTACTAGGTGCTTTTCCTAGGTTGGGGATAGCTTCTGACGGCTAGATGTAGTAGTAGCCCTTGCTTGGGTTCCTTGTATCTGGTGTTGAAGAGTACCCCTTGGAACCCCCTATCTGATAGAAGCTTTCCGGATAGATTGGCCGTTTATAATAGCTTCGAGTGCCTGGTTGACTTTATCTTCGGTGTATCGAGGTATTAGTAACTGAAGTAATAGTATCCTGAATTTGGAAGGAATTGTAGTAGAATTAGTGAAGATACGTTAGGTTGAAGAATGGTGGTTGGAGTGGCGGTGAGGGATTTTGGGGTGGCCCAATGAGGGGGGTGGCCCAATGAGGGGTGACCAACGTTACAGCCTCCATGGGGGGCATTGGAGGGGGATATTTTTGTGCCATTGCTTCACTGGAGAGCGCAGTTGGGATTGACAATGACTGGGCGGCTTCGGGGTCTGCTAGGACCTGAGAGAGACTGCCAAGAGAGCGGAGAACGTCAGCAGCTTCCGGTCCAACAAGTTTCGCTCCTCCGTCTTCCACGACTGCCTTGACAAAGTCGATGATGTGGACGGAGTGGTCGTAGGGAATCTGTGGGCCATGATGAGCAGAGATGGCGATTGGCTGATGATTCTCAAACTGAGGCTCGATCGAAGCAAAGCTGCTATGTTCATCATGTTCTGAGCAGTCGGGCTTCTGAAGTGGTGTAGGCTGGCCATCTTGAGCCAGTTGTTGCAGCCCTAAGCCCTGGAGAGTCTGCTTGATGCCATCAATGTCTTTTGCGATATCATCGATCTTCTGTTCACTGAAATTACGCCAGAGACCACGTGTAAGCTAGCCACTCACAGGCAATGTAAAAGTCTGCACTCACTACTGCGCTGAAATCAAAACTCTCTGTTTAGGAGTCGCTGATCTGACAGACGCGACGGCGCTGTGAGTGCAATCCACCCTAGCCGAAGCGCAATTGGAACAAGGTGTTCCTCTGTCGCACCCAATCTACATGATCATCAGAGACTTCCCCTTTGGCCTGGATATGAGGAAGACTGACCTTACGGGCTCGGCACTGATCACACTTTGAATCCCTTGCGATCAGCATTTGGTGATTGGCAGTCCGAATGGCGATGTCGGAAAGTGGAGGTAGCTGAAGCTTACAGAGCGACGGGAGACAGCCGGCAGACCTTTCGGCCTCACAGTTTGCTCGGATCCGCGGGAATCCATTGTCGATCACCTCCTGCGACGCAAAACATGGTTGAGGGTGAAGCCGGCTGTGAGGTCTTGATGCACCGTCGCCACCGGTGCTGACATGTGCGCTGGACCATGTTGGGGTTAGGGTGAATAGCTGATGACAAACACGCGTTCGCGCGGGATTCCGGCTGTCCTTGGTCACAGCATCCTGGCAATCCTTCTGGTGGGACCCAACGCAGACAGAAGCTCTTCCGCGCGTTTGCGAATATTGCATTACCAAAGCAGGAGAGAGGCCACTGGAATCGAGTACTTCAGAACCATAGTATAAAACAGTTCAGATCACCCAAGATGTCCTCAGATCTTCTTTTCTATCACCAAAAATATCGTATTCTTCGACAAGACTGACGGCCTTTGACCACCTATCTCATCCTAAATATCATCCATCCTACGCAATCATGAGCCAAAATATTCTCATCACTGGCGCCGCCGGTTTCATGTAAGTCGCACCCGCAAAACCATCATACCAAGAGATCTACCCCTAGTACGTTCTTGTGATGATCTAAAATTGACAAAATTCAGTGGCGGCTCTGTTCTCACCGACTTCACGTCACGCAAAAGCGGGCCCATCAGCGCGGCGAACATCACTGCCGTGGTCCGATCGGAAGACCAGCTTCCTTTGCTGGCGAAATCAGGTGTCAATGTGGTTCAACTTGATCTCAAAGACGAAGCGGCTGTGAAGCAAGCCGTGCTTCAGAACGAAAGTATGTGATGTCGCATCTTCATTTTGAGCACAGCGACTGATAGGTCTTCTTGCAGTCGATATTGTTATTCACACAGCGGGCGCCACCGACCCGCGGTTCGCCTCACACTTCGTTAAGGCTCTTGGAAAGCGCCGCCAGATCACCGGGCACGATACCCACTATTTTCATGTTCGTCCGCACAGAAATCAGTGAACAATACGACCAGCTGACTTTCGAGCGCAGTCATCTGTGGCGGCCATGTTTTCTGAAGAGGGCGGTTGGTACGCGGGAGAGGTCAACGATAACGATCCCCTGTATCAGCTTGAAAAGGAGCTGGGGAAACCGAACCCAGTTCGCCAGGTGAGACGAGAGGGATGATCATAATCTCGAGACGCGACGAGTCTAACCTTCTATCTCAAGACAAGTACGCTTCTCACTGAGCAAGGCAAGGCAGAAGGTGTCAAGACCTACGTGCTTGCACTACCCAATGTTTGTGAGTAGCCAAGCTGCTGTGAGGGCGATCAAGGGCCTCAAAGGAGCTCTCCATCGATAGCGTTAAACGACTAACCGTTCCATAGACGGCACGGGTACGGGGCAGGGCAGAAAGCTATCTGTCAGCATCCCTCTGTATGTGAGAACCAGCATTAAACAAGCGAGGGTCCACAAGGTTGAAGAAAACGGCGTATGTTCGCATTATCTTCCGGTTGGTCAGTATGCTGACCACTCTGACTAGGTGCCGCCTGCAGTTCACATATCTGACTTGGTCGCGCTGTACGCGCTGATGACCAGAAAGGTCCTTCAGGGCGAGCCGATCCCCAGCGGCGAGCAGGGCTACTATCTGGTAATGGCCCACAAGATTACTTGGTGGCAGGTCATGGACTTGATCGCAAAGCATTTGAGCGCGCGGGGGCTTGTTAAAGACGCCGAGGTACACACCTGGCCCAGCTGGGAGGCGGCTGCGAAGGGCCTCAATCTGCCGTTGTTGTTCATCAGGTCAATCACGGCTTCATCGTAAGCATATCAAACTACCCCTGACTCATTATTACCTTGTAGCTCTAACAAGATATTGTGTAGGGGAAATCTTGTTCCCACCAAGGCGTTCCAGATTGGATGGGAACCTGTGTGGACCCAAGAGAGGTTTCTAGCCAGCATTGACGACGAGATTCAGGCTGTACTAGACCTTGACGATGCAAAGTTGTCTGTATTCGAGCACTTGCTCGAGAACGAGAGGGAATAGACGAGTTCAAGATATAAAGGACTGATCAACCTGATAATCTGATTTTCAAATCCTAGAACATCGTACTCCACGGGAGATTGCAATCTTTCGCTAGCCCGTTCCGTTGTATGAGCATCGTGTTGATGCAAGATTGTAGAGCTAGACGCAGTCGAAGGCGCCGCGTGGGAGGCAGACTCGCATGCGATTGCCCTTAAAAGAGCCGTGAAACTAAAAACACGTACCTAGATCAAAGGGACTACCTTCTGAGATGTTCTTAAAAGGCATCTGGCTGTCTTGGGTAGTACGGTAGCATGCCAGTGGCAATGAGCAGGCCAGATTAACTGCTACCGAAGGCGGTGGTGTTAAGACCGGGCTCAAAGCGAGACCCTTGGAAAAGAAACATCGAACGAGACAGTTTTGAGCTGACATGTCCATCATCGCTGGCCAAGGATGAATATGTGTAAGCTCTACCTCAACTTGGAGGCTACCCAAAAATATGAAGTGCCGGGTGTATGCAAGACGAACGTGGAAAAAGTCCGGCAAAGAGGCGCCTAGGTGTAAAACATTGACAGGTCATTGAGTTGAGGACCAAAGACAAAAAGCAAAAGATGAAGTTCTCATGCGAGATGCGTCAGGAATTGAGCCCAACGGGGGGCTCGAACCCCCAACCTTGAGATTAAGAGTCTCACGCTCTACCGATTGAGCTAGCCGGGCAGGCAGGTTGCTTGTTGTTGAAGGAGGCTGCGGGATCGCCGACTAAGTGGTGGGTGCCATGGGTCGCGGAAGAGTTTTCGTTGTCGGGATGGGCCGATGCGGTGTTTTCTCGCTGTCTGGTCGGCCCTCGACCCTGGTCCATGACTCCATGCCATCGCTTGATGGGGTCGAGTCAAGGGGATTGGTTGCTGGAAGGCAAATGACTCAGCATTGGTTGATTGACAGAAAGGAGGGAACTGGTACCATCAAGAGCAGAGGCTCATGGTAGAGGTGGATGAATGATGTAGCAATCATGGCGCAACAGATGTAGGTAGGAGACGAGGCAGGCTTACCGCTGGCGGCGAAGTGATAAGATAAAACTTGGTGAAGAAGACACGTGACATGAATGATCGATTTCTATTTGGCCAAGATGCCCCTACTGTCATGTGCAGGACAGGTGTTCCTAGACTTCGGCCCTGAACACCCGACCCTCACTAAATTGAGTCCAGTATTTGCCGCTCGAGCAGGTCAAAGGTCCCCATGGCCTCCGTCTCACTTCTAATCTCCTCCACCCGCGTCTTGTATCTGCTGTTCCCCAGCACCTCTTCAATCGCCTTGCCGACTTCCTGAGCGGACGGCGTCCCGGTGCGCATATTGACGGCGATTCCGGCCCACTCACCACGCATGGCCGTCTCTGGCTTTTCCTCGGTGTGGGCGGCCAGCACCATCGGCACACCGTTGACGACTCCGTGAGTGAACCCAGCGTACCCGCCGTTCATGACCCACACGTCTGCGCTGTGCAGCACCGCATCGTAAGGGAAGAAGTCGATGACCCGCGCGTTGCTCGGAAGCTCGAAGTCCTTAGGGAGAGTCGCCCCCTTGCTGCCCAGCAACGCTACTACGAGCACATCGTCCCGGTCTGCCATGCCACGAATGGTCGGGAGCACCAGGTTCTCGTAGTTGAGCTCGATCGTGCCCTGCGCCACAGCGACCACCTTCTTGTCGCCTCGCTGTACGTCGGCCCACCAGGAGGGATATTCGAGCTCGTTGTCGAAAGTCTGTCGCGGGGTGCAGCCCGCAAACTTGATCCGCGGGTTCAAATCCGACCTCTCGTACTCCAGGCTCGGCACCGTCAGCTGCAACGTCACGTCGAAGCTCGTCATGGCGAGATCCATCCAAATGACGTCTCGGGGATAATCCTTTGCTCCCATCTTGTCCATCACCTCGTGGAAGGCTCTCTGGGAGCTGCCGTACGGCCCTTCAGGCCCGTACATCAACCTGTTGAGGAGCTCGTTGCGCGTCTGACCCACGGGGGTTGAGTCCGGTGGCAGCCCCAAGCCGAACGGCGCCGTGTCGCGACTCGTCACCGACAGGGGCACTCCGTTGATGTTGACGATCTTGGGGAACTTGTCGAATCCCTTCGGCGGCGGTGCCCCGTAAGCGAAAGGAAGCGCTCCGAGGTAGAACTGCTCGTGGACCAGGACAACGGGTCGTTCTGCGTCCCTCTCCCGGATCTGCTCAAGCGTGTCGCGTATATGACCCGCGTTGTTAGGTATGGCCCGCACGAGCATGTGCTCCATGGCGAACGCCAGCCGGTGCACGCCGGGAGGGATAGCCGCGGTAGCCGCCAAGATTTCGGGTGTTGCGAGAATGGCTATCTTGACGAAATCGGCACCAATGCGCTTGATTTGCTCGGCATACAGCTCGCCGCCGATGAAAGTGACCGGGTAGCCTCGCTTGACCATCTCTGCGGCGAGTTGCAGAGCTGGGTTCGTGTGGCCAGACGCTGGAACAGCACTGAAGACGAGATGGGGCTTGACTCGACTGCCGCTGTCAGCGGCGGCAGCGGCGGCCAAGCTATCGCCCGAGATGACCATGGTGCTCGTGCCGGGTGTGGTGTAACTGTATGAGTGAAAGGGGCTTGGTGAGTCGAGGAAGACCGATCTCGCGATATCTCAGTGAGAATGCAGTACACGAAAGACAGAACGAGGGGAGACTGTGTCGTGTCTTTTATCCTGCCCCGCCTGCCATCAAGTAAACATCCGTGGTGATATTCTTGGCTCTCACTCGCGTTACATCAGGAACCAGCACCACTGATAAGGCAGTCTCAAAGCACGTCGAAGAGCCAAGAAAACCAAGACGCGTAGACCGGCCAACCACTGGACAGCATGACAGGCGATCTTCGGTCGATGTCAGCAGAAGATGCATCGTTGCCTTGGTAGGCGCTGCAGCTTCACGCACGCAACTTGTCTCCCAAACGGGAAATCCACTCTTTTTAGCCGGGATTCCTGTCAGCCCTACGTGATGTCGATCGACGCCGCGGCCACTCCGAGATGCGGACGATCGCTCCTGGGCAACATGACCCTTCCTTTGAGAAGCCTGTACCACTTGCGTTCATAGAAGTTTCCCTCTTCAGGCGAAGCCATCTCAATCGCAGCGACGGCTAAGCCTGTTATCGCACTTTGAATGCATCCCAAGGAGACCGCTTTTGAGATGATTTGGCAGTCACAAGGGCTGCAGTAGTCACCATAGACGATGATATTCCAACTTGGTTCATTGCTTAATGTGCCTATTATCGCTTCTCAAGGCCGATAAGAATTCAGATTCCTCACAGCTCAATGACCACCTTCCCGACTTGCTTGCCCTGCCAGACATGTTCAATGGCTTCCTCAGACTGCTCGAATGGGAAGACAGAGTCGATAGTATCATCGAAGCGCATCCTCGTGGCTTCCACGGCGACACACAAGTCTTCCAGCTCGTGCTTTGAACCACCATTGATACCCCTAGACGAAATATTAGACCTATTGCAACGTGCAGACATGTCAAGTTATGCTCACCTAAGGTTGATACGTCTGTCGATAAGACCCGGGATCAAACCCGCCAGGCTACCACCATCATCCTTGGCTAGATAGCCGACCTGGCTGATGGTACCGCCGCGGCGGGTGCACTTGATGCTCTGGACTATCGAGGAGGAGCCGCCATTTTCGAGTAGGAGATCAACGCCCTCCCCGTTCGTAAGTCTGAGGGCCTCTTCGTGCCAGTCCTTGTTGGTGGCGTAGTTGATCGTAAGAAGCGACTCGCCGCCGAAGCGCTCCTGCATAAGCTTCAACTTACTATCAGATGAAGAGGTCAGGATAACTTTGCATCCGGCAGCGCGCGCTAGCTTGATAGCCCCCAGACTGACACCTCCGGTTCCTGGGCACATTAGTTGTGGAACTCAGCATGCTATGATGAGACCTCTCACCTTGGATCAGCACCGTCTTGCCGATGCTGATGCCCTGTAGCGCATTCCACGCAGTCAAAACGGAACAAGGTAGTGTGGATGCCTCCTTAGGGCCTAAGTAGCTGGGGGTCTTAACGACCAGCTCCTCGTCGAGTACGACGTAATCGCCCAGAACGCCATCGACGTCGGCTACGAGCCAGCGCCGGCCCTTCTCCCGCCCGGATATGTTCTCCTGGTCGAGTATTGGGACAACATTGTCGCCCAGGGAAAGCTTCTTCACGCCCGAGCCGAGGGCGATGACGGCGCCCGCTGCGTCGGACCCCGGAATGCCCTTGGGGATGACAGGCCAGGGATTTCCACCGTTCACGATGTTGGCATCTCGGTAGTTGAGGGATACGGCGGCAACCTTGATGAGGACTGAGTTTGGCGGGAGCTCGGAGGGGAGAGGCTCGGTGACAAGCTGGACCTTAGGAGAGCCCTCCTTGAAAGCGTCAGTCCGGCGAAAGACGCGCCGACTTGTGATTTGCTCGGGCATGTTGGCTATTCGATGTTTGATAAATAATTAAAACGAGGCTTGACACGCTGGATGTCGCTCCTTCGTCGAGTGTCCTTTGTTTAATGAGACAAGTGGATGTTTTGCAGCAGAAAGCTTGAGACCAGTGCTGTCAATTGGCACATATTTATGGTCTGTGATTTGTAGATTGCGCCCTTCACAGCATGGGCAGAGCAAGATGTAGGACACGCCCTTCATTCTCGATTCCAAAGCGTACAAGATGACAAATTCCGACCAAGACTTTGATGTCGTCATGGCGTCCCCCGCGAAGTCAAGATCGTCTTCAAGGGCGCCGAGTACAAGCTATCGGCAGGGAGCTGCCGTGCAGTCTGTCACGATCAGCGACGTTGCCACTGCCATCCAAGAATGATGAGGCACCGCGCGTCGAGGGACAAAAGATGATATCTCCAGATCGATCCGAATGCCTCATGTTTTGAATGGCGAGCGATCCGAACTCCGGGGTCCGTGCTGCTCCTCACGACACGATCACGTCGCCAAGCATGGCTGACTGGTCATTGTCGGCAAGAGAGCTTGGCGACAGCCCGCAGGCTGATCATGCCTCCTTCGCCTTGATGGGGAGCCATGGATGCTCTTCCTTTGTCGCCGCCATGATGTGACTGTCGAGTACATTGTCTGTCATTCACCTACCTAGGTTATTGTCATATCAAGGTGTTGGCAGAATTGTATTGGCAGAGAAACACCGCAACCTGACATCCCACTGATGCCTCGATTGAAATACGCATGGCACGGTCAGCGTCACGACCACACCAGACAGGGGCAGAAGTCCGGCCGAGCGCCACTCTCTGTCGGTGAGGTCGTCCGTAACCAGGCCTGCAATGAGGCTCAAGCACGATACCGGAGCCTTGGTACGAGAAAAGTCAACGTTGAGGTGGTGTCGTCGTCCGTGTCGGTCGCAGCAGGTCTGTCTGGAACATGCTGGTTCTGGTTCGGCCGCCCCTAAACATCACGTTGTTTTCTGAGCCGCCGCGTCGGAGACCCCCGGGGAATAGGACGGTCGGGGGTATTGCCTGCGGGCTTGGCCGGAAGAATGCCCCCCATGGCCCCCTAAAACATGCTTATTCTTCACGAGCTTAACAAGCGGGCCGGAGATCCGGAAAACCCAGAGCCAGCCCCCCTGGTACGAGCTAAAACGGACAGCCGGCCGCCTGAGCGATCGCTTTACCGCCTCCATACCGCTTCTTCTAGGCCTCTGGGCGCTGTTTTTAGAGGCGGCCATCCCCTGAGAGTACCGTGATTTTTTCGTCGCCGAACGTGACTTGGGCGCTTTCGCAGCGAGGCACAGCCCCGAGAAAGCGCCAGCATCACGGGCTGGGCCGACCCCTAGCCCAATGCAGTTCATCCCCAACACGACGTGGTGTGAGGTTGCGAAGACCTTGGACGGCCCGAGTTAAATCGAAGCAGAGCAGGATGATAAAAGCTTCACCGTGGCTGTCGACATTCGGGGAGGAGCACTCTTAGTATCTCATCCACAACATCAAGCACAATCGCATGCGTACATCCATTGCGCGATACAACATTTAATCAAACCATTCCACTACTACTACCTACCAACAGCTCGTCTGTCACATTAAAGATGATGAGCATCACATCACCACCAACACCGCCTCTACCGGCACACCACCACTTCTCCCCCGACATGGAGGATTCGATGGAACACCTACCACTCAACGCATCTACGCCCTGGAAATTCCCCCGGACCGACAGCGCCCACACCCTGACGCCGCTCACCTCTGTGCCCACGGCGGTTGATCACCACGGCCACGACCATGACGCCACTGAAGCGCAGCTCACGGAGGCCGCGGCTCGCTGGCTCAAACACTCGGAGCCGACCTTCAAACCGATATCCCAGCGCCGTCTCAACTTTGAGAGCCGCCGTCCCACGTGGCTTCGTGAATGCATCGCCGAGGCCACGGGCGTGTTCATCTTCGTCCTCTGCGGCATCTCCTCTATTACCAGCTTCACCCTCCACGAATCTGACGATCTTGGCGTCACGGCCTTCGGGTCCATCTTTCAGATCGGCTGGGCCTTTGCCGTCGGCGTCGCCATCGCCATCATTACCTGCGGCCCCACCTCCGGCGGCCACTTCAACCCGGCCATCACCCTCGCCATGGCCTTCTGGCAGGACTTCCCCTGGCGCAAGGTCCCCTACTACATCTTCTCCCAGATCCTTGGCGCATTCACCGCCGCCCTCCTCGTCGTCTGCATGTACTGGGACAAGTTCCAGCACGTCGCCGCCGAGCTGACCGCCGCTGGCAAGCCCCTCGTCGGCGGCGGCTCCCCGGCCTCCTGCCTCGCGCCCATGCCTCACGCCGACCTCACCCTCGGCTACCTCTTCGCCGCCGAGTTCTTCTCCGACGCTTTCATCGGCCTGGCCATCTGGGCCGCCCTCGACCCCGCGAACCCCTTCATCCAGCCCGCCGGACTGCCCTTCGTCATCGGCCTCGCATACGCCAGCATGATCTGGGGCTTCGGCAGCCTGACTCTCAGCACGAACCTCGCGCGCGACCTGGGTCCACGCATGGTCGCCGCCATCTTCTGGGGCCGCGAGGCCTTTACGAACAACGGGTACGCGCCCATCGGCATGCTCGTCAACATCCCCGCCACGCTGCTTGCCACCGCCTTTTACGAGCTGTGCATGCGGGACAGCTTTGCCGTCATCGCCAAGGGGCACGCGCACCACCGCGATGGGGAGGAGGGCTTGTACCGGCACATGAGCAGGTGCGGCATGCTGGACGAGGAGAAGGGGTGTCTGCAGCACGTGACCGTTCATCAGAAATAGAGGGATGCATTGCATCCTTGTTTGTAGGATAGGAGCTATTTGGAGATGACGAGACGACGAGACGATTAACGAACTAAAAAGTCATAGACTAGACCTGAAAATAATACACTAATAAGACTTAAGCCAAGTTTCCGAGTGAAGGGCGTGGACGCGTATTCGGGCGGCTGCACTGTGTCTGCTCTGCATCTGATCCTCGCTTCGTACGAGGCATTCTTGCGTAGGAAGTTGGCATGCGTGGCTCAAGAAATGGTACAGTAGACAATAGTCACCCGGGATGGTCAGGCTCACCGGAAAAGCCTTGAAACCCCTTTTCGTCCAGCAAGGGGGGGGGGGGCAGCGGAGAGGTTTTGAAATATTGGACCAATATCAAAATCCCTGGCGGACACTTCGGCCTGCTCCGAGAGGTCCGACATTGCAGGAAAGAGAGATGAGTAGGATCTTTGACCTTCATCCCGGTTTCTCATCTCCATCCCAGCTCATGTGGCAAATGAAGAGGACACTGGTGTCGAAAGGAACAAGCTTGCGGCAGTCTCTCTATTGTCCGGCATGGCGTCCCAAGGCATAGGTAGCCAAGAATCAGTGGGACGAGTCGTCAATGGTCATGCGCAGACAATCTCGAAGCGGACTCCAGATGTTGCAATCATCTTCTCGGATAGCCGTATCGAGCGTCCGGGTCCCGGGCAGTTTGTCAACGGATCATTCCCTCGGAGGCTGTCCCGTTGGTATGTCGGCGCCTCGGGTTTCATACACGGCTTGGCGCCTTTGCCTTCAATTGTCTTGGTCCCACCTGGGCACGACTTACCCGCTCCCCGACGTGACATCCCCTGATCGATCAAGCAACAAGCGCCGATGTGATTTTGCATGGTAACCCACCGCTTCACGAATATTGGAAAAGTTCCACACCTCCAGTGGTGCTGACATCTTGGCGGGACCAGTATTGGGGCGGCTCTGTGGACTGCGCCCTCTGGAGCTGACCCCTGGCTCCCCCACCGTCGCGTGCCCGTGTTCGCAACACGAACAGTTCACCAACAATGACATTGTGGTGTCCGCAGAATAAAGAAGATTTCAGTGTTTCCCGCGTGCTTATCCACCACGTGGGAAGCGCCAAGGCCCTCTCAGTGGCCAGCTGGCTGCATATTCTCACCAGTGCTTCATGTTGAGCCTGCACAGCCACCCCCGAGATGCGCTGGTAGTGGGTGCAAATGGCTTGGCATAGTGCGATTGTCAGTGCTGTCATGCCTCATTTCCGACGGCTTTCCAAGGCATCGGGCGCCCTGCTCCTCCGGAGCCATTCGATCTATCGGCCGTAATGTGCAGATCAAGTCCACATCCAGCATAGTCTCTCCCCCTCATGGATGCTCTAGGATGCTCTAGGGTGCTCTAGGATGCTCTAGGATACTTCTCTCGTAGCGCCAAGCCGATACCGTCCACCGGCGGAACCCCTCTGGGATGTCCTCCGTCCGGGATCAGCATCGAGCGCTTCGGGCTGGGCAAGCCCTGCGTTGGACCTTTGCTTTTGTCCACTCAAATCGAAACCTCACTCTGCGATAGTCCACAGTCTCCATCTCGTAGATTGCAGGACAGTCAAGGCTTCCTGAATGCGGTGCAACGCGATCCTCTGGCGGCAATGCGGTGGAATCAGGGACTGGCTCCCAGGAGGTGGCGAGAGAACAGAATCACAACATAAGAACGGCGACAGATCCTCCCAAACTATCATATTATCCTTTTGATCATCATCAACATTCGACCAGGAGTCTTTCGCTTATCTTCACCTTCTCTGTTGTGACCATTCACTCTCTTTACAATTCTTGAACATACTACCGTCGACCGGTTACCAAACTTTTACAAAACTTTCAAGTCTCAACGACCCGAACAACCATCAAAATGTACTCTGCCAAGATCATCTCTCTCCTCGCCGCCATCCCGGCCACCATGGCCTGCCTCGGCTACGATGGCGGTATCCCCAAGGCGACTCGCACCGAGTCCCTCGACGCTCCCCGTTACCTCAAGTCCGGCGAGGTCTTCGACGCCGAGTGGGCCCGTTTCGACCGTGGCCAGAGCTGCGAGGGTCAGGGCGAGGGCGGTAAGCACCATCTTGCCATGATATCATCACCATGACAGACACTGATAGCCTGCAGGCGAGAAGGACACCGTCTTCGTTCTTGAGGACGGCGCCACTCTGAGGAACGTCATTATTGGCGCTGACCAGAAGGAGGGTGTCTACTGCAAGGGCTCCTGCACTCTCGAGTTCGTGTGGTTCGAGAACGTCTGCGAGGGTAAGCCTAACCCCCCATCCCCCCTTAATCGAGAAGATTACTAACAACAACTCCCACAACAGACGCCATCAGCATCAAGGGCGACGGTACCGCTAACATCATTGGAGGAGGCGCGTACGGCGCCGCTGACAAGGTCATCCAGCACAACGGTTGCGGCCACGTCAACATCGTCAACTTCTACGCCGAGGACTACGGCAAGGTGTACCGCTCGTGCGGCAACTGCAAGGGCAACTGTGCCCGCAGCGTCCACATGGAGGGCGTCACTGCCGTCAACGGTGGCGAGCTGATGGGCATCAACACCAACCTCGGTGACAAGGCCACCTACTCCAACAACTGCTTCCCCAAGACCGAGTGCCAGGCCTACGAGGGCTGCGACAAGGCCAACGGCGACTGCGAGCCCGAGAAGGCCGGCAAGTGCTAAGTGCTTGCCGCTTCCGGCTTGTTAAGCTTGCAGCTTCAAAGCTCCAGTCCTCGCGGAGCCTAATGTGGAGGAACGTTCACCTTTTGATATTCTTGAGACCCCTTTATGTACATTGAGCCTCGACACAATACATATTTTGTGCGACCAAAATCATGCCATCAAGAATGACAAAGTGACGTGTTCTCTGCTGTATTCTCATGTAGCTGATGCGGTGTTGCGTCCAAGACACATAGATGGTCGGTTTGTAGTCGAGCGGGGAAACGTCAAGTCTGCGTCGAGACACGGATCCGACCAACTGGATGAATCATGTCGAGCGTTACATCCCGGACTCCTTGACCACATGGCCACTGGACATCTGGGCTCCTCCGCCTTCTTGGCTGGATCTTGGCCTGCGTGGCGTGGATGCTTGTGGCACATTGTGTGCACCGCTTCCGGGCGAGCTGAGACACGAACCCTTGGCGTCGACGATGCAGCCACGCGACCGCCTCACAGGAGACGCGTATCTTGGGGACGTCCTCTTGGCCACGGACGGATTTGAATTTCGCCTTCTTGGAAATGATGTTCCCCAAGGTTTGCGCCGCCACCACGGGAAGGCTCTGGGCTTTATTCAAACTCAGCCATTCACTATCGAGTCATGTGAAGCTCGCATCACAAAATTGGAGCAGAGAGAACGCGAAGGGATGGAAAATTGTGACCGAGCCTTCATGCTGGTTCCGTGGCTTGGTGACTGGAGATGAGGTTGTCTTGGAGTCTTGGTTTGACGTTGATACGTGCGCGCTCAGCGGGACAAGACGATGCTTACGACAGCCTGGAGCGAACAATCCTCCAATGGCGGCTTCTCGACCCTGTCTTCACCCATTGCACGAACCACGGGGGGAGCAGCTGTAGGGACTTGGCCTCGATACATCCCCTCAATCTGAGCTGTAAATCTCCTCGCCTTGGCCAAAGTCTTAAGGTCATCTGGTGAAGAGCGCACAGAGTGGCCAGAGGGATACATCGATCGCGCGACGGAAAAGCGTAGGTTTTGCGGGAGGTCCTCGGAAATGCGGTGTACCGACCCTGTACCCCTCGCGGCTTTCCCTATGCCCGGAGGCGGAGAGCCGACGCTCGTTGGCGCGGGAATAGATTATGGGTGAACCCCCCGGCGCGGGCCCGAGCGGCTCAAAGGGCGGAGGTGTCCATTATTCCAGCAGTGCCGTCCTCGACGACGAAGTCTGATTAGTGGAGGATAATTCGACCATCTTGGACTCTTGGCTGGAGAAACGTCGATGCTGGGCACAAATACCCCATGGGGGCTCTCCACCATTGACAATTCTTGTTCGGTCTTGGCTCGCGACCTAAAAGGTGAGAGTGCCGCCGAGAACCATGGTCCATGACAGCCAAGCTCGTTTGCCAATGTATGCCAATGCTTGACCATGCAGCTAACGTCTCCATATCTCACATTCGCGCCTCTCACCCCATGGTGCAAATCTCGCAGCGCCGTGCCGCCTCCTCATTCACCTGCTGGGATCGGCAGAGTGTCTGTCCACAACCGTCGACAATCGACCATCTGACCATGACAGGGCCGGCGGGTATAAAGGCTCGAGGCCGTCGATCGAGCTCCGTGTCTCATCCGGAACGTCACGCCTTGTCGAGCTCTTCTCACACAACAACAGAGTAAGGTGGCCGGCAGACTTCTTCGATTCCATCTCGACAATCCATTGCCTAACCGACCATCTCCGCGGATTCCCGCCAAGTCGCCATCATGGGTCTCCTTCAGCATATCGTCAAGAATGAGGCGATGAAGCAGGACCCTCCCGAGATCTACGGATGGAGGGCCTTCGCTCTGGCTTGTTCTGTAAGTGCTTCCAATTTTCGTATTCTTCTCGTGCTCTGAGTGGCACGTGTACTCCCATTCAACTACTGCACTCTGAGGCATCTGTACCCGGGCGTTTGGTGGTGCAAGATGGCCGGCGGTGGCACGTGTGGCTTCGGTGTGGCAGCTGGCCACGTGCCCCTGATTCCTCACGAGGCAGCCACGATAGCCACCGCCACCCATGCAACTTTCCAGGATATTCAGCTAATCACCACAGGCATGCTTTGGCGGTCTCATTTTCGGTATCGATACCGGTGTCATTGGAGGAGTGCTTCGCATGCCAGAATTCCGAGAGTAAGCAACCCCCAATAATTTCAAATGATCATAAATGAACACGACGCTGATCAAGACCTTTCCAGGCTTTACGGGCTTGAGAACGCTACCGACTCGGAGCGGGCCGCTCTCAGCTCCCAGATCGTGAGCACTCTACAAGCAGGCTGTTTCCTCGGTGCCCTGCTTGCGGCTCAGGCCGCCGATCGCTTCGGTCGTAGGCCCGTTCTCATCTGGTGTGCTGGTGGTATTTCTCTTATTGGTGTCGTTCTGCAAGCCGCTGCCTCTGGTCATCTTGAGGCCATGTACGTTGGACGGTAAGACGCCACCATGTGCAGAATCATACAAGATCTTCGTTGCTAACTCAACACAGATTCATCTCTGGCTTTGGAACCGGTTTTGCATCAATGGTCAACCCTCTCTACGTCGCTGAAAACGCACCTCGCGCTATCCGCGGTGGTCTTACCGGCATCTACCAGCTCTTCATCGTCTTCGGTATCTTCCTCGCCTACTGGATCAACTATGGATGCATCCAGCACATCTCCGGCACCGCGCGATACATGATTCCACTCGTAATTCAAGGAGTTCCGCCTCTAATGCTCATGGTTTCGATGTGGTTCTGCAACGAGAGTCCTCGTCACCTCGCGAAGCAAGACAAGTGGGAAGAAGCCCTCTCCGTTCTGTCTCTGATCCGAGCCCTGCCCGCGGACCACCCCTACGTTGCCGACGAGTTCAACTCCATCCGGGCTTCCATCGAGGAGGAGAACGCCATCCTTGACGGTGCCAGCTGGTTGAGTCTTCAAAAGGAGCTCTGGCTGATCCCTGCGAACCGGAAGCGTGTTTTGATATCTATCCTGCTCATGTTCTTCCAGCAGATGACTGGTACGTTTCACACCTTCAAAACCATTTAAACTTTCTGCTAACCTTACTCAGGAACCAACGCTATCAACTACTACGCGCCCCAGATCTTCGCCAGCTTGGGTGTCCGTGGAGAGTCGAACGAGCTCTTTGCCACTGGTATCTACGGTCTCGTCAAGCTTATCGCCGTCATGGTCTTCCTCGTCTTTGTTGCCGATTCGCTTGGCCGTCGCCGCTCTCTCCTCTGGACCGGTGCCGGCATGTGCTTGACCATGCTGTACGTCGCCATCTTCATCCGCGTCGTCCAGCCCGACCCCGACTCCGGCGATGATGTCTCGGCTGCTGGATACATTGCCCTGGTCTGCGTCTTCCTGTTCGCATGCATGTTCCAGTTCGGCTGGGGTCCCGTGTGCTGGATCTACGTCTCCGAGATTGCCACCACCCGTCTCCGCGCCACCAACGTCTCTTTCGCCGCTGCGACCCAGTGGCTCTTCAACTTCGTCATCAGTTTCACGGTCCCCCGCATGCTGAACGCCATGGGTGTCGGCGGCTTTGGCACCTACATCTTCTTCTCCTGCTGGTGTCTGATCATGATCGTCTTCGTCTGGTTCTTCATCCCCGAGACCAAGGGTCTCAGCCTGGAGTCCATGAACGAGCTGTTCGGCATGACCGAGACTCTGAACCACAAGGACACCGAGAACAACTCGCTGGGCCGCGGCTCGCGCGACGACAAGAGGGAGATCGTGGAGAGCCCGTCCGTCGCCCAGGTCGACCAGGCCAGCCCCGGTGCTCCCAACACGAAGGCCCTCTAGGGGAAATGAGAGGAGAGAAAGCTACTTCACCAAGGCGGCTTGCATATCGAACCGCTCTTGAGTACGCTGGGTGTGTTGTTGACAACTGTGCATTAGATGCCAGTTCACAGACATGTCGAGATTATTTCATGTGTAGATTGAGTTCGTGTTGATGCAACAGCGACGACTGGACTTTCAACTATTCATAAAACACAATCATTTGACATTGAAATCAACGCAACACTGGTGAACAGAAACAAGATGCATGTTAAACCAGGAGATATTGGCTCTTCTGGTTGTGAGAATCGATCAAGTGTGATGCACGTAGGTGTCGATTATTCTTTCGACCAAGACATCTCATCTTTGATGGTGGTTTCCCTAGATAAACGTAAGATCGTTAATGAGAAAATCGCCTACAAAGTCATGAAATGGCCAAGCAGTATCAAAATGTCAAGGCAAACTACCCTTCATCGCATGATTCCCTTGAAGATGAAGCGCGACAATGGGCTGCGACGATGGACGGCCCAGGTCGAAACAAGCTTTCCTCAGCAAGACACATGATCCTGCAAAAGCTTAAACGATCAGTATGTGTCAAGTATGGGGCGCGGGTGAAGATTTTAGTCACGGAATCCACGACCGGGGGTCTGACCCCGGAGCGGGCCGGCGGGGACCCGGGCTTCTCGCCAGGACCCCGGGATGCATTACGTACGGCCAGGCGTCGCACGTAAAAGGTTTAGCAGCATCATTTAGCAGCACCTTGGGTATAGCTGTTAAGGAATAGACGAGTCCAGACTAGTTAAAGGGGGACTAGAAGGCCTTCGTATATTTCGCTCGATGATAATCTCGCTCAGTCTCTGCAGGCGGGTAGTAGTTGATGGGCAACCAGGCGGAGGCCACAACGTCTTTTCGACGATTGCTAGGGCATCATTCAGGCCACCTTCTGAAGGCGCATTGAATACTGATTGGCTCGAAGTTTACCTTGGCACGGATGTACAGGATTACAATAAGTTTCGTGTCCGGTGATACCTCAAGTTGACCCGGCATGGCTCAGCAATGATGCATGACGCGAGAGATACCTAAGGTCCCTCTGGTGGCTGACTCACATATCAACAACACCTTTGCTGGGCCTGTTGAAAGCACCCACAGCAGACAGCGGTCCATCCTGATTTCCGACGCCCTTTGCCATTGAATACACACTACCTAGGATCCTTCCTACACTGTTCCGGTGGCAGCCCCTTCCTCCGCCGATTTCTGAACCACAATCTTGGCCACGCGGCCAGCATCATACAACTCCTGGTACACCGCGCGCAAAACCTTCGCCTTCGTAAATGTAGACGCACCATTAGGTCCGATAACCCGGATCGTATCATACTTCCACTTGCCCTTGCCATTTCCCTTGCCCGCGGGCTTTCCCTTGCACGACACCACCACAGCAAGGTCGCCAACAATGACCAATCCGCACCTCTGGCGAGTCATCCCCACGTTCAGCCGCTGCTCGTCGGCCGTGAATCCAGGGCCACTTGTCCTGCTCGTGCCCATCACGAGGAACACAATGTCACCCTCCCTGCCCTGGAAACCGTCAATTGTCGACGGTGGAGAGACTCCCGAGAGCGCGATGTTGTAGGGTGCCTTGCTCAGCATCTTCGTGAGGAGCTTAACATTATCCTTGTAAGGCGAGATGAAGAACAAGCTGGACGACTTGACGTTGCTCCGTGTCGCGAGGAAATCGACGGCAAAGTCGAGGGCGACCGTGACCTGGTCCTTGCTAATCTTGGCGCCTGTAGACTTGTCTAGCCAGACCTTGGCGCCCTCGCAGTTCAACAACACCGGTCGGAGGTTGCCAGGCTCGGCGGCGGAGATGGAGGGGTGCTTCTCTTGGACGTAAGCCTCGAGCTCCCTACCGGCCTCAAATGTCGGCAGGTCCACGTCACAGAGCGAGGAGTAGGTGAAAGGGACCTCGGGATATATGCGCTTGGCCACCATGTCGAACAACCCGTGTGCCATGCGAAGCTGGGTCTGCAGGCGGTAAACCGGGATGCCGCTTGCTTGGAAGTATTCCAAGACCGAGAGCTTGCCATCGAGCGGGAAGCGGTACAATAGGTTGTCCTCGGCATCGGTCTCATGGCCGGACAAGACGGTTGGTGGGAGCTGCTTCGGGTCGCCGGCCAAGAAACAGGGCAGCAGGCAATTACCCCAGGCACAGGCAAAGTCGGCGCGAGTCATATTGCCGGCCTCATCCGCGGCAACGCCTTTGGCAACCTGAGCCTTCCAACCCCTGTATGGATCGCTGCATGACATGGCCGGTGTGGTGCACACAAAGTCTGCCGCATAGATGATCGCGTCTAGGAGGTCAGCGATGAGATCCATGTGCACGACGCCAGCTTCGATGTATTCATCATATGTTATTGTGCCGGTTGCGACGTCGCGGAGGTTGGCGAGAGAGTCGCGCGAGTCAACGTCGTCGCGCAGCGCGTGCAGGGCCTTGCTGTCATCGGGATGAAGTTGTCGGATGCCCGTGGCGTGGGAGCGGAGCAGCATCAACAACCAGGATGCCCCCGAAAGAGCTTGCTGCCATTTGGAGAAGTGCCCAACCGGGGCTTTGGAGCCCCTTGACTCGGCAGTAGGATACTGCAGCAAGAACATGAATGCCTTGAGCTCGTCGCGCTTGCGGTAACCTCGGACGACGAGCCTGTGGCGTGCGCGGGCAGGGTTATCAATCTGTAGGTCCCTGTTGCGACGGGCGCAAACGCTATACGAGATGTGGTCGAGACGGATGGCGAAGTTGTCGACCGCAACATTTGTCGGCGCCGAGCACAAGATCTGACCAAGACTGGCCTGCATGGCAAGCGTAGCAACGGAGATAGCTGTGGTCTTGCCAAACCCCGGTCCCTTTCAAAGTCAGTACGTTGCAGTGGAAAATATGTTCGGTGGACTCACTCCCGTCATCAAACCAAGCCCCAAAGGACGCTCAGTGAGATAGCCGCGGAAACGCTCACGATCATGTGCCAAGACCTCCTCGAACAGGGCGTCGGCGTATTGGCTGTCGCTGAAGTTCATGAAGTTGACGACAGGGAGCTTGCGTAGCCCGGGCTCCAAATGCTCGCTGATGCTTGCGGCGCTCATCCTCTCCGCCACCGTGCTGTTGTTCATCCACTCCCAGAATCCAGCTCCACGCATGAGAGCTCGATGGAGATCCATGTTGGCGGCCACTTGCTCTTCAGAGGGGCTGCTACCATCCTCTGGCGCCAGGTTACTTGGCTCGGCATTCGGGTGGTAAAGGCAGATGCCATTTACCTTGCGCTCGGCATCCGCGAGACCAGCGTAAAAGTCGAGGGCTGCGCGGTTCTAGAGCTCAACCCCCCCTTGACCGAAGGCTTCGTCGGCCTTGACGCGGCTGTCGAAAGTGACGACCTCATAGTGCCCCATGTGATTGTCGTCGCCCCTGGGTCGACGTGTCTTGAGCGCAACGTCATATGGTGCCAATGGATGATCTTTGAGCAGCTCAATTCCCTGCGGTGCCGTGATGATTGTGCAACCCCTAGAGGCAGCTCGTTAGCTGAGTTCGCTTGTTTGCATTGATTTCAAGTGATTTCATTCATCTAGTAGTGATTTCCACCCCCACCAGATAAATGAGATCACTCAAGTTTTGGTGTCAACATACCATTTGCCAGGGCTGGGGTCATTAGGGCCTTGAAAGAGAAGGAGCTCTAGGTTGCCGTCTTTGGCCAAGCGGCGCCAGGCGGACTCGTGGGTATCCCGGAAGAGCTTCGTCAGGGAGACGACGACATAAAAGTTGACTTCGTCGCTAAGGGGGATAGACGAGTCGTGAGGCACGAAGTAGACAGGCACCTCGGTCGAGCGGATCTCGATAGCCGCATTGTCAAGCCAAATGACGTCCTGGAGGACGGACTGTGTCATGACGGCAAGGTGGCTGTTGTCGTCGGGGAAGCTGTGAAAGAATTCCGTTAGTGCCCGCGGCGATATGGGTTGGCGATGATGGGATGGCGATGACGGGATGGCGATGATGGGATGGCGATGATGTGAAGGTATGAAATTAATGACTTACGAGTACGAGGTCTGCCACTTCGTTTTGCTCTTGGTTGCCGCCAGCTGCTCGTTGCAGCGCTCCCGATTCCAGCTGTGATCGTCGCCGTAAGGGAAGGCGAAGGGGGGAGGGAGCTTGTTGGCGTCCACCATCATCTTTCCATCATCGACCGAACAGGCCACGGCGAAGCAGAACTCTTGTCGTCGTAGGAGCCCCGCCAGAGTAATGCCGTCCACGAGCGGCGCGTTATTGTTGAGCCATCCCTCAATCGTGGTATTGACAGTATTGGCGAATGGCATGCCGAACCCATCGACCTTGAGCTTACCGCCTTCTTTGAGGCTGGCAGTGATAACGCACATGCCTTTGGGAAGCTTGGCGGCTGGGAAACGAGCGATGAGGTCCGAGGTCGCGTCCTCGACATTGTACGTAATGTGGTCGCGAGGGAACTGGACCTTGATCGTGTGAAAATCGGCATGCACCGTCGTGTAGCCCGCGGGATCAGCTTGCACTCAGGTTAGTGAGGGCACATGCAAGATGCAAGATGCAAGATGCAAAATGCAAGATGCAAGATGCAAGATGCAGGATGACGGATGACGGATGCTTACCAGTGTAGCGGACACCGAAGCCGCTGGTTTGGTCCACAGCAATCGGGAAACTGAGCGTGAAGCCAATGAAGGAAGCGACATTGCTCGAAGTTCTGAATGCGAGGAATTGCGCATCGCACATATGCTTGCCATCGAAGCTGTTTATGATGATGGAACCGGTAGCGGTGGCAGTGCCATCAAGTATCGCACAAGGCTTGCGAAGAGTCGCATACGAGACCTTAGAGACCTGAGCACCGACCTCCTCGGCTTGAGGCGTGGCAGTTGACTCGGCCATGGCGACTTTTTGATTTATTATGGTGCTAGAAAGTATGTTAGTGCATTTATGATGCCGGGAGCTTGCTGCAGGGGGGGGGGGGTGAAAGTGCGTGCGTACCGAGAGAGCTGCGCTGCTGTGCGCGTTGGAGTTTTCAACACCGGACGATCACCAACCCAGTTCCTCCCCCAACTACACTGATCGACTCGTCCAAGGGACCGAAACTTCCGTATCCCCTCAAGTGGTATTTAGCGGCGAACCGAAAAATGTGTCTGCCCTCCCGAAGGCGGTCAGAGCCACGAGAAAGTCAACTTCAGACAACTGAACCGATGAAGTCGTCTCACAGACTAACTAAGAAGGAACAAAAGTAAAGCTAGGCCGCGCCGAACCTATCGAATGGGGCGTTACGGAGAGCAGAGGAGCGTGAGTTCTTCGCAGAATGCTGAGAATCGCGATTCTCAAACGGGTTTCCAGAGCGCGCAACCTGAAGAAGAAAGAGAGAGAGGGAAGGCTCCGCCCAGAATTCGCGTTTGGGTTTTGGGGTGGGAGGCACCCGGCCAGGCAGTCAGTGTGGCCCGTGCACCCTATTTTCTACCATGAGCATTCACTTCGCATTGTGTTGGCAAGGGACTGAATGCGGCCAGACAATTGTAATAAGCATTGTGGCAGTCAGGATGCTCGAAATCTGGGGCTTCTCTCCGATCTGTTGGTGGTCCTCAATATCGATCACTTCGGTGAGGTGGCACGGGGAGCAGATTCACTGACTGACGTTGCGGGAGGCTACTTCTGGGAGAGAATTGATAATGAATGGTCTGCCACCACGTGAGCAGGTCATGGTACATCTATGTATCAGGATACTAGATTCTCAGGCGAGAAGACAGAGTGACATCAAAGAGTGGCCACAGACACGGTTTGGTTCAAACGGTAGTCGAGGACTTCCTTCAAGGATGACAACAGGGTCGGTCCTAAGTATTGCAGACGAGCTCAAATGGCAACTGAGGGGTAGCAGGCTACATTCGGAACCAGATTTATCCATGTGATCGACGTCCATGTACTTGTCGACAAACTGGGGGATCATTCGCCGTTCTCAGTGCGACGTAAATTCCTTTCTAGGGAGAGGAAAGAGCCCCCAGCGAATGGTGTTGTTGGCGGCAAATTCGTTGTACGATCAGTATGGTTCAGGGATCGGGGTAGGCGGTGGCGATCATACCAGGAGCTGACTGTTTCGTTAGCTTCATACATGGAAATCGAGTATGTGGACGTAGGTACTGACCAGCATGATCAAGAGCAATGTATCCAACTCTTTGCTAAAGGGTCGTGGTTGCTGCTGAATGAGGAGTGCGCTGTCACTGCAGTCGAGGAACTACGTGACTCAGATAAAGTAGGTACCATAGGGAGCGTTGTGCAATACAACTGGCAAAGCTGAGACCTTGACGTGGAAATCTGAGTGCTGTCCCATTGCTGTGTCTGGCACTCGAATTTTCTTGTCGAACATTCTCCCATCCTCGAAGGCAAGGGTCAACTTTTACTGGCGCTGGCGACACGTGACTGCTCAGCACTGTGCTGACTGACCATGACCGACGAAGAGATCGTCTTTTGCAACGTCAACGGACCCGTATTCATTGTATAAGACTGCGAGCGACCTCTAGCACGTCGTTGGAGCTGACACATCTACCGTCACCGACGAAGAGCTCGTCGTTGGCAACGTCAAGGGACCTGTCTTCCTTTTCTACAACTGCGACCCCCAAGACGTCGTTGGAGCGGACACATCGACCCTCACGATTGACACCGTCGTCGGCAACGTCTACATCCTGCATGTGTCCTACCTCCGGATACTCCTTTGCGAGCCCATCGCCATCCGCGGCTGTCAGCTCGGACCTGCGTATGACATTGTATATAATGCAGGCGTTGCCACATCGGCAACGTCCACATCCTGCATGCATCATACCTCCGACACTCTCGACGAGCCTATCGCCATCCGCGGCTGTCAACTCGGACCGGCGCACGATATTGTACATAATGCAGGCGTTGCCACCATCGGCAATGTCAAGTCAGGTCTAGTCCGGGCATACACCGGCGATGCTCCAGAACAGGCTGTCACGATTCGACATGTGGCGGGAAACGTCGTCTCCGAAGGCAGTCTGCTTGAAATCTACCTGAGCACGAATGTACAGGATTACAATAGTGTTCATGTCTAATGATACCTCAAGCTGACCCAGCATTGCTCAACGCTCAACAATAATGTTCTCCACGTGACTCGAGAGATACCTGCCTAAGGTCCCTTCAGTAACAGACTTACATATTGATAACACCTTTCAAAGCACCCACAGCAGACAGCATATGGTCTATCCCGATAGCCGCCCTTTGTCATTGAAAATATACTACCTAGGGTTCTTCCAACTCTGTTCCGGTGGCAGTCCCTTCCCAAGCCGCTTTCTGAACGCAATCGTGGTAATGCGGCTAGCATTAAACAGTTCCTAGTATTCCACGCGTAAAACCTTCAGCTTCGTAAATGTGGGCGCATCATTCGAATACTTTAGACTTTCGTCACGGAATCCACGACCGGGGCCTGGCTCCGGCCCAGGCCAGTGGGGACCAGCAGATCTCGCCAGATCCCCGGACACATTACGTACGGCCAGCCGTCTCAAGTGAGAAACTTTGGTAACGCCTTGCCATTCATTGAAACTTGGCGGTCTAGGCAAATCGTAGCTGTTGTCATCAATCATCTTACCGATGAGCGGGTGGCTCGTCGGATTGCCTTTACGTCGACTCAACGACCTGCCCATGCTCGGCAGTCGAGGTGACTTTTGAATCCGTGCTGTCGCCAAGCAATTCTTCCCACCCGGAACGTTGATGCGATCCTCGGCCCCTTTCAGAACAATCAATGGTCTGCCAAAGCACCCTCATGAAGAACCCCTCCCTTTCAAGTCTCCCATGCGCCCGATGAGATGCCGTAGATTCCGCAAGCCCCGGTCTGCGCCGCTCGCCGAAGGCCCCTCGACACCTTTCGAGAGCCCATACACTTCTGTCGGCCGTCCTTGCCCAGTTAGCACCGCCAGCCGATCCCAGGTCTCCGGCACTCACTGATGTTGCCCGCGCCGCCGATGCCGTAGCCCCGTAATTGCCGGTCCCGCACCGCCGTCTCCCGGACCTCGTCCTCCGTGTCGCTCACGTGCTTCTCCTCTGCGTCCTCTGCGCTTCGTTGCCTCTCGATGCTGTTGTCGGGCCTGCTGTTTTCCGGCCTGCCGGGCGACAGAACCGAAGCGGCCTTGCCCGCGAGGTTCGCCGTCGACACGCTCCTGACGAGGGCCAGCCTGCCCTGTATGCGCACCCTGTGCCTACGTTTCCTCGCGGGCAGCAATTGGCTCGTTTCGGGGTCGAGTGTCCCGAGCGGTATGTCGGCGTCGGCGTCGTCGAAGGAGGCCCGGCGAGGCTCTTGGTTCGGCAGCGGGGCGAGGGCGGCGAGCTCGTCGAGGATGGGCGGGAGGGGCGGTGGGGGCGAGTACGGGTGCGAGCGCATCGTGCGGGCGTCGGGCAGATGAGATGTCGGACAGTTGGTGGAGGGAGATGCAGGCGGTTGCAGAGAGGCGTCAGGCGGAACAAAGAGAAAACTGAACGAGAGGAGAGACCGAGAGATGCGATCAGTCAGACAGGGGGGACCGACCGCGCGGGAGGACGCGTCGAGATAAGCGGCGTGGAAGCACATTCAGGGGCAGCACGCCGCGGTCCCCGCCGGGCCATCTCATCTAACGGGCCGTTGTGGCGTCGAGGAACCCCTGTAGGGAGAACAAGCAACGCGGCGGCGTCGCGGTCATGAACGGACGCCGATATGGGCAAGGGGCCGATTACTCAATCGGTTCGCGTCCCGGGCTGCGTGGGGGGTGACTCGCTGATAAGGATTGCCAAGTGAATGACGTGAGCAGGCACGGGGAAGCACGTTCTGGGGCGCGGGTCACGGTGTGATGGCCTTGAGCTGTGATGTTTGAGATTGATCGAGTACAGCTGAAAGCTTGTAAGTGATGATGGGTGAGCGTTCGAGACATTAAGCTCAGATGGTCAGACATTGCGCGACGCGGCACTAGCCAGAAATGGTGCAGGTAAGCATCGCTTCACCGACAGCCCTCGGTATGTCCCGGTGAAGGAAGGTGACCTGACCAGCTTGACGTCCATTGCCAACAGCAATTGTGTCTGCAAAACCTGCCAGACGATGCAGTCTGTCCTCCGAGTTTCCTGCACATGCGAGCGAATATCGGCTACCTAAACATTGCAATGAAGTTGCTTATTGCTATTTTGGGCGGAGCCACTGGCACCGTGACCTGAAAGTGCCGCGCTTTCCCCTAGTCAGCCAGCCTCATTGCCAACGATTTCCATGACTTCCCGATGCACCCTGTCATAATAGATGGTGCGGATTTCTCTCCTGCCATAAGCTGAGGACGTACCTATCTCCTCAACTAAGTAGCCTTTCGTAAGCCAACAGATACCTAGATCTCCCCCAGGAGCTCACGCAAAGATTCGGATCCGGAGCGAAAAGCCTGTACTAATTCTAGATCAAGACCCCTGTCCAGTTCTCTCCTGCTTTTTGTAAGAACGCTGGGAAACATGTTAGATATCAAGTGCTTGTCGATGTCGTGGGATGCGGAAGCGTCGTACGAGAGAAACCCCTGTGTCTCCTTGGTATCGGCGAGCTTTCCAGAAGCGAACTGGCAGACCATGTGGCGACCGTACAATATAGCGGTCTGAATATTGTGCCAGCGGAGCTGATCAACAACGAGCTGGTCATGGCACACAGACAAATCGGCCATCCAACTCTC
Source organism: Verticillium zaregamsianum (assembly GCA_002851755.1). Lineage (NCBI taxonomy): Eukaryota > Fungi > Ascomycota > Sordariomycetes > Glomerellales > Plectosphaerellaceae > Verticillium > Verticillium zaregamsianum. The sequence continues at coordinate 358,778 of NMXM01000012.1, read as the reverse complement.
GACATCCGGTCGATCAGAATCCCATTCGAAGTCTCGAGCTGCGATCTTGCTCACCGGCTTGTCGTCGAGGCGTCCATGGAAGAAGGCGTATTGTAGCTGGGTACCGTCTGGAGAGTCATCATTGCCAATGATTGTGGCATAACCGTACACAGTAAAGCCGTTGTCTGCTCCCTGATAAGACCCCGCATACCGAAAGAAATCATTGTCGTTGACTTACCTGGGTGATGGCCCATCCTCAATAAGTAGCCTTGTCTTGCGGCTTTGAACAATGCGACGTGGGCACCTGTGGCAGCCTCACGATGCTCACGGAAGGTCAAGCTCGGAAACGGCTCCACGGCGTCATGAGAACTCCACCCATTTGCAAAAATAGAGCTAATAAGGAGGTCAACCACGGTCGGCTCAGGCTTCTCGGAGCCGCCGAGCGCGACGGAGCACCGCACGACAATCTCGCGCAAGGTCAGAAGCTCAGGATCGGTGAGTTCCCAGATGCCGCGAATGTGTCGGGCTGCTAGAGTTGTCGTGTCTTGATATCTGTTGGCCGAGTCAAAGAGCTTCAACCGCTTCCGGCGGGGCTCGAGACACAATGGCAGGTTAAACCCTGTCGATGAGAGGTTCATGGTGAAAGAAATGGTGATGTGACGCTTGGTGAACGGATAGATGAGATCTCTCGGAAGTCACCTTCTGCCGACTGGTGAAGGACAGGTCTAGGTCGGGAGACGAAGTTGACTGCTCCTCTGTTGCCGAGGGCAGGTCAAACAACGAGAGGCCTTGGAAAGAAAGAGTGGTTCTGTTCCGTTTAAGAGGCCTGAAGAATTTTGTTTGGGTATGATAGATGGATCATTGGCAGAATGCACGATCCCTCAGGCCCTAAGGGCGGATTTGTTTAGGCTGCGCTATGGGGCAGGAGCTTCTCTTCATGTTTCTGCACCGTACCATACACCTTCCTCCCATCAATGGCTACGATGGGCAGGTACAACTTGGTGCCTGCCTTGAGTTAAGATTCCAGGCATTATTGGTCTCTGCCGTTGTGTTTGGCGGCGTCAGGATCAAGGCTGAGCAGCTTCATCACGATCACGGTTGAGAGCAGTTGAAGTGATGAATCCAATAACTATCATTATCAACATCTTAACCCGTAAATCGTTCACCGTGACGCCCGTATTGTATACATTGATATCCTCCCATCATTACATCCGTCATGTCATCCCAGACCGGCACCTACCACAGCTTGATGCCGAACCGGTTCCCCTTCTTCTTGCGGCTGGCCATGCTCTGCCCCGTGCCTGGCCTGTCGTCGAAGCTGTCGATGCTCGGCGCCCTCGCCATGGTCCACGACTGCCTCTGCGGCGGCCCCGGCGGCCTCTGCTGGCCCGGCGGCCCCGGCTGGATCTGCACCTGCTGCGGCGGCTCCCTTTGCTGCGACGACGGCGCGGAGAACTCGCCCCGCAGGGCCTTCTCGACGTCGCCGTGCTGCCGCTCGTACTCGTCGTGCCGGCCGCGCGCGTCCACGAACCGCTCCTCCGCCTGCCGCCGCCTCTCCTGCAGCACGCGCAGCTCCTCGTCCAGCTGCGTCATGTCGGCCTCGGCGTCGGCCATGAGCGACCGGTACTCCTTCATCTTCTTCTCCAGCGGCTGCAGCACGCTCTGGTTGATGCTCGGGCTGCTGAGGCGCGAGATGTCCGACGACTGCGGGGCCGGCGGCGCCGAGAGGTGCTGCGACTGCGACTGCGGCTGCGGGCCGCCGTCGGGCACGCTGCTGCGGGGGGAGGAGCCGTGGGAGGGCCCGCGCGGGGATCCGCCGTTGGGCAGCGACTGCGGGCCGTAGGGGTTGGGGGGCGGGGGCGCGCCGGAGACGGGGCCGGGGCCGGAGGTGCGGCGGGCCTGGCGCTCGGCGCGGCGGCGGGCGTCGGCGGGCGGGGCCCTCGCGGTGACGGGTCTGTCGTCCATGGCTTCGTCGCCGGGGTACGAGGGGGGCAGGCCCTGGGTGGAGGGGAGGTCTGCGTGTTTGCCGCGTCCTAGGGTGGCGTTCGCGTTGACCATGGACGAGGGCCGGTTGCTGCGCTGGGGTGCTCCGCGGCCGGGGCTGCCGGAGAGGCCGGCTTCCTTGGAGGGAGAGTGGGGCTCGTCGCTGCCGCTGTAGAAGTGAACCTCGGCCGGGTGGTCGGGCGAGCGGGTGCGGCGGTAGCGGGCGGTTCCGCCGTTGCCGTTGCCGTTGGCGCGTGACTGGCGCTGAGGGGTGAAGGATTCGGGTTCGAAGGCCGGCTGGGGTTGGTGGTAGTGTTGTCCTTGGTGCACGCGGGTGGCCATGATGGACCCGGGGGGCGAGAGATGGTGGTGTGGGATTGTGTGCTGCTGGAATGGAGGGGTTTGGCCGACAGCAGCAGGAATGAAGCGGGATGGTGGAGGAACAAAGGATTGAGAGTGAGAGTGAGAGTGAGGTCGCGCGTGGTCATGAAGCGATCGGGTTCTTGAGGATGGGTCTGGGGTGGCTGGGACGGGAAGAAGCCGGTGGCTGGGGAGCGGGACTGGGAGTGATGCCCGACGAGAGGCGATACGAGGCGGGAAGGCGGGTCGGGGGCGGGAGTGGGCGGCGCCAAGTGTCTGATTCGTGGCCCGGCAGGGAGCCGCAGTGGCTGGGGGGGCACCTGCGAGCCAACCGGCCGGGCCGGGGAACCAACCAGCCGCTGTAGCAGTGCCTGTACCGGGGCTTGTAGCAGTGCCTGTGCCTGTACGAGTGCCAGGGCCAGGACCCTCCCAGCCCCCCGTCGACCGCCGACGTGCAACCGACAAGGCAAGATCCGACACATCCTCATCACGATGATGATGATGCGCCAGTGGCCGTTGGCCGATAAATCGGGGCCCTTTGCAGCACCTGCAGGCGAAGGGCACCCACGTAAGGCTCTCGGTTTCTGTTGGCCTCTGCCGGTGGTCGTGCTTCTGCTGGTGGTCGTGCTTGTGTTCGTTGGGGGGCTTCGCGTTCTGTTGAGTGCCGACACCTGGCAGCCCCCCGTCGTGCCAGCTGGCGCCCCTGAACGCCGCCAGCCGCTCCCTGGGCGCCGCCGTGACGGCTCGAAAGGAAGACATCGACAGACGGTGGATTGCGATCTGCTTCCGAGCCAGCCATGATGATAATAAGCCATCTTGGATAAGTCGCAGGGGCGGCACCTTCCCAACAATCCCACATCATGCCACATTCCCCGGATGACTGAAACGCCCCCTGGACCTCCGCCTTGGACCTGCAGACACGACGCCAGCCGCGGACGCCGGACTGCGTCGGAGTCCGGATTCCTGCGTGCGTTGTCCAGCTAGGGGGGACTGGATTGGCTGCTCTTGATGCAATGCATGTCATGCCCTTCATAATGACTCTGTCATCTGCTGTCGATGGACCTCAGATGCCCATCACGAGGGACAGCTCTACCGATCTCCATGTACCTGCGCGGTTGAGCGGCACTCATCGTATTTGGTGGCTCACTCTCTACGATTCCTGAAAAAGTAACGACGGTAAAGGCTACCTACGCTCAACAAATGCCAGCCAACCAGCAGCATCCGCTGGGTTGCGGCAGCAGACCATCATGCTGGCAATGCTCAGCTCCCGGCTTCATCCTCCTGTTCTCGCCAACAAACCACAATGCCAATGTCTGATCCCAGTCAAATCCATATGACGTTTCGTTCGGTCTGATAGCCCCGACCATGGCCGCTTCTTCACGCTCAACTCGTCGTTCCGATGGGTCCGAACCGGATATCTGAGAACGTCACCTTCGCCTGCTCTTGTCAGTAATTATCCACGTCCACAGCCAGCAGTACTTACATCTCGGTTCTCAATCACCATCGTCGACGGGTCTCCCCCGTTCACAGGACACGGCCCCCTCTCGGCGCCGGGCCGGCCGGCCGCGTCCACGGGGTACATCGAGTCCAGCCACAGCATGTGCGCGTACGTGTCGTGCGTGATGGACAAGGCCATGACCCATCTCCCGGCCAGCGCGATCTGAGTCTGGCGCCAGCCACCGACCTCCGCGAAACGGTTGCGTTCCTCAAAGACGTTGGCCTGGGCGTCGCAGAAGCGGTCGAAGATGGAGTTATCGGTGATGCCCGGTGTCTGCGAAGGAGGCGTCTCAATCTCCTGGCCGTCCTGGATGAACGACTGCGAGATGTGAGTCTCGTGGAACTGCGTGAGCACGCTGTCCGCCAGTCAGCACGCGCCTACATTACATTCTCCATGAGAAACGCCACTCACGTAAACTTCTTCCCCGTGTCAAGCGTCTTCCCCCTGCCGTAGAAGTCCTTGCTCCCCAGTCGGTACGGGCTCGCCCCGCAGCCGTCGGTATTGCAGTCGTGCGTCCACTGGTCCGACGAGAACGTACTCCCGCACATGTCTCCCGCACACGTGTGGAACTCCGGCCTGATACACGGGTGCGCCGTCACGGCATACGACGCCGAGTTGGCCTGCCAGACGCTCATCTCCGCGCAGCACGCTCCGTAGTACCCCTTGCCCATCTCCAGGTCCGTCCACCCCGGGTTCCACCCCTCCACGTTGGCTTTGCCGTCGATGAACTTGACGCTCCGCCCGCACTCGGCGTCGCAGTACCCGGTCCCGTACCGCGCCCCCGCCGCGTTGCCCCCCCGGCCCTTGCCGCCGTCCTCCTCCATCCGCACAAAGTACAGCGCCCCGTTCAGCCCGCAGCCCAGCGTCGCGAGGTCGACGTCCACCCGCACCTCCCGCCCCAGCAGCTCGAACATGCGGTACCGTCCGTCGCCCGCCAGCAGGAACACGCGGCTCTCCACGCTCCGCCCGAAGGCACTCTGCGTGACGTACCGCAGCGTCGCGCTCCCGCCCGAGGTCGTAATGCCGTGAGTGCCCCTGTAGTCGGCGCCCTCGACCGCGCAGCGCTGCGCGCACGCGAGGCCCGAGTCGGCACACACGTCCGTCCACTCGCCGTCCAGGAAGCAGCTGCGCGACGAGTGGACCTCGTGGGTCCAGCGCCAGTTGGCGTCGAGGGTGAGGGCGTCCGTGACGGGGGCGCAGGCCGTCTCCGTGCAGTTGGACCAGGTGAGCGGCGGTGGGCGTTCGAAGAACTCGGTGCCGACCTGCTGCGCGAGCGCGAGCGGGACGGGGAGGAGGGCCAGGATCAGGGGCAGCATGGTGGGCAGCGGGTGGTGAGTGGGCATGATGATGGGAGCTTGTGCTTTGGTCGACAGGAGGCCGGCTCAGGGGCTTAAATCCACGGTTCTGGGCCATGGCATTACTCGATGCTCATCCTTTGGAGGGCACCCAAAGGGGCCAACGTTCCGTCAACCTACCCAAATGTGGCAGCCGCGTCGATTGATGACTGTTGACTTATGCCTCTAGAGCCATCTGTCGAATCCTTCAGACGCATGGCTGTGGCGCTGCGTGCAGAGGCGATCAGATCTGTCAAAAGGCATGGCAGTGCTTGAACGGGTATACTACTGTGGTAATGGGTAGTGCCCAGTAAACCGGGCTGCGCAGACATTTCTCACAGATGATCGAGAGTATCACTATGCAGCTTAGAGGATAGATTGAGTGCAGGATGCGGTCAGCTTCGTGTGACCTGGAACATGCAACTTGCCGACCATGAGACCGTGAAAGACATGAGGGGTAATCTTTATGTTTGCAGTTACCAAGCTGCCCAATCTATTAGGTGCCACAAGGTTTCTGTTGTAGTGACCTGAACTGAACGCCTCAGCAGAAAGTACCAGCAACTGCTCCTCACGCCGTGTCGAACATCTGGGGGAAACACGAAGATCTCATCAGTGTAAATAATGAACTGCCTAGCGAGCGAGGTTGGGAGCTTGCTCAGTAAGAGATCGTAACTAGTAATACAGCGCCGCACTTCTGTTGCGTGGATATCGCGTCGCGGAGCCAGCTGTCCGTTCCATATTCATCCACGTCTGACAAAGTCTGGTGCGTACACTCAATCGTCCAAGTCATTCGGCAGGAAGACGTTGACCGCCAAGGCCTGTCGTGGAGGCAGTGCACGCTCCAGATAGGCATCCTCGTGAAGCACCAGGTCACCCGTCGCCACCGGCAGCCTACGCCTCGACGTCATGCGACAGCCCCATCACCTCGCCCAGGTCCTTGCTCGCGCTCTCCCACGAGCGCGCCACCACGTCCAGAACCCACGGCCCACGCGGCTTCAGCTTGAACCGGAACTCGGTCGGCACCGTCATGAAGCCCACCACCGACATGGCCCACGGGTCGACCTCCTCGCTCGCCTCGACGTCAAACGCCCACAGCAGATTCGCCACCTGCAGGAACGTGCCGTCCACGGCCACGCGCTTGCCCATGCAGCTACGACGACCCTGGCCGAACACCGGCAGCGGCAAGTCGTTCCTGATCTTTGCCTCTCCCTCGAGCCACCTCTCCGGGATGAAATCCTGCAAATCTCCCAGGCCCTCGTCGAAAACAGACTCGTCACGCCCGATCCCCCACGCGTTGGCGATGATGGTCGCGTTCTTCACAATTTTGATGCCCTGGAACTCATCTTCCTTGTCCGCACGGCGTGGGATGCTGCCTGGCGAGATGGGTCGCCAGCGGAACAGCTCGTGGATGACGGCATCGATCAATGCAAGCTTCGATCGGTCGGCAAACTGGGGAAGACGCTCTCGGCCGACGACCTCGTCCAGAACAGCGTGGGCGCGGCGCATGAAGTCCGGGTTGTGCAGTGCGGCGATGAAGAGCCAAAGGATCTGCCGAGGAGACGTCTCCATGCCGCCCTGGATAGAGGTGGCCAGGGTGAAGGCGAGGTCGAGATCAAAATCAGCCTGGCTTCCTGTCGGCTTCACCTTCTTGGCGGTAGCAATGGCTTGCTTCGTTGCGTTCCAGCCCGGCGAGGACTTGCCATGCTCGAAGAGACGTCCGTACAGATCCACCTGCGACGCAAAAAGCTTGTCTGCGGCCTTTTGCCATGGCGACAAGAACGTGGGCAGGTTGCGCAGAGGAGGAATGAAGTCTGGCAGGCCAGGGTTTGCCGCAATGTGCGTGACCTGCGTCTGCGTATCGATGATCTCGTGAAGGATTGGTTCAGAGAACTCGGGGATGCGCAGACCGTAGTGCAGTGACAGGATGACGCTGGACTGCGTCCGCTCAAGCAGAGGGTAGACATCGGAGCTGCGGAGGACACCACCATCGGCCTTGCCGCCGACAGCGGCTATCAAGTCCCGCAACAGCTGCTTCGATTCGAGCTCCATCATGGGCTGGTACCGCGGGGCGGCGATGGCGCCGAGGCTCGGGGACAACAGACGGTGGTGTAGCTTCAGATGAGCGTCGTAGTCGTGCATCAGGGTGAACCGGGACTGACCGGGGCCGGCGCCGGTGATCATCTCCATGCTCGTCGAGGGCGGGCGGTTGCTGTACCACTGGCTCCGACGACTGAACAGCTCAATCGCGGCCTCGGCCGTGTTGAGGACAACCATGGGCACGATGCCGAAGAGTTTGGGCGTCGCGACCGGTCCATTCTTCTTGGCCCAGGCATCCCAATTGACGAGAGGCGTCTCGCGGGGCGAGCTGTGCAGGTCGCCGATGAGGGGCAGCTTGAGGGGTGGTGCCGCCTGGCCATTTGATTTGGTCTTCCGCGTCGCGAGAATGACCACAGTCAGCAGGCCTGCGAGCAGAGCTACCAGGATTGGTATGGTGCCTGTCATGATTAAGCTTGTCGGTGCGGCACGTCCGTGAGTCGTCCGAGAAGTGAAGTACGACGGCGCTCATGAACACCGCCCCCATGGATCCGGGGCGAGGTGGGATAAATATCATGCATATGATGCACACCTCCAGGCGAAAAACGTTATCGGCACCATTTGCTCGGGCTGTCGGGGTCTTCTTCAGTGCATCTTGGCAACTTGGCCAGTGGTCGATAAGGCTACGATCGACTGACAGGTGGGGAGAATAAAAGGGGCCACGGACGGCCAAGATGGAGGATTGCCTATGAGAGGTAAGCCATTCGTCAATTCCCCCCATGGCATGCAGCAAAGTCCCATTCTGGCCTGTGGACAAAGCCCTTGTCCCTGGGACCCGGACCACATTGACCGGCAGCAGGCCGTTTGAGCAGTGGCAGGGCTATGTCGAAGGCAAGTTGAACCGCCCGGTCCCCTCTTCGCGTGCAACGTCAACGCACGAAAGAAAGTTGATCTGCGTTGAGTCAACTGCTTTGGCCGATTCGACCAAGACGACATGAATCCTTCGCCAAGTGGCCCTTGTAACACCAAGACTTTGAAGCATCGGCACTCAGGGGCATGCAGGGTTTTTGGTCCGGGGCTTAGAGGCGTACATATACCGGCAGAGCCCCAAGTGCCGCCCGGAGGGACGACGGATGAGGCGCCACCATCTCCGTTGCCTTGGCCGTTTGTGTAACTGTCGACAGCATGGCCAACTTTCCCATCAAAACAGCCAACCAGCGAGCGGTCCTCGCCGTTGCATTCACGTTTGCCATATTGGCCTTTGTCGCCGTGTGTCTGCGACTCATGGCGCACCGTGTGGCGAGGAAATCCTGGAACCTGAGTGACTACTGTGTCGTAGTCGCGGCAGTGAGTATCTTCTAAATCACTGGGCGGCCCGGCCCGGCCCTGGAAAGGTTGCTGACGGAACAGGTGTTCGCGATAGCGCTCCAGGCAGTCAGCATCACCGGGGTCTTTCAAGCCGGAATCGGATATGGCCATGTCCTGGAGGTTGTTGGAGAATTTGGGCCCGAGCCGGTAACCAAGCTGCTCAAGGTGTGTGTCCTTCCAGCCCCTCTCATCTTCAGGTTCCCTCAACTTGAAGGCGGCCGACAATGAATGATTAGCTGATGGATGGTTGCCAGCTCCTCATTCCGCTCCAGTTTCTGTGGGTGCTCAGCCTCAGCCTCTGCAAAATTTCGATCCTGCTGCTGTACCTCCAGCTGTTCCCGGTGGCCTACATCGTGTGGGTGTCGTACGTGACGATCGGGGTCATCGTGGCGTGGGCGATCGCGACCATCATGGCAGGGTGCTTCATCTGCCGTCCGTTCGCGATGAACTGGGACCAGACGATACCGGGGGGCACATGCGGCGATCAGGTGACGTCGTTCACGGTGACGGGCGTTATCAACCTCGTAACGGACGTGGTGGTGCTGGTGCTGCCAATGCCGCTGCTGTACAAGCTGCAGCTGGCGACGTACAAGAAGGTGACGCTGATTGCCGTGTTTGGCATGGGCGCCGTGTAAGTTGTCCCCTCGTCGACCATGGCGGTGTGACAAACGCAGTGCTAACGGAGGACAGAACCTGTATCATCAGCGGCCTGCGAATCTCGGTGCTGTCGACGATGGATTTTGCAGACATCACGCACACGATCCCGCTGGCCAACATCTTCAGCGGCCTGGAGCCGTGCGTGGCGGTGGTGCTGGCGTGCATCCCGCTGCTACGGCCGCTCCTCGGAAGGTCGCCATCGCCGGCGGCCACGGGATACCAGGGAGGGAACTCGTCGTCAGCCAAGGCCGGGTCGTCAGGAGCGGCGTTCCAGCCCCTGGAGGACGACTCCAGCCAGTACAACCTGCGGCCACTCGGGTCCAAGCCGCAAACAGGGAGTCGAGTGGCAGAGCGGTCAGACTATGTTGGCGCAAGCGACCAGGAGTCCCTGGACTCGGTAGTAGGCGACGGGGCAGACACTGGCAGAAAGAAGGTTAGCAGGTAGACAGGCACCCAGGTGAGGTCAATAGATAGGACCAAGGTCCATGTCCTGGTCCTGTTGATGGTCAAATGAAATGTTGGAAGCAGAGCAATGCTGGTGATGATGGAGACGTGGCCAGGTGCAACAAATAAGTCACCTTACCCATCTGAGGTATCTCAAAGGCTTCCCTCACCTTAAAGGAGGTTGGATCCTTGGGGAAGGCGTTACTGAGTATCTTCCCTGGCGTCCCTGCCACATCTCATCATACCACACAGTGTCCAAGGCCGTGAGCAAAAGTCAAAGCACGGTGAGTGCATGAGGCAAGAACAAACTCTGGGCACGTGACCAGCTCCGCTGAAAAAGTAAGCCGCAGAACTGCCGACACTCAACCATCACCACCGCACCGCACTGCCAATGTGGACGCCCGCGCACCGAAGCTTCCCCGACGATCAGCCATCGCACGAATCCGCACCCTGCCTCCGCCTGCCTCGCTTGGATCGTTTTGGTTTCCGCCATGTCGACCGAGCAGGACCGTGATCGCGATCACGAAGACCTGTCGCCTCTAAAAGCCGACCCGGCGCCCATCGACACGACAGCCATCGACACAGGCGGTGCCGAGACTGGCGATACAGCTTCGGACTCTGCTGCCGCGTCTGCTGTTGCCGCCGCCGCATCTCCAGAGCCTGGACATCACGAACATCACGAATACCACGACCATGACCATGGCCACGACACCGGCAATGGCGACGACGCGCCTCCGTCCTACCACGACCCTGCCTCGATGCAGACGCCCGGCCCCGATTCGACCCTGATCCACGAGCCCACCTCGCCGTCGACCGCCCATGTCCTCGCGACCGGCGGACTGCAAGCTCTCCAGGATGCCTCTGACGCCGCTGCTGCCCAGGCCCTTCGTGAGACTGAGGACCAGCACCAGCATCATCATCAGCACCAGCACCAGCACGACCTGAATCAGCAAGATCAGCACCAGCAAGAACAGCACCATCACGACCAGCTTCAGCATGATCATCAGCAGCAGCAGCAGGCACATGACCAGCAGCAGCAACATCACCAGCACCAGCAACAACACGATCAGCATCAGCACCACCAGTATGATGCATCGCAACAGGCCACGTCCCCCCTCGGCGACCATGTCATGACTGGAACAGACACTGGCGCGTCTAGTGCACCGGACCCTGCCCTGGCTGTTGCTGCTGCTGCCGCCGCCGCTGCTACCGCTGCCGTCGGTGCTCCTGTTGGTGGCGATGCGCCTGCCAGTGCGCATCCCTTTGCGCCCTCTCCGCCTGTTGCGTCAGGCTCTAGAGACCCGAATATCAACCCCAAGTTGACGCGCCTCCGACGAGCCTGCGACATGTGCTCCCAGCGCAAGGTCAAATGCGACGAGACGGCCCCCTGCCGGCCCTGTCGCGATCTCAATGTCGAGTGCACCTTTCACCGCGCCCTCAAGCGACGAGGTCCCCCCAACAAGCACGCCGAGGCCGCGCGCGCTGCCCAGCGTCCTCGTCTCGAGCCTGGCCCGACCCCTCCGACCGTTGGGAATGGCTTCGCGTACAGCAACGGCATGGCCCCGACGCCCTCGCCGCACAATGCCGCCCAGACGCTCGTATCCATCGCAGAAGGCCCTGCCGCCACCGCCTACACCGCCGAGTCGATCGCCCCGATGCCCGTGTTGGAGCTCCTCGTCGATGACTTCTTCACCTACATCCACCCTCTGGCGCCCTTTCCTCACGAGCCCACATTCCGCGATGCCTTTGCTACGCGCCAGGACCGCACGAACCCCGAGTTCCTGAGCCTGCTGGCCTCCATGATCGGCGCGCTCGTTGCTTCGTTCCCTCGGAGCGCCCGTCAGCATTTGAAGGCCCAGCACAGTACGCAACTCTTCCCCCGCGCCATCGTCATGATCGAGAAGTGCCGGGACATTGCCCTCCACACGCGGGGTCCCCTGTGGGCCATCAAGTCGCCCAAGACGCTCGACGACGCCGCCACGAGCTACTTCCTGGGACTGGCCTCCGGCTACACACTGCACGTCAACGCCTACCGGCACTTCACCGCCGAGTGCCTCTCGCTGATCCGCGAGCTCGGCTTCCACGCGCCCAAGAACCCGGGCGAGCTGCCGACCTTCGGCACCGATCACTACTCGCCGAACCCCCTGCCCTTCCACAACATCAAGGATCAGATCGGCAAGCGCATCTTCTGGTGCCTCCTCCTCGGCGTGCGATCCTTCTCCCAGCTGGGCGCCTCGCACGCCGACCTCGTCATCGCGCCGTCGACCCCGAACCTGCCGTACCCCTCACTGCCCGAGAACGTGGACGACCGGTGGATCATGGCCAACGAGATCCAGTACTCGGAGAACAACAACGTCACGCTGCTGACGGGCTTCCGCTTCTGCGTCGAGATCTACACGACCATGAACGCCATCGTCAGCGTCGAGCTCGTCTACGGCATGAGCACCCTTCCGTGGCCCGACCAGCGCGCCATGCTGCGCGACGCCCTCGTGGCGGCCAAGAACATCATCGACCGCCTTCCGTCCGAGTTGCGCCTGACCTCGCAGGTGGACCAGCCCGGCTTCGGCGGTGGCTTTGACGACGGCCACCTCCAGTACATGCCGCCCGCGTACCCCAACTCGCAGCCCGCCAACGACATTCGCAACGTCATCAAGAGCAACACGCATCGCCGGCGCCAGCTGCAGTACGACATCCAAAAGGCTAACATCCTGGTCTCCCAGCTCGCGACGCGCTCGTACTTCGTCGAGCTCTACTTCAACCTCCGCGACGTCTACGTGTCGGACCCCAACCGGTCCGTCATCGACGAGAGCACCATCGAGGGCAAGGCGGCCAAGGAGGCCGAGGACGTCGAGGCGGAGCGCATCTTCGAACTCATGACGGCAGAGCGCGAGCTCATCGTGCAGGACCTGCTGCACGTGCTGGGCTCGATCCCGCAGCGCAACATGGAGCCCAACGGCGGGTCGCTCATCAACAAGGTGCGCCAGGTGGCCTCGACGCTGCTCAACGACGCGCCCGAGCGCAAGGGTCCCGTCGCCGTCAAGTCGGAGGGTGCGCTGACGCGCCTCATCGACATCCTGATCAAGCTGGAGGGTACGGGACCCGGCCATGCGGGCCACGGCCACGAATCCAACATGACGCCGCAGGACGAGGAGGAGGAGCTGCGCCTGTGGTCCAGCCTGCGCGACTACCAGCTGCAGTTTGCGGACCAGACCGGCTTCACGGGGCGGCTGTAGGGCGGCCCGCCGCTGGGCTGGATGTACGATGGCGGATGTAACTCTAGTGGGGCGTAACGAAGGAAAAGGAGTATCAGGACTTGGTCTGGTTTTGGTCTGGGACGGCCAATGAATGTGTGTACTATTGTAGCTGTTGCCGACGAGGCGGAGAATAACCCCTAATTTGCAAGACGATTGTGTTGCTCGTCTCCTGAGTTGAGCCTTCTCGGTGGTATCTTGCTGTGCTCACAACCCTGCCTGCGCAGTGCTCCGTCCTCTGCATTAGACCGACTGTTGCGAGGTCTTGCTCTCGTTGATGGTTCTCTCTCAAGCTGGGGTGGTGCCTGTGACGTTGGTATTGAGCTTCCAGTAGAGCTGTTTGGCTCTCGGGGGCCGTTCGACGTCGGCCGTCAGGATCATCAAATACCGTCTGGTGATGAACTGGCCAGGCAGCCTGCGCGTTTGGGACATGTCGTTGACCTAGCTGCCAGGGCAGATCTTCCGCCTGAGCAGCCCATACAAGTCTACCGAATGCGCCAAATTCCTCAAGCCACAGCGATATGGCTATATTTGTGGGTGAGATCCTGTACTGACTCGATGCATTCTTGTGGGACACAACCGGGACAGGATGTGGTGGTTCTCCATTACCACTACACAGCCTCAGCACATGAGTGTTCGACTTTGGTTATAAGGACAAGATTACACATTCCACGCAGACGCCAGTTTCCAGGTTCAATCCACCTGACGGCATCTTATGCCGTTTGTTCATCGGATGCAAAACGGTAGCAAAAAGGCGGCAAGGGGCAAAAGAAGTTGCTCGCATCGAGATGATGTTCCGAACCAGGGAATCGAACCCTGAGCCTGACGGTGAGAGCGTCAAATGTTAGCCATTACACCAGTTCGGATGTTGATGAAAAGTATGACTTGGAAGAACTTTCATGATGGGGCAGAACAGAGATTGTTGCGGGGTCCCGTCTCTACCCGTCTAGCAACAGCGCCGGTCGAGAGGGCACTACTTTCTGTCCCGCCCCGGTCCCAGCATTATATCCGATCTAGCTCCGTTTTGCCATCTCTGGCTAAATCCCAGGCGCTCCTAGTGGATCCCTCGACGCAGGCCCGGCGCCGGGCCGTTAGCTTCGGGCGATACTCCGCGGGCGCCAGTGTCGTTGCGGACGGACGGCTGCGCGCCAAGTCCCCCGCTCCTCAAGAACGACAAGAGGATCGCGGGGGTGGATAAAGTCCGTGGAGGCATGACGACGTCGCATGAGACCAGCAAGGCAGGCCTACAACTCGGTCAGATCTCGTAACGCGGGTCAAGGGTCAGTATGTTACGAAGTGCCCGGGTGCCTTGTTCTTCTTAAAAGGCCGGATCTCTGCTCTGGGCAAGCCACCAAACTAACACCCAACGTAAACTCACTCCAACATCGCCCATCATGACAGAATTCACCTTCCCCGATGCCGTCACCGCGGCCAGGTCCAACCCCTCCGACCTCCCCTCCCTCGCCCGCACCCTCCTCAACGCTCTCACGCCCGATGAGCGCCTCCACCTCCTCGACGGCGACGAGCCCTTCTGGTCCGGCCTCAGCACCATGTCTACAGAAGGGTACAACCGCCACCCCTACGCCCACGGCGCCGTCCCCCGCCTCGCCATCCCCGGCGTCCTCTTCGCCGACGGCCCTCGCGGCATCGTCCTCGGCGCCGCCACCGCCTTCCCCGTGCCCATGGCCCGCGGCGCGACCTGGGACCCCTCCCTCGAGGAGCGCATCGGCCTCGCCATCGGCCGCGAGGGCCGCGCCCTCGGCGCCAACTTCTTCGGCGGCGTGTGCGTCAACCTGCCGCGCCACCCAGCCTGGGGCCGCATCCAGGAGACGTACGGCGAGGACCCCCTGCTCCTGGGCGAGATGGGCGCCGCGCTGACGCGGGGCGTCCAGAGGAACCTGATGGCGTGCGTGAAGCATTACGCCCTCAACTCGATGGAGAACGCGCGCTTCCAGGTCGACGTGGACGTCGAGCTCGACGTGCTGCACGAGGTGTACCTGGCGCACTTCCGGAGGATTGTCGAGGAGGGGGTCGCGGCCGTCATGTCTTCGTACAACTCGGTTCGGGGCGAGTGGGCGGGCCAGAACAAGGAGCTTCTGCTTGACATTCTGCGAGAGGAATGGGGCTTCAAGGGGTTCGTCATCTCGGACTTCCTGCTCGGTCTGCGGGATGGGCCGCTGTCTCTGAAGAACGGGCTTGACATCGAGGCGCCTTACAACAACATTCGCGGCAGGACGTTGAAGGAGGCGCTGAAGAGTGGGGAGATCAAAGATGCTGATGTCGACCGCGCCGGACTTGCCATTCTGAGGACCGAGATTGAGGACGCTGCTCGGAAAGAGAAACCTGCGCCGCAGCCCAGTGTCGTCTTCTGCGATGAGCACAGGAAGCTCGCCCGGGAGGCAGCCGTCAAATCTATGGTACTGCTGAAGAACAAGTCTATCAAGGGGGCACAGGTTCTTCCACTGTCAGAGGACATCTCAAAGATCGCAGTCATTGGGCGGCTGGCCAACTCGAAGAACACCGGCGACAAGGGGTCATCTGCTGTGCGCTGTCCGGAGGTGGTTTCGCCTTATGAAGGACTCAAAGCGGCACTCCCAAACGCAACGACTGTCCTGGAGGAGTCGAGCGATCCGGAGAAGGCACGGGCAGCCGCAGCGTCGGCCGACGTTGCCGTCGTGGTCGTCGGCTACGACTGGCAAGACGAGGGCGAGTTCATCGTTCCCCCTTTCAAATCCAACCCCGAGCTCAAGAAGCTCCTCCCGCCTTCTGACGGCTCAGCGATTTCCCGTCTCAAGGAAGAAGCCTCAGACGATCCATTCACCGAAAACTTGCACAGCCCCGACCACGAGAACGGCTTCGGCGCTGGCGGCGACCGGACGAGCCTCCGCCTCAAGGCGCAGGATGTCGCGCTCATCAAGGCCGCGACGGAGGCCAACCCCCGAACTGTTGTCGCAATCGTCGCAGCCGGAGCCGTCATCATGTCCGAGTGGGATGAGCTGCCGCCTGCCATCCTGTACAGCTGGTACGCGGGCAGCGAGGGGGGTCACGCCCTAGCTGACGTCCTCCTCGGCCGTTCCAACCCGGCCGGCCGCCTTCCCTTCTCTATTCCTACGGACGAGAAGCACCTTCCATTCTTTGACAAGGACGCCACCTCCATCACGTATGACCGGTGGTTCGGTCAGCATCTGCTCGACCGACTCGACGTCAAGGCTGCGTACCCCCTTGGTTTCGGCCTCTCTTATACTACCTTCGCTGTTGCAGACCTTTCCGCCGCCATATCGGATACCTCTGATAAGCTTGACATCGGTGTCAAGGTAAAGAACACAGGGCAGCGAGCAGGCCGGTACGTGGCGCAGGTGTATGGTGCTGCCGACGTCCCTGATCGCCCGAAACGGGTGCTACTGGGCTTCCGTGTCGTGGAGCTGGAACCTGGACAAGAGGAAAAGATTGGCGTCGATTCATCGACGAGGCCGCTACAGAAATGGAGTAACGGAGCCTGGTCTTTCTGGACGACAAGTGTGACAATCGAGGTCGGTGACTACTCTGGGGCAGCGAACAGTATCCGCACCACCCTGCAGCTTCAGTGAAGATATGGCATGTATGTCAAGTTATAATACAGTTCGTTTAATGCTGAGTCTTTGAAGGCACTTGCTCCGTAACCCTTGTTTATGCTGTGACGCATGCTATGTGGGAAGACACCGGACGGACCGGAGGGGGCCCTTAGAGTGTGCTTCGGCGGCGGTTTGATGGAAGAGAAACAGTGGCCCGAAGTACTGAGCAGCTCGCTGGTGTGACGCATGGCCCTCAGTCCTGTATACTGATAGTTTTCTTTTGGAGAATTGCTAAATCGTAGCACTCATACTTTGAATTAATTCAACTGACAGAATACCCCTGAAAAAGGTAGGTCACAATCACATTTGTGTGGAGATTTTCGTAGTAATGCCGTTGAAGATAGGGGCTGCGCGTGGCGTATACCACAAGGTTGGGCGTAATCAAGGGGCTGAAGCCCCGGGGGTGTCTTCCTACTGCTGATGGGGTCATGTAATATGGTTTATGTCGGCGTTGTAGGATGGTTTCCCATTGGAAGCAAAAGGAGTTATACGTGTTACATTTATGGTATGGCCCTACACATGTGTGTCGTAACTTGCTACCTACCTAGTTGGTAAACTACTTTCTGTGCGCCATGCAGTACTGGCAGTCCGACTGCACCTGGCAAGGGTCCAATGCTTCGGGACTCGGATTCCATGCGAGGGGATTCCAGACAAGCGCGTTGCGCGCGGCGCTCAAATAATCATATGAGTTGGCCATCTTGGCGAGAAAAGGCACACCTGTCTTGTTGGACTGATCTCTCTGGATGGGAATGGGCCTGTGTTGGGCAGCCCGGAGACGTCCGTCAGCGTTGGCGGGCAAGCCGGCGGCCAGCAGAAGCAAGGCAATGGGTATCAAGGTATATGGGGGAGTGGTAGGATAGGGTGCCGGGGCACTTGTTGATGTCCCTACCACCTTGATGTAATGCAAAATCTCGAGCCACCGATTGGTGCTGTCAGGATCGCTGATGGATGAGTTGAGGAAGTCTCAGCAGAGCTTCCTACCAAGCGTTGCACACACCCCTCTCCGGCGGCGTGTAATACATGTACCACGCCTCGGGGTTGTCCAGCTGGGCATAGAACTCAGGTCCAACCGCGCTTGTCCTGACCTTCATCCAGTCCTCACTCCCCGGAGATTCCGGCCAGGCCTTAACGAGACCCACACAGCCGCTCCACAGTCCTTCGCCGTCGACCTTGAGAAAGAACTCATATCTCGAGCCCCGCGATCCCTGCGCGTAATCGTCCATGCCAGACCCGGCCGCGTTCTCGTCCCGCGCCCAGGCCTGGAACCGATGCCGAAGCTGCTCGATCGAAGCGCCCTCGAGAGCGGACTCTTCGACGAAGACGAAGTCCATCGTGTCCGCGATGCCAGGCGCGCCCGACCGCGCGATGGCCTCGCGCGCTCCTTGCTGGATGCGGCACTTGAGGGCATCCCAGGCGGCGTCGAATTCGTTGGCGTAGGAGCACCGGTAGATGACCCAGCCCCATCTGCCCTCGCCGAGCCACTGGATCTCGGGTTCGGACGATGATTCGTCCCAATCCTCTCCGCTGCCGGGCTGGGATTGCCCCTGTGGGGAGGGCGGCGCTGCCGAGGACATGAAGGGCGGCTAGTCGAATCCGTGTTTGTTCTCGTGGTGGCGGTTGTGATGGTAGCAGGCAAGTTGTGAAAGGGTGTCACGATGGGTGATGGGTGATTCGTCGGGCCGAGACTTGCTGACGGAGAATCCTCGGAGGCAGTCGGTGGTCGGAGGGCGCTTTAGCACGGCGACAGCGGGGCTGTGCCAGTGCCAAGCCAGAACACGACAAGTTGCGCCTTGGCTTGGTTTCTGCAGTCAGTGCAAAGACCATCATGGACTTGATACCGACCAGTAGGCCGAAAATAATAGCAGTCCCGTGCTCAAGTCATTATTCAACACCAGGCCAGACTGTGCGGCGGCCCGAATAGATCCATGGCTGGCAGGTCGCGTGAAACTGGGTGCAAAGTCTTTGGTCACCTCACCATGATTAGGCTTGGCTGGAATTTTAGTCGGCTTAAGCCCAAAGACACGCTCGTGTTGGTTGACATGTTACCTCTCCTGTGTCTCTCGTCTCGCCTTACTGCGTCTTCGACCTTGGGTCCTCCCACGCATCTGCCGGAAAGAGCAGCGGCATATCTCTATACGGGTTGGCTGGATCCGCAAGCTCCTCCTCCACCGTCGGAATCGTCTTCACCACCCTCGCCGGGCTGCCCACGGCCACCGAATACGGCGGAATGCTCTTCGTCACAACACTGCCGGCACCGACCGTCGAGCCCTTGCCGATTGTGACACCTGGCAGGATCACGGTGCAGCCGCCGATCCAGCAGTAGTCCTCGATGCGCACCGGCAGGCTGTAGTCTGTTGTCTTGACGCGCGAGAGCACACTTGTCTCGTGGGCGGCGCCGTAGATGCTGACGTTGGGGCCGATCATCACGTGGTCGCCGATAATGACCAGACTGCAGTCGAGGACGGTGAAGCTGCTCCGATGTCAACAGCGTCGCCGGGAAGATGAGGAGGGGGGCGGCTGCGTACCCAAAGTTTGCGAAGCAGTACTTGCCCATGATGATGTTGCATCCGTAGTCCACCGTCAGCGGCGCCTCGATGAACGTCCCCGGCCCGACGCGCCCGAGCATCTGCTCTAGAATCTGGGTCTTCTTGGCCTCGATCTCGTCCGCACTGCCGGTGCGGTGATCGATGTCGTTGAACTCGCGCGACATGCACCGACCTCGGTGGCGACCGTTGACGAGCTCGGGGGCGACGCAGTTGTAGCTGGCCTTCCTATCAGTGAGGCCTTGCGGCTTTCGGGACTTGCGCCTACTTACTACATCCCAGAGACCATACGTTCATACTGCTCGCACCATGGCGTATTCTTCAGGCCACGTGCTAGCTCAATGAGTTCGAGGTCCTTCTCGGCTTTGGCCATGGTGCACGACGACTGTGTAGATGATTTAAAAGAGTGACTGAGTTCAAGTGCTTGGGAGAAAGTAGGAGCGACAGAGGTACCATTTTTGACCAACGTACCGAGTGGACTACGAGACAAACGCACCCGCCGCCCTCGCCGCCGGCCTCAGGTGACGTGGCCCCAATCCCATGGGGGGCGGAACCCCCGCCTCAAGGCGTCGGTACGCTTATGCCCAAAGGAGCAGTCGGCAGGTCGCAAGTGTTGCCGAAAACTAGTGCGGTGGACTCTGAATCGGGGCGACGGGTAAAGACTAGCTGAACGCCGGCTCCCAATCAGCATCGTTTCTCAAAAGCAAGCTCGGAAGGGGCATACACAAGGTCATTAAGCAACGTTGACGCCAGAGCTGGCATTCATACCAACTCAGCCAGCCAGACCTTTTGCGTTGGATGCATACGGACACGGCGTTTATGTCTAAGTGCCGGTCGGGCCACGTCAGCCTCAATGAAGCCATGACAGTATGAGTGTGTAAGGCAAAAGCCAAACGGTTTTGACCCGAGCGCTGCCAAGACAGAATCCGTGACTCAGCTATTATACTAGGATAGCAATGACGTCCTAGGTGTTGTGTCAACCTTTTCCCGCGTGTTGCTCCTTGTATTCTGGCCGATGAACA
The DNA here is from genome assembly GCA_002851755.1 of Verticillium zaregamsianum. Lineage (NCBI taxonomy): Eukaryota > Fungi > Ascomycota > Sordariomycetes > Glomerellales > Plectosphaerellaceae > Verticillium > Verticillium zaregamsianum. Next base: position 338,694 of record NMXM01000012.1, on the reverse strand, counting down.
CAGGTATTCGTTTATTACTTTCTCCCCACTCCGTTTCACACGGTTAACCGTTGCCAAAACAGCAACGCGACCAGCTCTCGGGGCGTTGATCCCACTGAAAATCAAGAAACGGCAGAGTGCTTATTATACTAGTTGAAACAACCTACTCGCTCATTCTTCGAATCCGCAGACTCTCTCACCATGGTTGTTGGCACTGTCCTGGTCACTGGGTAAGCTCCCGCCCGCAACTCAATTGGCCTCCTCTGTGCTGGGCGACTCGCAGTCAGACGGTTTCGTCGGCTTAGACTTTGAAATGGCACAGGCTAATCCGCGGTTGTGGCTTGTAGAGGAACCGGCTACATTGGATCCTTTACCGCGCTCGCCCTCCTGGAAGTTTCCAGCGCTGCCGCTCGACCAAATCAAATCACCATTTTAAAGATATTTGATAGATTTGATTGGGTTTTAAGCCATAGTCTTTTGTTGCTTTTGAGACCCGAAGCTGGCGGGTGGGCGGCTCGGCTAGGGGCGTCGATTGAAGCTATTTTCAAGTGAAAAAAAAAAGGAAAATGGTGACTAAAACATTAATTCAAATCTATCAAACACTGATTTGAATTTGGCTGATTTGGTCGAGCGGCAGCGCTGACGACCAGTTCAACGGCGCACTGCTACGCTACTTCAACCCTTGCGGCGCGCACCCCTCCGGCATCATGGGCGAAGACCCGCAGGGCGTCCCCTACAACCTACTGCCCCTGCTAGGCAGGGTCGCAACGGGCGAGCGCGAGAAGCTGCTCGTTTTCGCCGATGGTGCGTGACACGCGAAACCCCCTCTTGTGAGGACAGGCATTGACCTGGCGCAGACTACGCCTCTAGAGACGGCACCGCCATCCGCGACTACATCCACATCGTTGACCTGGCCAAGGGCCACCTGGCCGCTCTTAACTACCTCCGCGAACACAAGCCGGGCGTTAAGGCGTGGAACCTGGGATCCGGACGTGGTAGTACCGTGTTTGAGATTATTAAGGCCTTTAGCGCCGTGGTCGGCCGGGACCTGCCCTACGAGGTTGTGCCCAGACGCCCGGGTGACGTGTTGGACCTCACGGCCAACCCCTCTCTCGCTAACAAGGAACTCAACTGGAAGACGGAGGAGACAATGGAGAAGGCGTGCGAAGACCTGTGGCGCTGGGTTAAGAACAACCCCAAAGGTTACCGACAGGACCCCCCACCAGAGCTCCTGGCGGCCATCAAGCCCGCCAGCTCGTAGGCGACACTGTGGAAACGTTTCAAGCATTGGTACTAGTAGGTGCTTTCGCGATGGTAGGCTTCGGGTTAGAGGGACTGGTCCGTGCGGAATCCGATGCAGGTTACGGTGGGCGATAGGGGGTCTAACGTTAGTATTTAGGATGGTAAGATCTACTAATGCTATGGAGAGCTGGTAGATGCTCTGATGTGGAAGGCCCAAGATTAGTAAGACGCTTACTAGGGGGGGCCAGTAGCGGGGCACTGCATCCGGTAGAGAGATATTGATCTCAGTTTGACCGACATAACCCTTATAGGCACTAACTCTACCTGTGAACAAGTCTGCGTCAGCTCAACTTCACATCTCGACCTCTACAGCTGTCATCTCATATCACCCCAACGTCAGGGCAGCATGCCAATAGCGATGAACCGCCACCATGGGCTCCCTGCAGCCGTGGAGTATCTCCAAGAGAGCCGTTCTTCGGGCTCCAATTCCTGAGCACACGAGCGCTGACATCCCCAACTCCACCTGTGGCGAAAGCGCGCACGAGGCCCGGGATCATCTCCCCAATGCAAAGCTCTCCCGCACTAGCACGGCCAAAGTTCGGACTGGCTGTATCACCTGCAAGAGGCGTCATGTAAAGTGCGATGAGGAGAAGCCGTACTGCCGCAGGTGTCTCACCTTCAGCGGCCACTGCGAGGGTTACGCTCTCAGGAAGAGCCCCAAACATCATGGTCTTACAGCGCCGGCTGCTCAGGTCGCGCCTTTGATGGCGCAAACCCTTCTAGATCCGGATCTTCTAGACTTCCACGACGCAACAGCACTGCGGTATTTTGGGGAATTCGTCACCCTGGCCCAGGGCCCGTGGATTACGGCGTCGTCTTACGGGGATCTCTGGACCGTGACGCTGCCGCAGCTTGCCCGTGTCAATAGCACTCTGCGACACGCTGCCATGGCCATTGGCGCGCTGAGCGCATGGCATCGCGAATCTGGCTCTCATACGCTCCAAACGCCGCTTGAAAGTGAACCTCTGGCGTCGGCACTCGACAGCACCCCCTACTTCGACGCAACGACCAATCTCTGCCACGCCCTGAGACTACAAAGTCGTGGCGCCTCTGTTCAAGACGCAGTGTTCCTGTCTCTGATGCTTCTCTGCTTCGAAACTCTTCGGGGCAACAGGAAAGCCGCCCTCAGTCACGTCAACCATGGACTGGCACTTCTCCTAGTGCTTGTAACCAACCCAGAGTCCAACCGCCAGATCAACAGCCTGGCCCCCAACCCCAGGCCCCTTCTCGCTATGGTGGCCGACATTTTCACCAATCTCGCCACACAAGCCCGCGCAATGTATCCTGGCCGTGTCGGCGGCTGCGCCCCCATGGCAAACTTTGCTAAGGGCCTCCGCGACAGGGGTCTAACGCTGGAATCATTCATGGTCCTCCTGAGCCAGTTGCCACGCCCTAGTGCAAACTTGGACAATACGCCTTCCGTGTTCGCCACCCTCGACGACTTTGAGCACCACTGGACCACTCTGCAACGTAACCAGGCCACAGTCGGCCCCGTTGTGCTCGATATCGTGCATAGCTCGGGAGTCCTTGGCTCCTCCGACGAAGCCGTCATCAACAGCTTTTACAACCACCTCCTGGGCCATCCCCGAATCCGCGCTTTCTATGAAATCGCCCGCCAGCGCATGCGAGCTCTCGACGACGCCTTCCTGCCTCTCTTCCGCCGAACCATGCTGCAGCCACCAGACTCCCCGGACTACCTCCGCGCCCTGCACCTCCGGCTCCGGTATCTCGGCGTCTACGCCATCGAGAACCCGCCGCAGTACCTCGACGTCGCCTCCCTGAATGCCCAGACCCCCCTATTCAGGGAATACCTCTCACTTGCCTCCGCCGCCCTCCGTGCCGCCCGCATGACGACCACGAACCCAGCACACCGCGCATCCCTGCAGTGCTGCCTATCCTGGTACCTCTTGCCTATATCCTTCTTCTGCCGTGATGCCCTCGTCCGCGACGAAGCCATCGCGCTGTTGGAGGGTTACTCGGGCCAAGATGGGCTGTGCAGCGCACGGTCACTATGTGTGCTCGCGCTGCGCAACAGGGATGTGGAGAGGGCGAATGCCGTCGAGGGGACCGAGACGGAGCAGTGGATGCGCATGTGGCGGCGGGAGTACGTATTTGAGGAGGGCGGCGAGGCGGTCGTGTTTCGATACATGGAGAGGGACGAGAGCACGGGCGTGTGGGGGCTTGTGGAGGAGGGGGCTGTCGTGCCGGTCAAGGGAGAGGCTGAATGGGTCAGGAGACCCATTGGTGATGGTAGGCTGTTGATGGTGGACTTGATGTCTTGACAAGCCATGTGGTGAATTGGAGGCGGATAACGCAGAAATATGGCCATGCGTTCGACGTCCCTGTAGTATACAAGTTCCATAGCCATCGTGGCACAGAAAGCCACTAATAACTTGATTTTCAATCGTATCCATTCCACACAGGACTTAATCGCATATAGTGTGTGTCTGAACCTCTCTCTAAGGGTCCGAGTTGTTCCCAGTTGCGTTGCGCGCCAGTGCCACTGTCTATGTGGCCGCAAAATGTGACCAAATAATGAACAATGTACACATCGGCAACAAGAACCGAGACGGTGTATCAATTAACTACTGGACAAACTCCAACATCGACCGATATATCAGGCCTCCTCAAACGTCCACGGCTCCCTGGGGTTGAAGGTGTGCTCATCCCGGCGGCTAGGCGCAGGCAGCGCCCCAGACATCATGTAGCACTCCCCTTGGGCTCTCTGCATCATTTGCCTCGACCTCGGACCATCCGGGCTCTTGGAAATCTTCCTCGCAGTGGTGGCTGACACAGCCTTCCTCAGACGCCCGGCTTCCCTGAGAGCTGGAATGTTCGTCAGGGTTCCCATTCCAGTAATGGCAATGCCGAGGCCCAGAACCGCTCGCTCATCGTCCGTCTCTGCCTGTGTGATTTTGTAGATATCCGTTGCGATAAGGCCGAGGTCGCCGACGATGTTGGCAGCCGCACGGATGTACAGGCTGAGACCGCTGAACAGACTTCCGGCAACCTTGCCCAGGAACGGAACGACAAACATGACCGTTTGCACAATGGCGAGGATAAGGTTCGTCTCTTCCTGTTCGCGGATTTCCTCGCCCATGTCATAGGCATCCTGCATGTGCACGATGGACTCCTCTATGAGTAGCACAGGGCTCGTGAGGGCATCGACCACTTCCGTGAGATCTTCCTGGATAAGACCAAGCTTTGCTCCCCATCGGTAACCCCACAAGGTAGCTGGCAGGCTGCCTGCTGAGCCCACAGCGGGTTCGATGATGTCCTTGGGGTTGGGGATTTCGCTCTCCCTGAAGTATGCGTATTCGACCGCCGGGAATCCGTAGAAGATGTTCCTGACGCAAGGGGAACTGAGTCCAGAGCATGGCTCGTGTGTCTCTCCAGGCTTGTGGCGCTTCCAGGTGTATTGTCCAAACCTGACCTGCTCCTTGGTGAGGCCGATCTTCTCCATGACATCGTCGTAGAACTTGTCCTCTTGTCCGTCCTTCATGTGGAACGTGACGTTCCCGCTCGCCAAAATGCCCTCAACATCCCACTCAGGAGGACAGTCCGTCTCGACCGTACCGGTTCTGCCTCGTGTGCATCTGAAGTATGTTGAGGCGTTCTCCAGAACCCACTCTTCCATCCTCGAGCCCGCCGAGCGGTGCACGGCACGCTTGAAGGCGTTGAAGTTGCGATCGTACCCATCGTCAATCAACTCATGGTATTTGACGAGCACCTTCTGCGCCCTGTCTTCCAGTACCTCAAGGGTATAGAGAGGCAAACAATACGCGGGTATGCTTTTGTCGTTGTCAAGCTTCTCAAGCGAGTCGTGTGGAGACGAGTCCTTGCAGGCGGGGGGCGGGTCCCAGAGATCGCGGGACTCAACAAAGCTTCCGTCGTCGTCCTCGAGGAACTCTTGGAGGTCGATGGCCCATTCGATCGTGCCGCCGAATTTTAGTCGGCTTGCCTCTCGCTCTCTCCACTGCCGCATACTGTTGTCCATGTAAGACACCCACTCAGTCCCTAGGTGATATTAGTAAAAGCAGATCCAACATGGTGAGCTGGGTGACCTTACCTTCATACACCAGATAATTCGCACGTGTCGCGGTATCAGACCACTGTCGAGTGACACTCTTGTCAATCTGTTCGAAAATCTCGGCATTGGCAAGATAGCCGCCAGTCTCGGTGCAGCGGCCGGGTTTGGCTTCGGAGTTCAGGCGGTCGCCCAGGAAGGTGCACATGGGCCCGTCACACCCAGCCTGTGCCATTTTGAATGAACGGCCATAGGTCGAGACACCCATGAGGACCTTGTGAGCCGGCACGCCTGCCTTGGTAATCATGGTGAGCGCGTTGTACGTCTCGGTCCAGTTGACGTGGGACCGCAAGCACGAGCCTGTTGGGCATGAGGGGTTCGACCATGCGTTTCCTGCGTCCCATTGTCCTGTTGACTTGTGTCAGCATGACTCAAAGTCTTGGCATCAAAGTAACTAACCGTGCAAGTCGTAGGTCATGTACACAATGTAATCAAGGTACTGGTGCATGGATGCAATGGGGAATTGCTTCAGATACCAGAAAGATGCAGGCGCTGCGATTGACAAGGTCTTGCTCTTGGGAAGCTTTGCCCTCACGACCTTCAGGAACTCGAGGTAGTTGATGCCCTCGTCCTCGCCGCCGGGCGGGATACCGGGAATGTCTGCGGACACAAGTTAGCTTTCGCCATTGAGAGTTGGGTTGGAAGACGCTCACCTGGAGCTCCAGGATACTCCCAGTCAAAATCGAGACCGTCCAAATCGTGTTTCTCAGCAAAGTCGACACAGTTCTGAGCGAAGCGTTCCCTGTTCGCGGGAGCGGTGGCCTCTCGGAACAAATGGTAAGTGGGAGCCTCTGCTGAGAAGGCCCATCCGCCGAAGGCGATCGTCTTCTTAGGACCACCGCTGATGGTGAGGAACTTCTCCCATTGATCCTCAACTTCGTCAGGAATGACAACATCGTATCTCGGTCCCTCTGAGATGTGAGCGAAGGAGAAATGGACATCCGTGTAGCTCTGCTTGTGATCCTGAGTATGTCTCACGTCCATTCGCAGACAGGATCTGTCCATGTTCCAGCCCTCGAAGTAACCAAGCTTGTAGAACTTGGAAGGGGATACATTGTTGTTGACCACGTCCATGCCGCAGTTCTGAACACAGCCATGAGTGCCGGGAGCTGCAGTGCCGGGAGCCCCAGTCTCGGACTCTGTCTCGACGCAGAAGTCCGATGTGGTGCCGCACATACCCCATATGTTGCAGCAGGCTCGAAGAGGGCAGGGATTGAGATCTGACAGTTTCTGATCGCCTCGAGGCGGCCTGGAGCCAGGCTTTGTCGGACCACACACGGCGTTGTCAACGGGGGCAGGCATCGGAGGCTTGCCAGTGCTGAGACAGATACTGATGCCCAGACCAAGGGGGTCGCAGCCACTCCAGCCCCACGTCTCCTCGTTAAAGTCGTAAATGTCCTGCATCTTGAGGCCGTTGGAGGCGGCGATCTTTGAGCACGAGTCGCCTGCCTCAATGTTATAGACGTTGCAGGTGCCGTCAGGGTTCGGTTTGGGGCGGATATCGGGGAGGCTGCCGCTCGAACAGCAAACTGGCTGACCGGCTGAGAGGGTAGCGCAGTGGTTACTCTCCGGATTGTAGCGCATGTAATTGGGGCCGGTGATGCCACAGCGAGTGGCCAATGATGCACAGCCATCGCCGTCTTCGACACGAATCCAGCGGCATGAAGATTGGCGAGTTTCCAGCTGATCATCAATCGGCGTGAAGCTGAACGAATCAGCAAGCTCGGGGCTTTGAACGGTAGGGAAGAAGTTCAGAGACACGTCCTTCAACGCCTCGGACTTGTCAGGGTCGTCGACACAGTGGCCATGGCTCCAAGCTCTGATGGCTCGCTGCACCCCCACAAAGCTCCCTTCAGTGTCAACAACAACACCGGCCGTGACACCGGCTGTGATGGCAGTGTTGTTCTGCCCGCTGGTGTTACAGTGCTGAAGTAGAATGCGCGAAGGCACCCCATTGTCGGAGACGTGATCGGCAAGCTTCTTGACCAGGCCGGCAGCAGCAGCCTTGTTGTCCACTCGCTCGCCGCCGAAGTAACCAAGAACTGTACCATTGCTGTAAGCAAGAGTAACAGTAGGTGTGGCAGAGCAGCCTTGCTTGGACTCAACCCAGTGCTCAAGTTGTTCCAGAGCTTGCAGAGTCAGGTCTTTGCCAGAGGAAGTTGGTTTGCCCCATGTGGCCAGATTGACAGACGTCGTGTTCTTGGTAGGGGCGTCGCAGTTGATCAGGCGTCTCGATACAACGCCCTCGGAAGACTCTTCAGGATCAGGAAGGATGCTGTCGACAATGAGGCTTTCCTGCGCGTCGGTCTCAGCAGCCGTGCAGGCCCTCACTCTTGTGAGCTGAGAGCGACTGATTGGTGAGTCCCCAGAAAAGGATATTTCGAAGAGCAAAGGCTCGTGGCAGTAGGTCAAGCGCTGGAGGGAGGAGTACAGCGTCCATTGGGATGGGTCTGAGGTTGAGGAGCAGGAAACCGGGCAAGCTTTACGCTCAGAGTAGAACTCTTCCCTTGCAGAAGCTCCAGTGGCGAGGGCAGCAGTAATGCTGACGTAGCTGGCAGCTCGAAGCCAGCTGGAAGGTGACACCATGTCGACGAGGCACGTCGACCAGGAGGCAACTGTGCGAATAGATACTGGTAAGACTTAGGATAATCGACGAAAGGCAAAAGAGATGGTCGTAGAAATCCTCTCTGGATGTGCCACAAAGGGCCAGATATTATCGATGAGTGTGCAGCAAACAGCAGTGCAGGTAACGTCATCCTATGTACTTGGGTCGACTGACCCCGAGAATATGTTCCCTCCGGAATTCACCGCGAGAAACGCCGCGCCTGCAACTTAGGGCTTGGCTACATTTCGCCTTGACTCCAGATGCTTGTCCAGACTCGGAAGGATTCTCTTCTGGCCTGATTGAAAAGCTCGCACTCTCAATGAACTGACACGAGATCATGTTGATGGATGGTATGTGATGAGCCTGGCCTTCTTGGCTGGCGACTCCAGACCTCCTTTGGGAGAAATTGTTAGTGAGGTACATTGTCAAGAGGCAGGGGGCCACTGAATAAAGACCAATCCAACAGCCCGCGGCGTCTGGGGAGGATCGGTATCCCGTCCCCTGCAGCGCCAATGTGGGTGGCACTGCTGGCAGAATAGCCATAGGCCTGTCCGGTTTAGGAAGAAGTGAACGGCAACCTTGGTCAAGCTGCGGGTGCATGTCATGGATGCAATCCCCTGCACATCGGCGGTCTCGAAGACTGGACAGCAAGGTAGTATAGGCAGCGGTGCGGGAGTAAGTGACCGGAATCTGCGACCACGGAAATGACCATGCTCTAGATTGAAAGCCAAGATGTGGTTCATGAGTGCTATCACAAGGTCGGCAGCGCCTTGGGATCTGGATCCCGGTGTGGCCGGTCACGCCGTCGACAAAGATTTGGTCGACGAGCGGGGCAAGGTTGGACAGAACCAGCCATTTTGGGTAGAGGAGTCGATGAAGAACGAAGTGAGAAACTAACTATAAATGATCAAGGTAGCTATGATGTATGAAGTTGCATCTTGAGTGGTTGGGTTCTCACAGGCATCCAGCAACCTCAACCGCATTACCACGCGTCATCGTTGACAGAAAACCTTCTCCAGCAATGCATAGCCTCGCCCGCCTCGCCCTGCTTGCGCCTTTGGCGCAAGCGGCAGTCCGCAGATTCACCAATGAGACCACTCCAGCTGCAGTTTCCTCGGACATCGTGTCTTCCGTATCTTCAGTCGTCGTCTCCGAGACCCTGGAGGCCGAGGCCAAGATGCGTCTCCTTGGGCCAGATCCCATCTTGCCCGCCGATCCCAGCTCGTCTCCGTATTGCACATGGTGGTATGACAACCATGGTGGTATTGAGTGCGAGGACATGCCCGCGTTCTGGGACATCACCGTCGCTGAGTGGCACCGCTGGGTGAGTACCTGATTCAAATAAGCAGATAACACCTTTGAACTACATCTAATTCTGTTTCTCAGAACCCTTCTGTTGCTCAATCGTGCGCCAACTTTGTTGTCGGCCGCTCTTACTGTGTGGAGGCATTCGGCCATCCCGGAGGCGATCCGGCACCGACTCCCACCACCAGCACCACCACGACTACCACCACTGTGCCTCCGACCACCACTACTGCTCCCTCCAACGGCATTGAAACACCCCAGCCCATTCAACCTGGCATGGTTGGAAACTGCAACAAGTTTCATCTGGTTACCTCAGGTCAAACATGTGCTGTGATTGCCAGCGCCAACGGCATCTCTGTTGCCCAGTTTCTTAGCTTCAACACTGAGATCAACAGCGCATGCTCAAATATCTGGCTCGACGCCTATGTTTGCGTTAGCATCATAGGACTTGCCCCTCCCTCCCCTAATACAACTGCTCCCGGCAATGGCATCGCAACCCCTCAGCCTACGCAGCCTGGCATGGTGAACAACTGCAACCGCTTCCATCTGGTTGAGAGCGGAAACACCTGTGCGACCATCACGAGCCGTTACGGTATCTCTCTCGCACAATTCTTGAGCTGGAACACAGAGCTCGGCAGTACTTGCGGTGGTCTCTGGCTTGATGCTTGGGTTTGCATCTCTGTCATCGGGCACAATCCCCAGCCGCCGACGCCTACTACCACCGCCCCAGGGAACGGTATCGCAACCCCTCAGCCTACGCAGCCTGGCATGGTGAACAACTGCAACCGCTTCCATTTGGTTGAGAGCGGAAACACCTGTGCGACCATCACGAGCCGTTACGGTATCTCCCTCACGCAGTTCTCGAACTGGAACAGAGAGCTCGGCAGTGCTTGCGGTGGTCTCTGGCTCGATGCTTGGGTTTGTATCGGCATCATCGGATTCACGCCGACGCCAACAAATCCCGGCAACGGTATCCAGACGCCGAGCCCGATACAGACGGGCATGACTCCCAACTGCCGCCGGTTCCATTTCGTAGCAGACGGCCAGACGTGCCAGACGATCGCTAGCCAGTACAGCATCACCCTAGCACAGTTCACTCGTTGGAATACTGCTGCTGGCAACGACTGCCGAGGTCTGTGGGCGCAGACTTGGGCGTGTGTGCAGGGTCCCTAGAAGGTGGTGCTTGGAATGCGAAGGCGTATGCTGCAGCCATAGATAAGCATTGTACCTACTTCATTCTCAAGAACTCTGGCTCATTGCTTGCCATGCATTTTCACCTGTGATGGATGTGCTGTACAGGAGTCATGATTGATGCAGAGTCTCTTTCCCACAAAAAAGGCCATCAACTGCAAACAGATATATTTCATTCCGTGGTGTTCACAACTCGGGCGAACGATATTTGAGAAGCGAATGAAGTCCACTCCACCATCCTAGTGCGATCACATGCTCGAAAATTATAATACTGGAGACTACCGATTGTAGCCAGACCTCAACAGTCACTTTCCATTCTTGATGTCTAATGAGAAGGTGTGATGCGCTGCCAAACAAACCAATCCCTCGGCCGCACACAAGGACAGATTAGCAGTCTCAGGTACAGTCTCCTGCTACCGGTGTTATCATGACCTTGTAGTCAGTACTCTGAGAGGCGAACTGGCGATCCGGCTGAACCCGATCAGACTGTCCCTTAGAACACTTGGCTGCCGCGGAAATTTCAGGCCGCATGGCTGCAAGGTTTCGATATCTTGACAGCTTCGGGAAGCTCACACGGTCTTGGGTTGAAATGTGGCCGACAGTTGGAAGCTGGGCATTGGGGCGAGGTTGCATGCTCCCAACTCTGGAGGATTCGACCCCTGGGCCGAAGAGGCAAAAGTCAAATGCCGCTGGCTCGTAGTCTGGATTTCACAGGCAAAAAATAGGTGACGCTTGGCAACATCAGGCTTGCAGGCAAAATAACGACCACTCCTTCCGCTGAAGGCAAGAACGTGTCTATACTGGAGCATGGCCGGATCTAGCTTCCGCACGATCCCGGCTCTGACCCCTGACACCACCCCACTATGGTGATCGAGGGACTTTGGTGTGTTCGTTCGTCTTTGGGACGATACCATTGCTTCTTTCCCGGACCAACCTCCCCACACCCCCTGGGTTGCCAAGCGGCGGAGACCGCTGTAGAAGCAGTGCCGAGACTTTTACCACATGCAACATGACATATGGACTATAATAGACCAATCGAATTCAGCGAGCGGGCGCCTTTGGTCCGGAATCTGCTGCTTCATGGCGAACTTAAACCACAGCCGATGGGCTGACCGCCACCGCAGACCAGGTGATCCAATCTTGCCAAGGATGCTGAACTACGCCTCAAAGCCGGCCTCGCCGCGAATTCCGACTGTATGCGAGCATGCAAACATTGCCAAATTCACGGACAGCCCGTAGCCAAGCCAATAGTGCTCATCAAAGTTTGACAACCTTCTAAAATTTGCGGCCTGAACAACATCTAGAACAATGTGTTTACCAAGTCATTCAAAAACAGTCTGAAAACCCTTCAAAGCTTGATAGAAGAGCTCATATCAATGGACTCGGCCATGAAACGTATCTCTATCAAGATTTGCGGCCTGGTTGAGAGATTCCTCGGTATGAGCCTTGCACGCCGAGTCATCTATGGGCCACGTGCCTTACCATCAGAATCTCTTCACAAGACGGCTTCCAGCAAGGCCCAGCATTCCCGAAAATCTTTTGTTGTAGCTCAAGGGCACTGAAAACGACCACAAAGAAATGCCGCAGCTTAGACGAGTAAATCAGCCTGCTCAAACCGTTAATTAATCCGGCTTGGCCTGAGGGCCGGTCGCTTTCATCTTGCGCCCGTGTAGGACTGGCCTCGCACGTTAGATAGTGCTTGGCGAATCCTCACTCCGGGCAAGGGTGTTCTTCGGTCCCGATGCACTTTACAATGTCAAAATCCACCGGACTTGGCCTTCAGGCGTTATCACCTCTCGAATCCTTCTGATCAAGGTGTGACCCACAACCCGTGAGCTTATTTGCGAGGCGTGGTTTGGCCAAGCTCATTCATCGGGTCTCTACCCAGTTCAGAAGTCTAGGCGCGGGGGAAAGGTCGCTTGTGCCGGGCGTGACAAGGTTCAGTCTTGGCTCGAGTCTTGGAAGTACCTCTCCTAACAGCTCTAGAACATGGTCTGACAGCTGCCTTTGGCATGACCTTGTTCACTGCAATTTCTGATCAGTCCCTCCACGGTGCCTAAAGCAGTTCCGGTCCCTTACGCTGCTTGTAAGTTGCCCGAGCCAGCTCTCTGCCTCCCAAACCTTTCCATCGCAGGTTGCCCCCAAAACCCTGACCAGGTTGACGGACGGATTCAGCAGCTTCGTCTTTCTGCCAGGCCTCAGACTTTTAAATTTCTTTCACCATGAAGTCATCCTTTATTTTGCTCTGCCTTGGCTTCCTAGCCACCCAAGTCGCCGCCGATTTTGAGGACGACGTTGCTGGCTACCTCGCTCTATACTTCTTCCTCGGCTACGTTCACGAATGGAACACACACAAAGGCGAGACCACCATCGGCGGCAAAGCCTGCAGAGGAACACCTCGGTGCAATTTCGAGAAGTTTCTAGACGCAACGACCAAGAGCAAGGGCGGATACCGAGGCGGCACGCCTCCGAACCTGACCTCTGGCGGCGGAGCCATGGAGAATTCCAAAAGACTCAGGAGCGACGGGATGACCAAGGCCGTCGAATGGGACGCCCAAAAGCTTGTCATCGGCGCGCCGTCGAACAAAAAGATTCTGGACGATCACCTCATCTACGTTATGAATGCTTTCAGCGTGGATAAGGGTAAGGACGGCGCGGAACAACACCTGATGGACATGGCTCTCGACGCCCTGTCCAACATCGCCGAGATCAATGCAGGATACGCTTCGGCCCAGCACGTGCGATGGTGGCTGTCGCTGGGCTCCCCTCCATCAAATGTCGAGTTCAACTTTATCGATCTGCCCGCTGATGGCGACACATCTGAGAGCGAGGTTCGCTCGGTCATTGACGTCGTCAACATGGCAAAGACTTGGGGCTACGAGGTTCCCAATGACATCAGGAAGATTCCGGTGTGGACGGGAGGATACGAAGGCTTCCCTAACCCTCATCTGGGTCACAGGATTGCTGCCGTCCGTCTCGCATTCCAGATGTGCCGTGCTGGCAGGCCATACCCTCCTGGCTCCGGTGACCTTCCCGTCTATGTCCCTCCTTGGGGTCGCTAGGCGTCTCACTGCATCATTGGTGTGTTCGGAGAGCAAGAAAGGGCCGGTCTTGGGGGATCTGAAGATTGGCTGTGACGCATCATTGCCCTCGCCACGCGGCTCTCGTTCGGGTTTTGCGTGTGTCAATGTCTCTCGCCATTCACGATGTTGATTCGAAGTTTTTCGAAACATACTGATGTAGAACTGAGGGATAATACAATGTTTGTGACGTTTTGTTATATTTGGCACTTTTCAAAGATGAAATCTCTTGAAAACTATTCGACTATGAATTTCCGAGGTATTTTTGCGCCAAGAAGGTCTTATAACGCCCGGCCACTGATTATAACATAGCGCAAATCCAGTCCTCAACTTGAGGTGATCGTGAAGGAAAGGTTTGCCGAAACAGTTACCTCTGGGCCAATGTCATTGCGCCCCTTGACGTTCAAAACGCCGTCAGCACCCAGACAACAACTGCATGAAGATGTATTTATAATGACCTGTAATTCTTGTTGGCTCACACAGTTCAAAAGCTTTGACGACCGACCTATCCAATATCCACTCTATGCGCATCTCAAGGTTGCAGTGCGGCTCAGTTTTGGACCCGCGTATTCATGTAGTCAAGCCATCTTGCCCGCGCCTCCCGATCTAAACCCGGCACTCGTATTGGCCCTTGCACGACAGAATCAATCCACTTCAGACTTTGGTACGGCAGGCTCATGCGGTTGGTGGTGTCTGCGGCACAGATTCCCAAAGGGTGAGATGACCGCCATTCTATTCATTGCCCCGCAGATGGTCTTGGTTGTTGACGTCTTCCAAAGGACACTCTTCAGGTTTCGAAGACCTCGTCCAATTCTCATCGTCTTGCTCGCCAACAAATCCCGAAACCTGCGCCAAAACCTGCATCGCAATTCGGAGTCTGCATTGCCATACTACCACAGCCCCGGGAAAACACGACATGTCGTCCTCGCCTTCACAGCCTACGACCACCCTGATGAGCCTTCTTGCCACATCCTTCGCAGCCTGGCTCATTCTCGGCGCACTGGCCTACGGCGACAACACCTTCGCACCTCCCGAGCTCCTACCGATGTTTATTTTCGCTCTCAGCTTTCTCATGTTTGCGACCCTGCTCTTCTTCTTTGTCCAATTCCAAGAGATTAACGCCAGCCGGGCGGGGGTCTATTACACCGCTGCTGTGTCCGGATTTGGCATCATGGCGGTGTACTCGCTGGCTTCAACAGGATGGGACAACAACGTTCGCCGTATTTTCTTGTCGTATGGTGGCATTTTCGGTGGACTGTTTGTCGAGGCGGCGACGGGGCTCTTCACGCTATGCGGTCGGCGAATGGAGATCTTGACGCGGGATGCTGCGCAGGGACCTTCCAAGCTCCGATGACGGTAGAGGGACCGCAAGAGGAACTACCATCGCCATGATGTCGAATTCTACATATTGAACACTTCAAGAATCTGCTTCGCTTCTCCCATGGTCAGTAAAGGATAGTGAGATGCTGATTTGTCTGTGGCTGAGAGGTAGAATATGAACTGGGGTGGATGGAATTGTTTAGAAATCCTAGCAATGGTTCTATCAAACGTTCAATCGCTTATATTCGTAGGGATTTGGTGCGCCATTCAATCACCATCAGCATGCATAGATGGTGGTCTGCTCGGCAGACGCATGTCTACAAATTGGAGCTTCCAGACAAGTGACTTGATTTAGTGACGGCTTGACGAGTCGCCTCGATGCGTTGTTTCAAAAGAGGACAAATGACTGGGCTGATGGGGTCGGCGTTGTGCCTTCAGGTAGCCCTTTGGCAGAGCCCAATTAGTTGTTGGCGACAAAGACCTGCAATTGTCACCAACATCTGGGCAGCAGTGATCAGCAGCTCTCATCAACAAGAACATTCCGGTTCGTAATAGAGCTTGAGTGAAAGCTTGCCACCGGTAAAAGCCCCTGGAGTTCCCCATGTGGTAGTCAGTATAACAGCCCCGTATGCGCGGTGACTAGAGCGAGGAGCTGGGCCAGGTCGGTTGGAGTGACGCCGTCTACGAGGGGATTCCTGCGTCGAGTACTGGGGAAACGACCTAGATATACGACTCAAGCCGCTGAGTTCGTCAACCAAATCTAATTACCCCTAGGACACCAGTACCAAGGTCTAGAATGACGATCTCGGCCCCCTCATTCAATGAGCGCCTGACGTGGGGGAATCGGACGAGGAGACGTCGAGCGCTTCTGAGCCCCCATCCGTCTGGCCGAACACGATCCAACCAAGCGCGTATGTTGCCTGTCCTTATTCAGAGTCTGAGAGCAAACCATAGAGGAACACCCTTTAGCAAAGCACCGTCTGCACCACGCAGTTCGGCTTCGCCGACGACCCGCAGATGAGCCACTTGTACAAGAACATTCGCAGCGCGTAGGTACTGTATCGCCAACGCGTGGCGTTGCATCAACCTGGGGTGCCACGGGCCGGCGGGCGCAGCGTACTGCAGCGATAACCATCACCGGCTCATGGTGCGGTGTCAGACCATGTCCGAGCACTTGCAGCAGCTGTCGGCGCGGACTGCCTTTGGCCGTCCAAGACGTGAAGCGGTAGGGGCAGGACCCCGTCGCACGTGTCCGGGATCGGCATCACCGGGCAGAGGTTCTCGCCCAACCCGACGTGGAATGTCATTGCCGGGTCGTGCGGCGCCTTCAACCCTGCCGGCTGGAATGTCAGGAGTTGAGCTGTGCTGAAGGTTCAGCTTGGGCGTCATGACGGCCCACCCAAATTGACTTCGTAGCCATGGTTCTCCACAGGGAGCCAGGTAGTCCACAGGCAGCCTATGGGCTTGATTGTGATCTGCTAGCCCGGCATCTTGGGCTTGTAATGAAGGGGCACAAAAATGAGAGCAGAAGGGAAGAGAGGTACCTAGGTAGGTAGGTAGGTAGTCTCCAGCAAGTTGCTGCCACGTGACCTGGACGTTCAACGATGCTGAGCCATGGCTTCGCTGAACGAGATGACGTGATTGGTACTCCGCATGTCCTTACAACAGTGGTCTACCACTCTCGCAGCCTCCTCCATGAATGACTGGATGTGCTTGCAGATGCCGTTCTATCCGTCGGCAATCGGTGAATCGATCTTGCTCATGAAGAGCTGATGCAGTTGGGCGCCCTCCCATCTGGAACATATCGACTCCGCAATCAAAGCACGTCACGTACATCACATCCAGTGCTCTCGATCGTCACATATCAGGTCCATCATCAGCATGCCCTTCACGTCGATCCCCCTCCTGGACCTGTCCCTGGCCGACTCACCCACCACCAAGCCGACGCTCCTGGGGCAGCTCCGGCACGCTCTCCTCGATGTGGGCTTCCTCTACATCACGAATCACGGCGTGCCGAGCACTGTCATCTCAGACCTCACGACGGCGCTGCCCACTCTCTTCGCCCTGACACCCGCGCAGAAAGCCGAGGCGGCGCTGGTCAACTCCCCCCACTTTCTGGGCTACAGCGCCGCGGGCTCCGAAACGACCGCGGGCGCCGCGGACCACCGCGAGCAGTTCGAGTTCGCCACCGAGCTCGCAGCAACCTGGACCGCAGGCCTGCCGCTCGCCGAGCGCCTCCGCGGGCCGAACAACTACCCGCCCGCCCTGCCGTCCCTCCGCCCCGTCGTCGAGGCCTACATCGCCGAGCTCACCCTCCTCGGCGAGCGCTTCCTCGGCCTCGTGGCTGAAGCCCTTGACCTGCCGCCTCCGACGTTTCTCCCGTTCCTCTCGGACCAGCACCGCCTCAAGACGGTCCACTACCCGGCCCAGCCGGCGGGATCGGGTTCCCCCAGCCAGGGCGTGGGCCCGCACAAGGACTCGTCCGGTTGGTGGACGTTCCTACTACAGGCATCGCCCGATGTGGGCGGGCTGCAGGCGCTCAACCAGGACGGCACGTGGGTGGACGTGCCGCCGGTGGCGGGGACGTTCGTCGTCAACATCGGACAGGCGTTCGAGGTGGTGACGCACGGGGTGTGCAAGGCGACGACGCACCGGGTGGTCGGGGGCCCGGAGGAGAGGTTCAGCGTGCCGTTCTTCCAGGGGGTCCGGCGGGACCTGACGCGGGAGGATGCCGTCGAGACGTTGCGGGGGCATTTCGAGGGCTTCGACGGCGGGGGTGCCGAGTCGGCGGAGGCGAGGGGCGTCGACTCGGCCTTCTTGAAGGGCGGCTATGGAACCTGGGGGGAGAGCCAGCTGCGGACCAAGGTGAGGAGCCATCGGGAGGTGGGCGAGCGGTTCTACGGGGACGTGTTCGACAAGTACGTCAGTGATTCAGCAGCTCGGTGATCGGGTGAGGCGTGAGGCCGTTCATGGTCGGACGCTGGAATGAACTGGATCATGTCTTGTGTTGGGGCCGGCGGCCTCAGTGGTGATCGACCGGCCGAATGAGACAGATGGGGTCATTGACTGTGCTATTTGGGGCGTCATAGCGGACGTATTAATGTTGGTCATGTTGAGCTGTGCGCGGCATTGACGCTCGAGTCATCCGAGGTTGGCAGCGAGGCGGTGCTGGCCGGTTTATCGGTTTGGTGGTTGTTGTGGTGCACGTCCACGTCAACCCAGCTTATGCCTGCCATCCCGTGTTTGTTGTGTTTATTGGCTTGGGATGACCGTTTGGGGGGTGCCAGGTGCCACGGCACGGGCCTGGCGGAAGGAACTGCCTGGACGAAACGGTGAGCCGGCGAGAGCCAACACCCAAACTTGGCAGGAACAGGGCAAAACGAGGCAACAACACGGCAGAAGCTGGCAGGAGCTAGGCGCAAACCAGACACACCGGGCAGGCACTGGGCAGGCAGGGCAGGCACTGGGCAGGCACCAGGCAGAAACCAGGCAGGAACCAGGCACCATCACGCCAGGAACCGCCATCGGCCAGTCCAGACTCATTACTCATGCCCCGTCCCAGCTTCGTGATTTCGTGATCCCGCACGGCCTAGACGGATATTCGGTCGGAGAATTCAACATATGCACCTACGCCGCATGCACCTAGCAATCCCTACGTAAGTGTCTCCACCTCATCTCCCCTTTTAGCAGCGTCCCGCCCAATGACACGATCCAGATCGACGGCCCCCCGGCGCGGATACGAAGGGCACGTGCCAAGCCCTGCCCCTGTCCATTCCCCTTAATTTCGCCCTCATTCTCTCCTCCTTGCTTCCCCTTACCCCCCTGTCCGTTGTCTTTGACGTCAAAACATCACCTTTCCCTCTTCACACTCGCTACTCTGTCTTGAGCCTCCTTCTTCGGACCTCGACATTTCTTTGCAGCATCCCATTCCATCCCAGGCACGCCTCACTCTTTTTGGCGCCTTACCACATTCGCTATCTTGCCCTGCTCGACTTCCGCTTCGTCTGTCGTACCGTCTCCCGGATCACGACCTTTCGTACAACATTAGCACCCGTTTTTTTCAAACACCCCAAAACAACACACAAGATGCGCGTCGCCGCTACTCTCGCCGCGGGCGCCCTCGCCGTCGGTGCCTCTGCCCAGAACTACCTCGGCTTCAACTCTGGTGCCACCCTGCCCGACCGTTCCGCCAAGTTCAAGGCCGACTTCGAGGCCGAGTTCACCGCCGCCCAGAACCTCCCCAACGCCCCCGGCAACTTCAACGCCGTCCGTCTCTACACCAACATCCAGGCCTACTCCCAGGATGACCCCATCGAGGCTTTCGATGCCGCCATCGCCACCAACACCTCCATCCTCCTCGGTGTCTGGGCCTCCGGCACCGACAACATCGACAAGGAGCTGTCCGCCCTCAAGAAGGCCGTTGCCAAGCACGGCACTGACCTGACCAAGCTCGTCATCGGTATCTCCATCGGTTCCGAGGACCTGTACCGTGTCTCTGCCACCGGTGTCAAGAACAAGTCCGGCGCCGGCAACTCCCCCGACGCCATTGTCGGTTTCATCAAGGACTTCAAGACTGAGTTCAAGGGCACTCCCCTCGGCTCCGTCCCCGTCGGCCACGTCGACACCTGGGATGTCTGGCCCAACGTCACCAACAAGGCCGTCATTGACGCCGTCGACTTCGTCGGTGTGAACGAGTTCCCCTACTACGAGAACGACAAGGGCAACAACATCAAGAACTCCGGCAACCTCTTCGACAAGGCCTACGAGGCCACCCTTGCCGCCGTCGGCGACAAGCCCGTCTGGGTCACCGAGACTGGCTGGCCCGCCAGCGGTCCCGACTGGGACGAGGCCGAGGCCTCCGTCAAGAACGCCAAGTACTACTGGAACGAGATTGGCTGCCGTCAGCTCTTCGGCAAGACCCCCACCTTCTGGTACATCCTCCGTGACTCCAACCCCGACAACAAGATGAAGTTCGCCATCACCGAGTCCGTCGGCGGCGAGCCCCTCTTCGACCTCTCTTGCCCCAAGACCTTCGACACCGACAAGCAGCAGGAGAAGGCTTCTTCCTCTGCCGCCGCTGAGTCCACCGCCGCCGCCTCTGCCACCGCCTCTTCCGGCTCCAGCAACGGCACCGCCACCACCTCCGGCTCTGCTTCGCAGACCTCTTCCGCCTCCGGCTCTGGCTCGTCTGACGACTCTGACGACTCTTCCTCCGGCTCTGGCAACTCTGGCTCTGACTCTGACAACTCCGGCTCCGACAACTCCGGCTCCGACTCCAGCTCTGGCTCGGACTCTGACTCTTCGTCCGGCTCCGGCTCCGGCTCCTCCCCCTCGGGCTCTGCGTCCGACGGCGAGGCTTCGCCCTCCGGCTCTGCCGAGGACGCCTCGGCCACCGAGGGCACCGGCCCCGAGACCGTCGAGGAGTCCTCCGCCGCCTCCCTCCAGAAGACGGCCGCTGTCGTCGCCCTGGCCCTCGTCGCCGGCCTGTTCACCCTCGCCTAAGCGGATCGTCACGGTCACGGCGTCCTGCGGCTGTAGGACGCACTCTTCCTTTGGATCTTGGATTCGCGGGGTCTGGTCTTGGTCTTAGCGCGGCTGGTTATTAGAGCTTGTTCCGGGGTTTTGTATTACACATAGACGAGCTATAATGCATCTCATTGCCTATTACCCGTCTGCCAATTTGCTGCTGTTTTGATTGTCGTGTACACTTGCGAAGTGTGATGATTGCATGCGACGCTATCCTGTGTTCATTGCCCCTGTCTCGTGATCACAGGTTCAAGTTGCTGAGAGTCGCTGGCCCGCCTTTTTCAGCCTGTGATTGGTTTCGTGCCAGTGCTTCGCCTTCGGGGAACGCCATCTAGCCGCCACCCTCAAGTCCTACTGGAATCATATCTTGCCACTGAGGACCAGCGCGACTGCATATTAGCAGTGAGTGCTGCTCGGTGGATGGCTGGGGCTAATGTTTGCGGGACTTTCAGGCGGCGCTTGCTCCAGCCGGGAGGACGGGAGGATCTGGTTTCCTGCGGGTCCTTCGAGGCTATCTCAAGCAATACTAATTACGGGGTTGACCATGATCGATCGTGGGGTGGAGATTGTGGGTTAAGCAACAGTAGCTGCTTGGCTTCACGTATCGCGGGCCTTGATATCAGGACTTCCGGGTGGTGGTCATAAGACTATCACCTGTTTCCTCAAGAAGACAGGTGAATGCAAATGTGCAGCCTAACCTGCAAGGACCTGTCATAAGGCGGTGGGCATTCAGAGGCTTCTGTCGTGCTCCGTGAGACCTGGACGGCAGTCATTCCGGCGGGTTTGATTCAGCCAAGAAGCCAGCCGTGAGACGGGACAAACATGGCAGTGAGACATGGTACAGACTCCCTCTCCCGAGCCGAGATGATTCAGTTTCTCTCGGCGGCGCGGCATTGAGTGCCAGCATCTGCATTGAGAAGAAATTTCTCTCTTCAACCAGCGGTCAGTTTAGGCGCCTCCAGCGAAGTTTTCCTGAGGAGGCTGGTATAACAAATGTACCCAATTAAGCACAATTGCCCTTCCTGTCACCTTTATCTCTGTCTTTTTGCGCTATTCGTCTGGCAGAAGGAGGAGGGCGATAAAGCTCACACCACACTGCACCATAGCCACGAGAGTGTAACCCGTCACGGTGGTCATCCTGCCCCCAAATGATGCCATCCACATCTCCGCGGACTACATGGAGCGTTCATCTTCGTGCATGGGTCCCGTACCAGCAGGGGGCTCAACGCACATCCCAGAGTCACCCAGCACTGTGGTGAAGCAGCCTGCTACTTTCGAGCGGAGCACATGCGGCTCGGGAAACCTCCGAGTTTCTCGAAACTTGTGCCTGCAACCGATACATCACCAAGCCGCCAGCCTTCTGCATCACATATGTGCGAACTTGCAAATGATATCGTGATGGTGCTCAGTCGGCGCCATCCGCGGCATGACTCACGGGGTTTTGTGCACTCAGTCGACGCGACCGGCGATCACCTCCCGCAGGGCGCGCTGCAAGACACGAAGGGCGCGGCTACATTCGGTCTGCTGATGGACGCCGGGGGCCGCTTGGGACGCCGGGACGGCGAGCCCGGCTGAGTAATGGAGCACCTAATTGCCAATTGACCAACCCGAAGACGAAGCCGAGCACCACGACGGGGGCCAGCCTGGGCGCGATGGAGAAAAAAAAAGTCTTATCCGCTGGAAGATCCGCTCGGCCCCGCCATCCTCTTATCAAGGACTACCTGTCTGCCTTTGCCTACTCCATCTCGAGAACCTCACCTCTTCACCTCCCTCCTCGACCTCCCCTCGACCTCCTCCGGCCTGCCCCAAGTCCCAGAACTGGCTTGTCCCCGTCAGTTATCTCCAGAGTGACTCCCAGGCAGCACATCACCATGGCCGAGACGCAGCCCCTCCTCGGCCCGCCCGCCGAGCCGCAGGACCCCATCGCCTGCCTCGAGGACCCCAAGCCGCTGCTCGACTTCGATCCCCAGGGCGACTCGGACAACCCCCTCGAGTGGCCCACGCCCTTCAAGTGGACCATCGTCGCCCTGCTCGCCAGCATGGCTTTCACCGTCACCTTCACCTGCATCTCCGTCGTGCCCGTCGCCCACCAGATCGTGCGTGAGCTCGACGACGGCCGCCCGAACGACTCGGCCAGCGCCCTGCTCGTCACCATCTGGGAGCTCGGCGAGGCCGCCGGCCCTCTCCTGATCGCCCCGCTGTCCGAGGTCTACGGCCGGTACCCCGTCATGAACGTCTGCAACATCCTGTTCATCGCCGCCACCGTCCTCGCCGCCGTCAGCCAGTCCTCGACCCTGTTCATCGCCGCCCGCGCCCTGACCGGCCTCGCCGTCGCCTCCAACGTCCTCAACCCCGCCATCATCGGCGACATCTTCGAGTCCGACCAGCGCGGCTCCGCCATGAGCCTCATCATGCTCGCGCCCCTCATCGGCGGCGCCGTCGGTCCCGCCATCAGCGGCGCCGTCGCCCAGACCCTCGGCTGGCGCCAGGTCCTCTGGATGAGCGCCGGCCTCGCCGTCGCCTGCGAGGTCCTCTTCCTGACCCGCTTCCGCGAGACCTACAAGATGGCCATCCTCCGCAAGCGCGACGCGGCGCAGCAGCAGCAGGACGGGCGCGAGCCCAAGCCCGCCGCCGCCGGCGACCACCGCAGCCTGCTCAAGCTGTGGCACTCGGTCACGCGGCCCATGTCCGTGCTCTTCGGCTCCGGCGTCCTCCTCGCCCTGTCCATGTTCGGCGCCGTCTCCTTCAGCTACTTCTACGTCATGTCCGTCACGCTCCCCGACATCCTCCAGGACATCTACGGCTTCTCCCCGGCCCTCACCGGCTCGGCCTTCATCACCTTCAGCATCGGCTCCTTCATCAGCGTCGGCGTCTGCAACTTCAGCCTCGACAGGATCTACATCTACCTGCGCGGCCGCGACCCTGCCGGCGGCCGCCCGGAGCACCGCCTCCCGCTCGCCATCGTCGGCGCCTTCACCCTGCCCCTCGCCGTGACGGCCTACGGCTGGGCCGCCGAGCTGCGCCTCCCCGTGCCGCTGCTGCTGCTCTCCGCCGCCCTGCTCGACTCCTCCCTGCTGCTGGCCATGGTGCCCCTCTCGGCGTACGTCGTCGACGCCTTCGGGCTGTACTCCGCGTCTGCCATGACGGGCGTCATCGTCACGCGGTGTCTCATGGGCACGTTCCTGCCGCTGTCGACGGGGCCGCTGCATGCCAACTTTGGGTATGGTTGGGGGTTCACGATCCTGGGCGCCTTCAGTCTGTGCATGGCGCCGATTCCAGTGTTTGTGATGCGGTATGGAGCGAAGTGGAGGAGGGGGTCGGAGTACAGCCGAGAGGCGTGAGTGGTTAGATTTTGCGTTGCATGAGTGTGATATTGAGCATAGCGATGGTGGGTAAAAGTTGCATGATAGATAATGATTATAATTGGAATGAACATCCTTGAGGACTTTGCTCTGTTTTATATTGTCGGGCATGAATGGATTACTTTGGCGTGGATACAATATACTACTAAGGCATGAGCACAATTCATGTTCGCTTTGTATGCTCACTTCATTCCTCATCCTACGAGTTATCAACTTCTATCTCATCTTCAAACCCACCTATGTCGTCTGAATCGAAATCGAAATCGAAATCAGGGTCGGAATCCGGCTCGTAGATTGAAACCTCGTCATCAGACCTGATGTCAGAATCCCTTGGCCACATCTCTTGATCAACTTCGCAGCCTGCCACGCTCCCGGGCTGGCTCACCCTCTCGGCTCGGCCTCCGCGCTCTCGGAGAAGCTGACCAATGTGTCGGCTCTTAACATGGCATCTGTGATGCCTGCACAGCTGGTCAATTTTCTGCATGGGCCTCGTTCTTATGTTTTGGTGAATATACAGCGGCGTCATTCCGTGTAGGGAGTTGAACCGGCTCAGGGGTTCACGAGACCCGAACAAATGCCCTCCTATCGTCCCATAGCCGTTGCAGTCCACATTCCCCCCCAGAAGAGCTAGGGTAGCGGCAATGTCATCTTGTGACACAGCGATCTGCAAAGGTGTGATGCCAAAATCGGCTGGCTGAGGGTCCGCGCCCTGTTCGATCAGTTGGGTGAGGATGCAGCTGGGCGACGACGCGCCAGTTTCGTGATTGCACCAACGATCTATCATCTCCTGATGAGATGCGACGACATTGAGAAGCAATCCTGGCGTCTTTTGAACGAAATAGCTCGCCGACCTTTGGCAGAGAGTCGGGAACGCCAGCCAGCCCGGTGCACAGTGGATGCTATGCTCGCACCATCCCTCAAAAGCGGGAAGAGTTGCAGCCCACTGAGGCAGGGTTCCCTGGAATTGAAAAGCGAAACCATCACGTGTTGCCTGTCCGAGGTAGTTGTAGTCGTAGAAACAGAATCCAGACTTCCAACGTATGGGCTCGGTCAAAAGTTCTTCGCAAACTAATGGACCCAACCCAGAAAGCACCGCCCAGACAAGATCGCAAAACCCGGTTTCCAGCAACGCCATTATTGTACGAGCAACCGAAATCAGCCTCCATTTGCTATGGCTTGTAGCCGCTTGCAGCTGGATAGCTTGGGAAAAGGCGATGTCGAACGTGCCATAGTCGCACCACCTTATGACCGTCGTAAATTGCTTTGCGCCGTCGAAGTGCGACCCGTCCGGTCCGAAAAATTGCAGGGCAACCATCCAAAGTTCGTGAGACAGTCCGGAACGATTTGAATAATCTAACAACGCGAAAGATGACCAAATCTGGTACGCTGCGAGCCTTTGCTGGTGCGGTGGCCAGGGACAGGAAGTTTGGCTGAAAGTGTCTTGAAGAGAACACTGTAGCACAGACTGGTAAAATCCTTTGGGCTCTAGAGGAATGAAATATTTCGCCGCAGTTCCTCGTATGCGATCAGACGCGAGAAACTCCGCTACAGTATAGTGCGCAAGCGACACCCAACCGGAATGGTGTTCTTCAGATTGATCCGGCCACCAGTCTGGCCGCGCAGGAACCTCGGTGCGAGAGGCCTGCCGGAACCGAACCAAGCAACCAAGGGCGTCGTAAAGATCGTTCTTCTTGAGAGCATATTGCGCAGCCGAGGTTTCTAGGTTTCGAGTTTCCGGGAAAGTTGCTTGTATCAGCACATTGATGGACATGTCGGAATTGGGATGCAGCTTCATATGGTTGCAAATCCATGACAGCGCATCTCGGACACAGCGGCCTTCGTCATCCGAGTTTTCGACAATTAACTCGAAAATTTTCGTATATGCAGCATCCAACCCCTTGGGCATGGTCTGCAGGATGTTGCGAAGAACAGGTTGTTCTTTGAATCGCTGTCGGCGTAAAGCGTCGATTTGCAGGACAGCCCACCGGAACCTAGGACACCCCGTCGGATTAGCCAGTTGATAAAACCGGAATACAAGCACAGTTAGCATTGATGAACATACATTCCCTCAGCTTTTGAGGATATCAAACTCGCCGCATGATCTATGAATTCTTGTTCAAAGTGGCTGAAATCATCTGCGTGCCTTCGATTCAGGTCGTTGACGGTGAATAATCGAATGTCCTCTTGAACTATAGAATTCGACATGTCGATCGAGTTAGAACATCGATTCATTTTCAGAGCAATGTCTCCACATGTTCGACTCGTTGCTAGTAGTTTGAGGCGACGGAACCGGTGATCCGTACTAAGCTCATGCACGAGCGAAAGAAGTCTGGTCCGTGGCATGCTTTCATCCAACGCGTCAACCACCAGGTATACCTTGTCGAATGATCGTGACGATGCCTCCAGCACGTCCAGAAGTTGTGAGACGCTTGGTTGATATCCTGAGCCCTGCAATTCAACGAGCTCTTGCGGCACTATGGTGGATTTCCGACACAGCTGGCTGATGACCCAACGTAGGAGGGGAAGCGCCTCGTCACAGTTGTGAGTATTGTGACAGTAGTAGTAAACGTGGGCGATCGACAGAGAGCTTAGCCGAAGCTGCTGGATGCGGCCTTCACCCTGTGCTGGTCCTGCTTCTGGCGCCGCGGAGGATGCATCAAGGTGACTCTGGATGGGTTGTTGCGCTCGGTGTGCTTCTTCAACACAATTGAATAAATGAGAGGCCAGCACAGTCTTCCCAGCACCAGGAATTCCATTAAGCCACAGACACCGAGGCTGTTCTGCTTCTGGGTCAATCCAGGCAATCCAGTCAGAGTCTCGAAGAACCCAGTTGCCTGTGCCCTTTTCGTACAAATCAGCAGCCTCGTGGTGTAGATTTGAGGGATTGATTTCCGTGAGCCACTCGAGAACTCGATGTTTATCATGATCTAGAGATCATCAGTCCCACGTCAAATCCTCTTATCTTATTTGATGTCAACCCGTCTTAACGTACCGGTGAGCTTCTGCTGTACGTCTCGAACCGCGACTTTGATGTCCTTCACATCCTTGCTAGATTGCTGTTAGACCCGTATTAAGTGCTTCAGAATAAATTCCGACAGGTAACCCACGATGCGTCACCTAGCATTACAAGCAAGATGTTAGTTTTGTGTTGCATAAGTTCCTTCAAAACATCCATGGCGCGAGTTTTCTTCAAAGGCCAAGCTAGGCGGGTCGCAATGTCGTTCATCTTCTTCTTGAAAGTACGGTTGGGATCTCCAGAGCCAGCGTCGTCCGGATGCGGTACCAAGCTCTCTAGCCGCGAAAGAGCATCACGGCATCCAGCGACAGGACCTGAGTCGCCCAAAAGCGAGGATAATTGGTCCGATTCGAAGTCTGGATCATGGCCGATCAGGAACTGCAGATCATCGATGGCGGCGTTGACGGAGGTTATCTCAATGATTAGCTTGCGGAAGTCGGCCCGCGCATCTCTGGCGTTCTCGATGTAGAATTTGCAATGACTGGCGAGCTTCGCGGAGAGGTCGACGATGGCGATGATGCTCGCTGCGAGTCCGGCCGCCTCAGCCATCGCGACTATAGATACCGTCACTGCGCGTACTAGAAGCAAGAATGTGCCAAGAAAGAGAAGAGCATGCGATGAGACACCGTCTTGGACGCATAGCGTAGAACAGTTTGCGGGTATGAGGCGCACAAAAGGGTGGCGAAGAACAGAGCTGAGCACGTCAGCCGCATGTTCCGTCGAGACGCTGTCCAGACTTTTCACATGCGCAGCCATGGAGCTGCGCCTCCCAACCGTAGAAGGTCCAATGGTAGGCCATATCGACTCGTCAACCCTCCGGGCGGTCGCCCAGTCTGGGAACGGGTAGGTCGCACATTCACGCAATACCCCGCCTGAGACAACCTATCTGCCTGCCTCGTGCCTATCAGCATGTTGGCTAGATTGTTGGGCATCTGAGTCAGGCTTGTGAGGGGGCATCAGTGGTCGCACAGAGCTGACGTGATTTACATTGTGTGAGCTGATATTAACCAATTGACGATCGGTTCAACTAGCTGTATCTCGTGATTCAGACGGGCTGCATCGTGGCGTCCAAGTCCTGAGATATCTGGCCATCAGTCAAGCCCCAACATACGCTCAAGGCAAGCAAGTTGTAAACTTGGCCAACCTGGCAAACACAGGCGCTTGCTTCTCCGCCGGGGCAGTCGTCTTGTCCGTCGCATCACCCACGCTGATAGTCGCATAGCACGCATCATTCCGCAGAATAACGCTCGTCTCGCCCGGCAGCCTGTTGCTGCCGCAGCTCGTCGCATCGGAGCCCGAGAACAGACCCGGGTTGATCCTCGTCAGCACCCACTTGAAGTCGTTGGCGCTCTTGCACCGGTCGTCGACGGCCTGGAAGTTGACGTTCAGGAAGACGTTCTCCGGAAGGTAGGGCTTGCCGCCGGCGACGACGGCGTTGACCAGGCGCGCGGCCAGCTCGCCGTAGACGGCGCTCCGGGCGGGAACGGGCTGGGTGTTCCAGGCGAGCGTGCCGCCGCTGGCGCCGGAGAAGGCGATGGCGGGGATCTTACGGTCCTTGGCAGCGAAGACGGCGGCGCCGACTGTGCCGGAGAAGGGGACCTGGACCCAGACGTTGGTGCCGACGTTGGGGCCGGTGACCGCGAGCTCGGGACCCTCGGGCCAGGACTGCTTGACAAAGTCGTCGATGCCGTAGCGGAGAGCTGTCACGGGGAAGGAGTTGACCCAGTGCAGGTCGGGAGACGTGGCGTTGACGC
The DNA here is from genome assembly GCA_002851755.1 of Verticillium zaregamsianum. Classification (NCBI taxonomy): domain Eukaryota; kingdom Fungi; phylum Ascomycota; class Sordariomycetes; order Glomerellales; family Plectosphaerellaceae; genus Verticillium; species Verticillium zaregamsianum. The sequence continues at coordinate 310,167 of NMXM01000012.1, read as the reverse complement.
CGAGCGGGCCGCTGTTGGGCGGGCACGAGTTGTACTGGCAGGCCTCGGTGCGCGGCTTGGGCTCTTCGTCGCTGGAACCTGGGCTTTGTCAGTCGTTGTGGGTCATAGGATGTATGGTCATGACGCACCACTGCCAGACTTGTTCTCGGCGGGGGCAGAGAGGATGACCTGGTGGCCAGCAGCCTTGAGAGCCGCGTTGGCGGAGCGGGCGTAGAGCTCCGCCCAGCCGTCGTCGTTGCCTTGGATAATGCGAACGCCCTGGACAGCGGCGATGAGCTGCGCCAACACGACGAGGCCTGTCGCAGAAGCACGCATGTTGAAGGTCGAACGGGTGGTAGAGGAACAGGGAGTTAAACGAGGGGTCCGATTCTATCCAGGGTAGCCAGGCTGAGAGGGTAACAAGTCGCTCTTGGTTCTGTGATCCAGAGCAAAGAAGGATACGCCTCCTATTTAATCTCAGTCCTGATGCAACGCAATCACGAGCCAAAACATCTACGCAACGAATCACGACGACCACGTGCAACGCGTCTGCCACTCGAGCCTTGAATGTTGATCGACAATCCGTCCCCTGTAACCTCGCTGTTTCCCCTGCTGTCCATGACGGATGTCCCTTAACCAATGGCCTGCATGGACATGCATCGGCCCCTTTCCAGGTGAGGTCTAGGGCGCAGTGAAGCTTTCATCTATGGGCGGCAGTCCGTTCCGGGGGGGAGACCTGTCTAACCGCCCAGGCACGACAATGCTCGGCACGTGGGGGACAAGATGAACTGATCGATGCTCCTTTGGGAGGTCAGGTCCGCTGTGGCTGTGGGGAATGCGACGGCAGACGGGAGCGCTACTGGCAAGTGTGCCGGGCGCTGCGGCACTGCATCAGCAGGACATAGATCCGGTGAGGCCGGAATGTCCAGTTGGGTTGAGGGTAGACGACAGGGAATCCGAAGTTGCACATGCTATTGTTCCGTTGATGCGAGTTTGGCGCTGCAAGAAGACGGCACCGAGAGACACATCGAGTATTCGGTCCTCGCAGACATACAAGACTAGACCCAATGCATGTATGAGCCCCGAGTCCAGAAGGAGGGGAACTTCGGTGGAAGCTTTTGTGGGACGACTGATGCATGATGGTGTCTGCGTGTTTATTGAGAAATGGCAGTTTCCCCGCTTCAGCTCGAAGAGAGATCGTCAGTCTGATTGCCGAAGGCCTTCTCAACTGTTTGCCGAATGGGCATGGGAACATCTGAACAAGACTATCTTCTGAGGCAGGCATGCAGCTTAGGAAAACGAGGTCATTGATCGGCTCTGTGTATTCGGGATGGAGACTGACGGAAATCGGCGCCTGTCACCTTCGATTATGGGAAGTCTTTTAAAGAGCTCACCATCATTGGATAGCACCCAACTACGTGAAACATCACCAGAACGATTGGAACATGAGACGAACTCATACTCGAGCGTGAAGATTGACTTCGTGGCTTGACTAACGGTCACTTTCAACTGCGATCAGGTCTCAATTACTAGCGCACTTTCAGCTCTCACCCATGCGTCATAAGTTACCACGCGCAGACTGATGAAGCTATCGTCAACCTTCATACTACGCTCTGTATAAAATATGCTGGTCGATTAGTGTTGTCGAGGAAATGTGCTTCAACGCCGCACACTTGTCTCTCCTTCGCCAGTTGCATGATCCAGTTCACCGCCTCGGCTGTGTCCCTGACAAGTAGTGCGTTTAGTGCCTGGCGAAGGAGGGCTAGAACGTCGAGGCCAAAGCCAACGAATCAAATGTAGGTGCTGGACTGTTCAGGGGCGCTTTGGGCGATAATCGTTCGCAAGCCACATCATTTCCCAGCTGATCTATGACGGAGAAAAATATCAATATCTGGGCTTCATCGCTCTTTTTGCTTCTTCATGAGGTCTAGCCACGACCCCTGATAGCCGAGCTAGCCAAGTCTAGCGACGCCAATAGCTCATTCACGATCGCCCTTTCCCTTTCGAGATTAACGTCGAAGAAAAGGGATGAGTTGGGATCAAGCCATCACGCCGTCAGCGGCTGGCGTCATGAACTACAGCTCCCCATATCAAGTTGCCTCGCCCCTGGGCGTGAATGCTGGTCCATGACTTGGTTCTGCTTGTTTTCACCATTCGCCTCGTGCTTCATAGCACTGTCACTCGTTTAAATCGGATTTTTTTTGTTCTCTTGATTGGCATCAAGGGGAGCGGAGAAGGAAAACGGCTGCAAACCAAAAGATGAAGGGACAACGCTTGCTGTGGGCCACGCTGCCTCTGCTCGCCTCAACTGCGGAAGCGGCCTTGCCCATCCAACAGAATGGCATTCTCAGTTTCCCCGTGAAGGCTTCCACCGCCAAGACTCTAAGCAAGAGGCAGATGAGCGTTGGAGTCGAGAATCAAATCGAGGGCACTCTCTACACTATCGACATCACCATCGGAACGCCAGGCCAGACCGTCAGTGTTCAGCTGGACACGAGCTCAGACGAGCTATGGGTCAACCCTGTCTGCTCCAAGTCTTTCAACCCGGAATTTTGCACAACGGGAGGTCGCTTTTCTTCCAGCTCGACTTTGGTGGACCTGTCTACTCAAGGGGGCAGGCAGGGCTTTGCGGGCTATGTCGAATGGCAGTATGTGTACGACTATGTGACCGTTGGACGTGAGTTGACCCCCTTTGCTCTCCTTCTGTCTTGCGCTCCTCATTGTGGGCTACGTCTGACTTGAAATAGCTGCGAGACTCGAACAGCAAATATTCGGTGCAGCGTACGACAGCGAATACTTCGCCGTGGGCGTGTTGGGCGTCGCCCCTTCTTTGAGTGGATGGGACAGCCCTTATCCATTAATTCTGGACACCCTCTTCTACCAAGGCTTTATCAACAGTCGTGCCTTCAGCTTAGATCTGCGCGACATCGACAGCGAGGATGGTATGCTCTATGATCTCCAGGCCTCACATTGCGGCTTTTTTCTTAAACGATGTGACTAAGATTATCGCAGGCGCTGTCATCTTCGGCGGCATCGATACCTTGCGATACAGTGAGTCTCTGCAGAGGCTTCCTATCGTGCCGGCGTCCGCTTCACCGGACGGCTACACTCGGTACGTGCCACCGGTCGATGGGTAGACTTTGAGGCTTGCGCTAACGCCATCATAGGTACTGGGTCAACGTCAACGGCATCACTGTCTCGCGCGAGGGTGATGACGAGGCGGTCAACGTTGCTAGCGGCGTCCAGGCATTTGATCTCAACAGCGGCTTGACTTTTAGCGGGCTGCCCGGTCCCATGTTTGACAGTCTCATCACAGCCTTCCCCGAAGCCACTCTCCAGTCGGGATCGGGCAGGTATGTTGTTGACTGCTCGATTGCCGACGAGAACGGTGCCGTCAGCTTTACCTTTGGAGGTACCGTGATCGATGTCCCGTTCAGCGACTTCATTTGGCAAGCATCCGGGACGTGCTATTTGGCTGTATTCAGGTCCGACGGTATGAAGTTCCCCTGCTTGTGATTAAGTGTGCCGAGACCAGCGAGACTAACTCAAGCAAAACAACAGGTTACCCTGTTCTTGGTGCTAACTTTTTGAGGGCTGCGTATGTAGTCTTCGACATGGACAACCGAGAAATCCACATTGCGAATGCTGTCAGGAACAGAGACTGCGGGTCAACCCTGGTCGCCATCGGAAGCGGCCAGAATGCTGTGCCGTCCATCGTCGGCACCTGCTCCGCAGCACCGGAGGTTTCTCCCACGCCCAGCTCCGCGCCTGTCTCGTCGGCCGCGTCTTCGGCAGTTTCGTCGGCGGTGTCCTCGGAAGCGTCCTCGCTGGCGTCCTCGGCGCCCTCCTCGGCGCCCTCCTCGGCGGCGTCTTCGCCGATCTCATCACTGATATCATCGGTCCCACCCGCATCAACCTTGCTGCCTCCATCGTCATCGATCCCGGCCTCCAGCATCGTCTCTTCATCCATCGAATCACTTTCTCTCCAATCTTCAACATCTCTGGATAGCAGTACCGCGAGCGATGATACAGCCCCTAGTTCAGTTGACGTGGCTTCTTCCACGATATTGAACAGCGCAAGTTCGACTCTCGCGCTGTCGAGCGACCATGTATCGAGTGTGACTAGGTCTGCGCCTACAAGCCCATCTTCTAGCCCGTCTGTGGATGCCTCCACGAGCATCATTTCTTCTGCTGCGAGTACCTTGAGCGGTGCTGAATCTGCCTCTGGATCATCAGTTCTTTCGACCCACCAGTCCAGCGGCCACAGCAATGTATCGACCGAGAGCCTCCCCGAATCAGCAAGTCGCACTCTCTCGGCACCCTATGGATCAGGGTTGACAGCATATCCCCCATCAATTACGTCGGCAACTGGACCTGAATACGGCATAACTGCTTTGCCATCCTCTGAGAGCATAACCGTGGTGGCGACCACGACCTACACCATCACATCCTGCCGCGAAGATGTTGTGTACTGCGCCGCCGGGGAGGTCACAACCGAAGTCGTTACCCGCTACACGACGTTCTGCCCCGAAACGACGGCCACTTATACGTTGCCGAACACATACTCCTTTGTACATGAGACGTCACATTCCTTGCAAGAGAGGCCGCCGGTAGTCGTCACGGTTTTGCCGGCCCCGACATACTCGGCGCCGATTGAGGTCCCTGGTTGCTCAGAGGAGACAGCAGCGGTCAGCTCGCATGCTCAAGGCGCCAAGGAGCCTCTATCAGGAACAGTTGCTCACAAACCTGTGTACGAGACGTCGCCGCCGGCTGCCTCTGAAACGAGCATTCTGGAGCCGGTCCTTGAGACGACGAGCAAGCATGGATCAGTGGAAGAGACGACTGTGATATCTACAACCAAACACGGGTACCACCCGATATTTTCCACCGTCACTACCAACAACACTACCACCAACCCCACCAGCACCATCTCTGCTGACGAAGGGCTGGTGACTGCCGCAGCCTCACTTCATGGCCTTTCGGGGCTTCTCAGCATCAGCGCCGGACTTCTGGCCCTGTTGATGTTGTAGTGGCGGTCAGCCTGGATTTGATTCGAGTACATGATTAGGCATGTGCTCTGTACCACGAGATACAGAACAGCACATCCCAGTAAAAATAATGCTTGGCTCTTTGTTGAGCGGCCGTCGAACTCTTTCACTAGATAAAATAATACCGCCAATAGCATGCAGTTCACTACACCTCAGCGGACCTGCCCAACATCAATAGGTGATAAGAAAATGGTCCTTGGTGAACTGAGCTGTTCGTGTCTGGGTCTCCTCTGTTCAGGCTCGCGCCGCATGGGCTGAGTATAATACTTCCATGTAAAGACACCCGAAAGTCGGAGTTCGGCCGGGAAAGCAAAAGCACAAGCGTGTCACAGGGCCTAGTGGATTGGCACTGAAGAGGGTGGTCAGAACATGGAGTACCTCGACCTTAAAAGACCTACACTGCGCCATCGGACCATAAGCCATATTCGCCCGACCCGCAGGCCGTACCTATCTCATTGCCTGTTTCATTTTCTTTGTCCGCACTGTCGTGACTCGTGACTCGTGTGTACCGTGACCCCATTCCCATCACCAGCAAACTCAGTCCCAGCCTACTCCTTCATCAGCCCCTTGTGGAAGAACCTCTCCAGCTCGTCCTTCTTGTCGTCAATCTCAATCTTGACCAGCAGTGCGCACTTGGTCTCCTGCCCCTTGAGGTCCAGCATGCGGATAAAGGTCCACTCGCCGGTCGTGTAAAGCAGGCGCACGGCGGCGACGGCGAAGATGGGGTTCGCGGCCCACGAGTCGTCGCTCTTGATGAGCATGCGCAGGAAGACGAGGGGGTTGTCCTCGTACTCCCACTCGAGGACCTCGTCCCAGACGGGGTCGTTGGCCGGGGGGTTCTCGCCCTTGTGCAGGAAGCCGAGCTTGTGCTGACGGTAGCCGGCCGTCTTGCGCTTGGGCGGCTTGCTGGACATGTCGTCCGGGTGGACGAGGGTGCAGGTGAGGTAGGGCTTGATGTCGTCGGGGGCGCGGCCGTCGGGCAGGGGCACGTCAGAGGCGCCGGCGACGTGGAGCCGGAGTCGCTTGGTGCGGTGGTGGAGGGTGAGCTGGCCGTCGCCACCGGCACGGATGGCGGGCGGCTTGAGGACGTAGCCGTCGGTGCCGCTGAAGAGGGCCTCGTTGATCTGCATGGCGGCGCCAAAGGTCTGCCAGTTGAGGGCGCAGATCTGGGCGCCGACGCCCCAGAAGGGCACGGGCTTGAGGTTGCGCGACGAGATGCGCGTGCCCTTGGGGTAGACGCGCATGAGGTGGTGCGAGTTGTGGGTGGCGATGCGGTGGCTCTGCGACGGCATGTGGCCGCCGAGGCCCGACTCGGACACGTTGATGAGGTGGTGGTGCGGGCCGACGAACTGGGCGCCCGGGTCGAACCACGAGTTGTCCTGGGGCTTGACCGACTGGGCGTAGACGCCGAGGTCCGACAGCTCGGGGATGATGACGGCCGAGGGCGCGGCCGTGTGCTTCTTCTCGAGGTAGACCTTGCGGGCGGCCTTCTCGTCTTCGTCTTCGTCGTCGCTGCTGCTGCTATCCGAGTCGGACTTCTCGTCGGGGTAGTGGTACTCGACGATGACGGCGATCTTGGAGCCGAGCTCACTGAGGGTGACGTGCTCGCCGGAGCCCTCCTGCTCCCGGTGGCCCTCGTCGCGGATGGCCTTGCTCAGGAGGCGGTCGCCGAGCACCTCCTTCATGATCTCGACCAGGCGCAGCTGGCCGTGGGCGTCGCAGTGGTTCTCAAGAGAGAGGAGGATCGGCGCCGCCTGCCAGCCGGCCTCGTTGTGGTTCTTGGCCTCCTCCGTCTCCTCGTCGTGGACATCCCGGATGGCCTCGCAGACGGCGCGGAAGGAGACGTTGGAGGTCAGGGTCCAGCCGTGAGTGACCTTGGGCTCGTCCTTATTGTCGCTGTTGTCCCAGGCGTCGATCTCGACGCAGCGCGAACCCGCCTTGAGGGCCGTCTCGTAGGCCGTCGCGCATGAGCTTCCGTAGAGCTGATGGGCCAGCAGGTACGTGTTGTGGCTCGAACTGACGAAGTAGTCGGGCAGGGGATGGGAGCGATCGGTGACTTCAGGAGGGACGCTGATGTGGGGCCTCAGGATCAGGTCACGAAGCGCAGGTCCCACGACGTCTTCCGTGTCGAGGTTGATCTCGCTCTTGGGGAGGATGCCGTGCTCGGCGATGTACGACTTGAGGGCATGACTAACGCGCAGCTTGTGCTTCAGAGCAGTATCGCGAGCGCCGTGGCCTCCGCCGGCGAGGGTGCCGGTGCCGATCTCCTCGCCGTCGTCTTCGGCGTCCTCTTCATGGGTTTTGCGGCTTGTGAAGGGATTCAGCTTGGCCATGCCCGAGGTGATGAGCGACGCCATAGTGTGTCGCCTAAGCTAACGTAGGTAGGTGTACAGGGTTGTTGTCGTGCAGATGCGGTCGTACGGCAGGGGAATGTATCGGTTTTCGGGTCCAATCGAGCGAGCGCAAGAGACGAAGAGGGTATCCTGAAAATTGTCGGCGCTTGAGGCTCACGAACTGGGAACTAGAGAAGAAGGAATGCAGTGAAGACGAAGGAGATGAATGACGATGAGCTGAGTGAGATGCCAAACTTGATGCGTACGCAAGCTCGTGGAGGGGGAGGGGTCGCCTCTGAGCTCTTGGAGCTTCCCGGCCAATGAGGCGCCCGTATCTCGGTCGCGGTACGTACCGGCCACGTACGTCATGCTTGGCAGCAGTTGGAGCCAGCTGGGAGCTGACAGGTGCCAGCACTCTTCTTCAGCTGGTCACCTTCTATGTTAACCCTGGACCGCTCCTAGACAGCTCGGATTCAAGTAACCAGGACATCCTTCCCATCACCCCGAACTGTGCATTCACGAAACCCCAAGACGGCCACAGAGACCAAAGAACAGCTACGCCGTGACAACCGCGTGCCATATCAGCCCCAACACGGCACCCATGACGATGACGACCGGGGGGTTCACGCCGAACGAGTACCCGAAGACGAAGCTCGACGCCGTGACGACCACCCACCAAGGCTCCTGCGCCAGACTCGTGCCCTGCTGGAAGTCCGCGTCGATGTACCCAATCTGCCAGAGCCGGTACACGGCGGTGTAGATCAGACCGACGGCACCGGCATTGACCCCCCTCAGCAAAGACTTGACCCATCGCAGGCCGCGGATCGCGCTCCATATCCCCATCGTGCCGTGGACCGTGATGAGGCCCGGCGCGAAGATGCCGATGAACCCGAGCACCGCGCCAGCAGCCGAGTTGTACCCCCCGTTGATCGCAGTCAGCGCGCCGAGGTACACCGCAAAGTTGAAGTTGGGCCCGGGGAAGCTCTGCTGGATGGCGAGGCCGATGAGGAAGTCCCGCGGGCTCACCCAGCCCTCGGCGACAACATACTCGCGAAGCAGCGGGATCACGACGGGCCCGCCGCCGAAGATGATCGTCCCCGCCAGGTACATGTTCGCGAAGAAGCTGAAGAGGAGCGACTTGGCGGGCAAGACGCCCCGGAGGACCATCACGACGGTGAAGGTGATGAGGAAGAAGACGATGATGGCGAGGCCGACAGCCCAGGAGAAATCGAGCGTTCGTTCTTCCGGGACCACGCGGGGTTCCCGGTCGGTTTCTGGGCGCTCGTTTTCGGTGACGGGGAGAGTTTCCGAGTCGTTGTCTCGGCCCGCCTGCTCATTCTGTTCCTGCGGCCGGATAGAAGACGTCCTACTAGCGATTGCAGTGCTCTCCTGGTTCGGTGGTTGCGTCTCGGCAAGATCAACAGACTCAGGCTCGGGTGCACGAGTTCTTCTCCTGGGGTTCTGCACCACTCCCAACACGGCCTTGACAGGACCGTGAAGCCAGCGATAGTCGTGGATGACAGTGGAGGCGCCTGCCAGGAACATGAGCAACGGGAAGTACCACAATGCGTTGTAAAGAATCCCGGCCGCGCCCGCAAGCAGGACGATCATGCGAGTGATCCTATCCGTGATGGCCTTTTCTGACAGCTGCACCGCCGCGACGGCAATAATACCAACGGTCGAGGCGTTCAAGCCGGAGAGGAGCGCATACACGGGCCCGGGGAGCGAGTCTCCGATGTTGGAGATGCCTATGGAGAGGCCGTACATCCCGAGGGCGCCAGGTAAACTGAGAAGGTAAGTCAGCGCCATGACATGGACTCGGGACAGGTTTGGCTACTCGCCTCCAGATCAGAAATCCCAGGAGGGCAGGAAGGAAGCCGTCATGGATGAGATTGATGCAGTAGTGCATCTTGGTGCTGCCTGGGCCGGAGAACGCCTGGCACACGCTGAACAGCTCCTGATACTGCGGTTTCATCAGCGCTGTCGCTCCTCTTCTCGCGAGACTCGAACTTACTATCTGCTCGTCAATCCATCCCAGCTTCAGCACAAACTTCTCTCGGAACTGGAGCGCGGGGTCGGGTTAGCGTCGTCCTCCTGAAGCTCATGGCGAAGATCAGCTAGAGACAGAAAAGCAAAGATGCGGCTCACAATCTTGAAGTGAACTGGTGGTCCCCCGAAGGAGGTGAATCCGAGATAGTAGTTGGTGCTGACGGTGTTCCATAGCTTGCCGGAGATGTTGGCTGGCCGCCAGAGGGTGCCACTTCGGATTGCCATCTTGCAAGAGTACCTGGGAGGAATGGGCTGGCGGTCCCGTCAACTGAAGCAGAGATGGTATTGGCTGAGACGAAGATAGGATCACGCATTAGGAGGCTGAGGTTTCTCAAAAAACTTTCTGAAAGGTAAATGAACGAAGTACCAGTGAGGCTGGTAGGTACATTTGCCTAGTCTGGTTCTTGTTGAGCCGTGCAGGCAGACACGCCAATCACGGCTCTTGAGCACAGCACGTGGAATTGAGCCGTCTGGGCATCACGTGCTCTCACGCTTGCAGCAAACATGTTGGCAATGGATGACTTGATGTCTACCAGTTCATGTCTAGGACATGGTTCAATTAAGTTCAGACTTGATGCTAATCTCGTGGGATCAGGTAGCGTGACGATGAGACACGAAGGGCGTGCAGCTGGCACATCCATAGCGCGCAACCACGCGACCACTTTCCTGGTGAAGGTGTACGTCATTCAAAATGCAGATCGCCTGGTTCTTTCAAGCGAGTGGCACGGATTTGTGCGGAAAAGATTGCTGTCAATAGTGACTGCCGTGTTTGTGCTGCGACGAACGGCCTCTAAAGGACTCGGCACGCTCCCAGGCCAGCATAGAGGTACCTGGGTAAGGTAGACAAGGCAAGACGGTTAATACATTCAACAACTGGTCATCGGGGAAAAACATGACAATGCAGCAAGGTGAGAAAGCGACCGTGTCGTTATTCATCAACTAGGTAATCACAATCCAAGCCCGGTCAACACCAGGGCACCGAACGCTCCCCGTAAAATCAAATTCATATCCAGAGACGCCTTAGCCAGCCAGGCCTCCCCATCAGTACACATCTAGTACACGTAGAACACGCTCGTCTCGTTCTCGCTCGCGCGCAGAGCAGCGTTCCTGCGCTTCATGATGATCTTGGCCAGCCACGCCAGCGCCGCGGTGGCGATGCTGAATGCCGCGCTGCTCATCATGGCGATCATGTACCGGGGCTCGTCGCTCTTGGGCCACAGGTAGGGCGTCCAGATGAAGCTGATGTTCATGATGGTCGTGACCATGCCGATGGCGACGGCCTTCTTCTCCTTGGTCTGGCCGCAGGTGCTGCCGCACCAGCCGAGGATGAGCGAGTTGACACCGTACGTGCCGATGGTGAAGACGACCATGGAGGCGTAGCGGCCCGCAACGTTGCCCGCGGCGGCGGCGGCGACGAAGCCGACGGTGGCGACAGCCTTGGAGATGGTGATGTGCCACGTGCGCTCGTTGAAGCGGCCGGACGACCAAGAGACGGCAATGGTGACGGCACCAGCGATGAGGTAGGGAGGGCAGGTGAGCACGAGAGTGACGGTTTGACCGAAGCCAAGAGTCTTGACAACAGAGGGGAAGAAGTTCTACTCATGTTAGCGGTGTTCTTCCGTCGTAGCCTGCCTAGGTTTAAAACATACCTTGAAGCCGTTGGCAGCCAGGTGCATGTGGGCCATGGCGCAGAAGATCCAGACCATGGGGTCGCGGCAAGCCTCCTTGAGACCCTTCGTGAGGCCGCTCTGGCCCGCGTTGGAGACGGTGTCGAGCTCAATACGGTTGTGGGCCAGGTCACGCTCCTCCGGGGTGAGCCACTTAGTGGTCGAAGGGAAGTCGGGGAGGACGAAGTAGCCGACAATAGCGATGACAAAGGTGACAGCACCCTGGAGGATGAAGAGCCACTGCCAGCCAGCGAGGCCACCGGCGCCGTCCATGCCGTGGAAGACACCGGCGGCGATGAGGCCGGCGAAGGCGGTGGCGAGGATGTTGCCGGTGTAGAGGATGGCGATTCTCGTGGCGACCTCCTTCCTGTTGTAGAAGATGGAGAGAATGTAGACGGCACCGGGGTAGTAAGGAGCCTCAGTGAGACCGAGGAAGAACCGGGTGAGCAGCAGGCCAATGTAGTTGTGGGAGAGTGCGGTGAGGGCGGAAACGATGGCCCACAGCATCATCATGATACCCTGATCTGTTAGCTGCGATTCGCTGAGATGAGACTTGACAACGTACCATGTATCGGGATGGCCTCGTGCGAGTGAGGAACATGTTGGAGGGGATCTGACCCAGGATGTAACCGACGAAGAGGATGGACACACAGGTCTGGTACTCGGTGCCAGAAAGGTTGAGATCCTCCTCGAGGTCGTTGAGACGCGCCAGCGCAATGGCATTTCGGTCAAGCTAGAGATCCGGTATGAGCAAATGATGAGAGGGATATGGTGGAAGCTTCACAACTTACATAGTTGAGCCAGTACATAGACCAGAGCATGGGCTGAAGGAGGCTGGGTCAGCAAGATGTCACCGCAGAAGCGTGATTCTGATGTGAGCTCACCATGATCCAGCGGTCAAGCTTCTTCACAAGGGCGATTTCCTTGGGATCGGTCTTCTCGTGAGAACCGAAGTGGTCGACCTTGTCGGCAATGGGGATAGGCTTCTCAGGACCATCTTCGAACATGCCCGACTCGTTGGTGCGAGCGTGCTCGATCTCGGCCTGGCGGGTCTTCTCAGCGTCGGCCGACATGTTGGCGGTGCTGGTGAGGAAGAAGCAAAATGGAGATGTGATTCAAGGAAGAAGAAGTGACCGGTCACTGCTGATGATCAAGAGAAGAGTGATGCTTCGCCTTGTCCGACTTCAACATCATCCAGAGGGGCGAGGGGCATCCCCTAGATATAGGTTTTCGACAGATCTTCCCCATACCCCCCAGACTGCAGCTCTCTTCCCCCAGCTGGCACTACCCCATATCTCCGTCACGCCGGCCAGCCTGAGTCGCGCTATGTTCCCCGCGGGGAGACGGTGGACATGTGGACCGAAACGAGGGAAACAAACGTGATGGAACGCTGATCCGTGTTCCACACGAGAGATTGACAGAAACAGCATGGCCGCCAAATGAGACGTGCGGCGTGCCCCCGACTCCATCCGACAAGCGTGCCACCATCATGGCGCACACATCCCTTCCCACGTCGCGATGTGATGGAACAACTTGCCGCTAGCACGAGTCGGGCATGCCGTCGAGCCAAGCAGACGTGCAGCAACAGCCGCATCACAACCCCAACAAACGTCTTGGCAGCGTCAAGACTTGGTACAACCCTCCGTGCGCTCAGAGACGGACGATCGTGCGCCTCCCTGGTCGGAAGCTGGTCCCCCCCTCTCCATGGCGACCCCCAACCATTCAGAAGGGGGGCGCGCACACCAAGCAGATGGGGTTTCGAACTTGGCAGTCAAGAGTGACAGGGGTGCCAGCAGCCCGGGACCGTGTTGCTGTGATGTCTTGACTCGTCGCGGCCGCCCCCCAAGTCGGTCCCGCACGCGGCAATGTGGGGGACTGTCCTCGCTTCCTGTATTCTAGCGCTCGGTCTAGGGGCGACGGCGCGGGTCCGGTGGCCACTGGGAGAGAAGACCGCGCTGGCGCCCGCAGGGGAACGACCCAGCAGAGTCTGTAGTGTAACCCTTTAGTCTCCATGGCCGTGCGCTTTTGCGTGGCATCGGTCTGGCTCTCTGGCTGGAGCGGACGGTGGAGGTGGAGGGGAGGCTGGAAGGGAGAGGACGGTCAGACGCGTGCGCCCTGAAATTGCACCTTGGTATTTTTCGGTGTGTCAGGTGCTGCTTTTTCTCCTCCCAAGACCTTTCACAGCATGATCTCAACATTGACATGATCTCCCAAGACGGGCGGCGTCCTGGGCGTCCCATGTGTCTTGGCATCTGCTCCATGATGCAATCTCGGCTTGCCCGCAACCCAGATGTGCACCCGATGAGCAGCAGGCTCGAAAGAGACCAGTCTTGCCCTGGTCACGTTCTGCGGGATGACAGAGGTGGACTCGCCCCCGAGCCAACGAGCATGTCTCATCTGGGACTTGGGGGATCGATCTGCACCCATCTGTGCTGCCGCGGCGGTGCAGTGCGGGGGGGCACGACCCCGAGACGGGCTCCTCTTGAGGGCAAGCTTTAAATCAGGCGATGTGACTCGTTCAAGCGGCAGAATAGTGTGGACTGGCGCGAACATAGCGGCCAGTACCACCGAGCCCGGTGGTCAGCTCAGCCGTCGTTGGGCGCTAGGGTACCATCCCCATCCCAACACTGATACGATCAGCCAACCTTGAATTAAGCTTATGCCCAGCGCGGTGGCTGGTCTGGGCTGGCAGGCTCTGGCGGGCATGCCCCGAACCGGTTGCAGCGTGGCGGCCACACTCCCCTCGCGCTGACCGTGTTCACCTTACCGCGTATCCGCCCGTCTCCGGAACATGAAGGATTGCGTCGTGAAAGTCTGTTGGCTGAGGTCCGCGAAATTATCGTCTGCTGATGCCCCGGTGAACCCCAGATCGACGGCAGTTGTCTCTAGCATGCCACATTTACGCCTCATCCGCGGACACACCATCTCACCTGGGTTTTCACCGAAGCCTCCAAGCACCACTAGCACTGCCGCTGAGAGGGGCGAGGCCAGCCGTGTCTCGAATGCTCCAGCCAACGAAACCGAGGAGGGGGGCGAGAGGGGGACGACCCGGAGAGGACAGCACCCGGGCTCGAGAGATCACACCGCTTGCTGCTCGACGGAGTCAGCGCAAGACGAGTCCCGGATGAGGTGCCAGTACGACACGGGCTTTTCGCTTTAGGCTCGTGTGCCGGCTGGTGGAGAAGAAGGCCAAGCCAAACCGGTCTTACACCCCCCGGAGCAATAACTGCGGCTCGTGTCAGGTACCATCCAATGCCGGTGGAGTTAGTTGGCTGGTCCTTGCGAGGGAGAGGAGCACGGCACAACACACAGCACAGCAAAGCACGGCGCAGCAAGACGCATTCCAGACCGTCTCCCCGCACGGATGTATCTCCCAATAACAATTCAAAATGACACTCGTCGCGCTTCACGATGGAGGGGACCCTTTGATCTCGAACTCGAGAAGAAAGAACAGACGTCCGTCTCACAGCTTTGACGTCGGAAGGGGCCGACTCTGGTCGCCTCGAGCCTAAACTTAGAAGCACACCGAACAGAGATGCGGTGAGACGATCTGCTGCTTCCATTGCCTGGCCTGGTAACGTCTAAAAGAAGACGTCCGACGGAGCTAAATCTTCAGACGGAAGTTTCTCTTGTTTTCTCTGTTTGTTCCACGGACATGTGTCCCGCTTACTCGCTGTTCCCCTCTTCTTGGATGACCCCCTCTCCTCCTCTCGTCTCTTCCCCCTCCTCCCCTCCCCCTATCTCCCTTGCCCCCTTCCCCGCACCCCGCAAGGTCCAGGTGCTCCGAACTAGACAAGGAATCGCTGGACAAGTCGGTGGAACTCGGGTGACTCCTCGGGGGGTTGCGGAGCCCCAGTGGGCACCGTCTCCATGTTGGAACGACGCTGTGGCCCGAGATGTTATCTGAGCATCCTTGGCGGAGAGCAGGCGAGCGCTGATGGCGCTGGATCGGCTCCATATTGGCGCGACATCGCTTGCTCGGTTTCCCGGGGGTCAAAGGCATGGACGTGGGCTCTGTTGGCCAAGCCGGAGTTTGGGTTTCTCGCGGTCCCGGAGGAAGCTCGTCAGGGGCCGACGAGTAGCGGCCTTTGATGCGCTCGACGCGTGAAGCGCCCGGATGTGAATGCGGGCGGGATGATTTATGATATTGACGCTACTGATCAGCATTGCGCGATATTTTGTCAGATGTACTCTTGTGTGTACTTGTAGGAGCCAGGTAGATATTGCATGATGCTTGAAGTTGACGTCTTGGGATGTTGTTGAGGGAGTTCTACTCCCCTTGGTCCGATTAGCCAAGTATCACCACCTGCGGTACGGACCCCCTGCCCACCGCCCCGTTTTGAGCTCGTGCTGAAATTGAGCAGACTCTTCCAACCGGCTTATATTCGTGGACGACGAGGGGTTGATGACTTGGCTCTGTCTGTTCGGTAAGCACTGGAATGCGTTCGTGGAACAGCCTTTCAAGGGGTTCTCGGGCCCGACGATATCAAGGGCTAACAGTTTTCGCAGTCAATGTTCTCGACTCAGACTCAAGGGAAGAATCGGAGCATTTCTCAACGTCTCCTCGATTTCCAAGCAATTATCTCGTTGCTTTAATCGGCAGACGCATCTCGGCAAGGGTCGAACACTTCGATTGAGGCCCACCCCTCGCGCCCCCTATAAGCCTTGAGAGGGCTTGCTGGCCAGAATTTGCCCCCTCAGCGGTCTCGTATCACCGGAAAGGGCGGCAAGACTCGAATCCACGGGGCCGCGAAGCTCGAGGCCAGCGTGTCGCTGGTCGTCGGCGGCTGAACCTTCTACAAAGCAAGGGGGTGTGCCATGATCGTGGCGTGCCTCCTCTGGAGCATGCAGACATTCGTCAAAACATCTCAACGGTGGCGTGATGATTACACCCCAAGACCCAATGGAAAGATCCAGCCCCAGATGGCGATGCAGATACTGAAGAGCTGACGGTGCTATGGCTTCCTTGAATCTCAGCTGGAGGACCCGATCGTTGTCATGCTGCTGGGATGCCTAGAATACTTTCGATAGTCTAGGCGTCGGTGTGGTGGAGGGCCAAGGATAGACAAGCTGACGCCAGTTGGGCATGAGAAGCCATCTTGTTAGGGGGCCAAGGGGTTGTTTCTTCAGTCTACTGCCCTCTGTCGGGGTCTCCTGGAGGCCCCAGTGGACTCCGGTCAGTCCGGTCTTCCTCCCTCTTCCCCCCCTTTTCACCTCGAGGACCACCTCCTTACCCATCTCTTCACCCGTGCCATATCTACCAGTACAAATGCCAGTATGGTCACAGGTACAGCAACACAGAAGTATACCCAGTACGTTCCTCTCATCGAAGAGACGTCTTCCGACATGCTGAAGAAGCCGGTCACGAACGACAGCGGCGCGAAGACCACAGCCAGGTACGTCAGCCGTCCGAGATCCTGGTTCAGGTTGTACCCTCTCCGACTCTCCTCGATCGAAATAATCGCCGTCGCAACTGCCACGATTCGTTCAATACGTTGCAGTAACGTGTCAATACCCTCTTCCACGACGCGAAAGTCTTCTCTCAACGACAGCGTGTAATCCGATATGGGGCCGTTGCCCTCGTTGAATACCTTGGCCGTTGCCTCCTTGATCAGCGTCTTGTACAGCGGTACACTTCGCCGCCAGGGATGCAACTTGGCTAGACTCGAGTCGATGCCACTTGGGTCACGGCGAAAGTCGGGGTTTTCTAGCTCCCACTCGACCTGCCCGAGGCGAGTGGTAATGTAGCGGATAACCGTCAACCACTCGGCGCAGACAATCTGCGACAGACCTCGGAGCATGATACGAGGATCAGTAGCCATCTGTTCTATCTCCCCAGCCTCCAGCCTCGTTGCCCAGTATACCACGGCCTCGAGAAGAGACGTCCTGGGTGGCGCCTTGAAAGGACCCCGCGCTGACATGGACGGTGTAGGCTCGAAGTTGCGATATCCAGCCCAAAGAGGCGAACCCTCCTTGATGGCTGGATCGACAAGCAGGACTCCTGGTGATCGTCAATGCCAAGTCCATGGGCTCCATGAATCGTGCCATCACCACTCACCGACTGCCCCTCTGTCCCCTTCCACAGGCTTCCACCAAAACGACGCCTTGCTTCTCACGAGGGCGACCAGCGCGCCTTGCTGATCGAGCAGCGTCTTGTGATTCCTGTCGTTGTCTGCCCTTCGCAGCACATTGAACCGCCCAGCTTCCCTAGTCGCCTCCTCAAATGAGGGCTGACTTTTGAAATACCTCGGCTGGATATATCCCATGTGGAAGAAGCGCCGCCTCCGCGACGCGACTTGCAGATCGGGCAGCTCGACCCACGGGTCACGCGTGTTGTACCACCAGTAGTCGCTGATCTGCTCTCGGAAGAAGAGCGGGTCAATGTCGAGGGCGACGCCCAGCGCCTCGACGACGTCACGGGAGAGATCCTCGACGACGTAAAGGCGGTGCACGTTGGCGGACGCCGGCGGGTTTTGCAGCGAGTCAGCTAGTGCATCGGGACAAGTGACGATGCGGACCGCGGGGTCGGCGCCCGGCGCAAAGTCGACGACGGCGACGTTGGTCCGGCTGGCCCTCTCCTTGCGGATGGCGGCCTCCTTGTCCTTGATAAGGCTCCATTTGACCGGCGAGGTCGTCACCTCCATCCAGTGGGCGAGGTACCGCAGGTGAGGCCAGGCGTGGGAGACGCCCTTGATGTGGTCCAGGTACGGGCGCTTAATGCTGCTGAATCGTCAGTCTGAAGTCTCGGCATGAGTCGCGGCGGGCGGTTGAGCGGCTTGAATCCGTCTGGTCTTTACGAGGTGCTTACTTGTCGCCAAGCTCCCACTCCTGTGCGCACTCCGCCGGCGTCTCGTCGTACACGTCGCCTATATAATAGGGGTCCCCCGCCTCAATCGTGTGTGGAAGCACGACATTGCCGTCGAGCGTGTCCCGGATTTTTTGCCGGTACTTTTCATGATCGGCCAGCGGCAGCATGTGCCGGGGAGAAGACATGATGTTGGTGTTGTTCTTGTTGAGGTGGTGATTGTTAACCCTGGCGGTGAAAGGCGAACTGCAGGGCGCAACCCTGGTCTATCGCGATGACCTGTGCTGTCTATCTTACACAGCGATTCCACTTCATCTTTAAGGCTGCTTGGCCTCCATGTCCGGGCGCACAGGGCTGAATCCAGCTCGGCACGGGGAGGCCGCCCGCCTGCATACGAAATGCGCCCCAAAATGACCCTACGGCGACAATGGCATCCACAGAATGCGGCATCTGCCTAATGGTGCTCCTCGGCTTATGCAAGAAGGCTGTGCCCCTGGCCAATCCGCGAGCGTCCTGTGAACAAACGTCTTCGCACACTGAGGCTGTGTCGCGTGCCGCCCAAATACTTAATTGCCTTCATCCGATAGCGAAAATATCTGAGGCTGGATTGACGAAGGATTTTGTTTGAGTTTACGAAACACAAGACACAGATCAAGCACTTGGTCTACCTGCCCCTGTCGTCGATCTTTACTCTCTCGACAAGCCAAGATGACAGCTTCAGTCAAAACTATGGAAGACCAGAATCATGCGGAACCTCCGGCGGCGAAAAACGCGCAAGACGGCAATGTTCAGTCAAATACTGCGGCGCAATCGCAAACCGCGAACCTGGACAGCTGGAACAGAAACTCCAACTTCTGGGATACAACTCTCGGCGAAGGAAATGACATGTTCACCCAGCTCATCCTTCCCACGATAGAAGAGCTCGCCGAGGTCCAGCCGCACCATCGAGTCCTGGACTTGGGAACCGGAAACGGCATCGTTGCGAGACGACTGGCCCGAAAAGGCGTGGCCGTTCTTGCAACTGATTACAGCCCCCAGCAGATTGAAAATGCGCGAAAGCGGAGTGAAGACCTGGGCTTGTCGATCAGCTACGAACTATTGGATCTCTTGAGTCCAGAGGCATTGGGTCATTTTGCAGAACAGCATGCAGAGTACGTGGGTTGATTTATTATCTGATGTACGTACAGAGTCTGACTGAACGTAGGGAATTTGATGTCATCACTGGAAGCATGTTGCTGAAAGAGCTTTCGGATTTGACCGAACTCTCGAGATTCTTGCCAAAAGTTTTGAAGCCAGCGGGAAGGTAATGAAACAAATTTCTTAGCATTATTGATGTAAATGTGTACTGATCTTCGCAGAATTGTCATGGCAAACTTGCATCCATGCTTTCACAAACCCGGAGCGCACAGAATGATAGAAGTGATCGAGAACCCGCAAACAGGCGTCCAAGAGTTTCACACCTCGATTAAGATATCCAAATACCTTAATATCGGACCTGTCCAGAGCCAGGCGCTCAGAGGGCAGCCAGAACCACTAGTGAGTTCAAATCCGTCTTCAGTTCTACAACAGCACTACTGTGTAATTTTGATCTTGTAGTCTGCGTCTAACGCCCCAATAGACGTGGTTCCATCGCCCGATTCACCAACTCCTTGAGCCGTTCTTCGATGCTGGACTTCTCATGAACAAAGTGCGCGAGCCATCCTTCCAAGACGGTGGCGATTCGGGCCAAGCGCAATCGTACCATAATTATCCCCAGATCCCCATGCAGTTCATATTCCGGCTAGTCAAAATGGCTTGAAACGGGAGTGGACATACGGGTGCTCGATTAGAACTGCTGATCAAGGCTGTTATGATAAAGCTCAGACTTAGAAGGTGTCGTAATGGCCGGTAGAGGATGCATCATATGTCAGATCGTGTTTCCAGACTAGACGCCGAAGAAAGCAATTACAGCACATGACAGATACGATAACAAAGAGTCAAGTTGAGCATCTTTTACATAGTAAGGTGGTATAATTGAAAGAAGCACGCAGTAACAGTTCCCATTCCCAGTGCCTCGTCACCCAGCACGTTGAGTACGTTAACAAGGGTACTGGCACTTGAACTGGCGAGTCTAAAAAATGAGCTCTTGTTAGCAAACGGCGGAAGAGAATGACTCCTGTCAAAGGCACAGTAGCATGCAGAAAGAATGGGGCTTACCACAGCGGCTGAAGGACAATTTGTCGGCCCTTCTGCCGGCCAGTTCTCGCCGACAAGCTCGCATCGGGCATCGCCCTCGGTCGTCCAGCTGGTCCACGCGTTGTCGCCATAGTAGAACTGAATGTAATCGTTGACATGCTGACCAACGACGAGAAGCTCTTCGGACATGCCCTCCTCCTGCAGGTGCAGGCGATTCTCGTCGTCGATCGACACGCCAGGGGCGCTCCGGCCGTTGCCCGTCTGGTACAGAACCTCGCCCGAAGGGCTCTCGATGCGCAGCCTGGCGTACAGGTTCTGGTTGGACGGCTCGCAGGTCCAGATCTGCGTGATATCCATCTTGCAGATACCCTGCTCTGTGGCCTGCAGACCGGTGATGCTCTCGATGAGGGCGTCGCGGTACGCCACCATGCCGGGGCTGCGGGGGTGGAACGTCTTGATCTGCCGCGTCGGCACCCAGTAGCCGATCTCCTCGGCGCTCACATCGCCGCCTGCCAGCGCCTCGTTGGCCTTGTTGAGCGACACGGCGAGGGGCCCATCGGCCTCGTCCCGGATCGCCTCGGCTGCGCGACACTTCCAGTGGTCCCAAGGGTCCGGATCGGAGCCCAGTTCGCTGTTGCAAGAGTCCGGGTTCGGCAGCTCGATCTTACCGCTGTCGACAACGGCTTGACGCTCGGCCGCCTCAGCCGCGGCGACGGATATAGCCTCCACGGCGCAGATGACTGCCAGCGCGCCCTCGCAGCTGATAGCGGCGTTCCCAATCGGCACGTCGGGCCACGCGCTGAGGAAAAACCAGGTGTCCTGACGGTCGGGCGCCGGCTCGTGGAAGTCGCCAGCTTCGCACCAGCGGTGGTTATCCGCGAAGCGATAGTTCACGCTGACGAAGTGCACGCGGCTCCTCCCTATGTCGTTGTTCGTCTCGTCGACGGCCTGGTAGATAACGTCGTTGAGGCGGCGGACGAGGTCGTTCAGCTCACCGCGCAGACCCGTCGTGAGGTAGACAATTCTGTCCATCGGCCAGTCACTGGGCGGATTATATTGCGCCCACTCGTAGTGGAATGTGGTCTTGTCGCAGTCTGGGTCGTCGGGGTTGAAGAACTCAACATAGCTGGTGGCATAAATGTGGAAGTCCTGAACAGAATTTATTAGTGTCTCGGCTTCCGCCTGAAATGGGAGGTTGCTTAGCTTACGTCTCTGCCGGACTTGTCAAGGATCTTCTTGTATGCGCTCTTGAACTTTGCCTTTAGGCCGTTCTCTCCTTGGTCGTCGAGCTTCTGCCTGGCCTTCGCCTGGGCATCGAGACACGCCTTCCTGTTGGTTGATCCCCATCGCAGGGTGTTGGGGGTGATAACACAGTACCAGACGAGGTCGCTAAACCCCAAGTCGTTGCCTCCGATGGACACGGTGGCAAGGTCGGCCTTCTTAGGGTTGGACCACTCGTTGATCTGCCGGTCCAGCCCCTCGGTAGTATCTCCCGAGCAGACCTTGCGCTGAAAGTCGACGTCTGGGTTGTTGGTCCAGCGCATGAGGAGGTCGGCGAAGTTGTTGGAACCGACGCGACACTTGTCAGTGGTTGTGGTGCCGGTACCCATGCCGGCACCGTAGGAGTCTCCGAACGCAACATAGCCCGTCTTGATGGGCCAGTTGTCTGCTGCACGTTTGCCTAGACTGCGGTGCGCCTGAAGAGGGGCATCGAGGCCGTGGCCCGCCGCGGCCGTAACCGAGGGAGGGAGTGCCAAAAGGCTGAGGGCAACAGCCCAAGTGAAAGAAAGGGGTGATGATGCAAACATTGTCTTGGAGATGCGACAGTAAGAGGGCGAGGATTGGTGATGACCAAAGAATGGCCTTGCTTGTCTCTTGAAGAGGAACATACAACAACCCGACACTGGCCACGCTGACCTCGTCTTATAAGTCAGACGGCGCTTCGAGATGTAATGTGGAAGATCAACTTCACATCTGCCCTTCCCATACATGTGCGCTGAAGGATGACGGAACTTCTGCAACTTCTGCCAGCCGAACCCCCAAGGCTCGAGGGGTCAAGGCAAGCTGAGCACACCAAGTCTAAGTTTGGACCTGTGGTCGGCGACCAGGTGCACGAGGTGGCGACCCCCAAGACAGCCTTGCCAGGGGAGAGGTTCGGAAATCATCGACCGAGTTGCACAAGGTTCGTCCTCTCAGCCGTGCCGCACTGGAAACTTGATCTCGGGCCAGCTCGCGGGGGCCAAGAATGGCTTTCCTCTCACGCGAGGTGAGGAGGCACAGCTCAGAAAGCACTCCCAGGTGTCAGCGGACCCCGTCTTGCTTTGCCCTATTGAGCCATCTGGTGCTGCTCGTGCCCGCGGAACCCGAGATCATCGTGCCGTTGTCATGCGGCGCGGCCCGGGTGGTATGGTTAAGTTTGCGGCCGCTCGGAGAACCTGCATAGACGATCATGGTTCATGAATCCTACGTCGTCATACAGAACGCCATGATCTTGGCTCGTCAAATCAAGCCAGAGATTGCCGAGCCTTGACTCAATGCTGGGGGTGGCTGTTGAGTTGCAGGATCCAAGTTTGGCATTCGAGGTTGCATTGCATATCTCCGATGAGCATCGGTAGTGTCAATCATGTAATATCTTCGCATCTCGCTCGCAGAGAAATCCTCGGCCTGTGTCATGGTCACACTCAGTGATGTGTTGGTTGGGGGCGAAGGAAGAGCCCTTTATGTAGGCAAACGGCACCAGGGGAAGCTCGTCCAGGGGAGTAAAGCAGGTCATGAACAGGGGTCAGGGGAGGAGATACCTATGACCAGGATTTCAACACCTGTGATCCTTGTGATACTGGGCGCTGAAAACAAACGCATGCATCTACCCCAGGTCCCGGTGTGGCACTGCCACCTCAAGGGACCTCTCGAGTGGAACTTTTGTTCGGGTGCTGCTGTACTACCATGCCAGCCTTATGCTTCCTTTCATCCATCCATGCCACCTCAACCCTCCATGTCAGCTGTTTCGTGTTGCCATTCGGTTACCACTGGCCTGTAGGGCCCGCAGGGCATCAGCTCGTGGGGGCGGAAAGCCAAGCGCCGGTCCATTCTATTCCAGGCACGAATTTCGTCCACTTCACGCCGAACGTCATCTCTTCAGCTCTCCTCAATCAGTCCAGGCAGCAACAAGGTCTTCAACAATCCGAGCTGCTCATAGACTGGCTGCTCATCTATCCCTTGATCCATCTCCCATCAAGACGACCAGCAGTGCCGCTTAACTACCTTAGGTACCCAGGTCGGCCAGCCCCAGATTGTCGCCGAGTCAACGTCTTCTCCCGCTTCCATCAATCAGTACCTCGCTCTCTTCATCTGCCCGACACTTGCCGGTGTGTCTGATCACCTGACCATTTGTCCATCTGCGTCGTCGCCACCTCGACGAGCCCATCACCAGTCATGGGCGCCCCAAACGCCATCAGAATGTTTGTCGGCAGCTCCTTGCCATCTCCCTCATCTACCCGTTGATGGGCAACGTACTAATCCCTTGGCAGCATCCTCCTCCTCTTCAGCGCGGTGTCGTTCTGGCCACAGTACGCCCGCATCCTGTCGCGCGGCGACTGTGCCGGACTCTCCGGCAAATACCTCCTCTTCAACCTCATCGCGGCCACGCAGCAGTTTGCTCTAGAGCTCTACTACGTCGTCGCCCATGATGAGGTCGACTTTGTCGTGCACTCGCCGCCTACATTGGGTGATTACCTCGATCTGGCCCAGTTCGCCGTCGTCTGGCTCGGCCACCTGGTAATGTGAGAAGCGACCCGTCTTGTCTGTCTGGGATGTTCTTATTGACCTGGTCTCAGTTTCGCCGCCTACATCTACTATCCCCCGTCGAGCCCAGGATCCAAGGGCGGTCTAGTCTCCGCTTACGTTGCCTTTCTTCTCGTGTCGCTGGTCCCCGTCATCTTCATCGCCAGCCTTCCGCGAGAATCTCGCAGAGACGACGTCATCCAGGCCCGCCGCTGGTACTGCGCCCTATTCGGCAACACGTCCAGCTTCCTCGTCAACCCCATTGTCACGGCCCTGGCCGCGGCCGCCTACATCCCCCAGGCCCGCGAGCTGCGGTCCCGCCCGGACGTCGGCGCCGTCAGCGTCTTCGGTCTCGCGTTCCAGGCCGTCGTCTTCCTCGCCGTCACCGTCGCCTGGCCGTTCCGCATCGCCACGGGGCTCCCGCACGGCGTGACCTTCTTCATGTGGTACCAGTTCGGCGGATGGGCCACCGTTGACAACCTAGTTTTTGCGCTCGTTCAGGCGGCGCTGTGGTGGGTCGCCAGGCGGTTCGCGCAGGCTGCTCGGTGGGATGCCGTCGACGAGACGACGCCTCTCACGGGGGCGTAGCAAGATGACCTGCGTGTGCTGTATGCACTTCCCAACCACGTGCTTTTGCAATGGGCAGTCGATACCATGGTCCACGAGACAGATTGGCTCAGAGTGAACAGAGAGAGCGGCAGCAATCATTAGAATTGCAGGGAAGACTGCTGTTCATTCTACCAGATATCGGATGTGGTTCAGGACTGAGCCGACCTTCTGGTCTTCTTCAGCACCTTGCTTGCCTGGGTATTATTATGGACGGTGAACAACGACACCGCCGCCTGATCATCTTTTTCGATCATGGGAAAGTCCGAGCAGTAAATGGCAATTCGGATATGAGCCGATACCCGCTGTAATCCACCACATCAGCTTTGGTACCACTGGAATGAATGATGAGCGTCTAGAAGGCAAAAATGCATGCTGTGATGAGATTCGGCAACGCCAGCTGGGGCAAAACATGAGCAAGACACATATCCACTCGGCTGTGAGATGCATTCCTGAATTCGGCATTGGGCCTGTCCGGTCCGCCTGTATGCTTCATGAGTGCTACGTTGCGTGAGATGTCTTCAAACATTTCCATGGTATATGCCGATCGCGACCACCACAGAAGCCCTCAACATCCCAGAAGAGCCTGTGCCAGATCTTTCCTCCGTCGTGATTCTCACTCCTTCAGGTCAAGGACGAGGTTGACCGCCTTACGGCCTGAACGGATACTGGCACGAATACATTCCTCGGCATCCAAACCCACGTGGCGGGCAAGACAGGTACAGGGACCAGACCGTGGTATAGCCCGCACCGAAGCTTCAACAAGGAAGTCGCATAGAGAGGAGGACCATGTTGCTAGTGGAGATCGAATCTTCAGCAGAGACACTGCTCCAGCCTCGGCTCACATCTACTCTTGGCAGATCGTACCGCAGATTATGTACTGGAGTCATGACTTGCTGCGGCAGATGGTATTCATCCTAGGAATGTCTTCTCCCGAGGATTGAGACAGCTTACGATCTAGTCGATGATCATATATAAATCAGGATAACCATGCCAACTCCCCCGCCAGTTCCTCTCCTCTGTGAACCAGCATCAACCCCTCTCTTCCATTCTTATCGAAAATTACTATACCAAAATTTTCTCCTCTCAAATCACATTTCAACATGAAGTTCTCAGCTGCGACGATTGCCCTCTTCGCTGGCGCTGCGCTGGCCCACCCGGCCACGCTGGACGCCCGTGAGCAGCGCAACGCCTGCTCCGACCTGCTCTACGGCACGCCCCTGTGCTGCGCCACCAGCATTTTGGGCATTGCGAACCTCGACTGTTCCACTCGTAAGTGATTACAGCAGCAATGAGTTGCCGTTCTGGTCTTCTTCGAAGCAACGGCCCACTAGAACACCTTTGACTGACTCGTGCTTGTGTCAACAGCGAAGAGCGCCAAAAACGGCAAGGACTTCAAGAAGGGCTGCTCTGGCAAGCAGCCCCAGTGCTGCACGGTCAGTCTCACTGGTGTTGCTCTTCTCTGCCAGAAGCCCGTCGGCCTTGACGATTAGCTGGAGACTGGGCGATCTAGAAGGGATAAAACCAGGGTTGATTTGAAGGAATCAAACGACTAAGGAGACTGAAGGATAGCATACTTGGTTGTTCATTTTCAAGAGAGAAGCTTGTTTGACTCGATCATCAGAGCAAACTTCGCATGCGTTCCGGTGCCCGGGGACGGCCAACGAGCGAGTGATGATCTACCTCACCGAATCAAGTCCAGGTATCGCCCCAGCGACGCTCGGCAGCCCATGACAGGGACACTTTATGACGCATGTTGTTTCCCTGCTTTTCCATCCTTTGCCAAGAATCAGAACTCCAGAAAGCAGCCACAGGTTGAGGCGGCCAGCCTTCGCGCCACAGCCTGACGACGTCGTCGGAACGTGACGACGACAAGCTCAGAGAGGCTGCGCCTCGTCGCTTTCGCGTTCGTAGCCGGCTCTGCAGTGCGCGGGTTGAGGACTCTCCATTTGTCACGCTGCTCCGCCACGCTGCCGCCGTAATCAGATTGGCTGGGGGCTGACGCACAGCGGGATCGCGAGTGGCCGGGCCTATGAGCTGCCTTTACCTTCAGCTCGGAGCAGATTTCGAGCGCGGATACGATCGGTCTCTTACCTGCGTAGGGCAGAGAGACCGCGGGGTTGTCGGTCCTTGCGCATCCAAGTCGGCGCCCGGTTCGACAGGTAAATCCCGACCGGCCGGCTTGCTTGCAGTGGTCGGCTGGCTTACATGCTGCGTTTGGATTTTGCCTCCCATGTTTTTCTATTCCTCCAGATGACGCGAGAGATGCTCGAGGTTGAGATGTTAAGAAGATGCCTCTTCCCGTGGAATCTGACCTCGCGTCTCGCCGTTCAATGTATCGCTATCTCATCTTACTTGTCTCCGCGTGTGTACTCGAAGAAGCATCTCTTTTATTCAAATGCTTATCACACATCGTTCGCCACCAAACCCATAGCCCTGTCCAACGACTCCCACTGCACCATGCATATCCCTGCTGCCTGGCAGCCAGAGACCGAGATCCCAAGCAACTCGACGAGACTACAGACCAACATCGCAGCCCACGCTACGAACAACCCCCAAGCTGCTACCGACGACGGCTGGAGTCGCTCCGACATTGGCTCCATAGCCTTTGGCATGTTCGGCGCCTTCATCGCCGTCGGGTCGTTCATCCTCGTCCTATACCAATGCCGCTACGCACGGCGATCCAGTCAGTTCCAAGAACCGCGCGCCGACAGCCCGGAGACATCAACGATAGCCGTACAGCCGCGGCGCCCCGCAGCGACATTTCCGATCACACCGCCACCGCCACTTCCGAACCTACCTATAATGGTTTTCAACATACTCGTGACGAATACACGCCGGACTACAGAGATGGAACCGAGAGTTCAAGAAGTCTGATATACATGTGGAACAGAACGTTGAGGCATGGACGTGAGAATATTCGAACTGGAGCCTCAGGAGTAAGGCTAGAGAGAGTGTGCTTCAAGCAGCACTCTAGCATCTGTGAAGGCCATGAGATGTCTCTTGTGGTCCACCTCAAGTGCTTCTCCATGGATCATAGGTGCATAGACATGCTAGCTCTCAACATACGAACGATACTCCGCAATACAATAAAGGGCATCAAGATTTTTGTATCAATATTGATCATCAACGCAAGGCCGAAATTCTTCAAGCCTTGTCGTCAAGAATTACTTGCTCCGGGGCTTCAGGCTCGTTACCAGCTACCCATCTTAATTTGCGGTGTGCCTGGGGTGATCAAGTGCTCTAGGCTTGAGATTGTAGGCCGATTTGGCTGGTTATCCCTTCTTCCCATGTCCCTATTCTGTCTCCTCCTCGGCCAAAGCCCTCTTCTTGGGGCACACGACCTCATTGATTCTCAGCGCCGCCGTGTCGTGCGCCTCGAGATCAATCTTGAACGAATCCTCAAAAGCACCGAGGTCGCTTCCGGTCCACATGTTGTGGACAACATATCTCTTCCCCGCCTCCAGCCCGGGCACGTCCGCAAAGACGACCTCCTTCTCGTCCTCCACGTCCAGCGTGTTCAGCACAAAGACGTGCGTGCCCTTGGTCGACTCGCCGGCCCAGTACTCGGCCGGGTTTGTCAGGTTCCACGACCCGAACTCGCGGCCGAGGCCCCAGTCGTACGGCCGCGCGGAGGCCCCGACGACGGGGTCCTGGTTGAAGTCGATGAGCTCCTTGTTCGCCAGGATGGCCAGGATCTCGGGCTGGATGCCCTCGAGCCGCGTGCCGATGATGAGCGGGCTCTTGAGCGCCGCCCACAGCGCGAAGTGGCTGCGGCTCTCCGCGAGGGTCAGCTCGCCGTTGCCGACCTCGAGCATGTCCCAGTCGTTGTGGCCCCAGAAGTCGGACGTGTTCCAGAAGAAGGACGCGTGGTTGAGGATGGGCGCGACGCCCCAGCTCCATCTGTCTCTTGTCAGCGTTATTCCCACCAGGGAGAGACTTGGCAGTGCTCACTCGTGCTTCCCGTACCACACGGGGTAGATGTCTCCCCACATGCGCCAGCTGTGCCCCGTGTCGTTCCCCCACTGCTCGACGTGGGCGTGGCCCCAGGCGCACAGCGAGTACTGGATGGTGCGGTCCTGCTTCAGCAGCTCGTCGCGCATGCGGCGGAAGCGCTCGGCCGAGTTGGAGGTGGCCCAGTCGTAGCCGGGGGGCGCCGGCTGGTCCGTCTTGGAGTTGACGGGCTCGCCGTCGTCCTGGTTCTCGTTTGGCGGGCCGCCGAGCCAGTTCTCGGGGACGTACTTCCAGTCGTCCCACCACTCCTCGGGCACGGCGCAGTTGTCGTATTTGAGGTCTGCCATGTCAGCACGGAGCGACGAGGCCGCACGAGGGCGGCAGAGCATCACAACTCACAGTCGATGCCCCACTTGGCAAA
Organism: Verticillium zaregamsianum; assembly: GCA_002851755.1. Classification (NCBI taxonomy): domain Eukaryota; kingdom Fungi; phylum Ascomycota; class Sordariomycetes; order Glomerellales; family Plectosphaerellaceae; genus Verticillium; species Verticillium zaregamsianum. Next base: position 281,350 of record NMXM01000012.1, on the reverse strand, counting down.
GGTGGCGGCGTCAATGTCCTCGTAGCCGAGGGAGGCCGCGAAGCCGCCGCAGGTGGAGGTGCCGGCGTTGGAGTAGATTCCGATCTTGAGGCCCAGCTTGTGGATTTCGTCCGCCACGTGCTTGATGCCGAGGGGGAACTTTTCGTAGTCTGGGATGATCTCCTTGGTCGTGTTGTCGCGGCGAAGCTCCTTGTTGCTCCAGCAGTCGTCAATGTTGACGTACTCGTATCCGAGGTCTTTCAGGCCGTAGTCGACCATGAGCTGGCCGACCTTGAGGAAGACGCCCTCGTCAATGTCGCAGCCGTACTCGTTCCACGAGTTCCATCCAAGGGCAGGCAGCCGGCCCACGCCGCCGGGGCTCGTCAGCTGGGCGGCGCCCGCGGTGGCGAGGGCGAGCCCGGCCGGCAGGATGTTGTGCATGACACCCATGTCTGGAGATTCTTCGAGGGGTTGCTGGAGGTGTCAGATGTGCCTGGAGCTCCCTTCACATCATCGGTTCAACGCAACCCACCTGGGCGTCGCGGGCATATGTAGTCGGCAGCCTCGCGATCAGTGGCAAGGCCAACAGGGGCAAAGGAGCCCTGGATGAGAGCCAACGAGGCAACATTACGGCCTCGGTCGTGTTCTACTGGTCGGGAACAATGCACTCGGGGTGACGATCCGGCCCGTTGGCGGGGGATGCGCGAGGGGAAGTGCGGGGAGGCCGTAGGCGACGGAGGATCGAGGTCCGTGGCCGGGGGAGGTTGGAGCCTGGACTCGCGATGCAGCAGAGGCGATACAGAGACGGATAACAGACTGCGTTCGTGTACGTGCAGGCTTGAGGTCGAGCATCAATACCGAGCAGAGGGGCCCGGGGATGGCGCCACGGTGACGATTTATTAAGGCACAGGCTGCATACCACCCTCCAGGCGCAGAGAACCGGGTAAACAGTGCTGCAGGCTCACGGCCCGCGTAAGCTTAGCGGCGGATTTCCAGGAGGGGGATTGGCGTGGCCCCTGGGGGAACGCATGTCAAGGCGTGTTGTTGGGCCTGTCGTTGAGGGGCTCCGGGATGGCTTGGGACAGGCCGAGTCGGAAGCTGGGAAGTGGCATCATGATGGACAGGGAATAAGTGCCAGTATTCCGAAGGTTTTCCGCCGCGGCCGCCCTGCATGACATGGTGATGAAGGAGGTCTCTGATGATGTTTGGTGGTGTTTGTGCCAGCCGGCGTAGCGTACAGATCAAGATGAATGGCATTGGCCATCTAGGCTCAGGTAGGCTCTCGCCAAATAGCTTGGCTTTTTTGTCAGAGTCAAGGCCAACAAAAATAATTGTTTGGTGAGTTGCGGTAGTGAGGCGAAGAAATGCAAAAAGACTTCCGATCGGGGAATTGAACCCCGGTCCCCGGCGAATCTGATCCGAAGATCTGATGACAAGCCGATATCCTAACCACTAGACTAATCGGAATTCGATGCAAGACTGATCCCACACAGGGCTACATATTCTCAATTGCACTCCACCAAATCAATTCGTTCAACGAGACAGAGTTTGGTTTAAAACTTAACGTCTCTCATGTTCTCTCTTGGCAACTCGCTACCTGCCTTACCTACCTAAATCTTAATATATCTGTCTCTCGCAAAGATGAAGCTTGCACATTTCTATTCAGTCTGGGCGGACCCGAGCCCGTCAGAGGTGCACTCAACACCATGACATCGACCATGGCACGGTCTATGCTTCCCAGATGAGGCCTGTTATGACGGACTTGAGGTCACCCAACGTCCGACATCTTTACCTGTCGCGATCCCGAGTGCACCAAAAAGCTGAGCGTCGGCGGCCCAGCGACAGAACCCAACTCACAGTGGCACCTCATCATCCCATCGCGAGGCTGCCTTCTGGCCGCTGCTCGCGGACGAGGTCATGCAGCCGACAGAATGGGTTAGCCGGTCGCCCAACTGGTCAAATATGAAGTGGCGCGGCTGATTTCAGCTCCAATAGCGCTGCCAGCCAGCTCACGATGAGTCCAGGAGGCCTCATTTCCATCATCGATTAATAACAAGACCACAACACATGCCGACAAAGCCTGAATACCTCTCCTGCGCTCCGGACATCCTCACATGATGGACCCCTACGAATACACGCCCATCACCTCTGCCCGTACGTTCCGCCTCGTCAACCTGCTCCCTGTCGACACCTCGACCTCACCGCCAACCGTCCGCGTCACCATCCTCGAGGCAGCCCTCACCAGTCCCATACCCTATGACACCCTCTCCTACAACTGGGCCGTGGCGCCCACGCAGAAGCCCGACCGCCCCCTGATCGTCTCAACGCCCTCGGGCTCCCGCCGGCTGCTCATCCACCAACCCCTCGAAACCGCACTGTTGCATCTCACCACCGGAACGTCGAGTCCGCGTCCCATCTTCATCGACCAGATATGCATCAACCAGCTCGACCCTGCCGACAAGGCCGCCCAGGTGCCGCTCATGGGTGCCGTCTACACGGCGAGCACCCGCGTCCTCGTGTGGCTCGGCCCCTCGACGCCCGCCTCGGACGACTACTTCCGCTTCATCCGCCGACTCAACGCCTCAGGCCCGCTCGCCCGCATCGCCCTACTCCCCGCGCCGGCCTTCCTCCCCATCTTCGACGCCGTCGCCGACCCCGCCCTCCCCGTGTCAGCGGGCGTCGCCTCCGACCGCGACGCCGTTCTCGCTCTCCTCGAGGCCAACCCAGACTTCCCCCTCGGTAGCACCATCGACGTGCTCGCCCGCGCCTGGTTCACCCGCCTTTGGACCGAGCAGGAGGTTTGCCTGGCGCGGGACGCCGTGTTCCTCTGTGGCGACGAGGCCCTGTGCGTCGCCTGCTTCCGCGCCGGCATGCTCTTCTTCACCCTGCACAACGCGTGGTGGCTGCGCACCGTCCGCGGCGAGGTGCCCCTCCGCGTGGTCAATCGCCGCCGCGACGTCTTCCGGCTGAACCAGGGCGCCATACGCATGTTCCGCGAGCGCAAGGCCATCCACGGGGGCGCCGGCAAGAGCGACCTGTTCGACGTGGTGGTCAAGTACAACGTCGACGACGGCGGGGACAAGATCGGCGCCACCATGCCGGAGGACAGGGTGTTCGGGCTGATGGGGCTGGCGCGCGAGGAGGCGGTGTGGAGGGGGGTCCGGGTGCGGTACGGGGACGCGGTTGGCGTGTACACCGAGTTCGCCGGGCTGATGGCGGGGCGCAACGCGGATCTGCTGCTGTTCGCGCAGTTTCCCAAGAGGATCCCCGGTCTTCCGTCGTGGGTGCCCGACTGGACGGCCGCGCTGCGGGTGCCGCACGGCTATGTGGAGCTCGGTGAGCCGGCGTTCCGGGCGGGAGGCGCCGGCGGGAAAGCGCCGAGAGTGGATCCGGTATCGGGATGCCTCGTGGCGGAGGGTATCATCGTGGATCGGATCACGCATGTTGGGGCACGATCTCTCAGGCTCGATGAAACGAAGAAGGCGTCCGAAGACGTCGACTATGTGTCGGCGCAGCGCTTCTTCCACGAAATCGACGACTTGGTCAAAATGGCCGCCCAAATCCCAACATCGCCCCTCCACGGCATGGATGCCGACCAACTTGCCCGAGCGGCGATCCGGCTGACCGACTTTGGCCTCACAGAAAAGCACCTCCTCAAGGAGCTCGCACCGGACGTCGCCGCCAAATCCCTCCGCGACGTAAACGCCTACGTCTCTAGATGGGCCCAGGTCGTCGTCGACGGAGAGCGAGTCACCGAGTCTCATCGCGTCGGCAACATGATTCACGCGCGCACCACCAGCCCCTGGTACTGGGCGCCTCCGAACGAGATGGCCATCCTCCGCCGCTGCGCCGTCGACCCCCGTCGGACGCTGATCTGCTTCGCCGGCGGCGCCTCACGCGCCCTCCGGGACGTGGCCTCAGCCCTGGGCGCTTCGGCGCGCATGGCTCTCCTGACGCGTTACCTGGCCCTCCGCCGCCGGTTCCGAGGGATCACCTTTGGGCGCCCGACGACTGCGCAGACTGCGGCGGTCAGCCACTTCGGTCTTGACGTGGACATGATGTACAGCTTAGAGCTGAAAGCCTACTTCGACCACCTCGTCCGGAACGTCGGGCACAGGCTGTACGTGACGAAGCAGGGGTTCGTGGGGCTGGGCCCGACGCGGGCCAGGGCGGGGGACGCGGTGGCGGTGGTCCTGGGGGGGAGTGTGCCGCACCTCCTGCGGCCGCGTGGGGCGCCTGGCCGGGGGCAGAGGTGGGAGTACGTCGGGGAGGCGTACTGCGAAGGGGTCATGGAAGGGGAGCTGGTGGGACGTCCCGAGTGGCACGTGGAGGAGCTACACCTTGAGTGACGTCGGTGATGTTGACTTGGTGTTTGGATGACTACAGGCCACGCCGGGAACAGATGGTGGGCCGGGTCGTTGAAATTAGAAGGCCATCAGTGATGTGATTTTCAGGAGACCTTGCCGGTTGGGACTAGGAGATCGAAGTGTATCTTGGATGGTCCGAGACCAGGCTATCCAGATGCTGAACCTGATTATCTCCTGAGCTGACTTTGGTCGAACTTTCCATTATTCAAGGCTCGAGCCTGAGGAACTAGCAAAAGGGGCTTGAGGCCTAGGTGATACTGGTATCATGGATATTCTTCTTCTTCCACCTGGACCCTTGACATAGATTCAGGTGGGCTTCCGACCAAGCTGGCCCGGCCGGCAGAGCAGTCGAACACACACTGGCGAATGCCGTGAAGGACATCCAGCAAAATGACCCAACATCACCACATGAGGTCGGAGGTCAGACGACCCCAGGCCAATGGCAACCGGCCGGCGGACCGGGGTGTACTCCGCCGGAGCTTTTGACCCTGGACGCTCCACCTCGGCCAACAGCGAAGCCAGAGTCCGCAAGCGTCTTTGCGATGGGAGCAGTGCAGCACGGCAGAGCGAGGTTCGCGATGCCGATTTCTCGAGGTGCAGGGGCTGGTGCCGTCATTGTCGCTCGTCGATTGGTAGAGGTGGGGCACATGGGGATGGAGCCTGTCGATCGAACCAACCAGGATAGAGGCTGACGGACGTGGTGGGGCGGTGCTGACCACGCTGTGCATCTCGGCGTCGTAGCGTGGGGTCGCCGGGATCGAGCAGGGTACGCGGATCGTTGCCTGTGACATGGTATGAAAATCTAATTTGGAGAGTTTGGGAATGGATGTGAGTCTAGATTCCATGTATTCAGGAGTACATACCATTGATTTCTCGTGGTCGTGAGATTGGTGATCGCTGGCATCGATGCGTAGTCAATGGTATTGAAAGCCTGATAGGGCACTCCCACAGGTGCCAGGCCAGCGCATGCCCCCTGAACGCCCACTAACCCCACCGCTATCGAGATCCCCTAGCGCCCTCGCAGCCGCCAAGCAGCGGGAGTCAAGTGGGGCCATCTCACCGGTGGCTTGGGCATCTCCACCGCACCCAGTCGCGCCTCTTCCCCACCGCATCCAATTCCATCCCCCCCACTCCACCCAGTTACATTTCCACTCCACCCAGTTACAACTCCTCCACTGCATCCAGTCACGCCTCTCCTCCACGCCATCCTCGCAACGCCCATCCTCCTCCGACAAGCTAACGGCACCGCGAGCTCGATGAAGCAACTCCCTCATGGCCCGGCCGTTCGACTATCTACGCGAGGGTTGCGCCCAGCTCCCTTCTCTCCACCTGCCCGCTTGCTGGCCTACCGCGTGGGACGACATCCCGTTGTCCTCGTTTATCCTTGTCCCAGGTCCATGACATCAACGACTCTCACATGACGAATCCTTCCATCGTATAGACTTTTACTTTTCAACACTCGGGCAGCCGTGCGCTGGTCGAGTCCGGCTGCCTGAGATGCGTCCCGCGAATAAAAGCCGTCATCCCTCCGGCCTTGATCGGTTCTCGAGCATATCCTGTCTCACTCAACAACGTGACAACGGCCCGTGATACAAACCATATATCAGTCCTTGCCAAACAGAAGGCCGCCGATCAGACCTGCCGACACCACGTGTGTCGCGCCGGCACCATGTCTTCCAAGGGTACCAAGCTCGACTCCGGTCCCACGACGCCCCCCAACGAGATCGAGGGCACCATCCACGGCGTTGACCTCCAGGGCCTCGAGGGCCTGACCCTCTACGAGAAGAAATGCGTCCTCATCAACCGCGAGATTGAGCACCAGGGCATGGGCAAGTACCAGTGGTACATCTGGTGCCTCTGCGGCTTCGGCTACCTGCTCGACCTGCTCTGGGCCCAGGCCTTCGGTCTCGTTCTGAGTCCTCTCCAGCAGGAGCTGGGCTTTAGCAACTCCCAGTCCGGCAACATCGGAACCAGCTTCAACGCCGGCATGACGGCCGGTGCCTTCTTCTGGGGCTTCCTGGCTGACATCGTCGGCCGCCGCTGGGCCTTCAACCTGACCTGCCTCATCGCCTCCATCTTCGGCCTCTGCCTCGGTGCTTCCAACAATTACAACACATTTCTGGTGTTGACGGCGTTTGTCGGCTTTGGTGTTGGCGGGAATATCCCCATCGACACGACCATCACGCTCGAGTTCATCCCCAAGGTGAGTCCATCTGATCACCCTCTTGCACAACCCCCATGCTGACCTCACAGAACAAACGCTTCCTCCTGGCCTGCCTCTCCGTCTTCCAGCCCATCGGCGTCGTCATCTGCTCTGCCATTGCGTTTGGGTTCATCCCTGTCTACTCCTGCTCGCCCAACTTCTCTGAGGCCGACCCCCTGCCGTCCTGCCGCAACGTCGTCCCCCGTGTCGAGTGCTGCGCCCGCGACGACAACATGGGCTGGCGCTACCTCCTCTTCACCATCGGCGCCATCACCCTCTCCGTCTTCATCCTCCGCTTCTTCGTCTTCACCTTCCGCGAGACCCCCAAGTACCTCATCTACCGCGGCCAGGACGCCAAGGCCATCGAGACGCTGCAACACATGGGCCAGGTCAACAAGCGCGAGTGCCGCCTCACCCTCGCCGTCTTCGAGTCCCTCACCGCCGACGACTCGTCCGTCGGCTCCGGCTCCGGACCCAAGGCCGTCCTCGGCGGCGGCGCCCGCCAGCTCAAGCTCTCGTGGGGCGAGAAGCTCAAGCTCGAGCTGTCGCGGTACAAGATGCTCTTCGACGGGTGGCAGATGACGCGCCTCACCATCCTCGTCTGGCTGACCTACATCATGGACTACTGGGCCTTCACCGTCGCCGGCTTCTACCTGCCGCGCATCCTGGCTCTCAAGAACGGCGCCATCAACGTCAGCCTCACACAGACCTACGCCGCCTACATCTACACCTACGTGCCCGGCGTCTTCGGCGTCCTCCTCGGCGCCCTCATGTACCACATCCCCCGCTTCGGCCGCAAGTGGACCCTCGTCGTGTCCGCCGCCCTCATGGGCACCTCCATCTTCCTGCTGTCCGTCGTCGACACGCGCGCCAAGAACGAGGGCCTCTTCACCATGGAGTACTTCTTCCAGTCCATGTTCAACGCCGTCCTTTACGGCTGGACCCCCGAGGCCTTCCCCGCCCCCGTCCGCGGCACCGCCTGCGGGCTCGCCGGCTTCTGGGGCCGCCTGTTCGGCATCGTCAGCCCGCTGATCGCACAGCACCTGTACGGCCGCACCGAGGGCGCCGAGGGCGACATCAATGCCGTGCTGTACCTGGCGGGTGGTGTCATGCTGGGCTGCGTGGTCACCACGGCGCTGCTGCCGACGAGCAAGATGGAGACGACGGACGCGCGGATTCAGGACTAGTCATGGTGCATGTTCATTTCCTTTTCGAGCATATAGCGAGGTCTGCTCAATTAGTGTTTCCGTGTATTATTCTTATGAAATGTCATGTTGGTTTGAGAGATGTATGCCGCCACCAAAGCAGTAAGTATTCTGGGGCTCAGTCTCCCGGGCCAGCACACAAAGAAAGCGGGACGCATGTTTATACGAGAGCAAGATAAATACCAAGACTTTCTCAAGTCTGGTTAGTAAGGCGATCCAATGCTGAAAGCTATTCCGACTGAGCCGTCAACCATGGGTTTTGGCCCACCCAAATATCCGACGGTTTGAACGTCCAGTCTCGGGACCAGACACGGGTCTTTCCGCGGCGTAGTAGCCCACCTCGGCTTCACCGGAACCAGGCCCCGGGCGGGCTGCATGTAGGAGAGCCGCATGGCCCAACTGCGAGGGGCTGGTCACCATGTGTGGGACATGTCAACCTACTCTAGCTATATCAGTCGTGCTGTTTCTAGAAACTAAACCCGATGTAGAGACGGTTAAATTTTGCTTTGCATGTCGGACGTAATTTACAACACATGTAACCAAAAGTTTGAAAATGCTCATGGTGAGAACACCGACAACCCCCCGGTCGAGAAAGTGTCCTTTCTGGCATGCGTGGCGTCAGAACTGTAATTTCTGTTGCACCTGTTTACGGCATACACCGCTGAAGGATCGGTCGTCCTGCACGACTAAGCCGGGAGAAGAAGGTGTCGAGAAGGATGACAGCTCGCTTGCTCGCTTAGCCTCTCTTCGGGCCGCTACGGACTCCCACGGCAACACGGTACTTGGCTATGCCCTAAACGAGCTGCTTCGCTTGTGAAGCAAATTATCGGTTCTTGACGACCTCATTAGAGAGCGGCGTGCTTGTGATAGTGAGTGTCTCTAAGTGGTGCTCTTCGTGAGCAGGTCATCAGTGGGTGGGTGAAGATTGGAAGGGCTGGGCCAAACATAAGCCGCTTTCGTCAACAAATTGAAGCCAAGCACTTGTTTAGGTTACATCTAGCGAAAGGCAGACTTACAAAGGATTAGACTCTCTCTCTGACTTCAGGTCATCTCATCCACAAACCTTTGGAAGAGAATCCTCGACCAGAAAGCACGATGTCGGATTTCCCATTCCATTGGCCTTTCGTATCCATGCAGCCTCCCGAAATAAATGAGCATCTGCATCGCTTGTATGCAAAGTGGCAGACCCGAACGAACGCCTCGCCGCGGGAGCACCGGGAGCATCCGGACGAACACATACATGTGGGACCAGGGCCCCTCACCGCCCGTAATCTCATCATATCCACATCCCACCGAAATCGGCGACCTCACCGACCGGTGCGTGGGATGTGCGTGGGGTGCAATCCTGTCGGCTCCGTTTCGGCGTCCGGCCCGGCATGCCCTGCGCCGCCGGGGTGCCGCTCCTCGTCGATGGAGCATTGTTCTCGACATGCATGATGCGGCCGCCTTCACCTGGCGCGAAGGATGGAGACCCTAGTATTTACCAGCGGCGTCCCTCAGCGCTTGGTCGAATTGGTAGAAGTTTAACCTTTCTGCTTCTGCAGCATGCAATACTTCTCAACATCGTCAGATAAGATGAGCGTAGTGCTGCGAGGCGGTCCCACGGGGTGGGAATACCTTCGTGGGGTGACCACAAGGGGCTCTGACCAGGACTAGAATAGGAAGCTGGATGATGAGAGCTCGGTCGATTTGACGCAATCCTTAGATTTCAGAGGCATCCGCTGTCATCACCGGCCCGCCAGCCGCCCAAGAACGCTGTGGAAAGCTTTGCCATCAGAGTGCTAGTGCATTTCATGTAAGCGCATTCTCGTGGATGATCGTGGATATAAAATGGTCTACTTGAGTCCTATTCTAAGCCGTAAGTCAACCAAACCAGCTTGAGCCTCATCAACAGCCACGATGAAGCTTTTGGAACTTCTCCAGATCCTGCCTTTGGCAAGTGGTGCCATAGCCCGCTCAACACTGTCGAGTGAGCCTTCCGACGGGACCAAACAATTCATCATCGAGGTCGAGAAGGTTTGTTATTGATGACCCGTCCATCAGTCCTCGTCAGCTAACAAAATAGGGCACCAATGTTGAAGCTCTGTCAGACAGCCTCAACGCCGAAGACAACGTCAAGGTCCTCAAGACTTACGACTCGGATATCTTCCACGGCCTGACCATCGAGACGGATGTCTACAACCTTGATAGCCTCGGGCAGCTACGAGAGGTCACACAGGCCTGGCCTGCGAGTTTGATTGAGCTGCCTGACTTGGGACCAGACGTACAGCCTGCCAGTAGTGCTAGGTTTGCTGCCGCAGCTAACTATTCGATCCACTCCTGGACCGGAGTCGACAAGGCCCATGCTGCGGGAAATTTTGGCCAGGGCGTTAAAGTAGCGGTGGTTGACACCGGCGTCGATTACAGGCACGAAGCGGTAAGAGAAGAGCCTCAGGTTGGTCTTCTTGTCACTGACCTTCGCAGCTCGGTGGTGGGTTTGGTCCGGGGTTCAAGGTCTCGGGAGGATACGATCTGGTCGGTGACGGCAAGTCTTACCATTGTAGGCATCTATTGACGCTGTGCTAACAACCGCTCAAGGATGGCCGATAGAGAGCGGTCGTCCTGACAGCGACCCCTTAGACGGGAGAGGCCACGGAACTCACGTTGCCGGCATTATTGCGGCGAAGACCGATTCGTAAGTTCAACGAACACAGAAAGAAATGAAGGCAAGGCTTCGTGATGAATTGCTAACCATCTATAGCTTCACGGGCGTTGCCCCCGATGTCGAATTGCTTGCTTACAAGGTCTTCTCTTCCATGGGTGTATGTTTCGCCACATTCAAGATTCAGATCAATGATCTAGTATGCTAAATAGCTGACCATTAGAGCGGAACTTATGACACCTACATCCTCGATGCTTTCATCCGAGCTTATGACGATGGCGTGAGTATTGCCTTGGCGGGCAATCGAGACTGGTCTGACAACATCACAGGCAGACATCATCACCTGCAGCATTGGTGTGTCCGGAGGGTGGTCCAACGGTCCTTGGGCCACCATTGCCTCCAGGATTGCCCAGCAGGGGGTCATCATCACCATCGCAGCTGCAAATGACGGCGCCCATGGAGCATTCTACGCCAGCAGCGGCTCGTCTGGCAAAGATGTCTTGGCCGTTGCGTCCGCTGAAGCCGGCACCTATCCGGCGACGCCGTTCCAGATCACCGAGACTGTCAACGGCGGGACCAAATCGTACCAATCTGCCTACCGTTATAACGGTCTCAATGCGTGGACCATCGAGGATACTCCCATTTATCCTCTGTTTCTTGACGCCACTGATCGCCAAGCCTGTACGCCGGACTCCATCCCCGCCGATACCCCTGACCTGTCGAGCGTCATCACTCTGGTTCGTCGCGGCGGCTGCGACTACCTGGACCAGGAGTTCAATCTGAGAGCATTCAACGTCAGCAACATTATGTTCTACAATGACAACAGCAGGCCTGATCATCCCTCGACCTGGCTTAGCGGTCCCAAGGCACTGGTTGATACTGATGTTGGCGAAGCCATAATCGAGGTCGTCAAAGCCGGCGGCAGAGTATCTGCGGATTTCTCCAAGCATCAAGATGCCGACTGGTACGTTGGCATGCACAACGGCGTCGGCAACAAGCCTAGCGAGTTCACCTCGTGGGGAGGCCTGAACGATATGGACCTGAAGCCCGAGGTCTCGGCACCTGGTGGTAATATTCTCAGCACTTGGCTTGACGGCACCTGGAGAGTGGCAAGCGGTACTTCGATGGCTTGCCCTTATCTGGCAGGCATCGCGGCGCTGTTCATCAGTGAGTTTGGTGGCCGTGACGTCCACGGTCCAGGCCTGACCAGGATCTTCAACAACCGAGTTATCGCTAGCGGTGGCTCCATGCCATGGTCCACCGTTGACGGGGTGTCTTTCCAGGACACCGGATTCTGGGCCCCTACTATACAGGCCGGGAGTGGACTGGCAAACGCCTGGAAGGTTCTCAACTACACCAGCACGCTCAGCACGACCAAGTGGGTTCTTAACGACACGACGCACTTTGATGGGCACAAGAGCACCAGCATCACCAACAATGCGAATGTTGATGTTGAGTACGAGTTCCTGCTGCAACCTGCTGCTGGTGTTGAGGTCTCGTCGGCCTCGGGTGTCCTTGCGAAGCTGCGGGACTACAAGCCCCTGAAGATGGTCCCGACTGTGGAGCTTCCTTCTGGAAGCTTCAGGCTGAGGCCCGGTGAGACCAAGAAGGCCGAGTAAGTTGATTCGATTTCTCATTACCTCAACAAGCTGATTGATAAACCCAAGCTTCACCTTCGATTACCCGCGCGGATTGGATGAGGCCAAGCAACCCCTCTACAGCGGCAAAGTTCTGATCACCTCGTCACTTGGAGAGACTCTCTCTGTTCCGTACTTCGGTGCAGCGTATGACTTGAAAGAACAGTACAAAGACATGTTCATTGACAACACACCGTACATTATGTCTCCTTCCCGAAACTTCCCTGAAAAATCCAAGTAAGCCGGTTCCCATGGTTAATAAACCTTCCAGAATGCTAACATGTTCGAAAGCTTTACGTTCGATCTTAGCCTAGGTGGGCCCACGAGCCAGGATTACCCGAAGATCTATACATCTTTCAGCTTTGGATGTGACGAGCTCCGGTGGGATGTAAGCAGACATCACCAAGGCTGATTGTGTTCATTAGTGTCATGGCTAATAGCAAGACAGATTTACGAATCCGGCTGGGCAGAATCTAGATGGACATATCCTCCCGTCGTTGGCGAAAACGGCTATGTTGGCGCTGCCACGGCTTTCCGCGACTCGTTGAGGTACACACACTTCGACCCGAGCACTCACGACAAGGAAGACACGGTCGCTTTTCCCATCCGCGCCCTAAGCCGCAGCATACAATCCGGCGGCACGGCACTCGGAGTTGACCGTCACAAGTTCTTCTGGCTTGGGAAGCTGGCAAACGGCACCTACATTGCGCCTGGGGTTTACACGTGAGTGCATTGTCTTCGCAAGGTTCTCAGATACTGATGATCTCCATCCTACAGGATGAGATTTGCCGCTCTTCGCCCTCTGGGCCTGAGGGAGAAGTCCAGCGATTGGGATGTTTGGGAGACGCCAGAGATCACTGTTCTGCCCCTTCCCAGCACTTGAGAAGAGAGAAACCAGCAGCTGCTCGGAATTTCGCTCTTTTGCCAGCGCATCAGTAGTGCCCACGGATAAGTATGTCTTCTCTCGTCCGCATCCACACTATCAAACGTGCTTCGTGACACAGGAAACACGAAATATTCAAGTGCACAGCTTCAATAACACTATATTCGATTCAATGACCCAATGTCAAGTTCAAAATCTAAGATTATGAACGACCGTGTTATTATTGTTGAGTCCGAAGAAGCAAGGAGCAGACATAACAGACATCTCTCGGCATAACATACCGTTTCCCCAAGGCACCCATAGTCCCCTCGTTTTCCTCCGTCATTACGATCTTTGGAGCGTTACCACTGCTTTGCTGATGGCATTGCAGTGGTAGTTCTGTGTACCTGCTCCAAATTGATCCATCATGTACAAAAGAAAGGTAAAAAACAGAATACCTCTCTCTAGCAAGTGTACACACATATCCTACAGACCCTCGCATCGAGATCATGTAGCTTAACTTTCAATTTGTCGTTCCTACGAACACTACCAGAACCGCCGAGAACCTGCAAAACACGGTCAGCAGTGAAGGAGCTTGCCGGGCAGAGCCAGATGACAGGCCAGGCTCTGGCGCGTCAGGAGGTTCTCAACGTACGCAGCAGTGGCGCTGAAGATGTCTTTCACGCTGGCGGCCGTGAACTGGTCCAGGACCACGGAGAAGACGAAGGTAAAGGCCGCAATGACGCCGAGGCGAGCTTGCATGCTGTTGATGGCGTATAGCACGCCGATGGCAGCGATAGGCAGCATGCAGGCGATGACCGTCATGGTGAACTTGGCCCAGGCCGAGATGGTGCTGTGCTGGTAGAGGATCGTGTGAGCTAGATGCTCTGCGGTCTCGGGTTTCTGTGCGGTGTGAGTATGAAGGAGCCAACTCATGCCAGGGCCGTTGGGAGAGCTCACATGAAGGCGTTTCCCGATGCACTTGTTGTAGAAGCGAACCCAGTTCACAGAAAGCCGTCTTGTCAAGGCGTCAGATGAAGCCGGCTCCATGTTGATTAGGTCTGCCAAGTCTGTCATTTCCCACACGTCGCTGTCAACCCCGGTTAGGGGGACCCTCCCTCGGTGTTTATCGCTCATCCACTTGACAAGCGATTCCCGTTGATGGGCATGAGGTTTCTGAAATTCAAGTATCTGGCGATGCTGTATCAGAGCATCATCTGCGGGTCAATAATCAGTAGCCGTGTTTCTGCGAGGGCAGCAGGACAGAGCGTTTGTTGGTCCACCCTCCGGCACATAGCTCGATCCGGGGTGCTTCTCACTTACGATACTCCTTGACCTGGGTCCGCAACTTGAGCAAAATTTCCCACTGTCGAGGATCATGCCCGTCAGCCGGGTCCTGGTCCGGGTCGATCGACGCTCTCAAGGTCGCCGAGTCCCACTTGTACTCGTATCTCTCGCTGCTCTCATCCGTGGCGTTATCGTCCTTTTGTTGCTCCCAGAGATCCTTCCTCAGCTGCACAATCTCAGCCTGTCGATGCAGCAGCAGCTCCGCAGATAACTCAATGAATGACAAGAAGATGGCGAGGTCCGGCTGCTGGGCCATCAGCACGGCGAGGCGCGAGTAGCCCTCCGTTGTTCGGTCAACCTTCGACTCTGGTTCCCGTCCCACACCATTGAGTATCCGTCTCAGCCCAAGTTCAAGGAAAAACTCTGATCCGTTATTGTACATTTCGTTGTCCCCGGCCGGGTGTCCATCCGTAACAGAGCATGGAGCACAGTCGGTGAACGGACGGGGAGGGGGCGCGGGGGGGGGGAAGGGGGGGGGGGAAGTGGCCGAACTTTGGGGGAATGTCCCCAGAGAGGGCTACAGCAATCAAATACCCAGTGTTGGCATGCAGCGCTGAGGACATACAGTTTGCGTAAACTTGAATTCTATTCGTTCACCGGTGTACCACCGCACTATGCCGTCCGAGGCTTCCCCATCGCCGCCTTGGATGCGAGACCAGCGGGTAGAGTGTACAATGGACCCCAAAGATGGGCTGACTCCAGTTCGCACGAAACAGTACATGTCTGAGACTGGTTGCTTTGCTCCGTCCCGCAGGCCTCCCTAATCTCAGCCTTGCCGTTCTCGTCACAGGTGGAGAAGGTTTGTTTTTAAATGGAGTGTTACACAGAGTAGGCAGCTGACATGGATGGCGTGCACAAGCCCGTCGACACCGCTCCTATCCCCCGTAAGGCTGGCGGTTCACAAACAAGAAATGCCGATCAAGCGGCATAGCCACGATGCCCAGTGGCGTCGAGTGGTGCGGTGGGATGCGGTGAGGCTTCCTGTGGTTGACGAACAAATCGATGGCGACCCCTCACATGGCGGTCCTTGAGTAACCCGAAGCTGTGCCCAACACGGGATGAAGCGGTCTGGTCCGCCAGAGCGGTGTTTGTCTCTCTCTGAATTCTGATCCAGTCATATAACCAAGGCATCCCTTTCCTTGACCCCGAAATGCTCCTGGCGTTTCACCGCCTCTCGGCACTTACATTACAAAACTGATGCAGCGACCCGTCTTTGTCTAATCTTTGCTTGTTTAAGAGCCCGCCACGCGTGCCACGAGTCAAACTATTACCGCCTCGACAGCTAGCTGGTTTGTAATCGATGTCATAGAAGCTTAGTCGTGGGCTCACGCTGACCAATGCCCTGCTTTTTAGGTAGCAAACTGTCATCACCTTAATGGAGCATCGAAAAGAGTCCAAACGCCGCGACAAGCGAGAGGATGATGCCGGCCCGCGGCCGTCCCGGCACTCTCGTCGCGGCTCGGTATCCCAGCAGCAGTTTTCGGTGGCAATGGACGAAGAAGAATTCCCTTTCATGTCGGCACTCTCCATCCGGGACGAGTCAGTGTCGCGGATGGTTCAGCCACCAGGCCAACCTATCCCCTTTAACGGCCCGATCGACACTGCGCATGCTGTTACCCAAGATGCGAGGAGCCCACGAGGAATGCCGGGCCCCTCCCTGCCCAGCCTCGACTTTCAGTACACCGGCTACAGTCCTGGCCAGTCGGCGCCCTGGCCGGTTCCCTACGATCCGGAATATCCAGACGAGTTTGCCGGCGGGTTCAACAGGCTCCAGCAGGGGCTGTCACCTTACTACACCACGACCGGTCCATCTAGTCAAGAGAGTCCGTGGGTTCTGTCCCCAGACCCCGGTCGTGGCGGAGCCTGCTGTGCCAACGGCTGCTTCTTCCCATGTCCGTGCCAGAGGACATGTAGCTACCACTTCGCGGAGGGACACCAACCCAATTATTACCCCGTTGCTGATGATGATCTGCACTACTACCGTGGACCCACACTTCCACTCGGGTCGGGCCTCGGACCAGGCCCGGGACCCGGCCCGAGCCCCGGACTGATCCTAGGTGGGGCGTACGACAAGCCGCAGGACGACGACAGCGAACGAGACCACGACAGCCGTGACACGCCCGCGAGCACCACCCGCATCCCAGCCAAGCCCAAAGGCAAGGACCGGACCTCCAAGCTCGTCTACAGGGACCCCCCCAAGGCCCGCCCCTCCGACAAGCACCGGTCCCGCAGGAGCCACGCCGGGGATGACACCGCCAGCGGCGCGCAGAGCATCGGCTTCTACGCCGACACCCTCGCCGGCGAAACCGTCCCCCTCCGCGCCCTGGTCGACCCGGCATACGACGGCAGGCCCCTCCTCAGCACGCGCGTCGCGCCCGTCCTCCGCGCCGCGCTGATCCGCCCCTTCGACGCCAAGCACCCGGCATCCGTCACGCTCCCGACCACCCGCCAGACGGTCGCCGTCTCCGGCACCGTCGACCTACAGTACAGCCTCCTCGAGGGGAGCAACAGTCTGGTGCCCCTGCGGCAAGACATGGGCCTCTTCGACGGTCCCCTGGCGGGCGAGTACGATGCCGTCCTCACGCCCGGCGTGCTGGAGCTCGTCCCGTCCCTGAACGCCTGCGCCATCGAAGAGGCAGGCAAGCCGACGCCCCGTGAGTTGCGAAGAGCCCTCCCCCGACGCCCGGCACATGGTTTTCATCGTCTCTCGGGGTTTTGAGGACTGACGGGGGCCAGCAGAGCAGAGACAGGAGAACAGGGAAATGCGCTCCGAGCAGAGCAGCCGCAAGACCCAGAGGACAGCAAAGGCGCAGGAGAGGAAGCAGAAAGACCAAGCGGCCAAGAGGGAATCCGGCGGCTCCCTGGTGGAGCGGCCTCGCCCTGGGCCGTCCTCCGAACAGCCCGAGCCGAGCAGGCCCCGGCGGACAGACAGCGAGCTCGCGAGAGAAGAATCGCGCAGAAAGACCGAAGATACCAAGGGCAAGTCGGGCTCGGGCTCGGGCTCTCACAAGAAGAAGCATACAGGAAAATAGGGGTGCAATCTTAGACCGTTTTGGTCCACGGCGTTGGGGGAAAAAAAGGGGGCGTTGAGCTTTGAGCCACTTGGGTAGAACGACCTGTCGCAGACGATATCTGACATATCACACGAGGTCCTTGTAAAATCAGGAAGTTATACCCTGTATCAAATCTAGCAACATTAACCAGCGGCTGCTCTGGCACTCAGGTAGGCCTAATCCTCTACATCACCTCATCTCCCCACCTCCCGAGGGTTCTCCCTTCAGCAAATCACAGCCATCTAGACCATCAAATACCAATGTCCCGAAACCGATTCCACAGGACCAAAAAATGTCAAATAAAACCAAATATGGAGCCAAGGCTTTCTCCCCTGGCCATAACCCGTACTCCATGCTGCATGAATCATGCCTCGTCTCTCTTGTCGCCTTGGGATGCTGCTGTTGGGACTATTTGGCGGCCTCGGGAATCTGGCCCTCGACGGCACTGAGAGCCGCGAGATTGACCTGGCCAAAGTGCTCGTTCGCGTCGCCACTGGGACCGACGCCAGCGAGAAGCGCGGTGCACTCGATCACATCCGAGGGCTCCAGCAGATGCCAGCGTGCGAGGGTGACCTTGGTGCTGGCTCCCACAGTGACGGTGAAGACGTGCTCGTTTTCGACCTCGTTGCCAGACATGCCGTTGAGCGACCGGAACATGTCCTCATCTGTGAAATCGTCACCCAAGCAGAAGACGAATTCAACCTTGCCGCCGTGCCCCTCGGCTGCGCTCTTCTCGTTGTACGTGTGGACGAGGCGCTTGGCGATTTCGCCCTTGTTGATGAACGTCGGACGGACCTCGAGGTTGGCCTTGCCCACCATGACCTCGACTTCCCACTTCTGGGCCACAGTCGTCTGGAGCTCGTTCTGGCAGTCGCGGGCCATGTGTGCACCCTGCTCAGGGTCGGCCAGCCGGTAGTGCCAGGTCACGGCGCATCGCTTGCGTTCGATGAAGGCGCCTAAATATGTTAACAGAGCTTCAATCGTCTCTAGCTGGATGGACTTACCAGGCACGCGGTCAGTGTATCTCTGGAACACATCAATGACCTCGGTCTGCCAGCCCATGTCAAACTCGTCGGCCAGGTTGGTCCACTCGTCCGACCCCGCCTCCTTCAAGAAGCTGCCGTGCTCGGCACTGAAGCCCAGGCCCTGGATGTGTCCCAGGTGCTGCGACAGGAATTCCTGATCGCGACCGGAAATGATCCACACGGCGTTACGGGGGTCAGCCGCCAGCGCTGTCAGCGTGTGAAGCACGCGCTCCGAGGGGATGGCGGCGCTCGGCTCGCGCACGATCGGCGTCAGAGTGCCGTCGTAGTCGAACATGATGAGGCGCTTCTTGGCATCGCGGTACGTCTTGAGCATGAGCGCACGGTCGAGCAGGGGCGTCGACTTGACGCTCTTTTCGCTGGCCATGACGTGAACAAGTCTATCCACCAAGTTGTTAGTCCAGCTCTGAACATTCCTTGTTGTCACGTGAGTATAGAGGCTCTGCTGCATGGCCATTCGCTTGTCGGGAGACATGATGAGGGCGTTGTTGAGGTCCCTAGCGACACCCGTAAGGTCCCAGGGGTTGATGTGGATGGCGTCCTTGAGGCTGCCGGCGGTGCCGCTGAACTCGGAGATGATCAGAGGGCCGTGACTGTCGCGCTGGCAGATGACGTATTCCAGACTGGTCGTGTTCATGCCGTCGCGGACCGACGTGATCAGGCCGATATCGCCGGCACGGAGGAGGGCGAAGTACTCATCCGGCGTGAGGTACTGCGGGTAATGCTGAACGGGCGAGAAGCCCAGACTGCCGTACATGCCGTTGATCCGCATGACGAGCTCGTTGACGCGTGTCGCAATCTTGCTCTTGCTGTCATTGTCCTCCTTTTCCGACTCGAGGCCGGTGGGTGATGTGACCTGGATCAAGACGACCTTCTCGCGCCATTCAGGATAGACCTCGAGGAATCGCTCGAATGCCTGCAGTTTCTGTGCCACACCTCGGACGCTATCGAGGCGGTCACGGCCGACAATAATCTTCTTTCCCCGATACATCTTCTTGAGAGCATTGTACTTCTCGGTGACAGCATCAGACCAGGCGTAGGATTCGCACTTTGCGGCGGCGATTCCGATAGGAAAGACACCGACGTGAACACGAGCTCCATACGCATCAACGCCGAGGTTATCGGAGGGGAATCCAAGGATACGCGTGCAGCAGCTGGAGAAGTGGCGCGAGTAGCTGTAGGACTGGAAGCCGATCAAGTTCGATCCGAGAACACCCTCGAGAATCTCTTTGCGACGGGGCAGGCAGCGCAGAAATTCGCTACTGGGAAAGGGCGAGTGCAGGAAGAAGGCGATGTAGATATTAGGGATGCGCTGGCGGAGCATGCTCGGGAGCAGCATGAGGTAGAAGTCGTGGATGATGACGATGTCGCCGGCCTTGTACTGCTCGATGACTCGGTTCGCGAATTTTTGGTTCATGCGGTAGTAGTCGGCCCAATTGAGGCGCTCCCTGCGGCCATCCGACGGCTCGTTCTGCTTGTAGTGGAAGAGGGTGTAGAGATCGTGCTCGGCATAGCGTCTCCAGCGGGCCTGGTCCTTGAGGTGAATGCCCTCTTCTGTGCTCTCGTGGTCATCAGACAGCCAGACTGGCACCGTCTTGATGATCTTGTTGTGTGAAAGCTGGTCCTCCAACCGCAGCTGGTCCTTCTTGGACACCCAGATGCCGTCGGACACGGGAGGCGTGGGCAGGCGGGAGGTGCCGTCGATGGGAACGGGCGCTGAAAGCGAGCTCAGGCCGGGCATGTGGACGGTGGTCGTCGGGGGGGTTCCGGGGGGCGAGGCGACATCTTGTGAGGCATCAATCTCGCCGGTCCATGCGACGACAGTGTGGTTCCATGGGGTAGCTTCGGACGAGAGGTGGGTGAAGGAGTCGAAGAGGGCAGATTGGCCGCGGCGGGGTTTGAGCTCCTGTAGCACGAAGTATGATGTCAGCGCGGGGTCCAGATGGGAATTGGGGGCTCTCGCGCGGGCTCGCAGCGTACCCAGTCAGAACCTTGGTGGTATTTGAACGAGTGAGGGATATTGAAGGTGGCAGAGATGATGTTGCCGCTCAAGGGGAGGTCGGGATTCGCCTCGCGAACGTCGGCGATGGACTGGCGGCGCGCCATGGTCTCGAGGGTCAGGTATTGCAGGGCGTCGTCTTCCTCGTCGTCGTCGGGTATGGCGCTCACGGTGTGTTTTTGGCGTTGGGAGAGGGGGTTGTGGTGAAAGTAGCTCTGTCTCTCCTCGCCGGGGGAATCGTAGGTTTCGAGGTGAATGCCGGGGGTGGCAGCGTAGGCGGCGGCAGCAGCACGAGAGGACAGGCCGTGGACGGGCGACTCACTGGGATCGGTCGCGTTGGAGAGGCTGGAGGGGGACGCGGGTTTGTTCGGCTCGAGGCCGTCGCCCTGACGGGAAGAGGAGTTCTGTGGCATGGCGAAAGTGTCAATTGGAGGACGGCAGAGAGCGCAGTAATGACAGAACAGAGGGCAAGCGAGACGCGAGGCAGTGTAGGGGGCAGAACGAGAGGACTCAGTACGAGATGGTGAGGGAGGTTCGCTATTTTGCCCCAACCCCGGTCAGGTTGATAACAGGTGGGATGACAGCGGGCAGGCGACGTTCAAGCACGAATGAGCCAGGCGTGACGCAAGAATCCAGGCAGATTGACCTCCTGCGGAAGGGCGGTGGGACGAGATAAGGGGCGGCGGAGAGGTGGCCGACGATGATGTGACAAGTCGGGACGGCGCTGGGGACAGGCGAGAGGCGGTTGGCTGCGCCGGCTGGGCTGTCGGGCAGCTTGACAGGCGGGATTGGGCGGGAGGCGGCGTCGGAGGTCCAGGGGCGTGGCAGAGTTGGTGATCCGTCTGGTCAGAGGAAGCGGTCGATCGAGGGATTTGCGGGTCGTCATATGTGCGTCAGGACGGTTTGCTCCTGATAGTGGGCTGGCTGGACCGTTTTGGGCCAGAAGCCATGACATCTTGGCAAGACGAAAATGCTCAGGTCCAGGGCAGACAGTCCAGGGCCGCAGATGCGTGGGCCGGGTGATTGGACAGAGCTGGTCCGGCAGCTCCCCTCGTGCAGTCGATGGGAGCTTGGTGATTGGCGATGCAGGCGATGCGGTTTTGCGGTTTTGCGGTTTGCGGCGGTTCTGGTCCTGGGACGGCGGGGTCGACTCCGGAGCTGTTCCTGGGTCTCTGGCTGGCCTGGCTGTGTGCCATGGCCTTAATAAGAGAGGGAGACGACCAGATGATATGATCCGGGATCCTTGTCGAGAGAAAATAGAGCTTCGAGAGCTTCGAGAGCCGCGACGAGGGGCGAATGGAGAGGCGAATGGAGGGGCAGGCGACAGGAGATGGAGGGGCAGAAGAAGCACTGCGACGCCGGAAGGGGAGAGAGGGCTGGCAGATACTTACGGCTGGGAGTTGGTCGGGGGGTGGGCGGGTGAAAAAGAAGGCCTGGCGATGGAAGCAGAGAAAGCGAGAGCAAGAAGAGATGGCGGAGATCAAGTGGGAGTCTCTCGATCTGGTGAATTGGCGATCCAGGAGAGGCGTGTTGAGGGAAAAAGAGAGAGTCAGGTACGACCGGTCATGACACGACAATGGGCAGCAGCAGCCGCCGCCGCCTGCGATGTCCACGTCGAGCTAAGACGCGACCAGAGCAGGAGCTCCAGGCCTCGGGTACGTACCCAGGTACTTACCCTAGGTGCCCAGGCACCCAACCACGTAAGACGTAAGCTCTGATGCCGAGCGAGTGACTGGGTGGACGGCGGAACACCGCCCCCAGTGTGCCCCAGTTTGAGCCCCCCCCCTACAGAGGACGGGCTCCAGGCCCTTCCCAGCTGGAGCTCCAGGCGTCCAAGCTCGCTAACGAGCCGCTAGCCACGCGCTAAAGGCGTTCAAGCTCATCAACCCCTCTTTTTCTCGCCCTCTCGTCAGTTCTGGCCCTCGTCTGCGTGCTCGCCGCCAGGTCTGCCTGTTGCCGTGCGTGCAGTGCGGTTGCTGTCTTTGCATGTCCTCCAGCCTGGACGCAACACTGCGAAAAGACGGTGAAGAAACACGCAGACGAGGCGAGGAGGGAAGCACGAGAACCGAACGACGCGAAGACCCCCGAGGTCGTCCGACGAAACACCACCCACCGGGGATGGCCCGAGGATAGATAGCCACGATGCATGCCCCCAACTCGAGATGGGACGAACAAGACCCGGCGGAGCACCTCTCGACAAGACCCAGCGAGCTCACGCGGCCCGCCCCTGTGCCTAGGCTCCCCGTCCGAACGCCAAGCATCCCGTCAACGACCATCCTCTCCCTCTGACGATCCGCACAGAAACGCCATCAACTTGGAGACGAGAGCGGCATATCGCCCTCCTCCTCCGTCGGCGGCACACCTCAGGGACACACATGGCATGGCAGTATTCATTCCGCCGCAGAAACACCGCACCGCGTCTCAGCCCCCGAGCCAGATGAGCCATTTACCAACATCGGCCCAGAAGAAGACCGTCTCCTATCGTCCACCACCACTCCGAGAAGGGGAGTGGCATTTATCACTAGAGAAAGCCGCACATGGCGCCCGTCCGCCCTGCCAATGGCCGGGCGAACCTCGACGTGCGATGTTTTCCTTCCTGCGCAGGCCGGCTTGATGCAGCCACCTCGCGTGGCCTGGCTGCAGGTTTCGGAGTTTCGTCCCGCGCTGGGTGACGTGGGTCCCTCCATCTATTGCTCTTCGTAGATTGCATATGGCTCTCGGTGACCGTGCTGGCAGGCGTGAGGCTCTTTCTGTCCAGAGCGGCAGCCTGAAGGCGTCGCCTGTCAGGTCGCAATGGGCGCTGACTGAGGGGTGGCCTGCCATGCTCGGCTTGGATGGAACGCCTGGCCGAGTGCCTGTCGATCATGGCGCCCACCTGCCGACTGATCCAGGAGCTACCGCGGAGCGCCCCGAACTAGGATCTCGCCAATGCAAGGCAGCTCACTAAAAGGGCCGGACATGCCGGCCATGTTTCGGACGCGCCGGACACACCGGACGCAGGCGGAATCCCAGGCGGGGCCACCGGACGGCGACGGCGACGACAACAAGGGCACCGGCCATGACGAGGCTCGTCATGCCGATGGCAAGGCCGAATTCGCAGACGGACAGCACAAACACGTCACCATTTACGGCGTCAGACACAATGCAAAGCAACCCGTTATTCGTCAATCATTATCATCATCATCGTCGGGCTTCCTGCCCACAACTCCCACGACCACAAGCAAATCCTGACGTCCGCCTCACACATTCCGTCTCTCCCCCTGCACCTTGGTGATCTTGTCCTTGACCACGGTCTTCATGAAGTCCCTGGCGAAACGCGGCTCCTCGTCGATGAAGTCGAGAAACTGCTGGGAGCCGAGCAGCTCGTGGCGGCAGTGTATCTTGGCGGTCGACAGCTGCATCATGGCCTTCTTCAGCAGGTTGCTGTCGTTGTCGGGCCACTCCTCGTACACGCGGCGCATGGCGTTGAGCCAGTCCTCTCCGTTGAAGTCGTAGACCCAGTCCCGGACGCGGTCCACGTGGAGCCACGGATGGGTTCGGCCCATCTGCTTGCGGTGGCGACCAAGCCAGGAGGCGGTGATGTGATCGAGGGCGCAGTCGCAGAGGGCCGGGACGAGGAAGTAGTCACCGAGGATGAAGAGCTCAGCGCAAGTGGAGAGGACCGTAGTCTTGGACTTGAGCTCCTCGAGGTCGCAGACTGCGAGCGACATGGTCAGTTTGGGCACCCGGAAGCAAGGCAGGAAGCAGCAGCAACACGACCAAAACAAGCAAGCTGGGCAAACGGCAGTACTTACCACCAGTGTAGATGAAGTTGATGAGCCACTCGATGTGCTCCTCGGTGAACAGCTCCTTCGTCAGGGTGATCTTGCCAGTCTTTGCCTCCTGTGACTGGGATTAGACAACTATCGGTCTCGGCTGGAAGGGGCGGGCACTCACAGGCCAGTTGCCCATCAGGGCGCGCTCGAAGTACTTGGAACGAAGGCAGACGACCGACTTGTGGAGCTTCCAGACACGGTCGCCGAGGATAAGCTCGCAGTCGGCAAAGAAGCCCGAAGACAGGAGCCTGGAGGACGTCAGCTAGCTGATGGGGGACTTGAGATGATTAATTGGAAAGAGTGGAAGAGGCAGATGAAGGGGAAAGAGCCCGTTCCAAATGCCAACTTCCGGTGATAGGTGTACGTACTGATGGTCGCTCATCTTGAATCGCTCATCGCCGTTGAGGTTGGGAAGGCCCTCGGCACTGCCCATAGTATTGGTGCTCATGGCTGGGTTGCTGGCTTGTAGCTTCTTGAAAAGTGGTTAGTGTCGCGAGAGCGTTGGGACAACAAGATCGCGACGCAGTAAAGAGACGTGCTGGCTTGTATCTTCTTGAAAGGTGGTTAGTGTCGCGAGAGCGTTGGGAAAGAAGATCGCGACGCAGCAAAGAGACGTGCTGGTAGTCGGCTTGTAAGGAAGGTAGGCGTGAAGGATATCCTGGTTGCGAGCTGCGGCGCGATGGATTTATCGTGAGCCGCGACGTGCTCTCTTGTGTGACTGCGAGGTATCGTGAGTAGTATTCGGATGCGTCGCAGCTAAAAGAGTGGCTGCAAGGTAGGTTAAGGGCGAGGGTGTTGGTGAGTGTCCGTCTGGTGGTGGTGCAAGACAGAGTAGGGTTAAAGAAATAGCCCCTAGGAAAAGAAGATGGTCGCGGAGGGTAAGGCAGAGTAGGCTTCGCGAGGAAGGAGCGACTCTTGCGGCGCGAGGTGCTGTTAGCGTTGGCTCGCGTGGTTGTTATTGCGAACATGAAGCAAGAGCGCGCTGTTGCCGTCCTGGCTTTGACGACCTTGACTTCGAGAGAAGAGGGTGATCTCGAATTGCATGATATCAGTCTATATTTTTCACGTGCCTGCCTTCCAAGCCCTCTTCTGAGGTGCGAACTCGAGTGTCAACCACGGTATTCCTACTCCCAAGCTTAGGCCTCACAGAAAAGGGGCGTTAAACTACGATCCTGTTCATCAAGCAGCCAGAGAAGAGAGCGGGCGAGTCAACATCATCGTAGATGGCGCAGGCTACATCACCTACCTAGATTATTGACCACACTGCCCACCATGACCGCCACCTCCCTATCCCAGTTACCCTCTTTCGCCTTCTCGTCTTTGCCCTTCATGGCGCTCGGTGCCCGACAGCCCTTGACGACGCACTCCCTCACCGCCTCGCCGACGCCCTGCTTGTTCGTCTTGAGCGTGCGCGCCGAGACACCTCCCCTGTTCATGATGTCCTGCACCCGCGTTCCGAGGCTGCTGGCCATGGTCCGCCAGAAGTAGGACGGCAGGCTGCCCGTCTCGAGATGCGCCAGCAGCGGCTGGAGCATGTTCGGCGGCAGCTTCGCCTGCGTGCCCTCGGCCTGCAACAGAGGATGTGCCGGGGGCCTGGTGCCTTCCAGGACCATCTCTAGCGCCACGATGTTCTGGCAGCGGGCGGTGATCTCGGCGAGCGTGCGGTCGAGAATCGGCAGCTGACTGAGTGCCCGCGCGAGCGACGCGATGGAGCTCGACAGGGCGGTCCGGAAATACGTCTCGAGAGCCTGGAGCAGCAGGGCCGGCGTCCACTTGTCGGGCTTCGCCTGCGGCTGGCCGGTCGGTGAGAGCAGGTACAGTGTGATCATGGCCGAGACGGTGCGGGCCTTGGTCTCCTCGCTCTGGGCAAAGGTTGCCGTGTCAGGGACGGAGAAGTCGCGGACTATGCGTTCGGCCGTCTCCTTGACAGATCGCTCGAGCGGGATCATGACGTTCTCGCGGAGGCTCTTGATCGAGTCGACGCGGTGGAGGCCGTGGCCCTCCTCGCCGGGCGCCGTGGCCTCGAAGACCTCGCGCAGGGACAGGATGGTGTGCGCGCAGCGAACCAAGGCCCTGTGGTCCTCCCTCTTGCCCGCGGTGGCCGCGGCAGCACTGATGCTCGACCCCGCGATTTCCGTGTGCTGCACCTCGAGCTGGCGCCCCAGCTGCAGACAGCGTCCGACAGACCGGCCCAGCCTCAGCGTCTCCCAGAGTCGCGTGGCGACCTGGCGCACCTCGTCTGCCTCGGCATGCTTGTTGATGACCTCCTTCTCGAGCTGCTTGTAGCTGTCGTTCAGAGACTTGATCTGGGCGTCGAGCTCGGAGACGATCCGCTTGCTGGAGGCAGTCTGGCTTTGGGTGTGCTCCAGGAGGGGGATGGCGGATTTGGTGGTCAGGACATCGATGTGGGAGTCGACTTCCTGGGTGTCGAAGAGGACGCGGGAGAGGGGCGTGCTCAGGTCGAGGGGCGTGTCGTTGGGGTTGTTGGTGGAGAGGACGAGGGTGTTGGCGAAGGAGGAGGGCTTGAAGTCGGGGGCGAGGAAAGCCTCGTAGTCGATGTAGGAGGGATCCTCTTCTTCTTGGGAGGTCATGATGGGCGGATTGTGTGCTTCGGCGCTCGGGTCTGGCCCATTGGAGCTTGAGGTGTGTGTGCTTGTCGTGGTGGTTTTTCCTGGATTGGACAGCAGCACCTGGGAGCTCTTCCGCCCCGTGTCACCGTGGGAGGTCAAGAGGCGTGGTGGGGTCGTGGCTTGATTCAGGGCTCAGCCACAGACAGACAGCAGCATCCTGAGCTCGGGCGAGGCACGTGCATTCCATGACGAAGGCGGGCAGGCGCAGACGGTGGGGCGGGGTGGGAAATACCGCTTTACTGCATCCGCCGTCTCCGGGGCTCGGGACTGATCGGCCGGAAACGCTGGGAACAGGCAGACAGACGCAAGGCCTTGACATGGACCCGACTTGTTATTCCCATCCTTTCGCCTCCAAGCTCCCCCAGGTCCGTCCGAGTGGCCCAGGCATCTGACCTCACCGGGGCTCGCTTTTTTTTATCTCTCGTCTCGTTGCCGGCGACTCCGTCCGACCCTCGAAGATCTCCTCTCTCAACCTCGACCTCCTCCTCTCCTACCATGTCCTAATTGACGACAATTCCTGCGCCGGGATCCTCAATCGCGCACCATCTTCGACTTCGACCTCCCCTCCTCGAGCATCGAATCGTCTTCCCTATTGCTGTCGCCCGCCAACCCGCCCGCTCCACCTCACCCCGGACCCTGCGGCTTGGCCGTCTCTTGGCCCGACGACAGCTTCCACTCCAAGCCCAGCTCGGCGCCTGCGCGCCCAGCCATCACCATCATGGGCCTCCTCGACGTGCGCGACCTCATCGAGTTCCCCGACGGCGCCAACGCCAGCGACACGGTCATCAACGGCGTCCACTTCAACCTCACCACCCTCCAGCACTGGAACTTCACCCTCTACAGCAACGGCACCCTCTCCAACGGCTCCCGCTGCATCCTCACCGACGGCGACTACACGCCCGAGTTCGTCTTCCAGAACGGCAGCTTCATCAACTCGACGTCATGCTATAACCCCGTCGACCCCATCGGCGACCGCGCCATCGCCGGCATCGTCTTCGCCGTCGCCTTCGCCTTCTGCCTCGTCCTCGTCCTCATGAACCTCAAGAAGCACGGCACCCTGCACCTCCCCGCCGAGAAGCGCTTCACCCCGATCGGCCGCCGCTGGCAGTGGTACTGGAGCATATGGGTCATCGCCACCGCCGTCATCAGCCTCTTCACCAACGTCGACGTCGACCGCTTCCGCGTCATGGGCCTGCCCATCATCCTCAACAGCTTCTTCTGGTACCTCATGCAGCAGGGCGTCATGGCCCTCGTCTGGGAGGGCGCCCGCCACTGGGGCAGCTGGCAGGAGCGCCAGTACATCGACCCCGACCCCTTCGTGCTGCGCGACGACGACAGGCGGTCCAAGGTCGAGTTCTGGATGCCCCTCGTCTTCTACCTCTTCATCTGGCTCAACTTCTTCATGATCATCCCTCGCAACTGGGGCAGGATCGAGCTGCAGCGCACCCCCGAACAGCTCGTCGACAAGGCCGCCCCCGCCGCCACCGACGTCCGCTTCAAGATCGCCGCCCTCTTCCTCCTCTTCTGCTGGATCATCACCGCCGCCTCCCTCCGCCACTCCGTCAAGCACTACAAGCCCCGCAACCGCGGCATCATCAACAAGACCATCGGCCTCTTCAAGTTCACGCCCCTCCGCTTCCGCCTGCTCCTGCCCCTGACCCTCGTCGTCGTCGGCTTCCAGGCCTTCTGCGCCTTCACCTTCGACTACTCGGTGCTCAACGCCAGCTCCAACCTGGCCTCCGTCTACGCCGGCGGCTACGGCCCGACGCTGCTCATCCTGATCGTCCAGATCACCTGGGGCTTCCTGACGCCCAACGAGGACAAGGAGCTCATCCGCCAGCGCCGATACCGCGGTCAGGAGCACGACCGCGAGATGGGCTACGTCCAGAAGCCCAGCTGGTGGCGCCGCGGTAACACCGCCATGCGCGCCGACCAGGCCGGCGGCGACACGGGCGGCACATCGCGCGGCGTGAAGCACGCCCGCATCGCCGAGATGCGCAACGCCGAGCGCCACCGGGGCCTCGTCGAGCTGAGGGACCTGCATAAGAGCGGCCCCGGGGCCGGCCCGGGCAACGGCCGCCGGCAGTCGGAGGTGGGCCTCATCGACGCGTCGAAGAAGCCCAGCGTCTCGGCGTCATACGCCGGCAAGTCCGACAGGAGGAGGACAGAGCACGCCCGGAACACGGCCGCCGATATGCTGTTCCCCAATGCGGGCGGCCAGTCTGCCGCCGAGGCGCAGGCGGCGCGCAGGGCGGAGCTGATGCAGGACGGGCCCGCGCCGCCGCCGTACGCGGGTCAGCAGCGGGGTCGAGAAGGGAGCGAGCCGACGACAGACGGGGCTGGCGACGTGATCACTTCGCCGAGTGCCACGGCTCGGAGTCCCAGCGTCAACACGGGGGCGTCCACGACTGGGCCGCCACAGCGGTTCAAGAGCATGTTAGACGTGTAGGCTCAAGGCCTGCAGAGGCTTTCACGAGACCATCCTACGACTACCCTACTACAACCTTTTTATTTAGAGACGTTTTCAGTCATTCACTTTACATATTGTCCACTCGGCGGCGCCATTGTTTGGGTTGGAGCGACTCGGCTGGGCGGGACACGGACGTCCCGGGAATAGAACGCGATTCTCGATCCTGCATATGCATATAGTCTTATTACCATGATGATACTTTGATATGAATTCTGTGGCAGGGTCTCTTCCTTCCGACCGCGTCTCCGAGGTGGGAAACTGTTATGCCCCCCGTCAAGTGGTCACGCAAGCAGTCTTAGATCTAGACATCTTGTGGTTTTCAAGGTGTAAACCAGGCTTGCGCTGACAGCAGTCCTTGAGGATTACTGGAGGACAGCCCTTCTTCGCAGCACTTCAACATTCAGTCGCTCCAAAACGCCACGATGGCTGAGGCTCTCGCATCTTCTGAGGGTGGATGGAGGTACTACTCGGGCAGTCTTGATGCTCGCATAACGTCGGTCATCGCCTGAGTGAAGGTGGCATGAAGCAAATGATGTCTCTGGATCTTGACTTCAGCATACACAGGCCTGCCGTGAACAGGGGAATCTGGACCACGGAAAGAATAGTAATCACCGAGAGTATCAAGCCTGAATGCTCACGATCGCCTGAGATGGGCCAACAATTGCCCCGACGATTACTAGCTGATCCATGGCAGCGCGCCACACCAGGCAGACGTGCGGGGTCTAGTCAATAGGGTTCGCGCATGTCAGCCAGGCTGGTCGCCGGCCAATGTTGCGCGAGCATCGAGTACCTGAGAGTCTCAGCTGGAGGATGGCAGAGACGGGTATTTGGTTCACGATGTGACTTCTTTGTGAGCGACACGCCGGGTTCAGCTCAATACTTTGGGTAACAGACCAGACCGGCATAAAAAAGGGGTTCTTCCCAACGACAAGATCATAACCGTTCTCGTAACCAACACTCGTCCATCAATTTATAGGATAACCAAGTCCAATACCATCATTAAGTCTCACTACTAACAACGACCCCCAACATGCCCATCGCCAAGTTCACCACCTGCCTCTGGTTCGACGGCAACGCCGAAGAGGCCGCCCAATTCTACACCTCCGTATTCAAAGACTCCCAGATCCTCCACCGCCAATACTACAGCGAGGCCGGCCAGGATACCCATGGCCAAGAGCCGGGAAGCCTCCTCGTCGTCGAGTTCGAGATGAACGGGCAGAAGTTCGTGGGGCTCAACGGCGGGCCGCACTTCACGTTCAGCGAGGCCGTCTCCTTCATGGTCGACTGCGACGACCAGGACGAGATCGACTATTACTGGGGCAAGCTCAGCGAGGGCGGCGACGTCAAGAGGCAGCAGTGCGGGTGGCTCGCCGACAGGTTCGGGCTCGCGTGGCAGGTGGTGCCCAAGGCGCTCAAGACGATGCTGGCGGACCCGGACAAGGCGCGGTCGGACCGGGTCATGCTGGCCATGATGCAGATGAAGAAGATGGACATTGCGGGGCTAGAGAAGGCGTTCAAAGGGGAGTGAAGCTCTGTTCGGGGGTGAAATCCGCGAGAGGTCTAGCTTGAATTCATCTTGGCGCCGAATTTGTCCTTGACCATGTCCCCGAACCCGACCATGCATATCGTCGCCCAGGCGGCGACACTGATTCGAGGTACGACGCCGCGGAAGAAGCCCCGTACGCCCGATGTTCGAAACACGTGCGCCGCCGTGCTCATCATGCTGGGAGAGGTCGGTCGTGTCGGGTCCGCCTTCATCGACTGCATCTCGACCCTGATGACCTCGAACGGCTGGTTCCAGCACGAGAGAGCGCCACCCAGAGTCGAAGCACATATCTTCTCGCCAAAGCCCAACTTTTCCGTCTCTCCCTTTCCCGTGATCTTCTTGATGTTGCCCTCTGCAAAACGAGATATGCCAATGCGAGACGACCAGCCCGTGATCTGTCTCAGGGCGACGGCGTTCACACCCCGGTTGACTCCACGGATGCCCTTGGTGCGCAGGATCCCGAGAAAGGTCTCCATGGTCCCTGGTACTCTGGCGCCCAATTGGGCGCTCTTGGTCCTGGTCACCTCGACGGTCTTCATGCACGTCGTGACGCCCATGGTCAGATAGGCTTGCGAAGCCCCTCCTACGACACCACCGAGCACGCCGGCCATGCTGTTACTGGCGCCGAGGTGAGCTTTGGAGTAGTGTTCTACCTCGGTAGAGGTCAGAACGAGGATGGCTCCTTTGGTTGATGCCTCCAGCCAAGCCTGCCAACGGTTAGCAGCCGTCTTGAATAGCACCGGTATGTCGACTTACCCACGGGATGAGGCCTTGATAAAAGGCCCTGACGCCCGAACGTCCCCAGGTCTTGCGCACTGCTTCTGTTAAGCTATCGTTACGGTTTGCAGCGGCCTAGAACGTTAGCCAACTCTCTGAAATCGGCGAGCTTGGTGGTTTCTGACATGAGTTTTGATGACTTCCATCGGCTGACCCAGCGTTGTGACTGAGTGATTGTCAGCATGTTTAGGGCTCAGAAGTCCTTTATTCCAGAGTCTTGAGAACATACCTTGCATCAAATTCATACAGGCGCCAATAAAAAGATTCCTCCATGGTGTTTTCCGCTTCTCCGTTGGAGTCTTCTCCAGAGCGAACGTTCGCGGGACTTGTGCGACAGCCATGATGTTTTCTCAATGGCAATACGGATTGCATCAGCACAGACTGCGCAAGTTTGGTCAGTTCCTTGCACGGCGTCGTTTTCTATAACTGCAAGATGAGTTCTGTAATGCTTTGCGATGTCGCGGCCAAGTGTCGGATACAGCCGAACAGTTCGGAACGTTCCGGCAGCGGTCTGTGGGCCTAAATCAACACTCTGCCCGAATACTTGAGATCCAATGGACATGATGATGAATTTCTCTTTTGGGTAGAGCACTGCCCTGTCTTGCCATACTCTCCCTCACTTGGCTTTCGCGACCTGACACACCATGAAGCGTCTTGCACAGCTCTCCCCCAGTCTTTTATCGACTACCGCACACTCGCAGAGGAGACTCACGGCAACGATGACCAGACTCAGGCGGTATAGCTCTAGTGCTACGACCCCAAGGCCACAGAGTAGGCTTCCTGCATCCTACTATCGTGGCGGCACGTCCAGGGCTATCATGTTCCGATCGAGTGACCTCCCGAAGGATAAGAACGATTGGAGTGATATCTTCCTGGGAGCTATCGGCAGTCCAGACCAGAACGGTCGCCAGCTGGACGGACTCGGAGGAGGTATCTCGAGTTTGTCCAAGGTTTGCATCGTGGGGCACAGCACGCATTCCGAGGCTGATATCGACTACACGTTTGCCTCGATCGGCATCAAGAACACCGACATCGATTACTCCAGCAACTGCGGTAACATGTCAGCGGCTGTCGGGCCGTTCGCCGTCGACTCCGGCCTGGTTCCTGTCTCGGGAGACGCCGTCACCGCTACTGTTCGTATTCATAACACCAACACTGGCAAGATTATCAAGGCCATCTTTCCCGTTGTTGACGGCGAGGCAGCCGCACAGGGCGATTCTGCCATTGATGGCGTTTCGGGTACTGCGTCGCGGGTGACCCTCAAGTTCCTCGACCCTGCGGGCTCGCGAACCGGCAAGCTCTTTCCAACCGGCCAGCATACCGAAGACATCGCGGGCGCGAGGGTAACCTGCATTGACGCCGGCAACCCATGCGTGTTCGTATCAGCAGGGGACCTTGGAGTGTCTGGCACTCTGACGCCACGGGAGATTGAGGCTCATCCCACGCTTCCCGAAAGACTCGAAACCATCCGCCGTGAAGCTGGCGTTAAGATGGGCCTTGCCGGGACGTTGGACGCTGTCCCGGGGAGCGTACCCAAGATTGGTATTGTGTCGAAGCCAGAGGACTCGGCACTCAACACAATCACGGTTCGGGCCATGTCCGTGGACAAGCCACACAAGGCCATTCCTGTCACGGTTGCGATGGCCGCCGCCGCAGCGGTGAATTTACCGGGCACAACGGTGGCGGCTTGTCTGGCGGAATCTTCGGACGGATCACAGGTCACAGTAAGGCACGCAAGCGGTACTTTAGAGGTGGCAGCCGATTTTGATAGTGATGGCAAACTTGTAGCTGCGACAGTGTTTAGGACAGCAAGACGCCTGATGGAGGGAATGGTCTTCTGGAAATAGATTGCAATGTTGGTATAAATGTGCAGTTTCCAGTCGTGACTGTCCAATGTCGTTCCAGAGCAAGCTTGCCAGCACGACGTAATGAGACCAACAATCACTTTTAAATCGAAAAAGAGCAAGTCGAGATTAATCCAAAAACCCTCAGCTCTTCAAAGCAATCTCACTGTCCTTCTTCCTATTCGCCATCAAATTCAATGCACTACCAGCCTTGAAATACTCGACCTGCTCTGCCGTCATGGTGTGCTTCACCTGCGTCGTCCAAGCCGGCCTGCTTCCTTTTGTCGGCGTAATCCTCAACGTGAGATTCGCGCCAGGCGCAACTGTCGTGACTCCGAGAATGCTGATGCGGTCCGAAGAGCCAATGCGATCGTAGTCGCCTTCGTCGAGAAATGTCAACGCCAGAACACCTTGCTTCTTCAGGTTTGTTTCGTGGATGCGTGCGAAGCTCTTCGCAATGATGGCGAGACACCCCAGAAATCGGGGCTGCAGCGCGGCATGCTCCCTGGAAGACCCCTCGCCGTAGTTGTGGTCGGCGATGACGACCCACGGCCGTCCTGCCTCCATGTATGCTCTGGCCGTGCCGGGGGTATCGCTTTCTTGTCCTGATAGCCAATTTGTGACGGTGTTGACCTTTCCATGGTCGGCGTTGACGGCCCCGATCAGCGTGTTGTTCGCAATGTTGTTGAGGTGCCCTCGGTATCGAAACCAGGGACCGGCCGGGGTGATGTGATCTGTGGTGCATTTGCCCTGAGCCTTGATGAGAATGACGCAGTTCTTCGGGTCTGCAGTGACTCCGGGAGGGAAAGGAGTAAGTCTTTGCAAACGGTCGGACTTTTCAGAGATTTTGACTTCCACTTCCTCGCGCCCAGTATCTGGTGGACCTGTGTAGACGTAATCGGTGTTGACATATCCTCCTGCTGGTAAGGCGTCGCTTTGGGGTGCCTGAAAGCGGAACTCAGTGCCGTCAACTTTCTTGATGGTGTCTGTGATGGGGTTGAATGCGAGATTATCGGAGAAAATCTTCGCCATCACCATCTCAGGAGAAGACAAGAAGATGTGGGTGGCTGGGTTGCCGTCAAGACGTCCAGTGAAGTTGCGGTTGTAAGATGTAATTATCGAATTCTCGGTTCCCTAATCCAATGTCAGATCTCCATCTTTCACCTGTCGAACTCTACGACATGGCACACACCTTGGTCATTCCCTCTCGGTCCCATGAACCACAGCATGGGCCGCATGCGTTCGTTAGCAGGGTGCTTTGAAGATCTTCGAACACCTTCAAAACCCCGTTTTCACGCAGCGTCTGTCGGGTTTGCTCAGAGCCTGGTGATATGAGCAGAGGCATCTTGGGCTCCAGGCCTGCTGCCAAGGCTTGTCGAGCCAGGTCCGCTGCCCGGCTCATGTCTTGGAACGAGGAATTCGTACAAGATCCGATAAGTCCAGCGGTGAGTTTGTTGGGCCAAGCTTCCTTTTCAACAGCGTCGGAAAACCGCGAAAGAGGCGTGGAAAGATCTGGAGTGAATGGACCGTTGATACGAGGCTCCAAGGTTGTTAAATCGATCTCGATGACCCTGTCGTACTCGGCCCCATCGTCTGCCCGCATTTCCGACGCCGCGAACTTTGCAGCATTCGCGATCTCTGGCCGTCCTGTCGCCTCCAGAAACGAGATCATGGCCTGCGAAAATGGGAAAATGGATGTAGTAGCACCGGTCTCGGCTCTTGGAGATAGTCAGCGGCAGGGTCGAACATGTCATAGGCCGAACTACCCACCCCATGTTGGTAATTGTCGACATGCCAGATGCGGATAGCGTCTGTGTGCCAGGGCCAAAGAACTCAATAATATTCCCCGTGCCCCCCTTGACGGTGAGAATTGCTGCCAAATGGTTGATAACATCTGTTCGGATATTCAGCAGCGCCCCTGACATAGTGTTATTCCCACGACTTACCCTTCGGCGTGGCCCAGTCAGAGAGCTGACCGGTGAGCTTGACGCCGATGATGCCTGGGGCCTTGAGCTCGAGCGGAAGACCGGCCATCACATCGACCGCATCGGCTCCACCAACCCCGATGGCGAGCATACCCATGCCGCCAGCATTCGGCGTGTGAGAGTCTGTTCCAACCATCATGCCTGCAGGGAATGCGTAATTTTCCAGGACAGTCTGATGGATGATCCCCGCGCCGGGCTTCCAGAAACCCATGTTGAAGCGCTTCGAAGCGCTAGACAGAAAGTCGTAGACTTCCTGGTGCGCTCCGAGTGCCTTGGGCAAGTCTACATCCTGACCCTTCTTGCTGACAATGAGATGGTCGCAGTGAACCGTTGTAGGCACTGCTGTCGAGCTGAGACCGGCTGACATGAACTGGATGATGGCCATCTGTGCCGTTGCATCTTGACACGCAATCCTTCGAGGCCGGAGGAGAAGCTGTGATCTACCTCTATCGAGCTTCTGTTCTTCGGTGTTGTCAAGGTGAGCAACTAGAACCTTTTCTGCATATGTAAGGGGTCGACCGTTGCTTCGTACCAGTTAGATCAACACCCTAACCTGCTCGAGCAACGGATGATAGGATCAGCGACTTACAATCGACGACCGAGATCAACCTTGCGTAGGAAATCCGCGAAGTCGATTCGATGGCCAGGCTCAAACCTGCTGATTGGAGCGGAAGATGCTGCAAGGCTAATAGTTGCCAGATTCCTGACACGCAGTCCTGGACTGTGTCTAAAGGATGGGGCACCGTTGGCTCGCGCCAGGGCTCGACGGAAGCTCGTGGAGCGTATCATTGATCCGAGTTGTTAATCGGTAGGCAGTCTATGGCTAGACACAAACAGCTGAGACGAAGGCCTCGAGGAGTATTAACAAGAGGGAGTCAGGGGTGGCCAAGGAGGGGTTGGTCCATGCCGGGCTATAAGCCGTCGGATGCATCCGACGATGACGAGTCAGGCCAAGGCGCGGAGGAGAGTCCGCCTTCGGATGCCAATAGTCGTGGACTTGATTTCAACGCGCCACAAAGAGACGAGAAGATTTGAAAAGAGCTCAGGGAGTTCGCGGTGCCTTAATAACATATGCATCACGGGGTAGACATAACATGAGCCCTTAGCAAGGCCGCACCCTTCTGCTCAACACGCTTTTGCCGTAGTAGCTGCCGTCTGAGCCCAGAGCCTCAGTTTTGCCAGCATTGATACAATGTTGAACGACTGATTCCTTCAACCCTTTTTCCACTTGCGGTTTCAGTGTCGAAGCTCATCATCTCTCGTCAAGTACGTACCCTGGAGGTACCAAGACACTCACTGCCTGCCAATACTTTCAGCGTGCATTTGTCCTTGACCATCGTTGGGGTTGGCCTCGGCGTGTGGAGGACGAGTGTGTAGAGCCCAAGTAAGGTAGATGTCCATTACAAGGCATGAGTCCGCGACCCTATCTTAGCCTGATGTCAATCAACGAATTCTCGACCAGGCTGAGTTAAAGACCTCGTCGCCTCTGACATTGACATTTGTTCCCTCCACAACGAGCAGGGCGTCGACGGGAAGCGGTGCTCTTATATGTATCTCAGCTTTGCGCAAGCCTTTGCTCTGCTGCTTCCTAGACGACGGGACGAGGCGCTTTTGACTCCTGATACCCCAACATGCGTACACACCGTTAACCCTGACTTCATTGTGGTCGTATGGCACTTCCGACCTTTCATAATTCGTTCGTCTCATAGTTGAACTCGCTTGTGAAGTCAGTATCGTTGTCGGGTCGTGCCCATAACAACTGTGACACCCTAGAAACAGGGGTCGCAGGGCCCTTCAGGATCGATTCTACACGAGTTTGCCTGGTGTAGGCAGCAGGCATCTCTGCCGTCTTCAGGTGAGAGATGCGCAAATAAAATGCACCGCGCGTGACTTAATACTCCGGCATCTAGACCGTTCGTGTGTCCAGAACCTCCTCGGAGGCTCCAGTCACTCCACGGAAATGGCGTCAGCACGTACTCAGTGCGCTAGTCGAGATTTGAGGAGCTTCTCTTGACCACCCCTGGCCGGAGAATAAGCTCATGCAGCTAGA
Organism: Verticillium zaregamsianum; assembly: GCA_002851755.1. Taxonomy (NCBI): domain Eukaryota; kingdom Fungi; phylum Ascomycota; class Sordariomycetes; order Glomerellales; family Plectosphaerellaceae; genus Verticillium; species Verticillium zaregamsianum. The sequence goes on along the minus strand of NMXM01000012.1, from coordinate 243,897 downwards.
GATCCAAACGACGGCAGTAATAAACGGCCCACTGCGACCATGATGAAGCAACCGTTCGCCATCTCCTCCGACGTCTGCGGTGTCCAGCTCCAAACTGCGTTGCATGCTCGCTGCCAGGGAAAGGTCAGGATTTGCGACATCTCACCCATCCGGCATTAGGTCATCAATTGGGAGCTGAAAGCTTGAGGAGACAAAGCTCATGCTTGCCCTCAGCTGGATGACGACAAAAGATGCATGCTGGGCATCTCGAGGCGAAAAACATCTGATCATCCAACGTCGTACCGAATGACGGGGCCAACGAGCAATCGCCATGACGAGCTAGGATCACGCAATTGCGTCAAAAAGCTGGGCGATTGGCGCCAAGTCTCGGCGAGAGCTTGTTTGGACTTGGCTCCATCACGATCTAGTCCGCGTTCAGCCTAGAAGGACGCCTCACGGCCCACGGAAGGATGCCGGTCAGCAGAAACTCCGGACTGCTACCCCCAACATCAAGACCAGTTATGCATAACTTGGGCCCAAAAGCTTCGGCACAGCCGACGGCAGCAGAGGCCTTGTAGCGCCCTCTCAGGCGCGTCTCACCCCACCCAGCACTGTCGGTGCTGGTCGCTTGCAGACAAGATCGTCCAAGAGCTGCCACCCAGCTGAGATGGAGTGGCCGTGGTGACGTTACGCAAAGTACGCAAAGTACCCTTTCCTCGGGGCTATTAAATCTTCTTGGTACCCGGTCTTTTCTTCCCCAGCCTGGCGCATTTCCTGCTCTCTCGCGATACCGGCACCACCGCAGACGCAACAGCGATCCCCCCCCATCATGGAGACGGAAAAGAAGTTCAAGACGACGACAGACTCGGACCCAGAGCGAAAGGCCGATGGGCCTGACGCTCCCAAGCTGGCCCCCTGGTTCGCATCTGCTTTCGGCGGGCCAAAGGTCGTCATCGGGCCTCGAATCGAGCCCGTCGCTGCGCATCTCCTCCCAAACCACCACGATGGCGAGAGCGAGACCGACTCAGCCGCCGAGATCCTGGGCAAGCAGGTCGACGCAGAGCAGGACAACGGCATCAAGTACAGAACCTGCTCCTGGCAAAAGACGGCGGGTCTGCTCTTCTCCGAGTACATCGTGCTCTCGATCATGAGCTTCCCCTGGTCCTACAGCCTGCTCGGCCTCGTCCCCGGGCTCATCCTGACCGCCGTCGTGGCGGGCCTGGTGCTGTACACGAGCTTGGTGCTGTGGGAGTTTTGCCTGCGACACCCGGAGGTGCGCGACGTCTGCGACGTCGGCCAGATGATCTTCTGGAACAAGAAGTGGGCGTGGTGGTGGACGGCCATCATGTTCGCCCTCAACAATACCTTCATCCAAGCTCTCCACGTTCTGGTCGGCGGCATCTACCTCAACACCATGACTGAGGCGGACACGATCCACGCCTGCCGCACTGTTCTTTTCGCAGTGGTCGTGACCGTCATCAGCTGGCTCGGCTCTCTGCCTCGTACCTTCAATATGCTTTCGACTCTCGGCTTCGCCTCCGCCTTTTTCACCTTCATCTCCGTCATCCTGGCGACGGCTTTCGCCGGCGCCCAGGGCAAGCCGGCCGGGTACCCCGAGTTTGGCGAACCGACTGTCTCCGCCTGGACGCCTTCCACGACCACTCTCGTCACGGGCATGTCTGCTTTCATGAACATGAGCTACACCTTCATCGGACAGACCACGCTGCCCAGCTTCATTGCGGAGATGCGCGATCCTCGGTACGTGATATTCTTGTTCGGAGCGTGGGACGATTGACCTAACACCCTTCAGCGACTTCCCCAAGGCACTCTGGGCCTGCACATGCGCCGAGATTATCACCTTCAGCATCGTGGGGTCCGTCATCTATGCATACACTGGTAACGAGTACATGGTGACGCCCGCATTTGGCGTCCTGGACGACGTGTACAAGAAGGTGTCCTACTCCTTCATGATCCCGACCATCATCTTCGTGGGCTGCCTCTACGCCTCGGTCACCGGACGTTTCATCTTCTTCCGCATGTTCCACCAGTCGAAGCATCTCACGGAGCACACGTTCAAGGGCTGGTTCTACTGGGGCCTGGTGCTGGCCGGCAGCTGGTTGCTGTCTTTCATCATTGCGGAAGTTATTCCCTTTTTCTCTTCGCGTGAGTATTTCCCTGCCATTCGCAGCCTCCGAACTGTGCTTATTCTTGCCTCTAGTGCTGTCCGTCATGTCGTCGCTCTTCAACTGCTGGTTCGGCTTCATCTTCTGGGGCCTCGCCTACTTCCGCATGCGGAACGCCGACATCAAGCACGGCATTCCGCGCCGGAAGATCCTGGACTATCTGTCCGTGGCGCTGAACACGGTCATCATTTTGACTGGTTTCTTGTATCTCACGCTGGGCACCTACGTGAGCGTGCAGGGCATCATCGACCAGTTCGAGGCTGGCGCTGTCGGGGGCGTTTTCTCGTGCAAGAGCAACGGCATTTGAGGTCTCGGAAGACCTCGTAGGACTCTGATTTACTCGCATTGGATTGAATCCCCTCCCATAATTGAGCTTCTGAATACTCAGAGCAGCCAGTTCTGCAGACTGTACAGTCATGAACTTACACCCAGCGCCCCTGTCCTGAGTTTTCCTGTTGTCGTTTGCGCCGCCGAGTGCATGTCTTCTGTGTCGCTGTAATCGACACCAGTCAATCTGACAACAGTCAATTCGGTCTGCAAGGAAGGAAGCCTTCGTGGACACCAAACGTCTACCGAAAAGCTTTGGCGGAAGTCTCAACCGTCATTCGGTACCACGTCTGTTCGTTCCCAACCCACCGCCTAATGTTGTCAATAACGACATCGTTATCGATCTTTCTGAAGGCCTCAACCCTTGAACCACCCGCCTCACGGTTGCAGGGCTCGCCGGTGTGTGGCCAGTCGCTGGCGAATATTAATCTCTCAGGTACCCTCTCGGCCAAGTTTCGAATAACCGGCTCGAGGTCGCTATAGCCGTCTTGTTCTCTTAATGACATGCGATATAGGCCAGAAATCTTGATGTACACCTTCGACTGCTCCGCCAGTTTTACTAGCGCCTCGAAGCCCGGCTGCATCACGGGATCTCGAATCGCCAAGTCGAGCTTGGATGACCCAGCCATACCACCGAGATGGTCAGCTATGACTTGGACCGGCAGGTCGCAAAGGGTTGGGTAGATTTCTAGAACAACTTGAGTAACCAGCCTGGGAGCGCTTCCTAACAAGTCAACCTACCAGACCAGGTGCTACCGGAGATGAAGAGTTGAATCTTCCAGCCAGGTAGATGTTTTATGCGTTCGGCGGTTCTGCGAATAGTATTGGCAAGGTCCTGGGCGCAGAAATGCTGTCCATCGGCAACCTTGTTGAGCCGCAGGCCTCGTATCCCTGCGCTGTGATAGAGATTGAGTTCGTGGTCGGTCGTGTTATCCAAGTCGAGGACGGCGATCCCCCTGGCGGACAGATCCTTTCTATTGCGAAGTTGCTTCAGGGCGTGCAGCAATACGGTATTGTCAGACCCGTATGGTGATGGTTGCACAAGAACCAAGTTTAACGGCGAATCCCCTTGCGTCAAATCATGGCTGAATCGGAGCAGTTCCGTCAATGGGGCTTCAGCTGGGGTGTACGCCCGGTTGGGAGCAAAGTCGCCTATGGACGAGTCGAAGACATGGACATGGGTGTCCCAAGTGTCTGGTGGGAGGCGCTGGCGATCTGGAAACGTAGCCAATCTACTCATCATGGGCTCTGTGATGCTCGTGGTGAGTGAGCGGATCGCAAATTCGAACAACACATCTTCCTGCAAGCAGAAGCATCGCTGGCCGGCACTGGGAAGGGTCCAACCGTCCAAGATATGTACAAACCGCTGGAGGCATCTCGATCCGGGACACTAATTTAGTGGGCGCAGTAGCGCGGAACGGATCATCGGATGTATCCGACATCGGCTCTTTCCGAGGTGTCATCACGAGCCTTTCCCCGTCATCAACATGATCCGGACACTGCGCCGACGGACCATAATTTCACCCACCGGACTCTGTCGAAGTGACAAACCGCCCATCCTCGTTTGACGCCTGGGGAATGCGGATATGGCCGGGTCGACACCACTGGACGACGCTCCTGGTACACCCATGTCCGGCAGCCCATCAGAGGGGCCCCGGACCCCAGGACCGTCGCGCCGGGTCGGGGCCGGCGCTCATCGTCGGGGACTGAAGAGGAGCTCCGCTGCGTGTCAACGCTGTCGGAAGAGGAAGCAGAAGGTCAGTACTATCCGCATAATCAAGTCGGATGACAACATACAAGAAGGTGACTGACGTCCTTGCGCCAGTGTGACGGCAAGACCCCGGTGTGCGGACCATGTACCAGTGCAGCAGCTTTGTGCGTCCCATCCGATCGGCTCGTCATTCGATCAGATCGCGACGATGAGTGTGACCAGTTGAGGGCCCAATTGCATCAACTCCAAGAGCACAACAAGAGTCTGCAAGATCAGCTACACCAAGTCCAGCGTGAGCAGCCTCTCGGCAATACAGAAGGTCTCGGCGTGGGAGGAACTGCGCAAGTCCGGACATCGACAGACGTTGGAACAGACTACAGAGGCCGGATTCTGCGTCCTACTTTCCCGAGGCTTAACACTCAACGCACAAACGATTCAAGCTTCCTATGGAGCCCATGGCGGCTCTGGGATGGCCTCACTGTTGCCCAGTCCCCAGAGACAAGGTCCGTCCACCTGCAAAACCTCTCTGACAAGGTTCGCTTGGATCTGGTCAATACTTTTTTCAATCGGCGCTGGCCACAGTTTCCAGTTCTTCATCGCCCAAGCTTCATGGCAACCCATTATGAGCCTTTGTTACACGACGAATCGCCCACAAACAAACTGTCGCCTTTCATTGTCAACATTGTCTTTGCGATCGCGGCCTGGGAGCAGGAACAAGCCAGCTCATCGGTCCAGGCGATGCACCAGGCGTTCTTCCAAACGGCCATAGACCACTTAGGGGAGGTTCTTGGGGCCGATGACTTAAATTGCATACAGTGCCTTCTTCTCCTTTGCATTTACGGAAGCAACGAGCCTCAAGTGGTAAATCTGTGGTACACCGCGGGCCTCACTTTACGTCTTGCTATTGGCGTCGATCTACATAGGCGAGAGTCGCTGGCTGAGATGGGATTTCTTGAAGCTGAGATGGCAAAGCGGCTCTTTTGGAGCGCCTACAACATGGATCGGAGCATCTCCATCTCAATGGGGCGTCCTCTGGGCATCCAAGACTCCGATATCACTACACCGCAACCCCTATGCCTTACTGATGACAGCCTTGTGGCCCAAAATCAAGCGAGCAATAACGGCCAAATAACCCCAAATCTCACAGGCCTAGTTCCTGATCCAAGAGACCTCTCAACTTTCATACACATTGTACAACTCCGACGCGTCAATGCCGACATCTACAGAACGCTTCATTCTGCTGGCGAGACAGATCTCACCGTCAATAGCATAACAGCCCTTCGGTCACAGTTCTATGGGCAGTTGAATCACTGGCTCGTCTCGGCTCCTCGGTACATACACCCAGGTTGCATGAATCAGACACCCGAGTGGTTCCAGATTGCCTATCACCAGGCAATTCTCAACCTCTACCGGCCTTCGCATGCATCACACCTCCTCGGCGCAGTCTCAGTCGACGATATCCGTCTCTGCGCCGATTCGTCTATCAGCCTCATCACCAACTACAATGCTCTGCATGCCAAGAACCGCATCAGCTACACCTACGTCGCGTTGACGTCGCTGTTCATGGCCGCCGTGACGATGCTCTACTCTGTTCGAGCCAGTGCTGCCCTGAGAACAGAGCTCACTCATGACGTGGTCGACTCGAACATCAGAATGTGCGTGGCGCTACTGAAGGTCATGGCAAACGGGAGGCCCGTGGGCGACAGGAGCGCGCAAATCATCTCCAGGCTCGGGAATGCCACTCTCGCCGTCTTCGACGCGCACCAAGCAGAATCCGCCACTGGCGCCAACGACGTCGAGGTACTCCCTGAAGCAGGCATGATGGACGAAAATGGAGAGAGCAGCACCAGGGCTGCGCCAGAGGTCGACACCGAGTTTCTAAGCTGGTTTGGCTTGAAGACTCGGCCCCTGGTAGAACAACCCGAGCCCGGTCAGCCAACGCCGAGCGTAGATATGGCATGGAATGATCTGTTCGACAATGGCTTTGATTTTTCGAGCTTGTATTGCAACGATGTGCTATTTTAGCAAGTTTGGCAAACGCATGTACTCCTTGGTTAGATGTCCGCCCATGATGGATGCCCCTCATCGTTTTGTTTCACTAGCTTTGGGACCACAACTAGTCGATCTGTGGCAAGAGAAGGCGGTGTGACTAGTAGAAGGGCATAGCTATCTACCAATTCACGCTCACAATCTTCATTCTACATCAACCGGAGCAACTCCGTGCCAAGCGCCAAGACGGCGTGTAGCCGGCGTCCCTCGGTCTTTCGCGGAATGTGTGAGGGTAACTAGAAACTCACCTTGAAGAGGCTGAAGAAAAGCGGACATTGGAAGAAACCTGTTAATTTTCACAATGGTTCGCGGAGTTCCAGCCTAGGTTCAGACTTTATACGGCAGCTCAAACATGACTTATATTTCTGGTGGACTTCTAAGGAGATCCCGCGAGATTCCCAAATATTCCAGAACAACCTTGAAAATGAGGCGGGATCTTTCCGTGCCAAGGTAGCCAAGAGGTCTAAGAACCCGACTATCGTCGATAATAGCGTCTCGTCCGAAGAGCTCCGGGATATGTGCGCACAGCCTTGGGCCAAACGAACTCACAACATCCACACCCCGCAATCCCCCGCAAAGTTGGAATACTGTATCGACTTCTCCGCAATGCCAAAGCGGGGATACTCCGTTCTATAGCGCGTGGAAATAGTATAAAGACAGCATGTCTTTCTTTGGGATTCTCAGTCTCGGACGTGGACATCTGTGGCAACTTCGACTTACGCCATTCCATTGCTCAGACATTGCAGCTCAGAGACATATTTATCATGACTTCCTGTCCCGATTCAGTACCTCAGCCCTCAGGCTATCGTGATGACGCCCCAGCTGGCCAACCCGAGAGCACGATCCTTGGAAAGGAGGAAATCGATCCTGAACATGTCGAAGACGGGCAGAAAAGCCTCAAAGGGGATGAGTTGCCCAGTCCTGAGGCAGTTATTGATGCTTTAGGGATCCAGAACTGGAAAGAACTGGAGAAAAAGGCTGTCAGACGTCTTGACCTGACTCTGATGCCGGGTCTCTGGGTGTTGTACCTGTTCAACTACCTCGACCGCGCTTCCATCTCGTGAGTTCCGAGCAACGTTGCTGAAATGCAGCTCCCGAAGCTACTTGCTCACAATGCAATGCAAACAAGCCCGCCTGAGCTCGCTCGATGCAGATCTCGGTCTCTCAGGCTACCAGTTCAGCACTGCCGTTTCGATCCTTAGTGTTGGGTACGCAAGCATTCTAGACACGTCACGTCGGATTCCGTATCACTGACAAAGGGCCAACAGGTACATTCTGGGCCAGTTGCCATCCAACATGATTCTTCCTTACATTCGGCCAAGTCTTTACCTGCCTGCTTGTGCCATTCTGTGGTCTGGGGTCTCTGCGGCAACCTGTGGTGTCCGGGATTATCGGGGATTGATTGCCGTGAGACTCTGCCTCGGTATCGTGGAAGCTCCTCTCTTCCCTGGCGTGAGTACATTGGCGTCTTGAGCGACTGGTCCCATCAACCAAGCTGACATCACTATGAACGAATAGGCCATCTACATCATTTCCTGCTGGTACACGCGAAAGGAGGTCGGCCTGCGTGTGGCCCTTCTGTACACAGCCAATATCCTGGCCCAGGGGCTGTCCGGGCTGATTGCTGCGGCTGTCTTCAGCACCCTTGAGGGGAAGCTCGGCATGGCTGGCTGGCAATGGCTGTTCATCATCCTGGCTTGCACAGGCGCCCTTCTGGCCATCGGCTGCCTCTTCATCTTGCCCGATTATCCGCATTCAAGGACTGGTAGCTCCATGTGGTCCTTGACAGACGACATGAGACGTATCTGCGAGGCCCGGATGGTCGCCGATCGGGTGTCCGTCGCCGAGGCGAAGGGGGGCGTCTGGTACGGCCTCCGTCTTTGCCTCGTCGATCACAAGCTCTGGCTTATTGTCGGCATGAACATCTTCATCTCAGCGGCGTATGGCTTTTCGAACTTTTACCCCTCCATCGTCAGGGGATTCGGCTACGAACGAACGACTACCCTCGTCCTGACGTTCCCTCCCTACGTCGTGGCTGCCATCGGCGCCCTGGCGCTCGCCCGCAGCTCCGACCACTTCACGGAGCGCGGCTACCACTTCGCCGGTCCCGTTGTCCTGGGCATGGTCGGGTACATCGTCTGCATGGTGACGATGGGTACTATTCCCCGCTACGTCTCGTCGTTTCTCTACATCGGCGGTCTGTTCGCGGCTAACCCCCTCATCAACACCTGGATTCCAAGCTGCCTGGGGCGGACCCCGGAGAAACGTGCCGTGGGCGTGGCACTGAACAACGTGCTGGGGCAGATCGGCACCTTTATCGGGCCGTTCTTCTTCGTCGAGTCTGACGAGCCTCGCTACATGTTGGCGTTCACTCTCATGTTCGTCATGGCGGCTTTGGCCATCGCCTGTGGTCTTGTTCTCAAGTTTTGCCTGTGGCACTCGAACAAGAGACTCTATCGCCAGGCCGTCGAAAACGGCACAGCATACAGCTCGTACGTACTGTAAGACTCATGCTGGAAAATTTAAATACCAGGGTGATTGCAGGATAGCTGGGGCTCACCACAGCCGAATGATGTCGAAAGGGGACCGATATTCACATAAAAGTCAGGCGCGGCCACTCAACTGTGTGATGCGTGGTGCAAATGTATTTCTTACCTATTCCACGCCTCAACGGCTGGATCTGAGACAACTGAGGCCGTCGTGCTCTCTTTATGAGAGGAATATCGTCGAGATCTGACGTGTCTTCTTTCAGACCTGGGACTCTCGGCCTTCTCATACACGATTTCATACGCGCCCACTCCTACGAGGAGTTTTCCACATGCTCCCATAGATCCCTGCTTCCACCTGAGTAGAACCGGCAAAGCTACCTGGAGGCTGTAGCGCTAGACGAATCGTCTTCCTGATGTCCGACCTGGTTTCCTGTCGATTTCATCTGCCGGCTTGTGATGCCCCTTCGGGTTGTTAGACGGATCACATGAACGGAACACGAAGATCTGGCTAATCGTGATGACTCGTGCTATCACCCATATCTACATTTGGCAGCTAGCTCATTCTCAAGAATGGAATCACTGCAACTCACAATCACAGGACGGGCATCTAAAGCAGTGGTGCACTTTGCGATTGTATCTCAACCGAAATAACACGGCCCTCCCCTCGCTTCAAGACAATCCTCCAGAGAGCGGTGCTTCGTGCCCTCCGGGCCCAACCACTTCAACCCTCCATCATCCGACAAGAGCCGCCGCTTGATAGCCACGTTCGGTTCGCAAATGGCGCGAGGTCCGTCTCGAGGCGCAGTTCCTCTCGTCCGATCCAGGCAACGGAGCACCCCCCTCGACATCGTTCGAGTCTGCATCGCCCATCATGCAGCCTGGCGCGTGGCCAACATGAAACCCGAGGCTCTCGCAGCCAAAGAGCAGGTCTCGGGGTCGCTGACTGCAGAGAGCGCCATCTTCTTCGCGGTGGTGAGGATCAGTGGAGCTCAGTAAGAAGGTCGCACAACGTCTGCTAGGCAGCATGTCGAGGCAGGGAGGAGGAGCAGGCGGTCAGGCAACGGCGGCGAGAGCAGGCTTTTGGCGGCAATGCCGGCTGCGGGCTGTGAGCTGCAGCTCACTCATGCTGGTGTGGCCATGTGACTGTGCCTCGGTGAAGGCGCCGTGTTGCTCTCCCGGCGATCTGCCTGCCCACGTATAGCCCGGCTGGGCCTGCATGGGCCTCGCCGGCTCACAGTGTCCAATGGTGGTCGGCGTCGTGTCGCAAGGCTTAAACGGCAAATGCCCGAGAAAACGGGCTGCGGTCAGGGACTGTGAGATGTGAAGCTTTCACGTGTCACTCCGGGGTGTTGACTTTCTGATCCATCCCATCGAAAGCTTCATGAGGAGAGGGAAGCCCCTGAATGTACCAGGAGCCCCCCTATTGCCCCTCCCCGCTTATCGATAAGAGCTGCCGGCCTGAGCTGGATGGCGGGGTAAAATCATCATGCCAGCCGTCCCACTGCTGTCCCCTCCACCACGGACTCCCCCCTCAAGCAACCATCAGCTGTACCACTTGACACGTCCTCTCGCTGCTCCTCACATGCACCGTCCCTCACCGTCACATTCCGTTCTGTTCTGCAGAACACTTCCAACCATCGGAACCTGTCAGGTAGATAGAGTTCCCTCCTGTAATCCGACCATCCAACCATCCCCCGGAGACCGCCGGATCGCCCACCCCGTCCTCAACTGGCTTCACCTCACACCTTCTGCTACCTAATATCTCCGGCCCGCCCAGCGAGCCAGCAGCAGCGGCAGTGGTGCGCCGCTAACAATGTGCCCCTCCCCCCCCTCCCTGGACGCACGCCGCAGCATCGCCAGCATGACAGGAGGTGCAGCGCAGGCCCGCCGAGAAGTCCAACGAGCGAACGAACGAAGCGACTGACAGACCGAACGACGGGTAGCTCGTTTCAGAAACACTCAGCTGGAGCGATGTGGTGCATCCAAGGGAAGACCCTCTCCCTCCCTGGGCTCCCCCCTTTGTTCGAGACGAAAGCTGCATCACGGGGGTGTCGCCACGTCGAGAGTTGATTGGGGCCGTCCGTCTGTAGGTGTGGTTGTGTGACCCAGGGACCTGGAGATTCGGGGCACCGCCGACACGTTGTGGTTGCTTGCGAGAGACGTGGCCCATTGTATCGCCTTCTTTGCTTGTGCGTGGTGGTCAGCTTTGTTGCACGTTCATGTTGCTTCTTCCGATGCTCCAGCCCCGTTCGCCACCCATCCACACCTCAGACGCAGACACCGAGCGCGGAACTACTCGGGATTAACTCTACAGAAGGATGGCTGGACGCCATGCGTTCGAGTGTAGCTCGCGGCGACGTCGAAGGCTACAATGACCGCTACGGGCAGCCTGATCGCCGCCGAAGTCGTGACTTGGAGACGGTGGGGGAGGTGATAGACATCAGATCAACGGAGGGGGCGAGGGGTTCTGCGATGGCGTTGCCGATCAGCGAACATCCTTGCGCGGCGGAGCCTGGCAGGACAGGCACCGTCCCTGCAGTCATCCCAGTTGAGTGCCCCGCGGACATCAAGCCCGGAGCTTGGAGTGTGCGGCAGAAAAGGAATGGCTGGCGGCAGTCATCCGCCGCGAGAGAGCCAGGTATCAGAGACTGCCGATGGATGAGTAGAGCAGGGCAGGACCGCGGCAGCAGGCCAGTCACCGCCAAGAACATCGCCGAGACAGGACAATTCAGCACTTGCGATCCCCTCAACCAGCCGACCAGTTGCACGCATCGGAAAAAGTCTGTACGCTGTCGGAGCCACCATGCAGTGCCTCATGCCTCTGTTGCAGGCGCATTATTCGTCTCGTTTCGTCTCGTCCCAACCCCGACAAGCGCGCGCAACTCAACCTCTTGCCTAGCAGAGGCAGAAGTCGTGACAGGTTGATAAGCGGGAAAGTACTTCATGTAGTCGCAGTTTCACTCCGGCCGATCATACACTTTGCAGCACTACTTGCTGGTCTCAGGCAAAGCTTACACCGAGGAGCCATTCCGACCAGGCCAGACCAAGCATATGCCAGGTACCGGGTGAAGGCGCGGTGTCATGTGTGTTCAAGCAGTCGAAGGTTCGGAGTGGGTGTTGCGACTGATCAATCGAACGGGGTCTGGACTGTCGTGGGAGGCAGTCGGTCGGGACAATCGTCGTGGACGGTCGGTCAGCCTCAACTATCGTCGGTTCATCCGAGCGGGCTGCTAGCAGCCTGCAGCCAGTAGCCGGCAACCGCTCCATGAGCCCCCAGGTTGGATCCATCCAGGCACAGGCGTGTGTTGAAAGACACGGACACACGGACACAGCACAAGCGGGCGGTCGTGGTTGGTGATGACTGGCAGGCTGGGCGTAGGCTGAGTGGCGTCGCCGGCTTTAGGCCAGCCGGCGCCAGTTCGTTGGCTGCGGCCAGGGAAGCATGACGCCGCAGATGCCGAGTCGAGTACCATGACAGACGGCTCGCCAAGTGGTGGAAGTCAAGTTTGGCGAGCAACTAACGGTAGGCTGGGGAGCCAGGTGTACGGTAGCCCGAGGTGGATTCACGCCGACGGCCGTGACGACGACGACAACCACGACGACGACGACGACGACCGACGCCAGTGCTCGGGACCGAATTGGTCAAGCCCCGTCCACCATCCAATCCACCGGAGGAGCGGGGTCTTATTTGGGGGGGGGGGGGCCTGATGATCACGGGCCACAGGTGACATGCTATGCCGCGCGAATGCATCTGGCTGACGAAGCGGCTGTCGTCGTCATGGGCGGGCGAGTTGGACGTGACGGTTTCGCCAAAAGCGGCGTCGGTCTTGGTTTCGTTTCGCGGGCCATCGAGGTCCGTCGGGCTCGAGGTTTCGTTTCGTTCACTTTCGCTTCATTCGCATGAGGCTGATGAGTTGGCGATGCTCCTGCCTCTGTGTCTACCCTGCCACCTTGTCCGAGTGCTTTTCCTGTCGGCTCACCCGTCTGTCTGCCCTTTCCGCCTGTCTGAGACCTGTGTCATGCCTGTTGGCATCTGTCGTCGCCTCTCGCTTGGTTAGAGGGAATGGCGGAAGAGACAGTTTTAAAGATGAGGCGGGAAAGAAAGCGGTGACCTGGACCCTGGAACCCAGGCGAGAGTGGATGTTGGATGAATGGACCTGGTCTTTCTGGATGATGACTGACTGCCTGTGTGTTTCGTTACCATGGTGTGGTGTCGTGGTGATGGTGGAGCGCAGAGGGCAGCGCAAAAGAAGCGAAGACGACGAACCTTGCTTGTCAGGGCCCCCAGGTACAGATGGCATGGATGACAAACGCATACAGGTACAGGACAGGGCAGGTACGACGGAAGCGCCGGCGGGGCCAACCAAGCATGGGCCGATGCCAGAAAGGTGGTGCCCTCGCGCGCACTGTCCTCTTGTTCAGCGATACTAGCGGCAGTTCACAGGGAGGCCCCCCCCCTGGAAGGTGCCCCTGCGTCTGCCAGAGTGCCAGCCTCCTGCCATCGTGGCAGGTCACATGCGGCGGGAGGGGCCCGGTCTTGGAGGGGCACTCCGGAGCACTGGGGGGGGGAGGAGATGGAGGGGCACCCCAAGTCAAGGGAACCTCTGGGAGGGGGACGAGTGAAAGTCGATGGCAGGAAGGAGGGGCACTGTGCCCCGTCCGCGACACCTTCCTTTTCTCTAGACGGGCGCAGTGCAGCGCAGCGCCTGCTGGACGTCCTGAGCTGAGCTGAGCCGAGCGGAAGCAGCCATGCCCTCCCTGCCTGCCTCCGAGCTTGGCCGGGACTGATGCTGAGATAGTACCTGCCACCCTTCGGTAGTCTCCCTTTCCCTGCCTTGCCAGGAGCAGATGGTTACGGAGCAGGAGCGACCACGACCGGCCACAGCTGCGCGCGGAGAGTTCACTGCCGCTGCCACAGCCTACAAGTAACCTAAGTAAAGTAAAGCAAAGTACCTAGATAGATACCTGCTGTTCCTACCCAGGCACCTCGCCTGCCTAGGTACAGTACACCGAGCAGGCGACGCCGCCAAGAGCTAATGTTGCTTCCTCGATTCTCGATTCCCTAATCCGCTCTGCTGATCATCAACGCTTCCATCGCAACAAAACACACGCTTCACCATGCTACCTCGTCCGTCCCTTTACCATCTTGATTCGTCCCTCGCGCCAGACCAAACGCGTCCAAGCCATCCCATCCGCCTTTTGGCTTCATCGACAACGCTAGCATCGATAGTCGACTTGACAGGACCGTGGCGCACCGCACCCGACAGAAAAGCACCGTCGACTCTCAAGCCCCCCGCCTCCTCCAGCCATTCGTTCGTGCCATCATCGCCACTACCACCACCAGGCACAAGCAACGAGAAAGGCACAGGCGAGACGAGACATCCCTCCATCGATCACAAGCTCCACGGCCCACTCCTTCGACTCCACACGCACACGGCCGACAGCACCAAGACCAAGCTCGCAAGCCCGCAAAGTCCTCCCCCCCCCGCCGCCCAAGCCTCCAACCACGCACACCGCTCTGCCAATCGACGCCTCGCTTTTCTTCTCCCTTGATCGTGGCTTCTTTGTCCCGTACCTGACTGGACTGCCTCGTGTCACCTGCATCCTCCTGACGGCACGGAAACGCAGGAGTAAAACCTGTGCCTTGCGGATGCGCCCACCAGCCCGCCCGCCAGCCCACCAGCCCACACAAGTCGACGCCCAAGCTCGCCTTCTATTCTCGACCGACTGGCTCAAAGAACCCGGTCAGCCAGCGTCAGAGTCATCCCACCGCCCAGCCCAGACCCCGCTGCAGGCCACAACCCAGTCGTGTCGCATCGCATCGCATCGTATCGCATCACCAACTGGGCCCAAGACGCCCCGTTGCAGCCGGAGGGATTCGCCGGCTCGAGCAATCACCAGAGCGAGAGACGAAGGTGGAATGCCGCCAGTCTCAGCAACAGCACCACTCTTGTCTCGTCATCCGCCGCGACTCGACGTCCGTTTTCAGCCTCCCACCACCATCGTCCCATGTGCGACCAACTTGCTCCCTGCCTCGCCCTGCCGCTCGACTCCGCTCTGGGCTTCAGTCTAAACTGGGCCGCTTCGTGACTTTCCAGCCTCAAAGCTCCGAAAACCTACCAGTCGACAGATCGTCTTCAGTACTCTCGAGCCAAAAAGTCCCAAGCTCAGCGAGGGGCACAGCTCTAGCTCTGCGCACCGCTCGGTGGCACTTGTCGCACTGGGTGTACCCTTGTGGCGTCGACGATTTGACACCTCGTTCATCCTCATCATCGACAAACCTGGGCCCTTTTCCACACCACATCGACGTTGTCTGCTTGTTCCTTGCGAACCCCTCCAGCCCCTCCAACATCTACCTCGCTAGCCGCCAGACACTGACTACGATCCCTCCCCCCCTGAGCTGTCCCCTTATCTCCGAATTCCCCGAGAGCGATCGACGCCCACAGCCCACCGGTTTGCAGGCCAGACGGGCAGGCAGTGCTGGCATCACATCACAGACCCTCGTCCGACTCTCGGGCAGGCACACGGCACACGCAGTACAGCGCGGCGCGGCGCAGCGCACCGTACTCAGGTACCCCCAGGCACAGGAAAAGCACCTCGAGTTGCCTAAATCCCCAGCAGTAGCATCACCCACCCGACCGGGATCCCGCCGCCAGTGAGCTGTCGCCGCCGTTCCCATCGAGACGTGAAAATCGCCGGGCGGCCTTGTCTCGTCTTTTTTTGCCTGGGTGGTCATCATTATCATTGCCTTAGCTCGGCTTGTTCCTGACTCAACTTGGTGACTTGCATCGCCCGCCGCCCGTCGCCCGCATCTTTCGAGGTGGTTGGCCTGTTCTGGTTCGGTCTGGGTCTGCTTTGCTCAGGTCTGGTTGGAGCCGTCCCGGTGCCAGTCCCAGCTCAGGATCGGCTCAGCTCAGCCTAGGTCAAGACGACACAGGCCTGACACTAGCTCGACGGGCGCGCACGCTCGCAGAAGAAGAGAGAGGGAGAGAACGCCAGTGCCAGCGACGGCGCCGCCAGGCAAGCAGGCAAGCCAGGCAAAAGCAGGGGAAGAGAGCGAGCAACCGCGCCGGCGCCCTGGCTGACCTGGTCTACGACTGGCCGGCTGCCGTGGTGCGTGGCTAGCCTGCAGCCCTTACTCCCCTTGAGTCCGCCCCAAAAGGCAAGGTCAGATCCCCATCCCAGGCCTTCCCGGTCTCTTTCATCATCGACCATTCATCGCCACCCACTTCCTCGATTCCCCCCTGGCTTTGCATTTCTAGAGCCCCTCGCCCTCGTCCTCCTCACTGGACGCTCTCCTGACGCTCTTCTCCCGTCTCGCCTGCTCGACTCTTCTGCCGCGCTGCTCATGCTGCCATCCTGCGGATGCTCCATACTCTCCACTGCACACCATCATCACCGTACCAGGCACCAAGCTCTGACACCCTGAACCCCCACCTGCCGACCAGCATCAGGGAGGATCCAGACCGGGATTAGAGATCCCGCCTGCTGCCCCCCTTGGCCTTGACTGACGCAAACCTCCGCTTCCCAGCCTGCCGACTTCTCCTCCTCCGTCGACGCACCACAACACCACGATTTCATTTCGCCCGTCGCCAAACGAGAAACACACTCTTCTTACCTGCGACACACCCTTTACGGATGACTTGAACGTGGAGCTTGTCGGCCTTCCTTTCTCTTCCCCCCCTT
Organism: Verticillium zaregamsianum; assembly: GCA_002851755.1. Lineage (NCBI taxonomy): Eukaryota > Fungi > Ascomycota > Sordariomycetes > Glomerellales > Plectosphaerellaceae > Verticillium > Verticillium zaregamsianum. The sequence continues at coordinate 227,473 of NMXM01000012.1, read as the reverse complement.
CTCCCCTCTTCCGGCCTCAACCGCCCACCGCCCGCCCGCCTCGCTTCCCGACCCTACGGCATAGCCACCAACCCGCCCCCCTCCAACCGACCGTTCCGTTGCGTCTCCCCGCATCTCTCTGGGCGCCTACCCCAGCCTCATCAACAGACGAGGCTCAATCAGCAGGAGTGCCCCTTCTGTTCTGTCCTCTACTTCTCTCCAGACACCCGCTCCCATTCAAGCACGGCCGTCGCCACGATGGCTGCTTTTCGACCAGTGAATAACCTCCTGTCCGCCGATACCAAGGATGAAGACACAATGACGACATCGCCAATCACCCCTCGACCGAACACGGCGCCGCACTCTCAGCAACGACCAGAACCCATCCCCGAAGATGCGACGACGCCGACAAGAGCCTCCTTCGGCGGCAGCGTCTTGGCCTCGCAGAAACCGCTCCCCTCGTCGCCGTTCCCCGACGCCGTGCAGATCCCGGAGTCTACTGACAGTGGTGTTCCCACACGAGAGAACTCCCGGCTTTCGCGGAAGTCTCGAGACTCAGAGGACGTCGACATGGACGACTCCGACGGCGAGACAGCTGCCGGCGACGAAGGCGCCTCTGACGACGAGAGCGTCAACGGAGACGGGTCAAGATCGGGGAAGAAGAAGAAGTCGCAAAGGTTCTACTGCACTGACTACCCTCCGTGTAATCTGAGCTTCACACGCAGCGAGCATTTGGCACGACACATCAGGTACGTCTGGTCCGTTGTCTATCCCGCGTGTGAGCCGAGCAACTGACTATTGTCAAGGAAACACACTGGCGAAAGGCCCTTTCAGTGCCACTGCTCGAGGCGTTTCTCTCGACTGGACAATCTTCGGCAGCACGCCCAGACGGTTCATGTCAACGAGGACATTCCCATGGACTCGCTGGCAGCGACTGGTGCCCGATTTCAGAGGCAGATTCGAACTGACAGGGTGCGCCAGGTCACCGGCCGATCGCGGGCGTCAACTGCGGGAAGTGGCGGTGGTCCTGTTCGAGGCCATTCCAAATCGCTCTCCACGTCGAGCATCGGAAGCGTGGGCTCCGTTGGCCCGGCATTTGGTCATCGCGAGGACATCCGTCGAAGGCCCCCTCCTCTGGTCATGGCCGACCCGAGGGCCAGGTCATCTCTCGAAGGGTACCGAGGTCCCGACGGGACGTTTGGATACCGCCCAGCGTCACCGACTGACTTCGGTACACCTACGTCGGCCACCTTCTCGACCGGCCAGAGTAGCCCGCGGTGGAACTCGGTCATGGCGTCCCCAGCGACCTCGCATTCTCGATCCCACAGCATGTACTCTTCTGGCGCCAGGACCCCCGGGCGTCGTCTGAGTGTTCCTTCGGGCGCCAACCCCTTCCAGTCGCCGCACGGTGCGCCTGTGAACCGAGCGATCTTTGCTCCCAACACGATGAACAACCCAAACGTCGCACCCTTCTCGCCTGCGACCAGCAGTATTCTTGGCTCGCCGCCCACCCCGACGTCTGCTTGGTCCGGAAGACGGGACTCGACGTCCTCGGCTGCCGACGAGGCATGGAGACGGCGTACCTGGCATCCCGAGAGCCGCAGCTTCCAGCCCAGCGCTAGCAGTCACCTCAGCAACGTCGTCACGCCGGGCCAGTTCCAGCCCGGTCCCCCGCTGCCTGCGGCCAATGCATCCAACTCGCAGCAGACTGTACGTCTGCCCGGTATCGAATCGTTCGATCCCCTACTTCCTCGTCCCGCCACGCCTCCTAGGCGAAACCCTTCGCCGATGATGGTCGATGCGGAGCCCAACATGCCGCCCTCACACGGTGGTGCTGAAGATCGACGAAACTGGGACATGGGTCTACACCGAGGCTTGACAAGGCTTGATCTACGATCCAACAACGTCACGCCCCCACGTGACAGCGCGGGGGCCTGGGCCAACGAGGTTAACCAGGCGGTTCAGGCTCAGGCCGAGCAAGTCCGCGTGAATCCGCCGACGGTCAGGTTCGAACTGGGCACGCCGCCATCGCAGCCGAACGCCGGGGCTTTCAGTAGGAACCACCAGTACACCATGTCCGCGCCCATGATATCAACACCACGGGACACCAAACGCCACGGCTGGTACCACGGCCCCCTTCCCCAGCAGCCGCATGGCGAGCCCGCTCGAGGTCCGCGCGTCGATCGCATGGAGCATCCTAACATGACCGCGTTCTCGGGGTTTCCCGGCCGGGAACCTCCGAGGGAACTCCAACCCCAGCCGCAGCCACACCCCCAGCAGCCGAACGGCGACCGCACCGCTGAGAATTCCTCGAGGTTCGATGCCCTCGTGGCCGTCGCGGCCAGCGAAGGCACCACGGCGACCGCTTACTGACGCCAGAGAGGCCCCGCCCGGCCTCCAGCAATCTAGCCTTCGGCTTTCACGATTCACTCTATTTTGTCGCTCCACCGCGACCATCTACATACTATCACGACTTATGACCCCCTCATCAAGTGTGACGAGGGGCATCACACGACCCGAGTCGCACAGCGCGGCTTGATGAATTTATGATATCCCGGTTCTGGTTGTTTGGCTTAGCTTCACACTATCTATCTCTCTGTTTGGGTTCTAGCGTTTGATTTTTCACCCTTTCGTTTGGTTCTTTCTCTTCCTTTCCGAACCTCTCAACTCCTCTCTGTTGCTTGCAGGCCTTTTGAGCCCGGGTTTGGAGCCCACGGGCGGCGGGCGGCGGGATTCGCGTCGTATTTTTGGATTGCCTGGTCACGAGCGGTCTGATTTGATTTCCTGGGTTACGGTGGTTTCTCCTGCTTTTCACACCTTAGATGGTTTTCTGTTTTGGACTTGGTGATTCCCCGTTATGCTTTACACGATGAACGAGATACCCACTCATTCCGGAGATGGCTGCGCAGGGGTGGCTAGGCTAATGTGATGCCCGGCCTGCGAGCGGACTCGGACCCAATTGCGCGTCCTTGTCTGTGATGCTAGGCCGGGCGAGGATATGACGGGTCACGGAAGAACTCGAGAGGATCACCGCGGGCCTGATACCCTGAGCTTTTCGCCCTTGCTCACTCTCCTTGGTAATGGGACGGACTGGAATGCTAGGGCGCGGATGCCCGGGCGGTTGCTAGACCTGATGAGTATGGTTGCATGAGTACAAGAGGGAGAAATGGAGTATTTATGCTTGACAGACTGTTCGTGCCATGCTTCAACGTGACTGATCACAGGGGGCCGAGACTTGGTCGCTAAGACTGCCTAGTGCACATATATCCTATGTTGAACTTGCGCCGCAGGCGGAATCTGTGTTATCTTCAAATGTTGTTCTTAAAGCTCTTGAGACGGACAGGATGGCGTCTATTTCGCTCGGGGCCATTACGGTTATCTTTTGTGGTACCTGTCGACGTTGACTGCTGATTATCGTGAGCAATATTCCGACCAAATATAACTGTACTAAGCCCCAGGATAGTTGGCACTGGGCCTCAGGGCAGCTCGTGTCTCTGAGGCTGGTCGGGAAGACGACTAACAAGACTAGGTTTGCGAGTGTTACTTCGCTCGTGAACGTTGGCATTGGCAAAGCAGGAGTCAGCTGGGCAGCTGTTGTCAACGCGTAAGGTCGTACGTAGGCCTAGTGAAGGTCTTCCAACAGTACAGTCCGCAGTCAACTCGCAGGTATAGCGATACACAACATTTAAAATGTGACCTTCTCCAGCAAAAGGGAGGCCCTCCGCAGCCTCTTCTATCGGAGCCTTGAGAATTCAGCAGCCTTGAGGCCGCCGCATAGCCTGCGCCCTGGTCAGCAGTCTGGCCGCACTCGTTTAATTGCAGAGCCGCAGATTGTGTCCTGACAGCGGGCCACTTGGTTTGTCGTATGTCGAGACAAAACACAATATGACTGTTTCCCAGAACTTCAAGAATCAGCACTGGACTGGTCAATTCCTTAGACACCAGAGAAGCAAGACTGAGTTTCGTGATACACGAATCTTTGCGACACGAAAGCCCACAGGATACTTCGTTTCGTGATATAGAAGGCACGGTACCTAAACGTCACAAACAAGAGCCAAATGAGACAAAGACTTACATCGGGCGTCACAACGTTGGCAGCGACTCTTGGAGTTAAGTTCATCAATGGTGAACTGCTTGATAACGTAGCTAGTGTCCTTGAGCCTCGGGATCCCAATCACCCATGTTGTAGAAGATTAGCGGCTTACTCCTGGACATCACGCTGGGTCCTAAGCCTCAAGCTGCTGAAAGATGCAAGGGTTGATGCTTGAATATGGCTCCAGTCAGCCTTCCACCAATCTCAAGACGGGCAGACCAAGCCTCGTTCATGTCCTCGGTTGATGTTCACTCAACATAGCCTAAATGAACTGTGAATGCGTGTCTTTGAATATGGTTAAGCAGCCTCTCGTGCTTTCTAGCAATGGCCTGGTACTCTGCTGTGTTGTGAAGTGACTCTGAGTTCATTGAGGCATTGTGAAGCTCTGCAGCCCCTCATACTTGAGACACATGCAGCTGTGGATGGTGGTTGCCGATGTGGGGCCGCTTATGTCGGCGGCCCGGCGCCGAGGGGCCGGGGCACACCGGGGCCACGATAGCTACAGCCCCGGGCCCCTCGGTGCCTCGGTGCCTCGCTCCTGTTGACGAAGCAGGTGACTCAGAGGAAATTTGAAAGCCTACTAAGAAGAAAGGGACAACTTCCTAAAGCCCACCTTCCTCCAAACCACAACAGCACCAGCACCAGCACCAGCACCAACGCCAGCGCCAGCATCAGCATCAGCAGCAGCACCAGCACCAACACCACCTCCTCACGTAAGTCTACTTTTCATTATGTCATCATTTCTACATACTCTAGGACGAGGGAAGTATGAGGTCAACAAGGAGAGCAAAGAGGGCAAGAACACCGACAAGAAGGCCGGCAACAAGGCCAACAAGCATACCGACAAGAAGTCTAGCAGCAAGGCCGACAAGGAGGCTGGCGACAAGGCCGACAAGGAGGCTGGCGACAAGGCCGACGACAAGGCCAGCAACAAGGCCGTCAAGGAGGCTGATGACAACGCCGCTGAGAACGCCGGCGAGGACGCCGCTGAGCACGCCGGCGATGAGGTCGGTGAGCACGCCCTCGATGAGGCCGCTGAGCACGCCGGCGATGAGGTCGGTGAGCACGCCCTCGATGAGGCTACTGAGCACGCCGGCGATGAGGTCGGTGAGCACGCCCTCGATGAGGCTACTGAGCACGCCACCGATGAGGTCGGTGAGCACGCCCTCGATGAGGCTACTAAGCACGCCAGCGATGAGGTCGGTGAGCACGCCCTCGATGAGGCTACTAAGCACGCCGGCGATGAGGCCGGTAAGCACGCCCTCGATGAGGCTGCTGAGCATACTGGCGATGAGGCTGTTAAGCACACCGGCGATGAGGACGGCGGCGATGATACTGCTGAGCATACTGGCGATAAGGCTGCTGAGCACGGCGGCGATGATACTGCTGGGGATACTGGCGATGAGGCCGCTAAGCACAGCGGCGATGAGGACGGCGGCGACGAGGACGGCGGCGATGAGGACGGCGGCGACGAGGACGGCGGCGATGAGGACGGCGGCGATGAGGCCGACGAGTAGGTCGACGAGTAGGCCGGCGAGGACGCCGTTAATGCGGGCCGGACGGAGCGGGCCGGACGGCGGCGACGGCGGCGACGGCGGCGACGGTAATAGTGAAGGCGATGATGATGGTAGTGCAAAGACTTACGAGGGCAAAAGGCTAACCAACATCTCCATAGATCCCACCATGGCGCCCCTCAAGGTGCCCTTGGGGTACAAAGAGGCCGCCGGTAACGACGGCCTTGAGTCCCTGTACAAGGGCGTCTTGGAGGACGCCAACCACGACAGTCGTTGCATTGCCTGCAACAAGGAGCCCCTCGGGGAGGGTTCTTCTGGTACCTGCTGCCCGGCAGTTTATTGCAGCTCGAGCTGCCGGGAGCAGGACCAGAAGAACCATAAATGGCTCTGCAAAAGCCATATGGTTTTCAAGAGGAAGAGGCCGTCCAAGGACCACCACATGGCGCTCATCTTCCCGGCCTATAAGGCGAGCCCCGAGTTCTTCTGGGTCAAGATGGATAGGGAGTCGGCCTGCGTCGACCTCGATCACCCAGAACTCGCCCAGCTTTCTGTCGAGTGCCGGCCGCAGCCCTGGCAGAAACTGGAGACAGTTCTTTGCAACGAACTGGACCACATGAAGCACAGGGTCATCGGTCGCGCCCTAAATCTCATCGTTCCCGTCAAAGATGATACGCAGGGTATCAGCAGCAAGTGGCTCAACAAGAGCGTGCTGGGCATGGCGCCGCGAGGCCATCTTCACTCCTGGCTAGGCCCCCTTATCTTCGTCAGCTGGAACGCCAACAAGCTCATGCAGTTTGAGAAGCTCGTCGATATATCAATGAGGGACTGCAGACACGCGGTTGACACTATCTTCGGCTGGATTCACAATCCCTGTGTTGTTGAGCCCGATCGCATCGGGGTCAAGGTTGTTCGAGCTGTGAAGATCAACGTGCTCGAAAACTTTCACCTGAAGCACTGCGGCGTCAAAAGAATGATCGAGGAGGTGACTATCCGCGAAGACAATGCAGCGCTAAAGCAGACCGTACAGTTCTCTAAACCCATGATGCTGGACCTTCAGATTCTTTCTTTCTGGATGCAGACACCAGACGGCAACGCCGCCTTCGCATGCGACGACCTGATCATGTGCTCTCCTGGACGCTGGCTCAATCACAAATTCTGGCAGGCAGACGGCCAAGATCACACAGAGACCTACTTCAACATGGCTTCTGTCTTCATCCGCAGGACCCAGCCTGGCGTGCCCTTCACATCCTGCCATCTGAATGCTCTCAACGACCTCTGGGACCAGAACACGCCGTTGGACAACATGGAGCTCGACCACGATGACCTCTGGGATGCCTGGATCCGCCACAGGTTCGAATGCCGGATGAAACACCCTTTCTCGCTTGTCAGCTGCGACGGAACCGTGACCGATGAGGAGAACACTCATCTGGATGACTACCCTAAAAAGATTGCGAAGGAAAAGGAGAAAGCGAAGATCAAGCCCAAGGAAGAGTCGACGGCCCCGGCCACCAAGTCCAAGAAGAAGAGAGAGAAGCGGAAGAGGGCAGAGGCAAGGAAGAAGGCTGAACAGTCTCTCCACGTCAACGATGCTGGCTCGAAAGATGAGGATACTGCTCCGACGACTGAGATTGCTGCTGCTGAGGCTGCTCCGATTGCTGAAGACCTCATTGCTGAGACTCCCCAAGGTGCTTCATCTCCAGTTACTTCTCCTGAGATCAAGGATAGCTCTGCGGTCACTGAAGCTGTGGCTCCGCCCGTTGAGGTTGCGCCCCTCACTGTCGAAAAGATCGATATCGATACTCCCCAGGATGTTCAGGCTCCAGCTGCGTCCGAATCCGACCCAGACAGCGCCACCAAGGAGCAAGACGACACACAATTGACTGCCGACGATACGTCTGACCGCCTGTCATCGAGGTCCACCGCAGTGGAAGAAGGCGAAGAGAACAAGACCGCCCTGCCCAGCGAGCTGGAGGTTGCCGAGATCAGAAAGGCATGTGTCCTTCTTGTCGAAGAGATGATGACAGCAGGCTTCAAGGCTGTACACGAGAAGCTCGACAGCATGAATGGAAGGCTTGACGAGGCGATCGCGAAGTTCAATGAGCTTATTGCACTCGGCCGAGTCGAGAGACGCGACAAGGACGTTCCACATGCGCAGGTTGACATACGCCAGCCCGAGAATATCAACGCACAGCAGCCTCAGTCAGTCTAGAAGACTGCTGGGACGACTCTCGAGAAGAACGCGCAGTCGGATTTATCTACTGGCAATCCAAAGCCCCCTGCAGACCCTCAATCGGATGACTGGAAGCAGAAGCTCTCGCTGCCCGAATATACAGACGAATTGGCGATCAAACGGGCTGAGGATGATTCCATGACCTGGGAGGTCGTTGGTGCGAAGGAGCGCGAGAAGTCGAAGAGGCTGAAGAAGGCCAGGGAGGAGAGAAGAGAAAGGGAGAGAATTGAGGCGCGAGAGAGAAGGGCCAAGATCGCCGCAGAGAAGGCCAAGGACGCCGCAGAGAGGACCAAAAAGAAGGCTGCAAAGAGCGCATCGGAGCAGTTAAAGGGTGATGAGGAGACAGCCAGCAAGTCTGTTTGCCTCAGCTCGATGATTGTGGAACCCAGTTCGAAGCGTGGAAAGAACAAGGAAGAGTCGAACCAGGGGGCCCAAGACACGACGGGGCCTCAGTCATCTGCGCAGCAGTCGAATGAGACGGCCCTTGACACTTTGCACCAGTCGAATAAGAAGGCTCTCGACACTCCGCAGCAGTCGAATGAGAAGGCTAGCAACGCTTCTGAGACTCAACCCCCTTTGAAGGCATCAACCCTAAACCCCCTCGACACTCTCAACCCTCCATCCTCATCAACGCAGGGGACCGAGAAACCTCACGAACCATCCGAATCTCACCCAACTCCGAAACAGACTCTTCCGAAGGTTCAAGAAACGCCTGCCAACATGAAGGAGCAGAGTAGCCAGGGCCCTGCTGCCGAGGACGGCATTACAGTGCAAGGCATGCACCCTAACCTCAGAAAGCTTCTCGACGACACGGTGATTCCCCTCAAGCCCGGCAGACCTCGTGCGGCCTCCTGCAACGATGGAGATGGCTACGATTCAGATGACGACAGCCTGGACGAGGACCAGGAATGGGTCGACAAGAAGGACGTTTGCAAGCTACTTTCCCTGCCATCGTCGCCCGTCTTGAAGGCAAAGGCTGCGGCTCTTTCCACTCAGGTGGCTCCTCAGGACAAAGCTCAAGAGAACGAGGCCCCGGTTGAGGAGCAGATTCAGGCCCAGGTACAGCCTGAGGGAATCCATCCAGACGCCATGTATCAGCCTGCTCACAACGGAGAGATGAATTCGCAGCAAGGCTTCCACCACGAAGAGCAGTATCAGCAGATGTACCCCCAGCCGTACGCTCAGCCTTACCCTCAGCCTTACCCTCAGCCATATGCTCAGACCTATCTGCCCTACCCTATGCCTGGCTTTTTCGAGTACCCTCAGCAGCACGCTCCTTACTATGAGCATCCGCAGCCGTATCCACAGCCGTACCCCGAGCAGTACCCTCAGCAGTACCCCGAGCAGTACCCTCAGCAGTACCCTGAGCAGTACCCCCAGCAGTACCCTGAGCAGTACCCTGAGCAGTACCCTGAGCAGTACCCCCAGCAGTACCCCCAGCAGTACCTCCAGCAGTACCCTCAGCAGCAGTCTCAGCAGTACCCTCAGCAGTTCCCCCAGCAGTACCCTCAGCAGTACCCTCAGCAGTACGCTCATCAGCATACTCAGCAGTACCCTCAGCAGGCCCCTCAGCAGTATCCTCTTCAGCAGCCTCAGCAGGCTTCTCAGCAGCCCCAGGTCAACCCCCAGCAAGGCCAAACGGGCGCAGCCGCTCAGAATGGGGCCCCTACGCAGAACCAGGGACCGTCTCGCGGACCGTCCTACGCACGCCGTGCATACGCTCGAGGCAGGGGCCGTTACCCTCGCCGTGGCCGCGGTCGCGGGCAGTGATCAAGGACAGGCTTACGAAGTGCCTCCCAAGGCGAAGGATGATATCACGGTGGAGATGAGCGAGAATGGTGTGGAATGAGCACTTGGGGGAAGGAAGTGCGTGTCAGGATATTTTCAGAGGAGACGAGAAGCCAGAGGAGTCGAGAAGCCAGGGAGGGCAGAGGACGGCTTGAGAAAGGAGAGAAGAGCAGCGAAGAAGGTCATAATCAGTCCGGCGGATCAGTAGCGTAGCTAGTTGATCAGAGTGATCAGCATAATCGACTGCAATCGTCACTGATTTGGGCCGTGTGCAAACCGTAGTCTTGAGTGCCAAGCCAGCCAAACATCATTCAGGGGCTGGCTGGGCGTGCTCCTGCCTTGCTCACCTCGGGTACCTGCCTCACCTGCCTCACTTGAGCCACCTTGAGCCACCCGCCTCACCTTGCTCACCTTGCTCACCTTGCTTACCTTAGGCCACCTGCCTTGCCCTACCTAAGGTACCTAAAAGGTAGATGCCTCACCTTAGGTGCCTGCCTTCGACTGCCTCCGCCTGCCTCGCAGCGTAACTCTGGGCAACCCCTGACAGGCACCAACACAATACAAAGCAACCAGCATATGCGTTCCTTCCTCCAAACATGACCCTCGTCTCGATACCGAGTATCCTCCATCAACAGAACCGAGACCACCCAAAACGCAAGTTTCATCACTCATCACTCTATCTTCCCCAACAACCCGACATCACATCTCCCTCCACCAACCCAGCATCATCACGACAAGCATCACTGCCATGCTACGCCATCGTAACCAAGACGTCAACGGCCTGCGCCTCCGCAGTCGTCTCACAGCGCCTGCCGCGGCACTCGGCCATAGCCACGCCACGCGAAACCCCACGGTTAGTCTCCCTCATGAAGATGCTCCCCAGACGGCAGGCTGACGATGCCAGCAACTCAAGGTGTATTCCTACCAAATCGGCTTCAGCCTGCCTGCTGCGGGCATCATCATGCACAACGACGATGAAACGCACAACACGATCGACCTCGAGGCCTCGATACACCAGTTCCGCATCGACGCCGGTGATGTGCCCCTCGCCATGACCTCTGACTGTGAGGCCATCCTCCAGAGATGCCTCCGCTGCGAGAGGGAGACGGTGACGGCCTGTCCCTCGTGCGATGACGCCCGCTACTGCTCCGACACGTGCCTCAACGACGACGCCGCCTTCCACGCCCGCTTGTGCGGCCAGCTGGGCAACATGCCCCTCGACGCCCGTCCCTCGCCATCGCACCATCGTCTCGCCTATTTCCCTCCCCAAGCCACGGCGCCTCGCTTCCTCTGGGTCAAGTCGCACTACAACCGCACAGCCGGCAACCTCTCCTTCCACTTTGACGACGAGAGCATCACCTCCTGGGCCGAGGCACAGCAGTACAACACCAACTGCTGGATGAGCCCCCTCGCCGCACAGCGCAACATCTTCGACAAGCCCCTGGGACACGGGCTCGCCCTCGTCGGCGCGCGGCCCGCCCACGAAGACAGCCAGCCATCCGACATCAACTGGGCCGTCCAGTCGCTCGGGCGGCCGGGCCACGTCATGCCCGTCTTCGGCCCCGTCTTCGCCTTCGCCTACTCGACCGACTCGCACGGCAGCCTGTCTTGTCTCGCCGACGTCGCCCTGCGCGACCTAACCCACGCCGTCGACGCCATCCTCCAAACCCCCTGTCACGCCGCGTGTCCCGCCCCCGCCCGCGCGAGGTGCCCCCTCCGCCCGGCCCTCAAGTTCGCCGACCCCGCGTCGCCGTGGCACGCCGCCCTCCGCGCGCCCCAGTTCGAGCTGACCGCCCTGCCGGCGACCCCCGAGGCCGGCGGCGGGTTCCCGCTCGCTGTGCCCTTCAGCCTCGGCCTGCGGTGGCTGGTGCACCCTGCGCCCGTGCCGGCGGGCATGCGCGCCCTGACGGCGTGGAGCCAGGAGGACCCCGTGGCGCGGCTGTTTGGGAGCGTAGTGATCGTGCAGCGGCGGCTGAAGGCGGGGAAAGAAGAACGCGGGGAGGGCGTCGCCACCGGCAGGATGGTGTTCCAGCGGCTGCTCTTCTGGCATGGGTTTTCCGTCACGACCGGGTACGGCGGGGTGGTGCACCCGCTTCACGTCGAGGGGCTTCTCGCGTACTTGGCCTTCGCGGGGCGCGTCGAGGGCGGCGCGAGCGAGGCCGGGTTCAGGGCGTGGTGGGAGGACTGGAGGGACGGACTGGCCGCTTCGGGGCGGCAGATCAGCGAGGTGCAGGGGCCGTATGTCCAGGAGGATGTCGTCCGGGCGGCGGACGAAGTGGATGGCGAGATGGAGGGCGTGGTGCGATTCCTCAAGGGCATGCGAGAGGAGAAGACCGGGGGGGAGACCATCGAGGGGATGTACGGGGACTTGGTGTTTTCGTGATGCTGTGAAACTGAGGATCCTCGGGAGGGGAACGTCTTCTGAGGGACGGGGTCAGGGTTGTGGCCCATGTTATCGACCTGTAGGCCTTCTGCACATGACCGTCGCAGCTATTTTCTTGTGTTGCTGATATCGCGGTCGTTCCTGTAATACTAGATCTTCTAGATGTCAGCAGGTCTCAAACGACAAGACAGGATCCCAATTAGCTTCAGCAAGCTTCTCTCTTTGTGAAATGGCTTTGCTTGCAGTACGATTGCCATAAAATCGTCATTATCATCATCTTCACCATCGTCTCGTGCAGCTGTCTAGTCTAGCTTCTACTCTTCTCTCAAGAACACCGACAAGCTTTAAGCATTTGATTTGCAGCAGGCCATCAGCAAATATCAAACACCTCGTGCTGCGGCCCCCCCTCGAGAAACTCGCCCTCCATGATGCCCGCCACGTACGCGTCCCCCTGGAACGAGAACCCCCCGCCCTCGACCCTCCGCAGCATGACCGGCGCCGGCGCGTTCCACACCAGCGCCAGGTCGTCCCCCGTCTCGACTCCCACCCAGCACACGCCGAGCCGGCCGTCCTCCGTCCAGAAGAACGTCCGGTTGTGGAAGTACGCCAGCCAGTGCTGCCGCAGTGAGCCGGCGAATCGCTCTACGCTCTCGTCCGTCAGGGGCCCCGTCTCGGGCGTCGTGCACTGAAATGAGTGCAGGTCGTCGCGCAAGAAAGCCGTCTCCTCCTCCGTCAGGGCATCCGCGGCAATAGGCCGCGCAAGCATCATCTTGCCGACGAGCCGGAACACGGCGGGCTCGTCCAGCCGTGCCATGTGCTCCACCGTCACGGGGTCCATGGCCGTGACGGCCGTGCCGAGGGCCGACATGGTGGCGCCCCAGTTCGGGTTCGGCCGCGACGCCTCGTCGAGTTTGGCGAACGCCTCCACCGAGGTAAACCAGTCATCGGCGGCGTGCTCGGGACGGGATATTGCCTCTTGATCGCCTCGAAGCCACCCGGGCGAATCGAGCACAGCGGCGATGACGCCGACCCGACAGCCGCCCTGGCGCAGCACGCTGCTGCCGGCGTCGTCGGGTTGCTGGATATCGCCCTGTGAGGGCCCGCCCGTCGTGGCATCGCACCACCCGCCGTATAATCCTTGGTGGCGGATGGCCTTTTGCGGGGTCCCGCGCATGCCCATGGCCTGCCAGTCGATGACCCACGAGGGCAGGCCGTCGGGCTCTCTCCTCGGCACGACGCAGTCGAGACCGAACCCGCCAAAGGCCGACTCGCCGTGGAGGATGAGCGCGCGAGTCAGCGTCGTGAAGACCTGGGCGCGCGTCTTGGTGTAGTCGACCTCGAGCCCGTACTCGTCGCCGTCCGCCACGATGCCCAGCACGGCGAAGACGATGTCGCGGGGTTCCGTGACGGCGTAGTAGGGCCTGCCGGGGGCCGGATCCCGGATGTACAGCATCTCGATGAGGTAGATGGCCACGCCGGTCTGGTAGTCGGAGCGCGTGTTGAGGGCGCGAATGTCGAGCATCTGTGGATCTAGATGGCTGCCGAAGCGTCTGTAGATGGGCAGGCCGGGGGAGAAGGTCCGCTGGCAGGTCCAGATGACGCCGATGGCGGCGTTGAAGACGGTCAGCGGCACCATCTTGTCACCGCACGCGATGTGGGCGTGGCGCGGGACGGTGACCTCCTGAATGATCCACATGCGCGTCCAGTAGTCCCTGGTCAGCAGGTTCTTGATGCCGAGCTGCACGGGCGGAACGGCCTCGGACGGTTCCTCGACGTAGAGCCTGGGTTCCTCGAGGAGGTCGCGGTAGAAGCGCGCGAGGACATGGTCCGGGTCGGTGTCGTCAAGCGCGTCGGCGTCCCCGTGATGGGCGGCGATGAGCTCTGCTATGCTGCGGGCCCTGCCCACCTCGAGCAGCAACGACGGCGCATCACACGCCTCTGCCTGCTCGCCTAGGCGCGCGAGATAGTCGAGGGCGGCATCGGTGTCTGGCGTGCCGGGGCCGAGCCAGAGGTGGACGGAGGCGGCGTGGACGTAGATGTCACGCATGAGGTTGATCTGCCAGCGCTTCTCGTCGTTGTCGGCCTGGTTGATGCAGATGGCGTCGGTCCACAGCCACGAGGTGACGTTGTGACGGCGCAGCTGGCGGAAGAGCTGGTGCAGATTGCGGCCGATGGCGTAGGACTGGCCGTCGACGTTGGCTTGGACCGTCTCGCGCATGTCGCCCCAGACATAGGAGAGGGCGGCATAGTCGGGGCCATCGTCGAGGGAGGCGTGCTGAAGCTCGAGCCTGATGGTGTTGTCGTTGTTGTCGTCGTCGCCGCCACCGTCGTTGTTTGGCGGGACATCACGCACGAAGCGAATGAGCCGGATCTCGCGGCGCTCCTCGAGGAGGGGACGGTGGGTGAACATGGCGAGGAGCCAGGATGAGGCTGATGATGTCTGCCCTGGCACTTGGATGTCTGGAGGAGGTCAGAGGCGGCAGGATCAGGCAGCCTTAGGTGGTTCGGTGGTGCCCATGGCAAACAGGAGAGAGCTCAAGTGGCTGCAGAGATCCTTTGCTATCAGCGTTTAAAATCCATGCTGCTGATGCTGGCGTTGATGCAAATGATGGTCGAAGGATGAAGGGCAAGGGGCTGTTGGCGTGAAGTTGAACGAGGGGCAATGGTTGCGGTGGGGTGACAGTGGTGGGGGTGGGGTTGTGGTCTTAGGTAAGCCATCCAAGGCGGAAGGTACAGTCGCAGACGACGTTCGACATTGTTTTGAGTTGATAACCAGGCTATCAAAGGTCTTTTGCCTGTGATGGCCTGATTCGAGTAAATTATGAGACATGAGCAGGGTGTCACAGGAGTTATGCCGGCTGACCAGTCGTGTGCCAGACTCGGATGGCACGAATAACTCGCCTTGGAGCCGTCATGATCGAATAAAGAGTGCTAGTTGAGATGTCATCACAATGTGCCGTTCAATGCTGATAACTCCACCAACTGGCCTTGTCAAGCTTGTTCCGTTGGTCGGGTCGTACACCATCTATCCCGCCCTGGACAAGACTCCCCTGCACCCTCCTTCAGCGAAGTCCTCGCAGTTGATGAGTCCCCGTCGAGAAGGGAAAGCCTGATGTGGTGTATGAAATCTTAAGGACTTTTAAGAAAAGTCAAATCCTCGGCAAAAAGCAAAAGCTCGGCGCCCGCGTCGGGCGCCTACGAAAACCCCTCTATCAACTTTTCGGTCTGGGTATTGAACGCCAGGCCTAGTCCGCTTGAACAGGATTTTTACCACCTATACCAGCTGCACCACGGGGGTTCAGCTGGTACCTGGTCGAAAACCACACCAGGTTGACGGGGCTATCAAGGCACTGACACCAGGAAGGTGCGTGGTTGCTGGGCGAAAAACCGGTATTTGCACAGGTGCGCCCTACAGAAACAAACAGGCCAAACCTCGAGGCCACGGTGACTGACATCCTGCTACCAAGTTTGATAAATATGTCTGGGATAGGGTCGTCATCCAGTACGTTGATCGGGGTTTGCAGTTTTCCTTGCCCGATGTCAGCTCCAATCACGAGGCCAGTCGAGAGGTCAGATCTACACAGAGCGCCATCAAATGGCTTCTATTTGGGCCGGGCGTTATTACCTGTAGCTCTGAGCACCTTAGCGCTCTTGTTGACAGCTTCGTGACAACCTAACATTTCTCGGAATTTTCAAAAAGAAAAATGGTCATGACGGCCTACGGCCAGTCGCTAAATGCATTCGTGGACGCCGACCAACACTGGCAAACGTGGAAGGCCACTGGAGCCCGGAACAAAATCTCTTGGGAACAAATCATTTTAAGACGAGCCAGAGAAGCATACGGCGGGCTGGGGACTGCTTCTTGGGGAATGCAAGTGCCTGTACGACCCTCAGGTCTGGTGGCAAGTTGAATAGCAAGCGGGCTACCTCGACGTCAAGGGCAGACCTCATCCTGAGTAAGTCAACGCCTAGATCCAACACCAATGCCAAAGGCTCTCAACAAATAGCTGCAGGTTTTCAGGGCACTCTTCGACCGTTTCTCATCGTCACAGCTTTTTCCCACTATCATGTGCTCAGCTGCAACCCTCCTCAGCTCTTGACCGTGAAACCATGGGTCGCGTTTCCTTTGCTTCCCTTTGTTTCTTACTGGCTGTGACGGTCTGGCACATGGCGTCCTGCTGAACAGTCCGTCAATCGCCATCATCAAGGAACATGCAGCACTAATGGCGGGCCGAAGCGCGACGACCTTCCCGTACTGGCACGGGGCGGCATGGACTAGTGGTCGCTCGGCTCAACAACGCTATGTAACTCCCATCTATTCGAGGCGAGGCCAAGCGAGCGGCAAGGCACGTTGTTCGGGCGGAGCTGGGGGCTGAAGTGAACCCCTGATCGAGGATCCAACTTCAGCTCGCTCCCCTTTCAAGTTGTGGGGAAGGCCTGGACTGGCCTTCGACGCAGCGCTTGTCCTTTTCAGTCTTTCCAATATTCCTAGGGCGAGCTGAACCACCAAGACCGGGGGAATTGTCAAATGGAGTAAAAATGGCGGGTGCATGGTGAGAAAGGCCAGGTGATCGATCCCCTTTTCCCGGGAAGCCATTGGATGAGCCGGTTGACTGCCTTTCTACAGCAACAAACGGCATTTACGATATCAAAGGAGAGAGACAGAGGTCCAAACCTCTTGGAAGAGCTACACAGCGACCACGACAGCCTAGAGATCAACAGTATCCACCATGGCACCACCGGGACGTCGCTTCGGCAAGCCTCTCTCCATGGAACGGTACCTTACCCTTTCACGGACCAGAACCCGGCAGGTGGACGGCGATGAGCCCACGCCAGAGTCTGAGCCTGATCACAAGCAGAACTTTTCCTTTGACAGACCGGGTCTCACAGGAGAAACGTACGCAGTCAACATAGGACAGGGAATTTCGGAGACCGAACGCAGTGGTCAAGACCGCAGGCCGCCCGGCCTGACCGCGCCGAGTGTCAAGCAACAGTTTGCGGTTCAAGCTCCCCGCTTCGAGCTGCCCGCTGATGCCGTCTACTCCGTCTATCCCGAGCAGGACCAAGAGGCGACTCATGACACGCTGCCGCACATTGTGTTCAGCGACTGCATGCTTCCCTGGGAGCAGATCGGCAGTCACCACGCCGAGCAGCACCACGACGCGGACGATTACGCCAAGAGTCGCGTGCCATGGTTGGGATTGATGGTCTTCTCTGCAGATGAGCTCCGTCTAGACGACAGTGAGAAGACGACCATCTTTGCGCGGACCAGCATCAAGGAGACTGCAAAGCAGTCCGAGTCGCTAGCCGTGTCAGTTCCCATGACCGATCTCCTGCTGCTCGACAAGGGGATCGTCAAGCTGCCGTTTGGGGACATTTCGCAGGCCACCAAGCCAGACACGAGAGTCATCTTCCCCAAAGCTGCGCTCTTCAACCGCCTGTTCTCGGCCTACGACGATGACGGGAAGCGGACGGCGTCGCCTGCGGGCGGTCCAGATCTCTCCAGACATCGGTTCTTGGCGCACATGATGCGTATCAACACCAGTGGCATGGCCGATGCCGGCCGCGACGAAAATGAGACGTCGCGCGAGCTCAGCGTCGTCATGGCTTACCGCATCGGACCCGTCGTGGGCGACAAGGCTTCGCAGATGATTGTCCATCTCGTGTCGTTGCAGGACCTGGAGTCACTCAGCCCATTCCCTCTCCCCGAGTCGGCCGAAGCAGATTCCACACTACCTGCACGCGTCGCTTTGATCTCGCTTCACAGCTGGTCCTATACCTGTCTTCCGCCCGACTCCCTTGACGTTAGGGCGACTTTCGAGAGGCTGGCGGCCGAAACCCAGATGCTGAAGCCCATCATCCCCCTGCAGCAAGACGCGAATCCCAATCCAATCGCCAAACGCATTCTTAGCCGACTGACAGGCGGATACACTATGGTGCGCTCAAGGATATCTACTGGTGAGGAGACTGCGACCATGCTCCGGGGACCTCTGACCCCAAATCTCGTGCCGCAGTTCGACTGGAACGTGATGTCCGATACGGGCTCGAGTCTCCAGATTCTGGATTCGGAGCTCGGCATGATGGACCTGACATACTCGACCGCGTGGAACCTTGGCCGCACTCTCGCGCTCGCCGACCGGGCCTTCACCATCTCGTTGACGCGCGTGCGGCACCAGATCCTGAAGCCGGTCACGACACGCCGCTCCCACACACGTGAGGACCTCTTCAAATCCCTCAAGGCTCTGATCCAGGATACGGTGCCCGACTCGCAGTCTGCTGATGCGATGCGCTGGGTCGGATCGGCGGAGACGCAGGCTCCCGACCTCTCCTATACCTCCAGAGGCCTCTTTTCCGAAGCGATAATGCAGGAGGTGGCTTCAGAGACGGCGAAGAACCTGGGCTCGAGAGCCGAAGGGCGGACGTGGGTGTATGTCCCGCCATATGACGAGCTCAAGGAGGCCGCGTCGCCGGACTGGAAGGTCGTCATCCGGTTCGTGCTGGACCTGTACTACCTCGTCAACGTCCCGTTGCACTACCTGCTCCCCGACCCGAGTCAGCTCCCTCGCGAAAGCCTCCGGTTCTTCTTCATCGACCATAACTGGATCGATGCGCTCGTCGACGGCGCGCTGAGCCTCGGGAACCAGGGCGGTACGACCGACGGCCCGGAGGCGGAAGCCGCTGATGTGGATGACCCTGTTCGGAGGGCCATCAAAAAAGTCATCAATCGTCTGTTCGAAGACCCAACGTGCCACCGCCCGCCCGTGCCCCGGTTTGGCTTTTTTCTCCGGTCTGCTGTCGTCGCGCAGTTTCCAGACCTGCAGGTGTCGGTCGATGTGTCGGGCTCTGATAGCGGAGAGCCCTACCTACTTCGCCACGAAGTTTTAGGCGAGGAGACCATGCTGGGACTCGTTAGCGAGGCAGCCATCAAGGACGGGCTTCATGCCCTACGATTTCAGCTGCCGGGCCACCAGCAGTTCTTCTCCGTCGGCAGCGTGACAGAGAAGAAGCTCGTCATGAACTACAAGCGGCAGTATACAGTGGAAGATCCGAAAGACCCAGAGCTGAGCCTTCCTGTTGCGACGATCAGGTGGCCCCGGAACGAGAAGGGCCGGTCGAGCAAGGACGAGGACCCCAAGACACACAGCCAGGTTTTCGTCTGGGGATCCGAAGACGGCACGAATGATCTCCGGCTGCTGCTCGTCGAGAAGCTTGCCGCCGATGTTCAAGACACCGTTCACGCGGAGATGGAGAAGATCTGCAAGGAGTGGTACACCGAGAGGACGGCGACGCCGGCCATGGTGGCCATGCAGCTCAGCAGCCCGGCCTGGCAGCTGCAGATCGATCCGACGAAGGCCTTCGCGGGAGCGGCTGTCAAGGAAGCGATGGCGAGCATAACGGGCCGCCTGTCGTACAGGGAAGCAAAACCGTCTTCGCTCGAGGCCCTGGACGCCAGCACCGTTCTTCCGCCTAAGGCTGCCTCCTCGGCCCCTTCATCCGCCGGCGGGGATAACAAATGAAGCAGCGAGCGGGGTTGTCTGAGTTTGAGTACCACGTGAAGGAGGGATCCTGTGAGGGTGTAGGCGTTTTATGAGAACAACAACGCGTCACTGCGCGTCACTGAGGTGGTCTGGATGGCGTTGCGGGGAGCGTGGATGACAGTGATTTATGTATCCGTATTCAGTCGTGTGAACGAGTATGAGATTTATGACTGTCTTGGAGAATTGATGATATGGTGATGTTGTGCTGGCGGCGTCGTGAGAAAGGTGCATGTATCCGGGTGCCCTTCTTTAGCTGCATATTGTGCATACCAGCTGTTGCCGGTCTTGCCACCTGGTCGGGTCATGTATCCGAGCTCGAGGACGACCGCGCACAAAAAAGAGTGGGTGAAAACCTCTCCCCTACCAAAAAGAAGACTTGGAAAAAAGAAGATCAAAAGGATGCTTCAGGCCCAAATCGGCAAAAGAATGTCTTGATGAGGACGAGACTCGAACTCGCGCGGGTTGCCCCACCAGGAAATCTAGTTAAGGTAGACCTTAACCTGGCGCCATAACCAACTCGGCCACCTCACCGATGATTGATGATGAGCGGCCGGAGAGCCCAGCCCATGACGGGATGGAGTGGGTCGTTCGTGATCTTCGCTGATGGGGGTGCTCGACTGGCAAGTCATTGTTTGCACGATCGAGACATCATCAGCGCTGTCATCAGCAACATCACGAGGAAGTTGGATAGCAGGATGGCATTATGCTCTCACGGCAGAACCTCTCGCCATCCTGAAGTCTCCATGTGGTCCTGGCTTTTCGGAAAAGGTGACAAAGTGACGACAACTCATACTGCCTAGGTTAGCATGATGATGCCTCCGAGCGTCACGATACATCTGGTGCCATGTGCCAGTTGAGAGGCATATTCACAGCCTAATCACGGTATGCTAGTCACGACAACTCTGCATCATCGATCGTCTTCATATTCGCTAAATGCTAGATGTAGCCTGACGCATCACTTCGCCCGCAAGGCGGCCCGCGAGCTTGTCGTGGCGCGCGAGCCCGGCCTCTTCGCCGGCATGGGCACCTCCTCCATGTACAGGTCGTACACGCCGTCGCCGACCAGCCGGTCCCGGTACACCCAGGCCGTCTTGCCGCCGTGCTGGCTCTCGCCCTGCCCCGCCGCCAGGGACATGCTCCCCTTGCCCTTCTCCCAGCGGCCGCGGCGCTTCCGCCGAGCCGCGCCCAGCATGGCCCGCAGGACCTCGGCCTCGGCGACGGGCCCGCCCTCGGGGACCACGACGCGGTGCGCGATGAGGGCCGCCGTGACGCCGAGCACCAGCTGCAGGCCGGCCGTCAGCGCCATGATGAGGTGGATCATGTCCCAGTGCTCCATGTTGAGCTTCTGGCCGATGGTCGGGGTCCGGCCCCAGACGATGTAGGCGTCGTTGTTCTGGGCCGCCACGGCCAGCACGCCGATGGCGAACCGCGACATGAGCGCCGCCAGCGTATCGGCCGACCCGTTCATCGGCAGCCCCCACATCGACTCGGCCGGGTACACGACGCCCTGGACGCGCAGGTCCTCGTCGGCCGCTGTGGTCGAGTAGCCCTGCAGCGCGATGGCCACGGCCGCCATCCACGTGAGGTCGTCGCCGATGACGTGCTCGGGATCGAGCTGCGCGTTGGACATGACGCCGACGGTCGTGTTGCACTGGTAGTACCACGGGAAGTCGGGCGACGACTCGAAGACGGAGACGGGGCCGCACCTGGGCCCGCACGACATTTCCGTGTCGGTGAAGAAGGTCGACTGGTCGCTGCCGCCGAGCACGGGCAGCGAGATGTTGCGCGGGAAGCGGCCCTCGGCGTCGGTGATGGTGATGTTGGTCGAGGTGCCCCGTCCGCCGGCAATGACGGGGTAGGCCCGGCACGATGTCGTCGTGTTGACGGAGCGGTCCGTGGCGGCGGTCACGGCGAAGATGTTCGGGTCGCCGATTGTTGCCGTGTTGGTCTCTTGGAAGACGTACTCGCAGTACGTGTCGCCGCAGAAGGTAAGCGGGTCGTCGCCGGAGATCAGGTCGCCCGGCCCCGGGCGCTCGTCCGGGTCACCCGTGCTATACGCGAGCGACACGGTGCCGTAGCTGGCCTGTCAGCATCTTTGTCACGATCAAGCCAGGAGGGAGCTCACCTGTTGGCCGTGTACTCCTGGGCGCGGGCCGAGTTGGACGACTTGACGATCTTGGTCGTCTCGATGCTCGACATGTCCGGCACGGAGACGTTGCCCGCCACGAGCAGGGCCTTGTCCTCGGTGCGCTCGACCGAGTAGCACAGGCCGATCGAGGCGATGCCGATCTGGGCGCCGATGATGAGCAGCACCCAGAGCGTGACGGCGACGTGGATGTTGGACCTCCGCGAGCCCGCCGCCATGCCGATGACGCGCCGCATGCTGTGCGCGTGCAGGATGTGCTCGACCTTGGTCTGGGACCGCGGCCGGCGGCTCAGGATCCACCACCGCGCGTCGTTGCACATGCCCGTCAGGAAGCCCGCCGTCGCGAGGCCCAGCGCGATTAGCAGGCCCGTGATGAGCGCGTTGAACTGCCGCTTCTTCGTCTTGGACATGACGGGCCGGTCCACCGAGTAGCCCAGGAGCACGGCGTAGACGGCCAGGATGAGGACCATGGTCACCACCCACTTGCCCAGCACCCGGAGGAGGACCCGGACCTTGGACGCCCGCCGCGCCGCGAGGCCCCGGAACTCGTAGAGGCTGACGTCCTCGCCGTCCGGCAGCGACGTGGCGTCGGGATCGTAGTGTTGGTGGCCGCGGTCGTAGCTATCGTCGGTCGACCGGTCCGCGACACCCGAGACGGAGGGCCGGTGGAGGGGGTCCACGCTTTCGTCATACTTTATACTCATCGGTTCGTCGTCTCTTCTTGTTGTTGTTGTCGTCGTCGGGTGCTGGAGGAACGGCTGCGCTGCAAGAGGCTCCGTCTCAGCCATGGCGTGAACGCTCGCGAGGTTCTTCAATCAAGGAATGACCCTTGGCGATACGATGACCTCCGGGCCCCCTCCTCTTTATTAAGCTCTCCTTTGAAATTCCTTACTGCTGCCGCCCAGAATAAGCTTTGGCCAGAGAGCCGGGTCCTCTCTAAGCAGGGGGCTCTGCAGGGCGCCGGCCGGAGGGCTGAGTCTAGCTCGGTCTGGTCGAGCCGTTGACGGATGCGGCAAATGGCATCGCAGGCACAGGCCACAGCACAGCAAATGCTGTGGTGCATCGTACATGCCGAATGCCGCGAGTCAGGACCCCAGGGCGCGTTCCGCGGGGCGCTGACGCCTCGGCCGCACCGAGGGACCCAGACAGAGACAGGGCTGAAGGGAGAGGCCGGGCGAGCATTGGCCTCGGGCTCACGGACACTGCGGGCGATGCGTCACCCGGGGTGCCGCGTCAGCACGACTACGAACGCTTCTTGGTAGGAGGCCTTAAAGCTATGGATGTGATTTAAAAACGTCACCGGCTGCCGTGGTGCCAAGTTTAGATGGAACCACCCGGTCGCTCGTCACTGGTCGACAATAGGGGACGGCAGTCCCTGGAAGGTCAGCAAATTGTCGTGAGGAATTCAGACAGATGCCAAGTTTCCTGACTCGGGGTGGACTGCATCTCCCTTGCTAATAAGAACAAGGGTTCCTCATGAGGTGTCTGAGGGGGCCAAAACTCCTCAGTCAGCTTGCCATTGGACATGACTAGCGATGGCTCTGACGTCTCAAATTGAGAACTCGATACGAGACAGGGGAACAATTGACTGAAGCCGCAAAGTGAGGGTGAAGAGAGGGCCACAACAACTTGGATGCCGCGGAGATGGGAGAAGCAGCTTGGGCAAAAAGGCAGCACACCGACCCATCATGACCACCAGCTAACGGGCTACACATCACCATATTCTAACCTCATTCAATAATCAATTCTCGTCGCTCGCCGTGTCGAAACCAGAGGTTCAAAAAGTAAAAGGAATGCACCTTGCACGGGACTCGAACCCGCAACTTCCAGCTTAGGAGGCTGGCGCGCTACCATTGCGCCAACAAGGCTCGTTGAAGAAATGCATGCGCAATTGCGTTCAAGTCGGGCGAGCTTCAGAACAAGTTGACGATGAGAGGCTCTTGACGATGGCTTCGGAGCGCCCAGCGAGAGCGAAAAAATCGTGTCAGTGGTCTGCATGTCAGCGACATCCTCGGTACCGATTTTCTTTTTCGATTTGTTACACAGGCTCCCGGCCACATGGCCGGGCTTTCATTCGATGGACATGTAACAACCAGTAGGACATCAGGTCGCCCGCATGGCGATCTCTTGACGAAACATACCATTCACTGCAGAGTCTGTCTCTCCTCAGTTCTGGGGAAATTGCGTCGAGATGATAAGCGAGGAGCCGCGCGCAGCTGAGGGCATCACCACGCTTCTCCACAGCGGGCCGCCACGGGGTTTCCGCGCGACACCCGTGTCAGAGAGGTACGACTCGGCAGGAAACTTACTTTTAGGCTGCCTAAAAGGCGTGATGCTTCTTAGCTCGACAGTAAACCAGCTTGCAGGGGCCTCAGTTCGAGCCTGTGTGGGGGGAGGAACCTATCGTCCTGCTTTGAAGTTGGATTACGTTTGGTGACAAGTCTTCCCAGCAGCGTTTGTTGCCCAGAGACTCGCTCATCCGCAGACCAACTGGCGGTAGACGCCTAGTGATCTTACAGTTCAACGACCTCGTCGAATGCTCAGACCCAACATCATATTAGAGCAACGGTGACACAGCCTAATAGCCGAAACTTAGGCGATCCGTTGGCGATCGATCGAGTGCACCGCGGTCACAGTCTGGTGCCACCTCCTTACATAGTCGTTCTCGTCCTCTTCCATCCGGATTCGTAGCCCCAGGTATTAGTAGCCGTATAGTCCGCTAAATAGTAGGAACGAACTCCCCTGCCTAAGCATCGCTGGTACTCGAGCACAGACTGAATCTATAACTTTCTTCTAGACAGGGACGATAAGAGTGGTGTTACCTAGAGCGGGCCCTCCGCTAGCTGGAATACCTTCAGTATTCCAAGAACATCCTGCACCCCCCTGTATCTTAAGGGCCATTAGCTCCCACACTGGATAAGTCGCCGTTAGAGTAGAGAACGGAGATACAGGATCTTTTAAAGCCCTGGGCTTGCTTGTTTTGATTCTCGTGGACCTCCACTTGAGCTGGAGCAGGTGCACCCCTTCTGTCAAGCGTGAGTCATGCCGCTGCTTTCTATATACACTATGCCTTGGCGGCGGCCACCTCCTGGAGCTTGGCAGCAATGGTGTGCTGTATATTCTTCACTGACAACTCATTCATCTTGTCACCCACCCAGTAGCGGTCCTGCCGATAGTTAGCTTGCGAGAGCTTGCTTCACTTCGCCAGAGAAGTGGTTTACCTGCTCGATGCCCTGCCAAATCATCGCCTCCGTGCCCAGAATGACCTTCCAGCCAGCGCGCTGGGCTATACCGCCGAGCTTAGTAAGCGGGGTTGGGATATAGCACATCTCCAGCATAGCTCCCTTGAACTCCTTATCCAGGAGAGCCCTAGTAACGTTCCGTGCCTGCTTCTCTTCTTCCGTCTGGGGCGGAAAGTCGGGGACGCAGGCCACAATAGCGCCAACAGCCTCGGCAGCCTCGGCCTGCTGGACGGTCTTAATATGCTTAAGACCCTTGCCGTACCCTCGCGCGGTACACTCGTCAATAATAGCCTTAACCTCGCTATCATCGCGGTTAACGAGATAGATATCCGTCACCTTCATCCACCTCCGTAGGGCGTAGACGGCGGATCGGGCGGCACCGCCGCCGCCGACCACAAGGGCGGGGCGGCCGTGAAACACGGCATCGGGATCCGAGATGTTCTGATAGAACGACTCGCGGATGCCGATAGTATCCGTGTTAGTACCGCAGTAGACCCGGGAACCGTCCTCGCTAGTACGGATGTACAAGGTGTTGCAGGCACCGACGTCGCGGCACTCAGGCGTAAGCTCGTCCAGGTACGACAGGATGGCTACCTTATTAGGCATAGTCACCGACGCGCCAATGAACCTCGGATCCTTGATCAGCTCCAGGAAGCGGGGGATATCTGATGAGTCGAGCCTGAACTGCTCCCAGTTCAGGCCGAGATCCTTGTAGATGGCATCATGGAGCAGGGGGGAATATGAGTTTGTGATATTCTGGCCAAACAGATAGCCATGGTTCTCGACGCCATCTACGTTGACTGTGCTGGGTGTGTCGGGTACAGTGCTGGCGGATTGCCTCGGCGGGCTCTCTGGTGCTGTTGATGAGGATGTTGTGGAATCATAATTTGTGTCGTGCCCTTCTTTCTCATTTGGCTTGGCGCACTCGATGCCAACGGCAGGGAAGAATTTGTTCAATGCAGACTCCATAGTTTGATGAGAGTGAAATGAAAACGTTTAGGATGAGTTGAATGAAGACATCATGTCCTGGCCAGTGGGTTTAAACCAAATATTGAGTGCGAATAGGGCGGGACACTTTGCGCGGCGTGCGGCAATAATCCGATTCAATGGACCCGAGTTGGATGCTACCCCTGATATGGCGCCGCAGAGAAAGTTTCCTGTGGTGTGTGATTATGTTCTGCCGCCGGAGAGCCTTGGAACGTCTGCGTGCGAGATTGTGCTTGGTGGTGTGGGTGGCTTGGCGATGCTAAAAGCGCTGAGCCGGCCCCGGTGGTTGAATCTTTAGCCCTGAGCCTCGGGAACCGTTGTGAGCATCGACCACCACACTCGGAGGGCCGTTCTGGAAACAGAATCGATTCGGGCTACCGATCGTCACGAAAGGCGTCGTGCCAACATTTGAGTTGGCAAACATGACGCAACTTGTGTGGCAGGCTGTAGACGGCTATCCTTGGAGCGGAATGCGTCTGGACGCCCCGGGGAGTCGGGCTTGGGGTTTGATGAATGAATCACCATGTTGCCATCCGCTCCAGTTACACTTTAGCAGCTTGATGGGCAAATGTCATCCCGATCATGTCCGTCGCAATCTGCCTCGGACATAAGAGATATCCCGTCAACTGCAAGTGTTCGCAGAAGTCGGTATTGTGAAGTTTACATGGGTTCCCACATTGGAGTCAATCGTATGCTGCCAAAGCACCGCGGCCTTTTACTAAGCAATAAAGAAAAGAAGGTAGGAGTCCAATGTTACACTCATGCAGTTACTGATCTGGTATGTATGTAATATGTTTCTTCAGGTTGTAGAGCAATCTAGCCTTCCATCAATCTCAATACATCTACCAAAGACAACCATCGAACAATAATGGTCGCCCAAACAAGCACCAGTTACCACAGCCCCGAGTCTTCGAGTATCTTGTCCATCCATCCATGATAAGTGCTTTGCCGATCTCAAGGTCCCGTGCAAAGGAACGGAAGAGAAACATCCTACGCACCAAGCTGGCGCTTGTGGTTTACCTCTGGTGCTCCTCGTGATCAACGTGCTGACCCTTCTCGGAGGAGTCGGCAATGTCGTGACGTATGTGGTTCGTTTCGTGCAGCTCGACCATGATGACCTTGTTGGCATTCCTGACAGGCCGCACCTCGAAGAGGCGGTCCATGACCTCGAGGGGGATGGACTTTGTCTCGGGGACGAGAAACCAGATGAAGACGACGGATGAGACCATAAGAGATGCAAAGAAGAAGTACACTCCGTACCCCAAGGCGTTGAACATTTGCGGCGTAAAGCGGGAGATAATAAAGTTCCAGAACCAGTTGTTCGCCGCGGCCCAAGCTTGCCCGAGAGAACTGGTTATATGTTAGTGATCTTGTTAGTCACATAGGGGTAAAGATTGGGCCCGTATATGGCTTGCAAAAGTGAAGCCAGAAATACTGGTGTATTAGGTTTCTGGTGGTGATGGTTTCGGGTTGAGGGTAGACCGAAGAACGATATCCACTTGGTCAGGACCGGGCTCCGCAAATTGGAGCAGGACCAAGAACGGGGCCACTTGGCACCGCCCCCACCCACGATCGCGGATCTTGGGCATTATCCAACAGGTCTACATCTGACTGAAGGGTTGTCTGCTTTGGCAGGCACTGTTTAGCTGGACTTACCGAGTCTCCTGGGTGTAAATTTCCGCATTCATTACCCACGGAGTGCCGTTCCATGAAGGCGAATAGAATGCGGTCCACAGGTAGAAGAAGAAGATGGCTGAGATACCTCCGGGCGTAAGGTTCTCGTTGGTGCTGTTCTCGGGGTCTCCGATCTTAACGTAGGCGCCGATGTAGAACATACAGATCGCACCACCGCTGGCACCGATTAGAAGAAGGACGCGGCGACCCATGTGATCGACCATCCACAGAAGCCAGACAAAGGTGAGCACTGTCTTGACTACGCCGAAGATACCGGTTGTAAAGAGACCTGTGTTAGTGCCGCGGATACCGAGCGAGCGGAAGACAGTTGGGGAGTAGTAGTTGACGGCGTTGATGCCGGATCCGTTCTGCCAGAGGAAAAGCTGTTGGGCGGGGGGGAGGTTATTCGCTTTCGCGTCAACGGACAAGACTGTGGATAACACGTACCATTCCCCCGAGAAAGAAGCGCCACTGGACAGTCTTATTCTTTAGAGATTTAAAAGGCTTCCAGAAGCCGGTTCCAATATTACGCCTGTGGCTCTCGAGATCCTCGTCAATATAGCCAATTTCCTCCACAATATAAGCGTCCGTAGGCTCAAGCATCCTAGACTAGTGTTAGTTTCGAGTTATCTCAGCTGTAAGATGACAGCATACCTCATCCAGCAGAGGTTCCGGATGGCCTGCTCGCGGTATCCTTTCATAAAAAGCCAGCGGGGCGACTCAGGGATGAAGACGGCACCTATGAGGAGTAGGCCGGCAGGAATAAGCTGGACGGCAATAGGAACAAGCCACTGAGTCGAGTTAGAAGGCATTGTGGAGTCTACACCGTAGTTGATCCAGAAGCCGACGAGGCCGCCCATCTGCCATCCGAGTTCGTAGATACCAACCAGACGACCTCTTACGGCTGGCGGAGAAAGCTCTGATATATAGATAGGCGTCATATTGGAGCAGCCACCGACGCCAAAGCCGGCGAGGACTCTGCCGGGGTAGATAAGGGTGAGTCCGCGGTCGCTGTTGATACCGCACATCATGCCGGCACCAATACAGAAGATAAAGGCGAAGAAGATAAGCGATTTGCGACGGCCTAGGAAATGGGATGTGACATAGGCGCTTAGGCTGCCGAAGAAAGCACCGGCTTGGTAGACGGAAACGATATTAGACTGGATCAGGGCTCTCGATGAGTTAGATATATCCACTAAACCGAAATCCTCGCGGAATGACTGAAGAGCGATAGTACCGCCGATAAAGGCAGAGTCATAACCGATCATGCATGCAGCAAACGATGCCACGGATGCACAGAGATAGACATGCCAGTTGTAGACGGCATCGGGCGTAGGTCTGTCTTCCTTGAGAGTGAAGAGACCCATGGTGACTCTGTAGCTTGTCTGCTGAGGCTAGAGGAAGAGTCGAAGTGGAAGAGGAGGATGAAGGTTGATGTCGAGGGGGAGGGAGAACAAGATGATTTGAAGGCGAGGAGAACCAGATAAATATGGATTATCCTGGCCACTACGAGCTTTGGGGTAACGCTGGTTTGGAAAGCCACAAAATGTCGTTGAAATATGGCTGACCAGCGAGGGCCTTGCGGGGAAAGTCTCTTTCCAGAGACCGGGACTCAAACAACAAGTGGGAATCTGGGGCCCCGGGATTTGGACAATTTTGCTTGTGCAGCTGGTTGGATTCCGGACGACGAGAGAGGTCTGCATCGCCGGGACTTCCAAGCAGGTCAAGACCGGGATTATCGAACGCTCAACAGTCATGTGTCTAAGCAGGTGGCCGGAAGATGATTTACGCGCGGGTTCTCGGACCCGCGGATGCATCAAGACATCAAGACCCTGGACGAAAATGTATGTCGCACGCTTGGCTGGTCATGTTACTCCGATGAGCTTTCCCCTCCTCTACCCCATCAAGTCGCCCGCTGACTGGCAAGGCGGGGAGGCAGCTGGGTCAGCTTGCTAGATCAGGGCATGGTTTGATTTGCTCGATACAAAGCCGTCATTTGGATTAACTCACAGGGATATCGTGCCCTGAATGCAAAAGATGGATGGAAGCTTAGGTCTGCCGGGACCAATTTGATCTTGATCGATTTCAACACACCGCATTTAATCATTACAACAATACTGTAGAAACAGTGTCTTTCCGCTGGTTCTCTTACTCCGCCGAGGAATATACCGAGTAGAGTATGATTCAAAGACCTCTGTACCTGCTACTGTTGTTAAACATGGCTCCCTAACAGCGCAACCACAGTTATTGAAGCGGGCGGCTAAGACTTCAACCGCCCTACAGAACCCACTCCAGACTACCAGGTGGTCCTGATTCATACCCTCTATCCATATTACAGCTTCAAGAAAGCGCGAGACGGGCAGTAAACCAGACCATACTGTTACTTTCGTCTCTTTCTCGCTCCAGTCTCAACATGTCCGCCACTGAAGAGAAAACCCTCCACCTCGTCGGCATTGGCGTCGGCCACTCCATCGCCCCCCCAATGCATAATTTCATCGCCAAATCCCTCGGTTTACCGTGGAATTTCTCCGCAGTTGAGTGCTCAAGCCTGGAGGAGCTCCTATCTTTGGCCAGGAAGACCACCACGCAGGGTTTGGTCGTCACGATGCCATACAAGAATGCCATCATGTCGCGACTCGACGCCCTCGACCCCTTGGCACGTGAGATAGGCGCATGCAATAATGTCTATCGCGACCCCAAAAATCCCGAATTGGTGCGCGGTACGAACACGGACTGGATCGGCATCAAGGGCTGTCTCCTCGAAAACAGCCCCGATGGCCAGCCTGTCCTGCAAAAGCCCGCCCTTATCATCGGCGCCGGGGGCGCAAGCCGTGCTGCCGTCTATGCACTCAACTCGGTTTTCCAGTCTTCTGTTATCTATGTTCTGAACCGGGACGACGGTGAGGTGGCAGACATCGTCCGCGACGTCCAGAAGCTATCTCCCGCGCCCAAGATTGTGCATGTCAAGGAGGGCCAGGCCGCAGAGCTGGAGGCGCCCTATTACATCGTCGGCACGGTACCCGATCTGGAGCCCAAGTCGGCGACAGAGCTTGCCGTCAAGGCATCGCTGGAAAGTTTCCTGTCGAGACCAGAGAAAGGGGTGTTGCTGGACATGTGCTTCAAGCCAAGGAGAACCCGCATGATCAAGTTGGCTGAGGGACTTGGATGGGTGTGTGTGGAAGGCACGCACGTCATAGGATATCAGATTGAGGAGCAGTATAGGCTCTGGGCCGGGGAAGACAAGATCCAAAATCTCGATCGAAAGGGTGCTTGGAGGGTCTTACTTGAACAGGCCGCGCAGAGCCCAGGTATAAACTTTTAATTAAGTGGACCAGTACGCGGCATCTGGTTGTGCACTTCAGCCAAACGGCGACAAGTGTCTAGAGAACAAGCTTATTCTTCATTCAAGTCTTAGTCGCTGAACCAACTTCTCCCACGCAACCCCCGCCCTGCGTGCATGTTCGTACGGCACAGATATCCCTTCCTCCGCCATGGTTCTGGAAAAGAGCTCCATGGACACGAATCCCTGGTAGCCCAGGCCGTGGATCAATGCGCGTGCTACATCTTCGACGGGGAGATAACCACCCCTGTCCTCTTCGTAGATATACGCCCTCGCATTTCGCGACCAGTTCATGCGAGGCGGATTCCCGTCCACATGGAACGGGTGTCCCTCGACCAGTGGAGTCGCCATACGCTCTGCGTCGACAACCTGGATGTAGAAGACCTTGCTAAGGTCGACGTCGCGCACCAGCCGCTCCAGAGACATTTGGAGGTCCGCATCCGCATTTGGTATCTTCCCGTCTGCCGAGGCCGGGTCCCCCCAGACCCGGCCAGCGATATTGAAAGTGTCGAGGCAGAGCCCAAAGTTAGGCCTGTCGACCTTCTGCGCCACTTCCCACGAAAGCTCCCACGTGTCGATGTGCGTGCTCCAGCAGAGCGCCTCATAGGCGAACCGCACGGGAGGGTCCTCCTTGAGGCCCAGATCCGCGAGCTCGACCAAGTCGCCGACGATGACATCCATGTCGCCCGTCAGTTGACCGGCGGGGAGGAAGTTTGCAGGGATCTGGATCGTGTGGGTGCCGAGGCGCTTCGCAATACGGAACCAGAGCTTGATCTTCTCGATGAGGCGTGCATGCTGCTCTCGGTCGAGTAGGCCCTCGTAGAAGAGGAAGGGCTGCAAGCCAATGACGGTGAGCTTGAGCTCGTCGCAGATCGCCTTCATCCGCCCGGCGGCCGTGAGAATCTGTTCTTCATTGATCTGTTCATTGTCGGGGGTGGTCGTGCCGAATAGCTCTCTTGCGAAATAGTCGAGGTCTTCGTAGAAGATCTCAATACCCTCGAGGCCGTGCTTGGCAGCTTCTCGAGCTTTCTTCTCGAAGTTGTGTAACCAGGCCCGGCCTAGAGAGGCGGAGAGAATCGCTGAACGGTAAGAAGGCATTGTGACTCGATTGCGTGTGAATTGATGGAGTTGGCTCGCAGTGATGTTCATTGCTTGAAACTAAGACTTACTAACTAGGAAGCCGGCAGCTTCAGCGCAACTTGAGTCTGGATCTCGGCCCAGGACCTACTACGTCACCGGGTGCTTGCCTGACCGGTAAAATACAACTCCGACCGTGAGGAGGGAAAACCGGCACATGAAGCGGGAAAGACATCCCCGTCATGTCATTTCGGCAACTCGGCCGTCACTTGATTAAGAATTGGAGTTGGCAGACTTCTCCTTGTCATATCTACTGTCTTAGACTCATTGACCCGTGCTGAACCAGGGTCTGGTGTTTCGAAGTTTTCAGGACTAGCCCTCTCACGTCTAATCATTGCTCTCATCAAATAGGGCAACCGCCAAATCAGGTGGTAGATCACTCATGACGCCCAGGTGTTTCATGAAATCCGGCGGGTTCGCCGACCTGTCGCACGTTGTCAGCATACCTCGGCAAGCAGACGTCAGTTTGCGACTTGCCAGTCGGCCGAGTCCAGATCAGCCAGGCTATGAAATAAGGCATCCTCGTTCAGCTCGCTGGGGATCGCAGAGACATCCATCAATGAGCCAAAATCCATCCCATCGGTTGGCTGGACTTGCGGGGCGCTTGGGGACGGACATTCGTGCGAGTTCTCCATCGACCGAGTCTCTTGCATCCGCTGAGCTCCACGTAGCGGTTGACACCCAGACCCCCCCGCCACAACCTCACTTGAATCCTTCCGAGAAGTTGGCTCATTCCTGCAGAACCACCCAATTTCAGCAAAGGAGTTTCGTAAAGCCCCGAGCTTGTCCGCGTATCCTGGCAAAGAGCATGGCAGATGCAATTGCCGCTCCAGCGACAGATCAATGGTGTAAAGATACATGACGTGAGTAGGCAGCACGGATTGAGAGCCCAGCAGAGACACTTGCTTCTGTACAAGGACTCCAAGGTTCTGGAGTGGCCTGCAAACATCTGTGACTCCTAGGCCGAGGTAAGTCCCGGTGATTGAGATCTCGCGGGTTCTGATGGCCTCGCGAACAGTTGCTGACAAAAAGTGCAAGTTAAGAACCTGGGGAGGGATTACCGAGCTCATCAGAGATGCATCTAGATGTTGAGAATCTAGGCGCTTTGTGAAGTCGTCCAGCAGACGTTCCAAATGCCGTAGCTGCCCTTCCTGCGGGTCAACTGACCATGAGAGCTCGTTGAGTATGCCGACAAGCTCCACGAAATGATTAAAAGTGCTCAGTATGCGGGAAGGGGGTGCTTGGAAGGGTAAGTTGCAGATGCTGCCGAGCGAAGCTTTCGGGTGCCACGTTTCCCACTCCTCCATGCTCTCTGTTGACAAGGGCCCAACTTGGCTGATGTCAGACCGCTTAAAGTATGGTCGTATGCCCAGCCAGCTGGCCACGACTGAGTCCAGAGCGATGCAGCATAACGATGTGCGTCTGTAGCCATCATC
Source organism: Verticillium zaregamsianum (assembly GCA_002851755.1). NCBI lineage: Eukaryota > Fungi > Ascomycota > Sordariomycetes > Glomerellales > Plectosphaerellaceae > Verticillium > Verticillium zaregamsianum. The sequence continues at coordinate 193,986 of NMXM01000012.1, read as the reverse complement.
AAGGCTAGTTTGTTGACCCGCGTCGTGAGGAACCTGGCCAGCTTGGAGAGAGGTGAGGCCGTATACGGCACGACCGATCGCAACCCACGCCGCTTTTCGGTTGTTCTGTTGCATTCGAATGAGAGCCAGAATAATGAAGGCACGGATGATTCCCAGGTCAACGTATTCTTCGTCCTCGGATATAAGTGCCATCATTTTCCCTAGAAGCGCTGGTGGAGGACATCGGCTGCTATCGGCCGGCGTTCGCGTCGGGTGAATGACTGCGATCTCTGGTCCATGGCCAACATATGCTAGAACTGCCGCCAAAAAGGCCAGGTCTCCTCGGGAAAGACTATCTGGTTTTGTGGAGGGCCCGGTATGACAGGCCAGGACGTGGGCGCATCGGAGCAGATCGTGCTTGGGTGATATCGGGAGCCAACAGTGATAATTGGAGAAGTAGATGTCTAAGAGGGAGGACCAGTTGTCCGGCAAGAATGGAGCCGTCTCGGCGTGAGAGCGTGACTGTAAGACTTGAGAGATGGCGCCGGTATGCGGGTCAGACGAACAAAACGTTTGTTGGATTCCGGCAGCGTCAGGGCCTGTGACTGTTGGGTTGGACCTGGATGGCGTGTTGCCAGCGTTGAGAAACCGTGAGTCTAAATGGGGAAGTGCTGTCGCTGTAGAATCGGTCATCATGGGGCTTGGCGGGAGAAACATCTGGCGGTCATCTTCGTCGGTAGCTGTGCCCTGTTGGGTGACGACCCTCGAGGCCTCCTCAACGGCCCGCAGCACCCTCCGGTCGAACGTAGACGATGTCTCGCTGCTCTGCTCATTCTCCCCTGAAGAATCGGGAACGTCGGCTTGGGCGAGAATGAGATCGATCTGTGACAGAAGCCTTTTCTTCCGCCAGTCGTCGAGAAGGGCTTCTACGCCATCCCGAGCCCAGAGGCCTTTTTCTCGCGTTAGAGAGAACTCGGGCGTAGCCACTTTTCGCCCCTCGAACAGGTCGGACAGCCACTCCTCACTGCCGTGAATCGTGCTAAAAACGAGACTCAACATGACTTCGAGGGCGCGAACGTAGCCGGGCCGAAGCCCGCGCTTCTTGAACGAATCGTAGTTGCAAGGCCTTCCCGCCTGGTGACACGGCAAGCAGATCGGACGGCGGCCATCGCACCGATCTTTTCTTTTCCGGCACTCTGTGCAAGCCAGTGTTACTCGGACGCGAGGTCTGCTAGTGCGTGCCATCTTCTCGGACTCAGGCCCGTCGTTGGTCCGAGGACGCTTGCCGCTGGCGTTCGTGGAGCTGGATGTTGTCGGGGATACGGATATGGCGACATTGGCAGCGCCAGCCTGCCCGCTCATGTGCGAGGCCATCTATTGGGTCCGTGGGCGATTCCTTGGAGCGCCTGCCGCTCTGCGACGCGAGGCGAGGCGAGGCGACGTGGATTCCTGGGGAAGGTCTGGAGGCTGGGGCCAGTTGATTCTGGGGAAGCGGGCACGGTTGAGGTCTGGGACACGCTTTCGTTCCGAGGACCGGACCGGTAGCGACCTGGGTAAAACCTCTGCCGCCGCCGTACGGGTCCACCAAGTCCGAAGGAGAACTAGTAGTGCTAAGAAATTTGGGAGGACACTGGCGGACTGGGTAAAACCCCGCCCGATGCGCCTGACTCCACCATTCTACAACTTCCACCGAGTATGCATAGGACTGGCTCACGAGTGGCATCGTCCCAGCGCTCTTCTACGAGTAGTACGGGAACTAGCAGCATGCCACAATGACCTTGACGCGCCCCGTCAGCGTCGATCGAGATTCTCATCCCCCGGCGTCTGCTTCGACGTCCAAGGATGCGAATTACAGGCCAAGCATCACTGCGCCTACCCGGCGCCACTATGAACAGGATGTGTCTATTGCCCTGGTCGGCATGCGAGGCGCCGGCTTGTCGACCCTTGCCGTCATGGCCGCCAGTGCCCTGGGGTTCCGACTCATAGACTCGGACCAGAACTTCTACCTCAAAACCGGCGCGTCGCGTTCGGAGTACAAGACAACCCACGGCACGGCAAGATACAGGAGCGAGGAGCTGCAACTCTTGCGCGCTATGCTCCTCGACAACCCCTACAGGAGCGTCATTGTTTGTGGCCCGGGAGCTGTGGAAGCCACAGGCAAGGACTTGCTTGCGCAGTTCGCACAGACGCAGCCCGTCATCTACGTCACGAGAGATGTCGCAGGCATGCAGCGACATTTACGCATGTCCAGCGGGGCAAAGATATCCGCGTTGCTTCGCCAGTGCGCGCCCGTTTTCAGATCAATCTCGGCGTTCGAGTTCCACAACCTGTCCGACTTTGCCGCCCAAAGTCAGGAGGTCGGCTGGAACACGTACGGGCAGCATTCGCCCAAGTCTCTCGCCCTGAAGCATGTCGAACGCGACTTTGTCCGTCTACTTCACTTCATCATCAGCAAAAAGGGGCCCACGCCGGCCCTTGAACTCCGACATGATGGCCTGGGCTCCGTTCTTGTCAGCGCTGCGCCTTACACCTATGCCTTGTCGTTGCCTATCCACATTCCGGAGACGTTCTTGTCCGAGATCTCTCAAGTCGACCTGCTTGCAGATGCCGTCGAGCTGAACATGCAATGGACACCAGAACTTTTGGTAGAAACGTCTGTGTTGCAGGTCTCGGCCGTTGACCGCATTACCCGCCAGTTCTACGCTGTTCGGAGAAGTATCCAGCTGCCCATCATCTTCAACGTACGCCTAGACAAGGATTCGAATAATCCATCTTCAATATCGCGACCGTTAGCAGAATGCTACTTCGAGGTGCTTCACCATGCCCTGCGCCTCGGAACCGAGTTTGTCTCGGTGAATCTTGCCTTCGACGATGACTTGATCCGTGGCCTCGTAGCTGCAAAGGGCACAACCAAGGTACTAGCCCATCACGAGGATCCCTCAGGACCACCCTGGGACGATCCAGCCTGGAAACATATAGTTCGACATGCCGAGGCCTTGGGTGCCGATTTGGTGCGGCTCTGCCGGCCGGCAAGGTCGGCCGCTGACAACATTGCGGTGCGACATTTTGTCGATCAGACCAATGCGTCCTCAAACGTCAAGATCCCCGTTGTCGCCTACAATACGGGCCACCTCGGTCGAATGTCATGCTACCTGAACTCGACACTCAGCCCCGTCACCTGCGACCTCGTTCAGGCTCATTCGCTGCAGTCTCCCCAAACACACCTATTGACAGCGCAGCAGGCACAATGCGCTTTATATGCGTCTCTGATGCTGGATCCTATGTACTTTGGCCTCTACGGCAGCTGTGTCAGCTCCAGTCTCTCGCCGGATATGCACAATGCTGCGTTTTGCTACAGCGGCATGCCTCACGAATACAAACTGTTTCAACACGACTCTTTGGATGAGCTTAGGGAGCTCATCCAAGACCCTCGTTTCGGGGGAGCCAGCATTACGGCACCCTTCAAGAGTGAAGTCATTCCTCTCGTCGACTCGATGAGCCCTGAGGCAGAAGCTATTGGTGCCGTCAACACGCTAATTCCACTTCGATCGCCCAGCGGGCGCCCTCTCTACGGAGAAAACACAGACTGGATAGGCGTATACACATGCGTCACTCAGAATCTGTCGCCCATCAATGCGGTCAAGCGGCGGACGACGGCCCTCGTTATGGGGGCTGGTGGAATGGCCAGGGCGACCACATATGCGCTCATTCGCATGGGCGTCCGAACCATTGTGGTTCACAATCGCACTAAATCGAGAGCAGAGGCTCTTGTTGCACAGTTTCAAGGGAAGAGCTTTCTCGACGGACGTCGTGACAGCGATTCTGGATCTTCACGGGAGGGCAGTGCAGATGTCTCCAAGGCTTCGACCACCATCAGAGTCCTGTATCGAAGAAATGATGCGTGGCCAGAGGATATCGACCACCCGACCATCATTGTTTCTTGCATCCCTACGCGGGATCAGGACGGTCGGGCAATTCCTGATACGACGATACCTACCGGGTGGCTGGAGAGCCCAACGGGTGGTGTCGCAATAGAGGTGTGTCTGCCGTTTTTCACGGCCCTCTTCAAAATGATGAGTCCTAACTTCCGGCCCAGCTCTCCTATACCCCTCTGGAAACCCAATTAATGGAGCAAATACGAGGACTGAGCGACCAGGGCTGGATTGCCGTGGATGGTTTACAGGTGCTGCCGGCACAGGGCAAGATGCAATTTGAGCTCTTCACGTCTCGGCGAGCACCAGCTCGGGTGATGAGGAAGGCTGTCATGGAAGGATATCACAAGAGACTTCGCAGCTAGATCAAAATTTCGTCTCCATCGCAAAAAAAGAAAGTTCCGAGTACCACGAGTCGAGTGATACCCTGTGTAGCAACCGGAGCTCTTGCTGATCGTGCAACAGTGGCAACATGCCGGAACCAAGCGGATTCTGGGCCACGCTGTGCGGTGGAAGTGCCGTCGAGGCGGCCAATGTCTTTTCCGCCCGAGCCGAGGAGGCTGGCTCGCCCGACGCGACAAGAGAGGCGGTATCGACACCGAGGCCGAAGGAACTGGCAATATGATGGGGAGAACAGAGCTCTGTCGAACTCCCAATTCTTTCAGTTTGTTGTCGGACTTTTACCTATTCAGCTTCTCACTATGGTCACGCAGAGCATCGCCTCAGATGGCGCCCGTCACGCGCTAGGGCCTACACCGAAGCATACCATGAAAGGGGGCGCAACATGCTCGCACGTCCTCCCGACATCTCCCCAGATCTTTTACATCTTGGGACACAACATTTCTCACTCTCTGTCGCCCGCCCTCCACAATGCCGGTTTCCACGCCCTCGGCCTCCCCCACCGCTACGAGATCCACGAGAGCGAGGCGGTCGACGCCACGGTCGAGGAGCTGCTTAAACGGCCGGACTTTGGCGGCGCATCGGTCACGTTCCCGCATAAGCTGCAAATCAGCAGCCTTCTCGACTCCCAGACGGAATCTGCTGAGAAGGTCGGCGCCATCAACACGATTACTGTCAAGTACGTGTCGTCCCCCAGTGACGGAGGCCCCGTGCGCCATTTCCAGGGGAGCAACACGGACTGGATCGGCATCCAGCGATGCATCCAACGCAGCACAGCAGCTGATTTTCGAGTGTCCACCGGACTGGTGCTCGGTGCCGGGGGCGCGGCGCGTGCGGGTTGCTACGCGCTTCAGATGCTGGGCATCGGGAGGGTGGTGATCGTGAACCGGACAACGAGTAAGGCATTAGACATGGCGTCGCACTTCCCGGAGATGCAGAGCCAGGTGTTTCCAACCCTGGAAGAGGCCGCAGTTATATCCGCAAATGAGACGATGCCGATACGATTCATCGTGGCCTGTATTCCTGCAGACGATCTCGGGGAGGAGAAGATCCCAGAGGGCCTCTTCAAGGGATCGGAGACCGGGGTCCTGGTTGAGATGGCGTACAGGCCGCAGATCACGGGGATGATAGCGATGGCGCAGAGACACCCTGGGTGGAAGGTTGCTAGGGGTGTCGATGTGTTGGAGGAGCAGGCGTACGAGCAGTTCGAGATGTGGACTGGCCAGCCTGCGCCGGTCGTAGTGATGAGGGAGGCCATGCAGGCGAGGCTCAGAGAGAAGAGCTAGAGGGCAGTTTTCTTGGAACATCTCTAGTGATCATTTTTTAAACCCGAATTTTGGGGGAATTTCAGAAATAAAGGGCATCAATACAGATGAATTCTAGTTTCGCCGAGGTCGAGGTATGAAAGTAGCCCGAATTTGTCGCAATTACTCTGTAAAAGCACAACAAGATGATCATGATAATGCAGGAGATAAATTCCACTCGTCTATCAGACATCAATGCCCCTACCCTCGAGCCAGCTCTTGGCCTGCCAGTACAGAAGATCGTGCTGCTCTAGGTTCCGTGTCCCAACATGCCGGCGGTGACCCGGCATATCCAGCTGGACTTTGGCACCCATGGTTGCCTCCTGGAAGTAGGCAAGATACCGGTAACCTGGCGGATAAGTCTTCGCCTTCTCTTCGTCTACAGGGGGGAACCTTGCGGGGTTCGACGGGATGATCTTGTCCTTCTCGTACCAGTGCCGCACCAGACGGGCGCCCCAGAGACCCTCGACCTTTTCGAAAAAGAAGCAGAAGCGACAGTCGGCCTCAACGTCGAACTCGACCCCGTCGATGACAAAACGTTGTGAGATCGTGGCCTTGAGCTTGGTGACGGCTAAGGTGCCCTCGGGGTTGATATCGGTCGTCGAGCCGTGGCACCGGTGCATAATGAAGGCGCCCTTGTCCATGCCGGCCTTGGAGGCGGCGATGAAATAATTGAAGGGCACTCGGCCCGACCACGTCGTATACACAAAGGCGCCAGGGTGGAAGATTGATTCGAAGTTCTCCCATTCGCAAGCGTCCCTAGGGCGAGGAAACATTAGGACGGGCAAGATCACGCCTGGCCGTAGATAGCATCAGACATACCTGTAACAAGGCCAGCCCTCAGCCAGCTCGCGCAGCTTCAGTCGCTCAAGTAACAGGTGGTCTGGACCGTTGTTTCGGATGGCCGAGCTGGGCCGCGATCCGGCGGGCAAGCTATGAATATCCGTCATGGTCTGTGACTTGATTGATGGGATCACGAACCAAACAATTGTCGGTGTGACTTGAGGCTGACTCCGATCAATTACAACATGGAATCACAGGCGTGATATATCGCAAAGCATGGCACGGGAGGCCATGGTTGGGGGCAACCCCTACGAGCAGTTCCCGGTCCTCGGGCCGTGGCATCGAGCTTAGCCGGGGTCCCGGAACTCAAGAGGCGCTGGGTCCCGAGAGTGGTGGGGGCTTCCGGATGAAGTCTTTGCCTACCACCCTCCATTGACTGTTCGCGCGAGATGAATTAGATGCTGTTAATTCAGCCCAACACTACACGATATGACGTTTCAGAGTATCTAGAGACACAGTTTTCCCCGTCACTACCGTTGAGCCTTCTACATTCACCATGGCCAAGTCTATCCTCCTCATCAACGGCCCCAACCTGAACCTTTTGGGCACGAGGGAGCCCCAGATCTACGGCTACACGACCCTCACCGAGCTCGAGAGCGCGTCGGCCGAGTACGCCAGGTCCCTGGGTGCGGAGCTGCAGTCCTTCCAGGCCAACCATGAAGGGGCTATTGTCGAGCGCATCCATGCTGCTCGGGGCAGCGTCGACGCTGTCATCATCAACCCTGCAGCCTTTACGCACACGAGCGTGGCCATTCGTGACGCGCTGGCTGGCGTCGATATTCCATTTATCGAGATTCACATCAGTAACACGCACACGCGGGAGCAATTCCGCCATCATAGCTATCTGAGCGATAAGGCAGTGGCGGTCATTATGGGATTCGGTATTCACGGATACAACTACGCTATTGATTTTGCGGTGAAGCACATGAAGGGAAAACAATAAGGTCGTAACTAATGATCAAAAGATGAGACTTTCTGGTTGGAGGAATCGCACTTCAGCCTCAAAACTGGAAAACCCGGGAAAGATAATGTGAACTACAACAAGTCTACCATCCTCGCCTCGGAAATTGCGTATTGAACGTTTCTGGCATACGATATACGATGGAGGCGTCATATTTAGAGCTTGCCACAAGTTTAATGATGCGTCGGTCGCGTTTACCAATCCGCTCTTGCATCCTCCCCAGCCCATGCTCGCCGAAAAATCTCCCTCACAGATCCCCGCTCGATTTCTCGGGGATTCCAGTACGGCTTGGACACTGCAACGTCCGCAGCCGTGTCAAGGTGGCCTTCCTCTAAGCCAAGCGCCTTCAGGCTCCTTTCGACTTTGAGCTTGCGCAAGAGCACGTTCAAACCCTGAACAGCATCACCGTCCGACTCGGGAAGAGCCTCTGCTAGCGCCTTCATTGCTTGAGGCACGTTGGGGGCGTTAAAGGCCAGCGCATGGGGCAAGATGATGGTGTGCGTCGGCGCGTGCGGCAGGTTGAAGGTCCCGCCGAGGGTGTGGCACAGCTTGTGGTGCAGCGACATGCCGACACTCCCCAAACATGTGCCGCAGAGCCAGGCGCCGTAGAGGGCGGACCAGCGCGCCGAGAGGGAGTCGGGGTTCTCGATGAGCTCAGGAAGCGCAGACGCCAGCGAGGCCACGCCCTCTTTGGCCAGGAGACTGATGATGGGGTTCCCGTTGCGCGCGTACAGGGCCTCGACAGCGTGCGCAATGGCGTTAACGCCGCTCGTCGCGGACAGTACCACGGGGAGAGTGAGCGTCAGGTCAACATCGTAGATGACCGTTCCAGGGAGGATCTTGGGGCCTGAGCGAGTCTCTTTGCGACCGTCTGCGGTCTCGCCCAGGATGGGCGTCACTTCGCTCCCTGCGTAGGTTGTCGGGATGGCAATGTGGTAGAGGCCCGTCCGGATGCTGACGGCTTTGCCTAAGCCGATGGTACTGCCTCCTCCGATAGATATAAGGCAGTCGGCGCCCGTTGACCTCGTGACCTGAAGAGCGCGCTCGGTTACATCGGTGGGCGTGTGCATGGTGGCACCGCTGAAAATACCAGCGAACTTCCCCTGCAGGATTCTGCCGATGTCCTCTGCCTGTGACACCTGCTCTGGCGTGGATAGTAGGAGTGGGAGGGATCGGCTGATTCTGGAGAGTTCCTCGGGGAGGCCCTTGATGGTGCCCCTCCCAAAGACTACCCTGCCAGGGTTGCTGTTGAACTCAAAGGCCTCCATGGTGGCAACGCTAGTTTCTTCGATGTTTGGTTTGTTGTCTTCGAACGAGTCTCGCTTCTTCTTAAGTGCGATAGACCAAACCGCCTTCATTACCATTTGTGTACGCGCGATGTCCCAGGACACCCACAGATAAAGTCGAGATGACTAAAGTTCACAGTGCTAGTGGAGGCGGAAGAATTATTGGTATAATCGCCCAGAAGTTGGAGGACCCATCTGGGTACCACACACCCTGTATTCCTGTTGTGAAAGTTGGAGGTTGACCGGGCGGATGAGAACTTAGCCGCTGCACCACGAGCGGTCCTAGTCTAACGGCTTTGGCCAGAGCCGCCAGGATCAGTGGCAGGGTGCTCGCTCCATGCCCCGAGTGCTTTAACTTGGGAACGAACGGGTGTTATACAAACGTCGACGAGCTTTCTTGCCCCAATCTGAGGGTACGACGTCTACATTGGACAGCTCGCAGAAGCCGGCACCATGACCAACGTGAAAGACCTGACCATCCATAACATCACGGACAATGTCCACGCCATCAACTCGGGCTGCGAGGACCGCCGCCTCAAGTTCCTTTTGGAGAGGCTGGTAACTCATCTACACGACTTTGCCCGCGAGACTCGCCTGAGCACGTCGGAGTGGGAGACGGCCATTCAGTTTCTGACGCAGGTCGGCCAGATCTGCAGCGATGTGCGGCAGGAGTTCATCCTCCTCTCCGACGTTCTCGGCCTCTCGCTGCTCGTCGACTCCATCGACCATCCCAAGCCAGCGGCCTCCACCGAGGGCACGGTGTTGGGGCCCTTTCACACGCACACGGCCGAGCTGCTGCAGAACGGATCCTCCATCTCCTACGACAAGGACGGAGAGCCGATGCTGGTGGTCTGCACGATCAAAGACACGCTGGGTAGGCCAATCCCAGGCGTCAAGGTCGATGTATGGGAGACAGACTCGAAGGGGTTCTACGACGTCCAGTACGCCGACCAGGCCACCAACGGCCGCGCCGTCGTCCAAAGCGACGACGAGGGCAGCTTCTTCTTCAAGGCCATCGTGCCCGTGCCGTATCCCATCCCCCACGACGGGCCGGTCGGGAAACTCCTGAAAAAGCTCCATCGCCACCCATACCGGCCAAGCCACTTCCATTTCATGTTTGAAAAGCCCGGATACGACCGTCTCATCACGTACGTTAGGCGATCTAAGGCAATCTCGCGTTTTGCTGACCGCCTATTCTTGCAGCGCTCTTTACCGCCGCGGCGACCCGTACGAGAGGTCAGATGCCGTCTTTGGCGTGAAGGAATCCCTCATCGTAGACCTTCAGGACGTATCTGAGGTCGAGGGTCTTGCTGAGAAGCATGAGGTGTCCCCATCTAGTAAAGCTCTCGTGTACGACTTTGTGCTGGTGAGCGAGGAGGAGGCCAACAGCCTGCGCCACGAGAAGGCTAGCGAAGCACTGGTGAACCAAGGAGCCACTGGATTTGATATCATCAACGGGTTGCCCGTTCCGGGACTAGATTGAGCAGCAAGAGGAAGTCACCGGCTTCTCCGTTTCATAGGGCCCAAAGGGCCCGTAGAGGGAAGAGTATGACAAATACCATATAATTAGAGTACAAAAGGATCAAAAGCTCTACCCTGCTCGTAGTCAACCAATAGGTTCTATCAGCAACATCTTAAAGCCAGTCAAGGTCTTAACGGCGCGGTAGAAGAGGGGTACGTCGTCTAGGTCCTCTCGAAGCAGGAGACGCAGCTCCTATTCGCTAGAGTAGATATCCAGGCTATCTAGCTACGATACTGAGACGAGGTCGAATTCTTAGAAGGCCTAATAGCGGAAAAGGATACCTAAGAGGAAGGAATAAGTATATGGTAACTATTACTACGCCTTGAATATATCTAAGCTAGGGGTAGGAGGGCCATAAGTTATGTATACTTCGCATATATATAGCGGTTTAGGGATGTTAAGGTTGACTGGGGTTTGGAAGGATCAGGCCTTGAGGAGGGCTCTGGTGGTAAAGTCTCGCCGCTGGATCTCTCCCGTTATGACACATGCATAGTGTAAAGGAGAAAAGGTTAAACGCTAGAAAAACTCTTATTCTTCAACGTGGGTGTGGAGCCCTGAGTAACCCGCCATAAAGGAACGCAACGGAAAGACGCGATCACCACCTTCACCCTAGCTAGAACCGCCCCCTCCGCAGGAACTTGTTCGGGATATCAATGTGCTTCGTCCTCAAGAACTCGCAGAGGTTCTTCCCCAGCGTGTCATACTCGCTCGTCGAGTTGAACCCGCGATCCAGATGGTCCCGCAGCAGAAAGTGCACAGCCCGGATCCCCGGAATCTCAAATCTCTCAATCTTCTTCCCCTTGTTGCTGCCGTCTAGCAGCCGCCCGATCTTGTCGATGGTCAGCACGCTCCGCAGCCAGTCCCACTCGTCATCGTGCCGCACGTAGAAGCCGACGTTGGCGTCGCTTGCCTTGTCGCCCGAACGACCGCCGACGATCCACCCCAGGGGCCCCCGCGTCGTGGGACCGAACGTCGTGAGATCGACGGGGTCCCGCGTGTCGTACGACTTTTGGTCCCGCGGGTAGTCGACGCGCACGTTCTGCTGGACGGGAATGTCGATGCTCTTGCCGGCCCAGGGGAGCTCGACGCGGTGCTTGACCTCGGCCTGGGGGAGGAGCGTTACGTAGTACTCCCAGTACGGTTTGCCCTCGGACTGGCGCTGGTCGTTGTGAAGGGACGCACCGGGGCAGGACTGGAGAAAGTTCTCCATGCACCAACGGTTGAGGCCGCTGCGACTGTCAGCTGTCCGAATTCGACAAAGAGCAGGGCGGCGGAACTTACGGTACATCCAGGGTGAACTTGTCCACCAGCTCCCTCTTCTTCGTCTGCACGAATATGCGCATATCGACGGTCGCGATCTCCTGATTGCGCGGGTTCTCCGGGCAGTACCCGTTGAGGCTGAACTTGAGGCACGTCAGGTCCTTGACGGCGTCGCCGATCGAGTACCGGATCTGGCGCTCCGTCCACTCGGCCTTCTCCTCGAGGTCTAGCCCGACGAGGTAGTAGTGGAATTCGGCCTGGTAGCCGCCCCACGCCGTAAGACCGACTTTGGTGGTGGAGGGCGCCGGCAGGCCCTTGACCCCGGTGACCTGGACACGGTCTTTGCCGAGCTGCGTCATGACGACGCCCTCGAGGTTGGCCGTGACGTCGGACCCGTAGTACAGAGGCCCCTGAATCTCGTACAACAGCTGCGATGACACGGTCCCAACCGACACCTCGCCTCCCGTCCCCTCCTCCTTGGTGATGATGCACGACCCGTCCGAGTCAACCTCGGCGATGGGGAAGCCCAGGTTCTCGCAGCTATCCATGAGCCGCTTGAAGCCCGAGTAGTAGCCACCCGTGACGTAGGCAGAGCACTCGATCAGGTGACCGCACACGAGCGAGCCGGCGATCTGGTCGAGGTCGTGCTCGCGGTCCCAGCCGTGCCACCACATGGACGCGCCAATGGTGGGCGCGGCATCGGCGACGCGGCCAGCAATGACAATGTCGCAGCCATGGCGCAGGGCTTCGGCGATGCCAGCGCCTCCGAGGTAGCATCTGATGTTTGGTCAGGGGAGGTCGTCCATCGCGTCGGGACAGGGGACTCACTGCGCGGCCACAAAGTCGTCCATGTGGCCCCATTCCTTGAGCGGCTTGCCCGTCATGAGACTCGTGAAGACCTCGCCTTTCTGCCACAGCCTCCTCACCGTATCAGTCACCTCGTCGCCGTTGATCCAGCCCACCTTGAGATCAAGCCCCTGCTTCTTCACCTCGGCTTCGACAACGCCGGCCAGCAGCTCCGTGTCGCTGGCTCCAGCGTTGACGGCCACCTTGATGTTCTTGCTCTTCAGATACGGCAGCGCGGGGCTCAGGTTCTCCATGAAGGTCGGGTCGAATAGCCCGACGGGCTCCTCGGCCAGTTTTCCGGCCTTGCGCAGACGCTCGTTCTCTTGCTTTTGCGCGCCGTGCAGCGTCATGGTACACTCAGAGAGCCAGTCGCCGATGATGCAGTCGATGTCGCAGTTGCGAGCGAGGTCGCCGATGGCACGCTGGCGGTCGGAGAACCCACCGGACGAGCCGGCGATGCGGATGGCGCGCTTGGTTGAAGGCATGGTGGCGGGTGCTGTGTGGTGTCTACCTATGATGGACGATGTTTGTTAGTCTCATATGATATGAGAGAGGCCTTTAATTCAATGTCCGCTGAAGAATTCACTCATCATGATCGATTATCATGGAGACACTACGGCTCATATATGGTCAGCCCCTGAGACGATACGGGCAGCCGGAGTCCCTTAGCCCAGGACGAGCCTCATCCCAAGACGGCTCCCCGCGCCCGCAATCCAAACGGCGCTACCGAGTCCCGGGGTCGATATTTGGGGGGTCTCAGGACACTTTGACGAGCGGCCGTAAACCCGATGCGGAGAAGGGGCGAGTTCCTGTGACTGGAGGCCCCGCTTGGTAACGATGGCCGGCGTGGAAAACCATATCCAAACACTTGGCGATATGATCCAAAGTCCGGCGCCCGAGCCAGTCCAGTCAGTCAAGAGAGAGCTACACTATTGAAGGAAGCACTATCAGAGAAGAATCATCCGATTGGGGTTATAAAACTTGGCTTGGCTGTGGTCGCATATTCCCAAGTTATTCCCCAAGTTGGAGTCGCCCCCCGAGAACATACCGCGGATATCCAAACCCGCCCCAGTCAGGTGATCGATGGTCATGACAACAAAAGGAGAGGCCAGGCCTGACTTCCCATCCCTTACGTACAGGTCAGCCCTCGGTGATACAGTCACAACCAATCGAAATACTGTCGCGCTTCTGCGTGGTAGCAAATGTGAGGCAATCAGGCGGGTGCTGGCGTACGAGCTCCGAATCGATTGGTGCGGATTTTTCCATCTTCGTTCAGATTTCCAAAACAATTGGACTAATTTAGAGACTCGCTATTCTAGAGCAGCCGAGTAGCATTGGTCAACTGAAATATAAAAGACCAGTAGGAGGATGCCACGAGGTCACAACGAAGGTGAAATAAGGGTGTTTCAAGGAGCTGGGGTATTAGAATTGTGATCACGATCTTCTGCGAAGACCCTCCCCATTTGTGCCTTGACACTGGCATAATTCTCTCCTCAGACGCAGCAGAATCCGAATATTCCACATGGCGAACGGTACAATGAGCGGCCTATTGGACAATAACGGACGTCACGTCCCGCTTGCTCTTGTCACTCGTTGGAATTGCCACTCGGCTCGTGTCCTGTGCCCTTTCTGCTTATCGCGGCACTCCCATGGCGTGGGAGCCCTTACACGCAGCGGCCAGACTCGCGTCTCCCACTGTTATCGGGCTGTTGAAGAGATGAGCTTCCAGCAATACCAACTATGCTATCCCGACGAAGCTCCTGCGAAGCATTACTCATTTGAGCTTGACAAAGAAAATCACCGCTTCCGTACCGTCGGCGCTCCGGACTCGGACGATGAACATACAGAATACTCCGATTACGATGAACCGTCAGTCACGATAGAAGAACGTGACGGGACGGAAGATTCGGAGGAGCTGGAAGAGCAGGGCGAGATGGAAGAGCTGGAAGAGCAGGATGAGATGGAAGAGCTGGATCAAGACCTCGCGAATCTGAAAGTATCCCAAGAAGGCCTCTCTCCACAACCACAACCTTCACATGACGAAATAATGAAAGAATTGCTCAAAGATCCGTCATGGAGGCTCAGCTTGTTCTTCTCTCATTGCATCGTGAACGACGTGGGCGGGGTCAAAGAGCTCATATCCACCTACGAAGACCCTTTCCTTCAGTCGAAAGACGAGCAAGGAGAGAACTGTATTTCGCTTGCATCCATTGAAGGCCATCTCGAGATGGTTCAATTGCTCCACAGACGTGGCGGAAGTATTCACAACACCAACAACAGAGGACGAACGCCTCTCATGGAAGCAGCGCTCTGGGGTCGGCCACGAGTCGTCGAGTTCCTCCTCAAACAGGGTGTTGATCCCCAAATTGAAGATCGGATGGGGCGCAAAGCCCTGTACTATGCTCTTCCTTCACCCAAGACAACCAATATGCGGGCAGCGCGTGCCCACTATATCGAAGCGCCTACAGCAGAAAGCGATCGGATAATCATCGCGATGATGTTGCGAGCGCGCGAGCCGATGGTACCAGAGCCCGAGACGAACGACAAGGGCAGTGGCAGCGGTCTCTTCTTGCTGAGTGACGAGCAGTCTGAAATTACCTTCTTTGAGCGCAGCACATCCTACGACATCTCTGACAAACACAAGACCATCGCCAGGCTGGACCGAGGCAAGTTGTTTCCAATTGTCAGCTCCGCCAGCGGGTGGAGGCTGGACTTCGCCGCCAACCACATCATCGACAACTTATTGTGGACGCGGAAAGTCAGGGGGCTCTGCCACGCCCTAGGGTACAAACTAAAGGCGGACGCACGGGATAGGTCCCAGCCGCCAGGAACATACTTGGCCTCCCATGCCGAGAAGAAGCTCATTGCTTACTACGTTGACAAGCACATGGTGCTACCCTCGAAATCCGTGAGGAACCCTGAATCCGAAGATGGAAGGGCATGGGTCGCAGACAGCAAGGAGTATCAGGATCTCGTTGAGGTTCAGCCGAGCCCACATGGAGTCAGGGCCACGATTCTTGTCAGCCAACCAGTTTGTCTGGATTGCACGTGCTTCCATAGACACATTGAGGAAGTCTTGGGTATAAAGTTCGAAGTAAGGCTTGCTAATAGTGTAAACTAGAGCATCGGAGTAGGATTGAGAAGAGTTCGGTCGGTTTGGTGCTCTCTCGCATTGATAGTAGGTCGCTGTGGAATATGGAGGTGCCTCCGGTGAACAGACCTGTTCGTGGCTAGCAATACTGTCGATCAAAGATGCACAGCCACTAGGCACAGGACATTGAAGACGGTTATGGAAGTACAGAGTCCAATTGAACTTTTTGAATACGTCGAGGGCAGCTGTCATGCTGCCTCTGGCTGGTACCCCTCGCCTGAGACTAGATCGATCGACCGAACATCACATCACGGCCGCGGTGATGGCGGCGGCGACTCGGGCCAGCTCACGACGCCCTCGGGGATGGGGACGACGGCCTCCCGAGTCCAAATGTGCGAGGCACCCTCGAGGCTCAGCCCCTCGATGAGACCGCCCTTGATGTTGGCGGTGGCGCGGCCGACGCCCTGGGCGTCCCGGCTGTGGTGCAGCACGCGGGCGCCGCACTCTTTGCAGAAGTAGCAGTCGAGAGTGTTGCCCGTCTTGGTGGTGCGCGACCAGACGCCCAGGCGCGCGCGCACGGCCGGGTCGGCGAGGGGCGCGAGGCCCTCGGCGGGAAAGGTGGCCGAGATGCCAAAGGCCGAGGAGGACTGCTTGCGGCACTCGTTGCAGTGGCAGAGGTGGACGGAGAGCGGGGCGGGCGTCGGCGTGCGGAAGGCGATGGCGCCGCACTGGCAGAAGACGTCCATGGTGCGTCGTTAGGTCGTGATACTGTGGGGATGTCGTTTCTGGTGCCTTGTCTTGGTGGGTATGGTGGAGTTGCAGCCTCTGTGATGGACAGCGATGGGGCGCTATTCTTGAGAGCGGCTGGGGCGAGCTGTTGTCAGTTCGAATGTTGGTGAATCATGAAGCTGCCCCAGTCATTAGACAGCTAGTGGGACAATAGCCGACTCGGCGTGCCGGCCTTCGTGATGGTGGCAGGGCGCGACTTGACTTGACTGAATGACGAGGGGTGGTAGCGGGAAGGGCGATCCCCCGCCTGCCTTCGTTGACGTTTGATTATATAATCTAAATTGAGCACGTGACCTTTCCCGACCAACACCTTGCCTTGACGAAGAGAAACCACAAAGACAACATCACGAATGGACGTCACCAACACCAGATATCTCAATGTGAGAATCCTCGTCCAGACTTGCGCCCCAACCCATGATATCAGCAGGACTGCCGAACATGTCACGATGGAGACCCCCGCGCACCAGCCACGGCACCGGCACCGGGTCTTCGTCTCGCGCCTAAATGCCCCTGCATGGCCATTTACCCCAGATTGAGCCTCCCGGATGCTTGTCCCAACCCGGCATCGACCCGGCCGTGGTGTCCGAGATGCTACATCGGGGGCCTCCTCTCGAGTCATGGCATCCGATCGCCCGACACATATGGCTAGGTGATGTCGCCTCGCCTCCGTCGTCGACTCACTGTCAGACATTGTGCGCAGCCGGTATCTCACCAAGACACCTAGACAGCCAGCACAGTCGACACCCACCCAGACAAAGCAGCACGATGCTTCGTGCTCTCGCCCCCGTCCTCCTGGCTGCCGCCGCCGCTGCCCTCCCTGTTGAGAGCCCCCTCGACATCCTCCGCCGGGACCCCGCCGCCGGCATCGTCATCAGCCAGTGCACCCGCCCCGGCGTCCTCGCCCTGGCCTACGACGACGGCCCCTACCAGTACACGTCAGAGCTCGTCGACATTCTCGACGCCGCCGGCGCCAAAGCCACCTTCTTCTGGACCGGCACCCTCTACGGCTGCATCTACGACCACGCCCCCGCCGTGCAGAAGGCCTTCGCCTCCGGCCACCAGGTCGCCTCTCACACCTGGACCCACCCCAACACCTTCGGCGCCATGACCCCCGCCCAGCTGACCGGCGAGATGGACCGCCTCGACGACGCCCTCGTCAACCTGCTCGGCGTCAAGCCGCAGTACATGCGCCCGCCCTACCTCATGACGGGCGGCGACGTCCTGCCGACCATGAGGGACCTCGGTTTCAAGGTCATCACGTCCGACGTCGACTCAGGCGACTGGGACAGCAAGACGCCCGAGGAGAGCCTGCTGCGGTTCACGCGCGCGGGCAGCTGCGGCAACGGCCACATCTCGCTGATGCACGAGACGTACGCGACCACCGTGCAGACGCTGACGCCGTGGCTCATTGACTGGGCGCGGTCGCGCAACCTGGAGCTGGTGACCGTCGGTGAGTTGCTTGAGTCTTCGTTCGCGGGAGCACGTACTGATGATGTGGTAGCCGATTGCCTTGGCGATGCTGACGGGGCGTACCGTCCTGGGAACTTTACCGGCAGCGGCCAGACGTCTTGCTAAGTTTCAGACGTGCCACGGACTCGCGTTTAAACGGATGAGTTGAACGAAACCTCGCAATTTCGATCACAAGCTTGACTTGTGGGGATTGGCGACTCAAAATGCTAGATTTTATTCAGTGTTTACCCTAGCATCTCCAGGGCCCGCTACTTTAAGGGTAATCAGGATGACACGTTTGGTGAGATCTAGGTGAGGATTAGCAAGGTGAGGTTTAGCAGAAAAGCTGTCCTCTGGCCCTCTTTTAATGGCCATCAGCATTGGCACCGCCGGAGCAATGTGATTCTTTTCAGTGTTGCTGCTCACCTGGATTCGGAAAGTGATCTCAACGCACTTACTCAAACCAACGCAAATTCTTCTCTCTGCTTAACTCAATCTGATACCGCCGGGATGCGGCGCACCCGCCGTCTCTACACGTCGATATGCCGCCACCCACGGCCGAGAGGGAGCAGTCGGGGAGGCCGTTGAAGCTGGCTCGAAAGGGATGAGGACGCGTTAGGGTTTCGGCCAAGTATAGGCATCAAGATGTGACATGGATTTTGCTGGCCGTCGATAACACTGATGCGGATTTGAGGGACAACAACAGCTGTCCGCTGTTATCACGGGCCATATCGTGCAGGCGTGCGTCTGCCCTCGAGTTCTTCTGACTCAAAGAGGGTGTCAGTAAATTTGAAAAAGCTTTTCGGGCCAGACGCATATCACGCGCCGCGAAGGAGGGACACGAGTGGGTAGTCAATCTGCTTCAAGATTCTGGGAAGGTAAAAGTGGAAACAAAGGGTTTCTATCGTTGAACGCCGTTGTCATATGCCGATCATTAAGTCTCTTCTCGAGACAGGAGAGACAGATGTTGATTCCAGAGACTGCGGAGGCCGGACGCTCCGATATCATGCAGAATATGCCAGTCCTCTGACGCCTTGGGTGTTCTCCTTGAGCATGTCCGCCGCTCGACTAGCGACCCTCGCTGGCGTCCCATCAAGCGACAGTCTTTGTCCACTCGATCGCGTCCTCCTCGGGAAAATATCTGGTGTCGCTTCTCTCGAAGCCTAGGCGGCGCAGGAGCTTCTGGCTCCTATCGTTGGTCACCAGCGTCTCGGCAATGAACCGCCGCACGCCGTGCTCCTCGACGGCCCAGCTCATGACAACCTCGGCGGCCCGGGTGGCGATACCGCGGCCACGGAACTTGGGGTCCATGCCGTAGCGCATCTCAATCATCTCCTGCCAGGGTGGCAGCTCCTTGCTAGTGTCGCTGGCGTACAGGTCCGTGACGCTGCCGCCAGAGGTCGTCGCGTCTCGGGCGCAGGTGTATCCCACCCACCGGATCTGCTCCGACAGGCCCAGGAGCTCCTTGAACGCATCACCCTGGACTTTGCGCACCTCTTCTTTGGTGCTCTGGAGGAGCTGGCCTGAGAGGGTGTGGAATGCGGTCTGGCCATCCTCGTTTATCGGCAGGACGCCCAGGGCGTAATCCCCCATGCCTCTCCCGGCCCATCGCAGGGCTGTGTCCCTGTTCAGCAGCAAGGCACGTGTCTCCTCATCGGTCCATTCGACGGGACCGAAGTGCGGCCCGAATGCGGTCTCGCAGAACACCGGGTCGGCGTGGAGACCCCGGAAGAACGTGCGGTAATCCTTCACTTCTGCCGCCCAGGGGCTGGGGAGGAAGATAAGATCGTGAGTGAGGAGGGCGAATGGCGGAGGCAGCATCGTGGGAAGCATGTAAGATGTAAGACGTGGGGGGGTGAGTGGCCAGGTTTGAAATGTCGACGATGCATTACTAAACTAAATAGTCGCGGCTGCCTACGGGTTAAAGACAACAAGAGCTCCACTCAGAATTCCAGCTGGACCTGTGGACTGGCCGGTCAGAGTCATCCGGCGTTGTGGGGAATGGACGGGGGAGTAGCACGGCAGCAAGGAAGATAATCCTTCTGATTATCAGTATCAGTGGTCATTGATCAGCTCGAGAAGCCTCCTTCTTCCTTTACAAAAAGAAGCGTCTGTGAGTAGACACATGGCCAATACAAAGGACCAAAATTCATACTTGAAGGGGAGAGCAATGACCCGCCTCTATTTTAAGACACTTGCGCGAGTTTCAACGACATGCTGACATTTTACGGAATTGCTCGATCGGCATGCAGTAGCAAGATTCCATGCGAAATGCAGATCGTTGCGAGTTCCGATCTTCACGAAGGGTCATGCTCTCTCGCCTCGGTCAACGATTCAGGTCGTCGCCTCAACCCCTGCCTCTCCCCTGCGCTGGTAGCGTTGACAAACATGCAAGTCTGACATGCCGCAAGGGCCAATTCCGCCCAATAGGGCTGTGCCGCTTGGGTCACGACTGAGCGCTTCAAGCTATTGTATGGGATTGGAGTCCTCCGGCACGACAATTCAGCCGAGCATGACATGTCGGCCGACCAAGTTGCTTCAATTACCCCTGCAAGCGATGAGAACTATTGATGCTCATGCCCTGCTAGTTCACAAGAATCAAGCATTATTTCCAACGATGAAGACCCATATATCGACTGCCATCCCATCGCAGGTCTTTGCTTACTATCGAATCAGATCTTCGGGGAGAGCTCTGCCTACTCCTCAACGGTAGTTGTCATGTGTCCAGCTGATTACGGTTCGACAGAAGCGTTCCGAAGTATTTAAAGACAGAGATCTGCTCTCATTTGACCTGACCCAGCTGATACTTACATCATCAAAAACATACATCCGTTATACACCCTTCAGTCTTGTCCACTATTCAAAATGAGTGCCTCCGACCTCCGCAACCAAATCCTCAGTACGTCGCCACGAGATGTAAAGAGACAAGCAAAATGCTAACCTCCGAAGTCAACGCCAAATTCCTCTTTGGCCCCGACAGGCAGTTTGAAGTCATCACCACAGCCGTTTTGGTCAGCGAGTGGCATGGCAGCTCGCAGGCCATCTTGGTCGAGATCAACCAGGAGGACGGCACATACAAGACACACCTGATCGCTCGCAATAGGTCAACTCTGGAGGAAACTCTTCAGGACATTCATCTGATGACCAACAAGAGGATCTACCAGAAGTTGGACGCGGCCGTAGGTCTGAATGACGAGCCACTGCAGGGAGGTGAAGTCGAGATTGAGGGACAACTGGAATGGAACTAGGCGAGTGAGCATGCTGAGCAGGTCCCACCCCCTGCTCACTCCAAGTTCATGGATTAGGGTAAGGCGCGGGTCTGAAGATGGAGCCTTCGATGTGGTCTTGCGAGCGCCGTCAGAGCTTTTTTGAATAAACACACTTTCCAAACATTTGAATTCTTCAGCCCAGCGAACATGAACGGCTCTGGGTACTGTCTATTTGTGCAGTTTCAGCCAAGTTACAAGGCTCGTGATTCTTTTCAACGTACTACTAATCAGTTAGACAGCACAAAAAGGCGAGGCATGCCTCTCGAGATACAAAGAAACCCTTCAAGACGAAATCCATGTTTTGATCGTCGTTACTTCCGGGGAACCTACTCAACACCAAAAATACCATCGCCTCTCGACAGAGAGTCGTCTAACCGACGAGGACGAATTAAGCAATATTAAGGGGAGTGAAGGCACCATAACCACGTGGGTTTAAATCCTACCGCGGGCGTAGTAATTCGCTTTTTATAGGCCAAGTAGGGACTTCTAGTTAGTTGGGAGGTTATGCTTTTGGGCCACGGATGATGAGATGACTCGGGCGACATCCCAAGGTTGTCTCAAGTCGGTTATCTCGAACTGTCTCGAACTTCTATAGATTAATCAGACCCTTGTTTCATAGTTCGCTCTATCGTAGATTAGGACAATCATCATGGTAGGCGGTGCAGCCGAGCCGCCTCAGCCGGGGAGCACAGGTGCCGGAGCAGTACCCGAGCCCGCACTTCACGACGCTTTACGACAGCCTGCAGGTCTTTCTGGAACCGTTTGGACAGCATCATTATCTCAATACATTGAAAGTGGCTTGATATAGGAATCACGATAGTCTACGAGAAACACCGATCAGACCGCACCCATGTGAGGGATAGACTCGATGTTGCCTGAATCGAGGCAGTCTCCTCGGTCCGGAGCACTGCAACTACACGTAGTAGGTGCTGAGTTGAAATAATGCAACAACACATAGATAATTAAGGACCCATCAACCGTCCGATGGACTCAAGTGACTCATTATCACCGGCAATGTATCCCGTAACACATCTCTGTGCCTGCGTCGACCAGCAACCGATCCACTCCCTAGAGGCACCTAAGCGGAAACGGAGAATGGGTTCCTGAAGAAAGAGCTTCAGTTTATCTTTGAAAAGGTGTTCTGACCCTTAGTAGCGCACATATCTGGATTTGAGCACGTAGTAGTAGCAAGCTGCATCCTTGACATTGCACTGTTGAGCTACGGCGTTTGTGGCAGAGGACTTGGTACCTGATCGCGGTAACAAATTCCCTCAATGGACTTTCGCAATCCTTCTCGTCATCAAGAATTCAGCAAAAAGATTTGATCAGGCCTCTGGGCAGCTCGCCGCCCGAGTTCGTTCGGCGAGTCCATCTGTCTGTATGACGACGTTAACTCACTGTATCACCTGAGACGTCTGACAAATCCACCCAGACAGACCACAAGCGTTAGAGACTGACGAATTGTGTCTGCGTCGGAAATTCCAATCAGCCTGCCCAACCATTAGTCATTAGCATTTTTGATCCTCATGTTCGGCTTAACGCTATTAGATGAAGGTGGGCGAGCTACCAGTGCCCGCACTTGGTCTACCGCCCATCACGTTGAGTCGCACACATCTGATTTATGATAAGAAAAGCCGAAGACTTCTATTAGGTAACTGAGCTCCATCGGTTTCTTTGGGTTTCAGATGTGGAAGCTGAATCAGGGCAACAGGCACGGAAGAAGGGGGTTTGAAAACACTGATCAATAGTAGTGTTCCAGCTCAGCATCACTACGTAAGATCCAACAAGAGTAAAAAGGCCAAAAGAAACTCAGGAGGGGAGACATCGATCATTGCACCTAGAACCCGCAAATCTATCAAGAGGCCGTCAGCTGATGTTCTTCGCTCGGAGTCCCATAATCACCCTTGGCAGCTGAGATGTGCTCCGGCCAGGGGTCGGCTCAGAAACACGTCCATGACATGGGGAGGCATCATCAAAGATGATCTGACCTTTCTTAGATATTCAGCTGAGCGGACAGCCCTTTCCCTCTAACTCCTTTCCCACACACTCCACTTATAATCCACCAACTGGAACCGTCTCGCCCCCCGACGGTCAATCGTATGTGCTCCTTGAACTGAGACCCGTAGATGTTTGTTTCATACTACATCATGGTGATTACTGGCGGCGCTTGTGTCCCAATTTTGACAGGTCCAGAGCCAGTCGTTGATGCGCTAAGATACCTCCAGATCACATCAGTCACATTTTCAGCCTTATCTTTTCTTTTGCCGTCTGACGGACATGAACGGGCCGCCTCCCGCAGACCCATCTCACCAACGCAAGGCGAAACAGCAGTTGGGACTAGATAGTAGTGCCTAGGCACCGGTGCAGGGAACATGCCACCCTGAGACCACCGGTCAGTTGCCAACGTCAAATGCAACCACTACGTTGCAGACAGAACAGCCTGGCTCAGGTAGTCACACCGAGTCGATGCCGCTCGGGCCTCTCGATTCTGGTCCTGTGACAGTAACTCTAGACTGGATAGGCAACCCGACCCTCGTCCTCCAGAGTCAGGCGTTCATGCAGTTGGCGCAGCATGCATGGTAATATGAACACACATGTCTTGCTAGCCTGCAAGTGCACAGGGCAGGGGATCTGGCTCCCAGTTGGCTATGATGCCGAGGCAATGATACCGAAGCGGCCAATTCCAATTCGAGGAGCACCTCGTCCTGGGCTTGGTGCTTCGGTGGGCTGCGCCGCAGGAGAGCTTGGTAGGGTTGCATCGGGCCCGCTCCCATGCGCTTGATTAGGCCGTGTCTTCGACTGACATGTCTCAGCTGGGGGGGCGGGAGCGATTCCTCATAGGGCGACAGGCTGATCGATACACTTGCCAGTGAGGTCATTTCCGGGGCCGCAGCCAGACTTGGATGTTACCGCTTTGAGATGGTAAGGCCCAGATTCAGCGCCATCTCAGCCCAATACTCTGAAGAAAACACCGCAAGGGATGGTGTTCCGAGACAGCGCCTGCGAGCCCTGGCCTCGGGAGTAAGCGTCTACTGTTCCTGCGCCTCCCGCCAAGGACCCCAAGCGCACCTCGCGCGGTCTGCAGACAGCGTCAGCATCCTCTTCCTGTAGTGAGGGTGATGGATGCGCGGCGCAGGCTGCGACAGGCGAACCCTCACCGGTCAGCACTGCAGTGTTTGGTGATTGGTGGACTGGCGCTTCTACATGACGAAGCTGACGGCTTGGGTCTTAGGCTCGGAGTGCGCTTAGCTTCGAGGCTCGGAGGAGGGCCAGCGTTCCGCCTGAACGGACCCCACGACGTGTCTCTTCACAGCTTGAATGGTGTAAGGGAGGAATGGGCTAGTGGATGAAGTTGAAGCGCTATCGCAGCATCCGCCACCAGCTGACGATATGGTGGTTGCATACCCTTGGATATCGCTACAAGGCACACCGAGGTCGGCCTGGAGAGTGGTTTGGGAGCGTCGACATGGTACGGATCATCACTCCCGAGCGGATCGTGGGAACGATCTGGCATTTTATGCTACGACGAGGATACCGGCTCGGAAGGGTGGTCAGCCTGAGTTGATAAAGGTCGACCCCTGACCTCCAAGATCCTTTCAGATGCCCCTGAGTTCATGCCACCCCTCATCATTCTCCTGACCCATCTCTCGTCAGCTTGCATGTATGATCCTTGGCCCTGAGTTCATAAGAAGAAGCCCCCCTACCATGTCTCGCATACCCGATCACTTTCCTGAATACGCAAAAACATCGCGCCTGGACGACCTCCGCGCGACAGACTACGCCTACCTCGACCAGGACGACCACCTATACCTCGACTACACCGGCGCCGGCCTCGCCTCCCGCACGCAGTATGAAGCCCACCAGGCGCGCCTCGCCCACGCACCCTTCGGGAACCCTCACTCCGTGAACCCGACAAGCGAGGCCTCGACCGCCCTCGTGGACCGCACCCGCACCCGCATCCTCGCGCACCTTCGGGCCGACCCATCCGAGTACGCCGTCGTCTTCACCGCCAACGCCACGGGCGCGGCCCGCCTCGTCGCAGAGTCGTACCCCTTCCGCCGCCGGTCCCGCCTCGTGCTGACCCTCGACAACCACAACTCGGTCAACGGCATGCGGGAGTACGCCCGCCGCCGCGGTGCCAAGACGGTCTACATCCCCTCGCGCGCCCCCTCGCTGCGCGTCGACCCGTCCGCCGTGGAGGCGGCCCTCCGCCTGTCCCGGTGGGGACCGCGTCCCGACGGCAGCAGAAAGAGAGGTCTCTTCGCGTACCCGGCCCAGAGCAACTTCAGCGGCGTGCGGCACCCGCTGGCGTGGATCCCCCTGGCGCAGCAGAACGGCTACGACGTGCTCCTCGACGCGGCGGCGTACCTCCCCACGGCGGCGCTGGACCTCTCGGCCGTCAAGCCCGAGTTCGTCATGGTGAGCTGGTACAAGGTCTTCGGGTACCCGACGGGGGTGGGGTGTCTGGTGGCGAAGAGGGAGGCGCTGGGCCGGCTCGAGCGGCCGTGGTTCTCGGGCGGGACGGTGGAGGCGGCGGCGGCGGGGCGCGGGGCCGAGTGGCACGTCCCGCTGGACGGGGCTGCCGGGTTCGAGGACGGCACGGTGAACTTCCTGTCGATCCCGGACGTGCTGGTGGGGCTGGACTGGGTGGCCGGCGTGGGCATGGAGGTCATCGGATCGAGGGTGAGGTGCCTGACGGGGTGGTTCCTGGACCGGCTCACGGGGCTGGCGCACGGGGACGGGGCGCCGATGGTGCGGGTGTACGGGCCAGCGGATCTGGAGGCGAGGGGCGGGACGGTGTGCTTCAACTTTGTCGACGCGCGGGGCGAGGTGGTGGATGACCGGGTCGTCGCCATGGAGTCGGCCGTCATGGGCATCTCGCTGCGGACGGGCTGCTTCTGCAACCCGGGCGCGGGGGTGACGGCGCTCGGGGTGGACGTCGGGGCGCTCCGGCGGAGGAAGGGATTCCAGCCCCGGTCGGCGGACGAGGTGGTGCGGATGCTCGGGCTGCCGACGTCGGGGGCCGTCCGCGTGTCGTTCGGGCTGGCGTCGACGGCCGAGGATGTCGACCGCTTCTTTGCGTTCGCCGAGAAGACGTACCGAGATCGGGTCGTGGTGAAGGTGCATCTGCCGCGGCAGGGGTGCTGAGCAGCGCAGTTCACTCAACAAGAGAATGTAGCAAAAGTGTATGTCTTATCTAGTCGTCTCGTCTTTTTCTACGTCTTGGTCTTCGTCATCAATCCCCCTCTGTTCGTCTCTCTCTACATCTCATGCCATGTCCTCTCCCCATGCTATCCCCAGCCCCGCCGACCATCATGCCCCCCATCACGGCGTCGCCACGCCGTTCACCTTGGTCAGGTCCTTGGCCAGGATGATAAAGTAGAGGTCGTCCCGCAGGGCCTTCCCCTCGAAGACGTGGGCGTACGGGAAGTCCTCCCGCTCGCCGGTCCGCTCGTACCCCCGTCGGACGTACCACTCGATGAGCTCGTCGCGCATCCACAGGACGTGCATCTCCATCCTCTCGACGCCCCACTTCTCCCGGGCGTGGGCCTCGGCGCGCGCGATGACCTGGCGGCCGAGCCCGCTGCCCTGGCGGTCCGGGTCGACGGCGAAGAGGCCGAAGTAGGCGGTGGCCGGCTTGGAACCGTCGGCGGCGGCGGGGCGGTGCTGCAGCTCGCAGCAGGAGACGAGGGCGCCCGAGCCGGCGTCGTGGGTGATGAGAACGAGGCCGCTGGGGTCGGTGATCTTGTTGTCGAGATCTTGCGGTGAGAGGCGCTTGTCGTTGAGGTAGGCCGACTCGTTGGTCCAGCCCACGTTGTCGCGGTAGGCGGTGCGGATGAGCGGGAGGAGAGCGGGCGCGTCGCTGAGGGTGGCCTCACGGAAGGCGAGCGTCGGCTGGGCCATGATGTGCTGTCTAGTCCGGTGGACGGGATGTGATGGGATGGGATGTGCGGTGTGGTGTTGAGGTTGAGCTACGATGCTCAAGGTGGCCTCAACAGGGCTTTGGGCTGCGGGGTTTTCTAGTGTTGGCTAGGAAATGTCTTGAACGATAGGCAATGCCGGGTCTCTCTTTTTCTGACTACCGGAGGACTGGTCAAGGTCTGTTCATATGGACGAGCTGTGCCTCTTCTCATGACATGACAGAGGCCAGTCGGACCTTATAACTCGGCCCTCCGAGCTCGGTCACGACGTCGGTGTCCCCGGCCACCCACAGATCAGCACAAAAGTTCCAAGCTGGCGCTTTCGCTAATCCCCGCCCGGGTCGGACGGCTGAACGACGTCTAGAAGGAAAAAGTGGCAAAGGGGGCAAATGAACGAGTCAGAAGCCGCAACCAGGGGCCTTAGTGTCTCTGTTCCCCAGCTGAACGGCCTTAGATCGACCATGCACAGCACCTGTACATGTACATCGGTGCGCCCTTGGATCTGGATTAGGTGGCCTGTCAATCGGTTGTCGCTCGTCGTGTCACACAAGGGCGCACATGGCATGGCATGATGTTGTGGGTCGTGAACCACCATTTTTCACGCTGCTGACGGCTTGGCTTAATCAGGAAACTGAAGATTCTGTCTTGTTCGATCATGGAGTTAGTTGCCTATTCATTGTCAGCAAACGCCGGTGAGATCCCGACCAAGGGACTCATTGGCGCCGACTGTGGTGTTGCACTGCATCCATGTGGTGCGACCGGCCAGCATGAATCGCCCTCCCAGTCACTGATGAATTTGACCGCCAGAACAAACATCGAACAAACATTCGGCCAGGCGGCGACTTGATGAGTCCATGCTGTCAGCTACCCCAATCATTCACTCACTGTTCTGTCCCACAGCGGGCCCCGTTTGTGGGCCAGATTTCCCAGCGAGGAGCTCTCTAATCTGCGGCATTTTCCTCCAGGGCATCATCTACTAGCTTCCCAGCTGGCCAGAACATCAAATGGGGTCGTGGTTTAGGGGTATAATGTCCGCTTCGCATTGTTACACATCAATCCTTGCGGAAGGTCCCGCGTTCGATTCGCGGCGATTCCATCTCTTTTGCTTTTGCCTGGTCAAACAGCATTTGTTTTTGCCTGCTGGTGTCATTTTATTGGGAGGATATGAGAAGAGGCTGCTTCGATTATTCGTCGCTCCAACTAATCCATCAGGTCTGACCCGGGGCCCCCTTGCTCTATACTTCTGCTACCAACGCCTCATCAGATCGTGAACGCCTGGACAAAAGCCTCCCAGGGCATGGGATCCACCTTGATCCATTCCCTGTAGTCGCACCAGTTGCAGTTCTTGTGCGCATGGAGACGGCCTCCACGGGTTGACCGCCGCAGGAACTGGTCCGGCGTTTGCAGGCTCCGGCATCCCCCACACCACCGCATCTCGGCCGTCCTGCTCCGATCTGCCAAGACCCGGCAAGGAGCCTGGGATGGCAGCCGCGGCCATCTGGACAATGATCTGAGCGGAGACGAGGAAGGTGAAGGAGACAAAGGAGAGGCCGGGAGGGCGCCAACTGCCGGGTGCGCGCCGGACGACGGCGGCGCTGGAGATGCTCGAGAGGCTCCGGGCGGCGAAAGGGCCATGGAGGCAGGAAATTCCCAGGATAGGGCCGGATAGTCATATGTCGTCTTGGGTGTATTGAAGCTCATGGTGTATTTGTCTGAGTGTCTGTGCTGCATCGTCTTGGCTACTATAATAATCCGGGCAGAGTAAGGAGAGGAGGCTGGCAGTATTTATAAGATGCTCATTCACTACTATATCAGGCGCAGCTGGACAGCTCAGCCATCCTATGGTAGTGAATGAGCATCTTCATCGCCTGTGTAACGTCCAGTCTGAATCAGACCGCCGACCTCAAATCCCTCCAACACCACTTCACGCCGGTTGTATGCGGGGGTGCCGTGCGAATCACCATGGTATGCGTTTTTACACCAGTATTGCTGCCTTGTCACGGCTCTTTGAGCCCGTGAAAATGATGGGGCTGTTGACTCGGGTGTCCTTTAATCACGCCTTACATTACATTTGTGTTTTTGTCCAAAAGAAACTGTCATCAGGACGAAGGTAAGATTCTAGGCACTGCAATTTCGCCAAGAAATACGCTCCTTGGCATTAAATCAACGACCAGTGAATGTGGTTAAGTAGAGGGTTAACTAGAACTTCAGGTGCTGGTTTTGACATGCAAAACGTTGGACTTGGTCAGGCAGAACCACCGTGTTACACCTCAGCATCCGCGACATCCTGAAAGGCTCATATTCTCTTCACCATGCTTGAGAAATGAAATTTGCCAGCTACTGCATTGTGGCGGAATGTGGCCTGATCTCTACATTAAAAGTCATCAATCAAGCCGAACGCAGCCATGCGCAGTCTTCGAGCGAAGGAGTTCTGTTTCGATCAAATACAGCATCGTGACTTCGGTGAAAGGGTCTCAGGGCCAGACCACACGCCTCGGTGAAGCAGGGATCTCATCCTCTTCTTAGGCTCCGACGTCGGAATTAGTCGGCTTTACGACGGCGTCCAACTTATATACCGCAACCCACCACCTCTCTCTGAGATACACGCCTCACCGAAGTCCCGGACCAGCCATATCGAACTCGACCCCGTAAACCACCGCTCCACCAGATCTTCCATCATGCTAGCCAGAAGCAGCACGTCAAGTCTTCCAGCCGCCGAGAGCTGGACCCTGAGCAGCGCATCAGGCGACGAGTACCTCATCCAGATCGGCTACCCGCGCAACTGGTCGGCCAGCACAGCAGCCCCTGACGAGCCTGATGTCCCTGTCGTGTGAGTATTCCAGCATCACCACAGCTCATCCCCGCTCACACCTCCCAGCTACCTAACTGACGGCAACTCCGTCTTTCTCACTGCCCTCGAGTCCCTCCACCGCTGGCTCTCCATCCGCCCACCCGGCGCCCCCTCCACCGGCGTTGTCGTCGCCATAGGCTACCCCCTCGAGTCAGACAGCCCGTACCTCTTCAACGGCCGCCGCTCCCGGGACCTGACGCCCCCGTCGTCCGGGGCGGAGGACACCGAGGGCGGCGCGGACCAGTTCCTCGACTTCATCGAGCAGCGCGTCCGGCCTTTCGTGCGCGAGCGGGTGAGAGAGAGGCGGGGCTCTTCGGTCGGCAGGGAGGCGCTGTGCGGACACTCCTACGGCGGGTTGTTCACGCTCCATGCACTGTTCACGCGGCCGGCTTCGTTTGACTATTTCATCGCCAACAGTCCCAGCATTTGGTGGAACAAGAGGGCCATCCTTCAGGAAGAGCCACGATTTCACGAGGGAAAGGGAGAGAAGAAGCCGTCCGTCATGCTCTTCGTCGGGGGAGATGAGCAGGAGCCCCCGCGGCGAAGAGATGAGAGCGATGAGGCCTTTGAGGAGCGGAGAGCGAGGCATATCGAGCGGCGGATGGTGGATAACTTGAAAGAGCTGCATCAGAGGCTTCAGGAGTCTGGGAAGGTGAACCACATATCCATTACGGTGTACGAAGGCGAGGACCACGGCACGGTGATCCCATGTGGGATCAGCAAGGGGGTCAACACCTTCCTCGAGGACTGGCCGTGCCTGGATTGAGGGGCGACTACTTTTAAAATCTACAAAATGACTGTTCACGCCTTCTGTTGAGGACCTGTAGTCACTCGCTCCAGGTTCGGGACGCTCATCTTGTCCTCGCTTGTTGTCTCCTCATCCTCCTGCTCGCGATCTTGCGTCAGGTCTACATTCTTGATGAACCACATGGCGATTACCATGGGTGCGAGCGCACAAGTCGCCGCAATGGCAAGCAGTTCCTGGCTCTCCCGGTAGGCCGTGTCGATGGCGATGCGCTCCGGTGAGCCAATGGTGAAGTTCTGTGCGACGACGATGGACTGGAAGATGGGCGCCGCCTTGGCCTTCGAGGCCTGGGGGAGATACGCCACGAGCTTGGACAGCAGGTTGGATCGCCAGATGGCGCCGGAGATGCTGGCAGATGTCAGTTTGCGATGGTTCAATCTCAGAATCTGGAGTCTCACCTCGTGCCAATGGCACCGCCGAGGTTCATGCTCGCGAAGAAAACACCAGTCGCAATGGCCACTTCGTCCCGCTCCACCACGGCCTGGACGCAGACCTGCGCTGCCGTCTGGTAGAGACCCCGCCCGACTCCGACCAAGACCTTGGCGGTGATGAAGGAGGCTTCGTTCGCGGGATGCGTGCCGTTCATGTTGACGAAGTAGATCTGAAGACCCTGGCCGAGCACGCACATCGGCACGCCGACGAGCACCCAGGGCTTCGCGCGCTTGGAGTAGCGCATGCCGACAGCGCCGAACATGGAGGCGACCTGGAATGCGACGCGGAGGGAGTTACTATGCTCGTCAGCAGGTGCGCATGTGACACCAAAGAGACTCGTGAAAGACATACTCGATCCTCGTCGCGTGTCCGGGCGAAAAGTGGCCCGCGACCTGCAGGTAGCTGGGAAAGAAGACCGAGAACAGCGAGTAATGCATAAAGTCGAGGATGCATAGGCAACAGGCTGCGATGATGGTCTTGTGCCTGACCAGTCTGAAGGGGATGAATGGCTTCTGCGCGAACCGGGCGTCCCAGACGAAGAAGCCGATGAACAACACGGCACCGACCACCACCATGGCGATGAAGTTGCCCTTGTTCCAAGCCATGCTGTTTCTCGCCCCCGTCAAGGAGACGGGGATCAGAATCAGCGACAAACCCGCGATCAGGAGCAGGCAGCCGAAGAGGTCAAGCTCGACCCAGAGAATCTTGTATGCCTTGGTAGCCAGCGAGTCTGTTGACTTGATGGTCTGTAGGATCCTCGGGCGTGTTGCTACTTCGGGGTGTTCTTTCTTGTCCTTCAGCTTGCGGATGAAGAGCGTGGCTAGCAGCGGCAGAGCGAAAACAGGTGTCACGATAGCCCACATTCCGTATCCCCAGCGCCATGTCGAGTTGTCTAGAAACGCTTGCGCGACGATGGTTCCGAGGTAGAGAGTCGGGATGGCGCTGATGGTTTCAGGGAGGGAGAGCCAGATGCCGCGGTTGCGAAGGCTGGTCAGGTCGGCGATGAAAATCTGCTGCGTGATGCCGAATCCAACAGAGCCGATAGCATCGAAGAGACCTCCAACCTGGGCAAATGCACAGTCAGTATCAGCTTGGGGTGCGGTTTCAGCGACCTAAAGGTCTTACAAAGTATGTTTCGATGTTCTGGCATGCCGCTAGCAGGATCAGAGAGAGCACTGAGAGGGTGATGGAGAAGGTGAAGAGCTCGAAACGGCCAAAGATCTGCGAAGCATGCGTCAGCAAGGCAATAGTGAAGGAGAGAGCAGTGAGCCATAC
The DNA here is from genome assembly GCA_002851755.1 of Verticillium zaregamsianum. Lineage (NCBI taxonomy): Eukaryota > Fungi > Ascomycota > Sordariomycetes > Glomerellales > Plectosphaerellaceae > Verticillium > Verticillium zaregamsianum. The sequence continues at coordinate 161,772 of NMXM01000012.1, read as the reverse complement.
GTCAGACAACCTGGCGATGATGGGGTACGACAACAGCATCGCGATTGTCTCAACCACACGCGAGGCGCTCAGCAGCGAATGGGTCTTGAAGGCGCTTGTCGCGTAGGCGGAATAGGTACTTGTCGCATATTTGTTGAAGGTGTCGATGAAGGTCATGAGATACAGACTGCATGCTGTCAGGTTTTGCTGAGGTTCACCATACCTCAGACTTACCCGATGAAAGCTGCAATGACCCATTTTCTGGGTGCTTGCTTCAGCAGATCCGACTGCACAACACCCACTGACTTGTGCGCCTGCTTCTCGTCGTCATGACGGTCATCGCTATGTTGGGAATCCTTCGACATCTTTGCACAGAAGCCTCTGAGTTGCTCCGATACCTTGCGTGATAAATGCGAAGCATGGAAGGAGAATCAAGGCAAAGCATCACCGTGTCTACGCCGGGAAGCCTCATTCAGATAAATATCATGTTCTCCCCAATTCATCAAGCCATCTCCACCACAGCCGAGAGACGATCCTCGCTTTACCCCCACATTCCGGCCGTCCGATGCCATCCCCGAGCAGTAACCGTACGAGAGGCGCCCTCGGCCGGATCTAATTCCGCCGCATCATCTTATCAGATCCTTCTAATCAGATCCCCAGTCCCACAGTCACGCCACGTTCCGCGCATCGGGTAGAACATCGTCGGGTGTGGCCCCTGTCGTCAGGAAAAACTAGCAGCCTAGTCTGCCGTTTACCAGCCTTGAAGTGGGCTGCTGATTTTACGTGCCGTGCCCAGGAGTCTTCACGCCCTGTCGATTGCCCCGAGACTCCACACTTGTCCCGAGCATCACATGGCGACGGGCGGGTTTCTGGGCCGGAGACGACCGATGTCGGTTCCTGGCGGGTTGTGCATGTCAGAAAATCATGATCAGAACACGAAGCCGCGTGTTGCCGTGAGCTGCAGGGCGGTCGACCAGTGTTGGGCAGCGAAGATCGGGTGCAAGGATCCAGCGACTGTCCGAGCGAGGGATGCGCCAGGCCAGAGCATGTCTGTTCTCTCGGCCAATGAAGCAATCGGATAGCCGAGCAGACAACTTCTTTGCCGTGTGAGAAGCTTTCATGCATCGCAGAGGAGTTCCAATCCCAGCGCACGGCAAAGAGTGGGCCTTATCCGGAGGAGACCGGCGTCTTCGGCATTGTGGGGCCGTGAGCCACGGGATGGAAGAACGGCAGCTCCATCTCCTGTCACTTCATGCAAACGCCTGTCTTCTCGGCAAAGGACTTAAAAGACCGACCTTCGGTTTGGAATGTTTTTGGTTTCGTGTGACTATTTACAAGAAAGTGCTTGGTACATTTTATTGAGATATGGGCTTGTGACTGGACGGGAAACCAGTCCGGTGGCCTGAACAACCCTCATCGCCTCGTCATGTTCCTCCTATAAGTCTAGCGAAAAAGATCGGTCAAACAAGTCCGTCAACATGGACATTACGTTACTCCTTCGTGTTCTCCGCACAATTCTTTCAGAACAGCTGCGAGAAGTTAATGGCAGGGAATCGCTTTCTTAGGCCGCCAGTGCTGGGAAACTGAACGACACGAGACGCTGTAAGTCGGATAACCATGCTCTGGCACCTAGACTGGCTCTCAAATGCTTTCATGCAATCGAAGTAGCCTTTGAATCTCACGGATAGCCGAGACGAACGCAGATGGCGTGCAGGTCTGGCAACTCAAGACAAGCTCGCCATTGCAAGGAAGGGGTCATTCGACGTTCTGGGGGCCGATCTGGCTCCTTCGGGCAGCTCTGCGAGGCAACGTTGAGTGTGGTACACTGTATAAATTAAAGAAGATTCTAAATCCGTCCGGGCTAAGATTTCAGAGCTAGGGCAACATCTGCTTCTTCCTGGAGCCGCAGGGATTGGTCCTTCGGAATGCAGTAGCCTGACTGTGAAACACATCTGGCTTGAGGTCAGGATACGGTCTGGGTAGGCTCTCGTGTAAATATCAACGCGGGTAGACTGCGGGTGGTTCAGACCGACCAAGCTGCGAGGCAAACTTCGTTAACTAGGACCTCATCCTTCAACTTACGTGAGATCAATTTCTCTGCGCTGAATCAAGGCAAACTGAACTTGACAACTTCCGTCTCTGATTATGATACTTCTACCCCAGAATCCAACCCCACGGCTCCTGACTCCAGCGTCTCTTCAACTACCTAGCGCGCGAGTAGCGTGACTGGATAACAATATTACGCCTAAGCGCTTTCCCCGTACCTCTGCTCCTCGCCCTGCAGCTTTTTAGTAAATCCCAGACAAGGCGTGACGGCCTCCGACCCTCCGCACCCCGGTCCGGCAGTTGAAATGCCGATCCGGAGCATTTCATCGGCGCATGCGGGCCGGATGCAGGGGCCAAGCATGATCGACAGCAGGGGCATCTTCCTCACATGGCCTGTTCCACAAACTGTGGTTCACCTCATCTACCTGAAGCTGTCATTTAACCCGCGGCTGTGCCAGGTCGTTTTTGCTGGGACACGCGAGCCCCGAGTCGCATTGCACATCAGATGCTGACCCTGCAGAACAAATGCCGATTGCAGCGAACAAGTCCAACGGGTCAGGCACAGGAGAATATCATATCAAGTTGGTCATCAGATTCCTATGTGCAATGCGCCAGACTCAAGTCCGGCGCAGAAAGTATATACAGTGAACGGAGTGATTCCAGACCAAAACTTCGCAAAACGAATGCAGCACTCTCCATCCATCGCATGCAATGCGTCCCGTGTCCCTATGGGACAGGCCTCTAGACCTCTAGTCTATTCCCTAGCCAGCTCGGTCTCGTCATGGTCTCATGGCAGCATGCTCAGACGCGCACGTCCTTGGCGTGGCGGCGGGCCTTCTTGGCGGCAGTGTACAGCGGCGGGCCGGGGATGGGGTACTCGGTGGCGCCGTAGATGTTGAACAGCACGCCGGGGTCGGTCTCGGTGTAGAGGCTGGTGCCGGCGACGCCGCTGGGGTTGGCGGAACCGCCGCCCGAGATCTCGAGGTTGATGCACTGGGGGTAGAACTGGGCGCCGTTGGGCTGGCCACCGGAGTGGAGGGCGATGATCTCGTGGCGCAGGACGTAGCTGCCCGCGGCGATGTCGGACGGGATGGTGACCTCCCAGATCTCGCCGGCGGCGATGAGCTCGTCGGCGGCCCAGTTGGACGAGGCGGCGTCGAGGAGGCCCTGCTCGGCAATCTTGAAGAACTGCAGGGACGTCTTGTCGACGGTCGTGCAGTCGCCGTCGCAGTTGGCGAGGTAGTCGATGACGGGACCCTTGTGCGACTCGGGCCAGGGAGACCACTTCAGGGTCAGCGTGTCGCCGGCAGCCACGGGGATGTGCGAGCCGCCGTTGGTGGCCGAGCGGTGGCAGATGATGTCCGGGTCGCCGGTGGCCGCGGGCTCGACGAAGCCGAGATCCGGGAAGTCGGCAGTCCAGCCAGGGACGATGGGAGGCGAGGGATTGTAGGGGAACGTCGACGGGTTGTAGTTCTCGTGCGTCTCGCCGTTGACGGTGATGGACTCGACGAAGCCGTGGGCGGCGACGGAGGCAGCGCCGAGGACGGCGGCGAGGAGCGTCTTCTGGGCCATAATGGGCGGTGGGACGGATGAGTTGACTGGGGCTGGGGTCTGGAGACTGAAAGATGGACGAGAGGCAGATACCGGATCTGGAGAGAAGGAAGGCGAAGTTGCTTGAAAGTGAGCGGCTTATCGAGAGAAGAACAGACCTGGATGTGGGTGATGATGCCTCTTCTTATACCTCACCCGACGGTCCACAGTACTGTAGACGTGCACCATTTTCTTCACCAATATGAGAGCCGTTTCATCGAGCCGGACTTGTCAGCGTGAGTAGTCAACGGCCACGTCCGCGATGCCATGGTCGTCCCTCAGGAAGAACCAGAGTGGATCGGCGCGATCATCGGAGCTTCATCGTCCGCACAACACCAACGAGCAAACCCAGGTCCTCTGCCCCGCCAATTTCGGAAGGCCGCACCACATGGCAATTTACCTCGGACGGTCAGGATCGGCGTCTCGAAGGCCCTATCCACTCACAATGGCCGCCAGGCGGCTGACGTGCCCCAGGAACAGTCGGACAGGCCAGCCCATCCCCGCAAGCCGCCCCGGCCCCCCTGGTCTCGAATGCCGCCGACCGCCGATCTTGCGTCTCTTTGCCTCGGAGCTCTCCCGTGCCTCCGGGGTCCGCTCCGTCGTGCGGGCCAATTGTCGTCGCCTGCAGCCGCTGACCCAGGCGCCGGTCATGGGACCCGGGTACCGCCAAGGGGGATCGGCAATCGACGATGCAGATTAAGCTTATGCGGACTGTCGTCGCGGGGAGCACATGATGGAAGCTAAAGGGGCATGCGGGAGAGAGTCCCGGCGAGCCGTGTTTGTCCGTGGCTAAGGCATGAACTGCGTGTTACTGGACAGGGCGTCTAGGTACCACGACTTCCTGCACATATTGTGTCGAGAGGGTTGACAGACGAGCGTAGGCCCGCAACGACACGTTCATCTAATCGTGACCCGATATCGACCAGGTTCAGGGTCGGGGCTGATGGTGATAATATTGGAAGTCCGCTCAGACGTTGGTCAGGCTGGCGTGACAGTTTGTCGTGTTCATCTGCCGCCCTGACTGATCCACGGAGCAGCACAAGACCCAATAGGCTTCGCCGCAATCCGGTCCGGGCAATCTATGCCGAACGGCTGGGCGCCGGGTTACCGCCGGGCGGGCCGTGTCATCCTCGAGTGCGGGTCGTCCCATGACTCTCATCTCCTGCCGTCCGCTGCCAACATGGCCAGGCCCTAAGGCGGATACCGGGCAGCCACTCCACGGAAAGACTGGGATCGCTGATCAACGGGAGCAAAAGGTGTCCAGGAGAATTGGAGCCACCATGTCGTCGACCGCATTCCACAGGTTGCGTGTCTGCGGCATGATCAGACATTGATCGAGGCGTCGGTAGCCACAAGACAGACCACACCCCTGCTAGTCATCGCATCGAAAGCCATGTACGTGCTCAGGCCTGCCGCCTGGTAATATGGATGCAGCGTGACGTTTACCAGTCATACGCCACAGCGTGCTCGAGTTGCAGCCAGATGCACCCCACGTCGACAATACCGGCACCTTGTTCTGAGTACCGCCGAGCTCGGCATCAGACGCCAAAACGTGGATCCGCCAAGCCGTATCTATATAATCTCAACGGGGGCTGCAAGCTTCGGGGTTTGCCTGGCGGCCCGTCTTCCGGATGGTGGGACCTCAGGAGGTGGGTGACGAATGATCTCGGCTCGGCTTCGCGCCATCGAGCGTTGGCTGAGGCCGAGGCAGCTCAGGATATAGGGAAAGAAATGATTAGACGGCGGTATCATGACTTTTTCATTAATTATCTCCACGTTCCGCTCGCCAAGTCAATCCGCGTAGAGAACCACCGCGTTTTGTCGCCGCCGCTTTGAGCCACGTAGTCAGAGGGCCCAGCTCTCAATCTGTCTTGCTGCCCCTTCATGCTTTTAGTCCTGTGGAGCGAAGAAATTGGTCCACGGAATTTGGATCGTCTCGGCGCTGCTGTTCTGGATCTGCGTATCCCATGATGACTGTTTGCTCCGTCAATACTCGCAATGTCGCCTGGAAGTATGATGGCTAGGAGCCTACTCACCCAGTCAATGTTGTTCCCCATGCTTTGATCCGCCATCGGATCATAGCCAAGACCTTTCCCGGGCTGATAGCCGGGCTGTCCAGTCCAAGAAGCGGTATACGCCGGGTTCGCACCCTGTGCGGGGCCGGCTGGGTAGGGCGGCGCAGCGGTCGGGCCCCAAGATGGATTGGAATGATGCTCCGACACGAACGATCGCATGCCTGCCCGGGAAGACTCCATGTCAGTAGTGTGTCCTGGGGTGCTTGAGCAGATCATCTTACCGGAGGCAAATTGATAAGAAGGCCGCTGGTTCAAGTCCATCCCACCACCCTGTGCTATTCCATCGGATCCTGAATCGGGGCTGCTCTCGTACTGCGTCCCTGTGGAGATGGTCAACATACGCGAAATGATCTTGAAGGCGCGGCTTGCTTCGGCAGACTGGGTTCGCATAGAGCCCCAGATCCCTCGCGAGGTGCGGAGGATGTGCAGGAGCCTGTCCTTCTCGATGGGTTCGGCGGTCGACGCCTGTTGCGCCTTCTCGCTGTTGGTCGACGCTTGAAGGAGGAACGACAACTCGAGACAGAGCATCATGTTGGCCAGCAGGAAGTCGTGCGTGCTGAGACTCGAGAGAAACCATCTCTCCTTTGACAAACGTCCTCCGGGTTGTATTTCGGTGTTCACATCAAACTGGTACTCGAGCGTCTTGGTCGCGGCATCGATGCAGTTGAAACGGGAGACGGCGTAACGATTGTCGCTACGTCCAAGAGCGAAGTATCGACGGTGAAGTACGACTCGAGCCTTCAGATACATCAACTCGATCCAGAGTCTCTGCATGATGAGGTCAATCGGGTCCCCGATGGACAGGCTAAAAGATCGTGCACGCAGGACCGGGGGGATGTCCTCGTGCGCCTTTTCCAGCTGGTCGTTGAGCCGAAGCACCTCTCCATAGGTCGGGCTATCCCTGTCGGCCATCCTGGCGAGGATGTCGCCAAAGGCAACGACGAGCCGCGACTTCACAATGGTATACAGAGCCGGTGTGCGCTCGGTAAAGGGCCGCTCAGGCGGGAGCTCCGTGGTCGCCTCGTCAAAATCTTCGTCGTGGAGGTTATGGGGTAGTCCCGTGTCGAAGTACCGATGTTGTACGTTACCGGGCAAGCCAAATTGGAAGGCGACCAGCACGTCAATCTCCACGAGGATCGTCCACAGTCTCTTCCTCATCTCGCGCTCGAATACACTGAGTCCCGGGAAATGCTTCGGGTCGCGATGTAAGCCGGAGTGCATGGCCAAACGGACGATGATGGCCATCATAATGGAAGTGCCTCGCTGGGCATCGCTCAGTCGAAGGTATTCGGTGCCGAAATACAAGATCAATGCCTCAACCTTGTACTTGCCCGGTTTTGTGTAGTCGTCGAGAGCCAGGCACTGGGCTGACCTGATACGATAGAGGTCGAGAACGTACTGCGGTGGTCCTATGTCGCCGGGAACTTCTTCATCGCCTCTGAGACAGAAGAAGGCGGCATGACTGATCATAATGCAAAGTAGGCCAACCCATGTGATGGAGTAGTCATGTGGGGTTTCCCAAAAAGCCGCGTACTGCTCATCATCAGTCAAATCATCTTTTCTTCCGTAGCAACTAAGCATACCTCTCTGAGAAACGCAGGAACATGGAACATTGCTTCATCAGGTTAGCACCAGCCAAAACGCAGGATCGAGGCCATCATACACCACGCCGGTTCTTTGCCTTTGAAAAACCGAGCAATCAGGCGATCTGTAATGTCCTTCGGCGGGAGGTAGTCCATGAGGTCTTGAATTGTTGCTGGCGGGAATGTACCCAGCAGCAGAACTGGCCCCTCGATGGCCGGTAAAGATGGATCAAGTCCATCCGCATAGTCGTCTTCCGGCTCCTCTGGGATGGACTCAGAAGTCTTGAGCTCGTCGGTGAGCCTGGTGACCTGTACAGTGTGTCAGTGTTGACTGGCTCTACAAGGAACAGAACCCACGGCGCACATCGTCAAGAATGGCCTCCCAGTTCGCGGCGTCTACGTAGCGCAGTTGATCCACCATTGGTCCTGCAGGCGTCGGTTCTCTGACCCCGCTCAGATCTCCAGGCGTCTCGGGCAAGCGCGGTTTGGCGTACAGACCAGAGGTTTTCTGGCCGCTGGCATGATCGTCCATGACGATGCCGCGTTCGGCGAGCTTCGCCTTGACATCGTTCACGACATCCTCCAAATGCCTTAACTTGGCCTGCAGAGTGGGGGTGTCGACAGAGCCTTGCCTCTGGTTAAGCGGATGAGGAAGTGACGCTGGCTGGCGCACGACTGCCCGCGGGTAGAGGTAGGGCACGTATTCGCAGGACGGGACAATGTCTCGCTTGATGCATTGGTCGCAGGGCGATGCTCGGTTGCACTTGAGCCTAGCATTTCAACGTCAGCGTTCCTTTATTTTGTACATCCCGTGTGAGGACGAGAGAGCTGCTGCTAACTTCTTCTCGCGGCAGTGGTTGCACGAGAATCTGATGCGGTTGCGCTTTCGGTGTCCGTCGGCTGCGGCGGATGCTCTAGACTCGCTATCGCCAGCAGACGGTGCGCTCGCCTGGTTGGAGTTTGACGTGCTCGCCATAGGTCTCGGTGGTTTTGGCGATTCGACGCTGGTTTCCTCCGACCGGTTGCTGTCGTCGTGAACAATCAACTAGCCTAGCGCCTCAAGACGGCGATGCCAATATCAGCCCAACAAAACCCGCTGCGGGGTTGCGGGCGGTGAGGCGTGGGCGGAGCGCGGGGGGGGGTAAAAGTCTCGGGCTCTTTGTCGGCCAGTCTCCCAAAGCACACTGAATCAACGAGATGGCTAGACCGCTGCTAGAGCCAATTCGTTTCGATCTTTATCTTCGCCGGGACCACGTAAGGAGATGTTCAGCCATGTCATCCCAGAAGAGTGTAGGGAGGAGGCGCCATGGAATCTGAACACAGCGCTCAGCTGATGTCCAGTCAGCCGAAAGGTGCTGCCGGAACTGAAGTCAATGCCTGGCTCGGGTCGCCAGCACGTGAGTGGTGGCGCGCCCGCAAATAGCGATCGATGACCGTCGCCGAGCCATTCTGTGTCACTTGAGGAACAGAATCTGGCTTCCCGTATCTTGCCTGCCGTTTGAGCTCGGTGTTCGAAGGATGGGAGATGGCGGAGGGGGGGGATGCGTCCGTCTTTTGTAGTCGGCCATCGAGAACGGGGCCCATGGGTACGTAGGCAGCATTGAATGATTTTTTCGCAACCCGTCTCGTACCATGCCGGAGTTTCGTAGGGAAGCGAGACCGCCGACAGATAACTCCGGGGCTTGCCAAACCCAAGTCCCAAGTGACTGGTTGTTGTTGCTGGGTCCCGGCCTTGGCCCCCGGGTTTGTTGGTCAGGGTTGGCACGGAATTCCAGCCGTTTCATCGACCAGCATCTCAGCTGACACGGGAAACGCTGGGATGATCGGCACGGCGGCCGGTGCGACTAGGTAGCTGTAGTGAAGCTTTGGCGCCGCCTCCCCGGGGGTTTGGGCATGTCCCATGGCACCCAGTGATCCTCCCAGGGTTCCATGAACTAACTGGTGGGAAACGAAAGACAAATCGATGTCTGGAAAGACGACTTTGGCGACGATTGTTGGCTCAGACTAGCAGCTGACTCTGGGTTCGGGCGTGAGGGCATTCCGATGGGAAGCCAACGTAGGACATGGTGCCCTTGGCCCAATCGCTTGGTGGTGGTGGCTGGCAAAATCGAAGGTACGTACTGGTGCTTGTAGGCAGTCAACTTCGGCCCAATGACAATGACGTCGACCGCCTCCCTCCAATTCGTTTGCCTTGGCAGAACTCGCGACTCCAACCTCCACCGCCAACCACCTACAAACCCGCACACGATACCTGCACCACACCACAACACCGAGCCCGCGACGCCCTCTCTTGATTCGCCTGTCATGGCTGATGCACAAGCACCGCGCGAGTCCTCGCACTCTCTTCGGGTGCCTCGAGCACCACCACTCCTGAATCGGTACGCGAACGACGTCCTCCGCTGTGGACGTGCCGCCCTGTATCCCATCCGCGGCATCTGGTACTTCATCCGCAACAAGGAGTTCTATCCTCTGTTCTTCAGTCGGCTTCTCCCTCTCTCGATCATCTCCATTCTCGTCTATGTGATCCTCTTCACGTTCGCCTTCCTACCGCAACTCGCGCTCCTCGCCATCTTCCAGGGGAGAAGCGCCTGGTTCAACGCCACGATCCTGGTGCTGGGCGAAGGCCTCGTCGTCATCCAGGGACTTTTCGAAGGCTTCTTTGTCGACGAGACTCGTGTGGATGTCTTTGATGCAAGTCTCCTCCTGGCCCCGATTCGTCGCCTCCTCCATGCTAACCTCTGGGACAGGCCACCCTCATCAAATGCTCGCAGACCGACCTCGTCTCTCCCCACCGAATCATCTTCCCCGATGCGCCGACCGCGATTAAGATGCTCGGAAAGCCGACGAGCTCCGCCGTCTACACGCCCTGGAGTCTGATCCAGATTATTGAGGTCATCGTCTTCCTGCCCCTCAACTTCATCCCCATCATCGGCGCTCCGGCTTTCATCATGATCACGGGGACGCGGCTCGGCAAGCTTGCGCACTACCGCTGGTTCCAGCTGCGAGGCCTCAGTAAGAAGGAGAGCAAGCAGGAGATCAGCTCCAGGCTGTGGGAGTACGTGTGGTTCGGGACGGTGGCCATGATCTTAGAGCTCATCCCCGTCTTCTCCTTTTTCTTCCTGCTCACGACGAGTGCCGGCTCTGCGCTGTGGGCGGCAAGGATTGAAGACGAAAGGAGGCGCGTGGCCGTGGAGAGCTTGGTCGGCGATGAGGCACAGCCTGCGGCTTCTGCTGCTCCTCCGCCCTACGAGGATGACCCCGTGTAGGCTGGGAGGAAGGAGATGATCGACTGCACGAGATGAAGAGCAACTGCGGACGTTACGCTGTCTGTCTTGCCGTGGAGAGCGTGCATGGCCGCAAGCCTACCGCCCCATCACCGCCTTTGAGCGCATCACCATGAGGCTGAGACTTGCAACGGCCTAGTACATCACGTGCCATATGCCAGCCAACCTCGCATCTCGCAGCTTGTCTGTACTTGCCGTCTCCCCGCCTGTCAGGGACCTTCTTCGTAGGAAGGCGGATCCTTCCTAGAAAGGCGGATCCTTCCAGCTGTTGCCTTGTGCACTTCTGCCCTCAACATTTTCGTTTCGAATCGCAGGCAGGGGCTCTTGCGACTCAAGGGTTGGGGGCAACGGAGCAAGCAGGCAAGGGCAGGAGCAAGGCTGTCCAGGAAGACAGCCCAGCCCGCAGAGGGCAGGGGCAACTTCCTCAACGCGTCATTCAAGTGGCAGGACCGACGTTCGCTCATTCTACCTCTAGAAGCAGACCTCTCGAGCTGGGTCGAGCTGGCAGGACCACTCTGATGGCAAGACCTCCCTCCCAGCGGAATTTGCAGGATTCTTTTCACCCTCGCCGCAAGATGCATCCAAGCATGGAGTGTGCGAAGCGTCATAGATTGCTGTTGTGCAAGTCGGAAGGGACAGCGATACGATCTTACCATTTACGTGGTGATCATGAATATCAGCTTCCTTGAATGTTTCTGGCAGTACCTAGGTAGTCAACTGGTATGTTCTTCTCTTGAGTCGGAGGATGCCAAATTGCACACGGCACTTGAACTGTGACTGCCAACTACCCGTGCGTGGCTGTTCCTTCCTCCGTGATGATTTTCGGTGAGTATGGCACGTCCATACGGAAGGAGCTACGCGGTACCTACCTATTCAACATGATCATACGGTAGATGGCTCCTTCCTTCCCAGCAAGCCCGATGTGAGCAGCTGTGCCATTGCCCAGATCCCCCCGAGTCCTCCCACCTTTCCCTCCCCAACAATCTCTTCTTCCTCCATCCGCCCCTCACATTCTCTCTTCTCTCACCTCTGATCTTCTCTCCATCCTCTCCATCTTCATCATCTCTCGTTCCCCATTCCAGTCTTTCGTTTACCATCTTGGTAGTCAGTCTCTGTCATCTTTCCAGCACCGCCAGAGGCAGTGTGCAGAACCTGCATTCGTCTTGAGGACCACCACCCCATCCAGTCACCAACGCCTCAGATCGTCAACCTCCTCGCGCCAGCCAACCACCGCGGTGCTCGAGATGCGTGTTCACGCTTCTCTCGGCGCCCTGGCCGTTGGCCTCTTGGGCCTGTCGACGGCCGAGGCCTTCCCTCCGTGAGTTCACCCCTTGAACCATCGACGAGAATGCTCCCTCTCCCCTCAATGCCTGCTACTTGCTGACTTCACCAGCGACGACGGCTACGGAGGATACACATGTGCTCCCACTGCCACCACCACAATCTTCGTTACGGTTCCCGCTACCAATGCAGCCTCTCCTCCCGTCGAGGCGGGCCCTCAGACTGTCACTGTCACGATCCCTGCCTTTGTTGATCCGGGCTCTTCGTCTCCCCAGAACCCTGTCTCCCCCGTCTACACCGTCACTGTCCAGACATTTGGCCCTGGCGACAATTCTCCCTACACCGGCCCCCGCCCCTGGGAATCTCGTCTTACATCCACTGCCGTTGCCACTCATACTGTCACGATTCCTGCTCCTGGTTCCGTTCCTAGTGGTTCCGGCAGCGGTGGCGGTACGCCCGGCTCTGGTCCATCAAGCCCTGGCGATGGATCTGGTGTGCCTGGTACGGACAATCCTGGCGCAGGTGACGGCTCTGGGTCCCCTGGTTCTGGTTCTCCCGGTTCTAATTCTCCCGACTCTGGATCCCCTGGTTCTGGCTCTCCCGGTTCTGGCTTCCCTGGAGCTGGTTCTCCCAACCCCGGTGACGGCTCTGGTATCGATTCTCCTGACGGCGGACCTGGAGATGGCGAGCCATTCGACCCCGAGTGCGCAACGGTTATTACCACCACCCTGTACCGGACGGCACCAGACTCTGGCAACGGTTCCCCCACCGTCGACACAGTTGTCGCTACCTTCACCGTCACCTTTCCAGATGGCTCGGATGGTGATTCCAACAACGGTGCTGGCACACCTGCTACGACTGCCGCTCCAGGGGCTCCAGTCGGCGGTCAACCACAGCCATCGGTCATCACCAGAACTATCTATCAGCCCGCGTTTGCCCCTGGTCAACCCTCTGCGTCCCAGAACGTGGTAGTCGAGACCATCACTGTCCAGGCTCAAGACCCAAATGCACCTGGTGGTGATGGCAGCCCCCTGCCTGAAGTTACTCCTGCCCCTCCTGTTCCCGGTGGCATCGGCGGCCCATATTCCGTCGTCACCACAACGTTGTATCATTCGAGGACCATTCTTGGTCAAGACACTGTCACCGTCGACACCATCGTGGCCAGCTTTACCGTCGCCTTTCCTCCTGCGTCTCCCACGGGCACTGACCCTGGCGGGTCGGCTGGCTCCCCTGCGGGCAACGACGACGATGTCACACTGATCACGACCACCTGGTATGAGACTACCGTCTGCCTGGACCCCTCGGGCAACCTCACGCCCACTGTTCTGACGCATGCCACAACCATCGCAAGCGTGCTTCCGCTACAGCCCCCTGCCGTGACTGGATCGGATGCGGGAACAGCCTCGCAGGCTTCTGCTGATAATGGCGATCTTGTCACCGTCATTACCGAGACTGTCTACCGCCCGGCCCCATCTCCTGGTTCCAATGGCCAGGCATCGCCTGTTGTTGACACCATCGTCGCCACCATCACTGCCACTTTCCCAGGTGCCGCCACCGGCGCTCCCGGATCACCGGGCGGCGACATCGTCACCATCATTGTCACCACGCTTTATGTCACTGCAACCCCAACGGCAGTCTCCCCTGGCGAGCCTACACCTTCGGATGGTGCCATTGTCCAGACCCTCACTGTGACGATCCCGAACCCATCACCTGCCCCGGGTGGTCAGTTGCCTGGTGGCCCCACCCCAGCTCCAGGGTCCGATACTGGCAACGGCGCCGGTAATGTCATCACCACGTCGCTGTACCGCACGGCTACATACATTGGGCCTGATGGCCGGCCCACTGTCTCAACCGACACTTATGTTGCAACATTCACAGCCGGCGTTCCTCCATCTGGCCCGTCTGGCCCTACGACTATCCCTTCAAACCCCCTGACTGGCGGCAACCCACAAGTCACAGTGATCACCCAAACCATCTACCCCTTGGGCTCCACCCCAGACAGCTACGGCAACGCTGGCACCCCCGGCTCCGGTGCTCCAGGAGCTGGCAACGGCACTCCTGGCTCCGGTGTTCCAGGATCTGGCTCTGGCGCTCCAGGCCTCCCTGGCGGCTCTGCTCCATCCATCATTGTCTTTACATCCACATTGCTTCCAGCCACTGCGGTCCCGAATGACAACCCATTCGACAACGGCTCCGGCACAGTCCTCACTGTCACCTTCCCCAACCCCACGGCGACCGGGCCTGCCGACGGTCTTGTGCAGACCTTGACTTATTTGTTCCCACCCGCTACACCCGGCGCTGATGGTAGTGCACCTGGCACACCAACATTCGCGCCAGCTGGTCTCCCAGGCTCCGGTGTTCCAGGTGCCCCAGGCGCTCCCGATAGCGTTGGTTCTCCTGGTCAAGTTCCTCCCGCCGGGTATGGTTCAGCCGTCACGACGGGTGCAGCTCTTCCAGGATCACCAGGCGGTGGAGCAGGCGAAGTCTCTGGCACTATTTACCTCACCAGCACCTTTGTCGTCACTCAGACCGTCCCAGCAGACTATGGCAATGGTGCCAGCGTCTTGACCTACTTGTCAGTCGCCACAGCTGGCGCACCTCTCCCTTCAGGCGTCACTGCCTTGCCTTCAGTTGTTTCTGGATCCGCAGGTGTGTTGGGTCAGCCCCAGCCTCCTATCCCTGGAGGACAACCCGGTGCCGGCCAATCTCAACCTCTCGTTCCTGGAGCTGGCCAACCTGGTGCTGGCCAACCAGGCGCTAGTCAACCTGGTGCTGGCCAACCTGGCGCTGGTCAGTCTGGCGTCGGTCAACCTGGTGCTGGTCAACCTGGCGTCGGTCAACCTGGTACTGGTCAACCTGGTACTGGTCAACCCGGTGCCGGCCAATCTCAACCTCAGCCCCTTGTTCCTGGTGCTGGCCAACCAGGCGTCGGTCAACCTCAGCCTCTTGTTCCTGGCGGTCCTGCACCATCGACAACATGCACTTCTCCACTGGGGCCAGGCTCCGGAGATCTTTCAGGGACTGCTGCACCTGCTCAACCCTGGGTGCCACCAAACGATGCCACACTGCCTGGTGGATATGGCTTCCCTCAAACAGCCGCGCAGCCGCCTTCTGGCGTGCAAACTCCCGCCCAACCTGCAGGCAACAATCCTTCCCTTTTCACCTCAGGAGCCTTGCCACTTTGGGGAACTCAATCGCCAAATCCTCTCCTCCCCACGGCCGTTCCACAACCACCCTCTGGTATTCCTCCAGCTGGTGTTGATCCTGCCCAGCAGACCCCCGGTGCTGCTGGTGCCCTCAACAGCAAGGATTGTTCCACGACACTGCGGACACTGGTCGTGACTTCGGTTCAAACAAGCACCTACTTCAACGTCGTGCCCGACCTCACCACCACATACACCTTCCCATACCAAGCACTGGTCACCGTCGAGAGCACCATTGTGACTGCAGAGGTCGCCCCAACCCTCCTGAGGCGGTTCAAGCGTCAGAACGATGAGCCACTTGTCTTTGCGAATACCACCTCCTTGGCGCAAGGTGCCCCCGCCTCGTTCACATTGCCCTCCGACCTCACCCTGACGACGGTTACTCCTGTGGCAACTTCAAATGGGCTGTTGCGTTTCAAGCGCCAGAATGATGAGCCCCTGTTTACCAACACGACCACCTCCAGGCCCACGATCCCCTCCAGGCCCACGATCACTTCCGGTAAGCCAAGTTTGTCTACTTTGTTCCCCACGGCAACTCCCAGCAATTCGACCGAGACTGCGTCATTGCCGGCTTTGACCTCGGACGCCACCACTTCGCGACACTCCACTTCGCGACACTCCGCTTCCTCCTCTACCCATACTCGCGAGAGCAGTGGTCTTCCATCAAAGTCTACCGACTCGTCAGCCCTCATCCTCACCGCTTCCGCGACAATTCCTGTTCAGGTCCCAATCTGCACAGGTGCCACTGAAGTTGGTAACCAGGTACTTGACGTAAGTTCAAATCAATTCCGCCGACCAGGAGCCCATCAGTTGACACATGGTGATATTACAGTTCGATGACCTGCCCGTCGGCCCTCTTTACAATCCATACAGCCGCTTCTGGTTTTCCACTGGGTTCCTCGTGGCTCCTCCACCTTCGGTGCCTTACACCCCATCATCTGGAGGCAAGGTTCTCGAGTTTGTCCCTCCAGTGCTCAGCAATGGCACAGTCGACACCGCTCAATTCGGCGCCGGCGTTGACGCAGCTTCGAACTGCTTCCGGTTCAACTTCTTCGGAGCCAACCTCGGTTGCGATGCCCGCGGCGAAAATCAGTTTTGCGAGTTCACCTTCACCGGCTACCGGTTCAATTCGACTCTCAATGCTGAGACGGAGGCCATGTCGCAGCTGACCTGGGTGCCATCGTGCCCTAAGCTCAGCAACTGCGACCTCACGCCATTCGTGGTCGAGGATTTTAACGACATTTCATCCGTCCTCGTTACTCTCCGTGTGGATGGCGAGCCCCGCGCCTGGTGGGCGGATGACCTGCGGGTTGGCTGGTCCGACAACAGTTGCGATGCGGCCCACTGCCGCGCCGGCACCCCACTGCGCATGGCCAAGCGTGACGAGCAGCACCAGCCCGTCTGGTACTGGACCGTCGATGGCCTCCGCCGGCTCGGATCCCGCGTCATGAAGTTCAGGAGCTGAGGTGTTGACCCAGTCTTTCATCGTGGCCCACGACAAGTAGGCATGGAGATGGAGTTGCTTCACATATGAATCATCAAGCGAAGGGGAAGGTGTCCCGAGATGGTTGTCGGATAGCTTGAGACGTTTGCTTTATCACAATCATGTCATGGACTTTTTGGGCTGGAGGCAGATGACGGAGTGTCTTCATGGGTGGAGTTATGTCTCTTAGCCCTGGTGTAATATGGTGTCTACAAAGGTGCAGGCGCAATTGTCTGGAACCAAAGTCGAGGTAGTCAGTCCAGCTCAATGGATGGTTTTGGTGCATCTCTCGTGCATGGAACCTGGTGTGTCTTTGGTTGTGGTGTAGACGGACAGAGGTGAAGTGAAATGAATGTGACAGGGTTGAGTAATCGGTTGACGGGGAACGGCATCGGCCTCGGCTTCTCCAACAACGGGCCGAGCGAGATCGGAAGGTCGCGACCGCCCAGCGGTCGGGTGCAACGCTATCTGGATGGCTATCAGACACCGGCAGGGCGGAGGTGGCCGGTCGGGGAATGGTCGAAGCTCCGTGAGTGGTGGGATGGGCGAAGGGGGCGGGAATAACACCGGGGCAGGTCACAGGGCGCCGTCGACAGGGTCGGTTTTTGTCATCCATCCACCGCACTTGTTATTAGTGAAGCATCGATGACTCGAATGGGCCGGACCCTGCCTGCCTTGCCTTGCCTTAGCATTACCGGGGTGCGTGTAGGTCGATCGGTTTAAATAGGCAGGGCCCCGCTTGTGCTGTTGTTCGTGAGAAGATGGAGATGTTTCGATATTGCCTGTCTTCCGATCTTGAGATTGGGCTCACGATTGAAAGCAAACCTACGACGTCAATGCCATTGGAGTGACTGTTGAGAGACTACATATGCATGACGCAACCGGACGAAGCTGCCTGGATTGACGTATCACGACAGCGCCAAAGTCAGCAACAGCTCTCTCCACGGGCAGAGGACGATGGCGAGTCCACCCACGTCATCGGAGCCGGCCAGCGACATTGAGAAGCTCGACCACTACCCGCGGGATGAGTCTGGCCAAGATGACACGGGCACGAAGAGTCCCGACGAGGGCCCAGATGGCTCGAGCGACACGACGACCGACGACGAAGGCGAGGTCGACAGGCGGGCGGGAGGCCGGGGTGCCGACCCGGAGACGGCCAGCATGGCGAGCCGTGTGCTCAGCCGCATGACGTCGCGGTCCAGCGTGGCGCCGGGGCCGCCGCCGGATGGGGGGTTGACGGCGTGGATGTGTGGTGAGTCTGGCGCCATGCCGCCAGTTGCTGTGTAACGAGCTGAGCTGACCGATCCGCCCTCGCAGTCGTCAGCGGGCATTTTGTCATCATGAACACATGGTAGGGTTGCTCCCGAGAGATGATGAGTCGACTGCAGGTTTGGCTGACAGCAGGCAGGGGCGTCATCAACTCGTTCGGCACGTTCCAGACGCACTACACGACGCTGCTCGGGCGGCCGCCGTCGGACATTTCGTGGATCGGGTCGTTCGAGATCTTCCTGCTCTTCTTCATCGGCACCTTCACGGGCCGGCTGACGGACGCGGGCTTCTTCCGGCCGCTGTTCGTGACGGGGTCGACGCTCGTCGTCGCGGGCACCTTCGCGACGTCCTTCTGCACGCAGTACTGGCAGTTCTTCCTGGCGCAGGGCGTGTGCATGGGCCTCGGCAACGGCTGCCTGTTCTGCCCGTGCCTCTCGCTGCTGGCGACGTACTTCCAGAAGCGCCGGGCGCTGGCCATCGGCATCTCGGCGTGCGGCAGCGCCACCGGCGGCCTGATATTCCCCAGCATGGTGCGCGAGCTGCTGCCGCGCATCGGCTTCGGCTGGACCATGCGCGCCATCGGCTTCATCCAGCTGGGCACCATGGCCGTCAGCTTCTTCTTCCTCAAGCCGAGGATCGCCCCGCGCAAGGCCGGCCGCCTGGTCGAGTGGGCGGCCTTTTGCGAGCTGGAGTACACCTTCTACGCCGCCGGGTCGTTCCTTGTATGTTGCCTCCCCCGTGCTCTCCTCTTCTTCTTCTTCTTCTTCTTCTTCTTCTTCCTCCTCCTCCTTCGGGCATGCTGACGGAGACAGTGCTTCATGGGCGTGTACTTTGCCTTCTACTACCTCGCGTCGTACTCGCGCGACGTCCAGGGTATGCCGTACGTGACGTCGCTCAACCTGCTGCTGCTCCTCAACGGCATCGGCGTCATCGGGCGGCTGCTGCCCAACTACGTCGCCGACACGCTCGGCACCCTCAACATGTTCATCCCCATGGCCGGCCTCAGCTCGCTGCTGGCCTTCGCCTGGATCGCCGTGTCGTCCGATGCCGGCCTGTACGCCTGGGCCGTCTTCTACGGCATCGCCGCCGGCGGCATCCAGAGCCTGTTCCCCGCGGGGCTGAGCGCCCTGACGGACGACCCGCGGAAGCAGGGCACGCGCATGGGCATGGTCTTCACCATTGTGAGCTTCGGCGTGCTGACGGGCCCGCCCATCGCCGGCGCCATCATCGCCGGCATGGGCGGCCGCTACGTCGGCGCCCAGGCCTTCACCGGGAGCTGTCTGGCCATGGGCATGGGAGGACTGATCGCCGCGAGAGAGGTGAAGAGACGGAAGCTGGGCAAGGGGGTCTGGGCCAAAGTGTAACATTATGTATTTGACTTGTAGCGGGCAAAAAATAGACAGAGGAGGGAATACCATGTTCATACTTACCTCGATGCGCCTTGTTTGCCCCTATTCCCGAGCCTCTCCCCATGCTGCCTCATTGCCTCGTCGACGATCGACATGCCCAGTCACCCAAACATGCCTACATCAGATGCCCAGCCCGGCCATCCCCCGCCCGAGCTCGTCCAGGTCCGCCGCTCGCGTGACGCCCTCGACGGGCTGGTGATGCTGCCCTCCCACCGGCGCGTCGCACTCGGGACACCGCGCGAGCTCCATCGGCATGCCGCACTCGCCAACCGTGAAAGGATGGCCCCTCGCGCAGGTGTACCAGTGCCCTGTGCCCCTGAACTCGGCTGACATGGCTGTGTAGACGGCGCGCTTTTCTTCCGCGGAGACTTCGCTGTAGAACACACCGTCGCCGAGCGCCTGCGCCGCCGCCTCGTACTCCGGCAATAGGACCTCGGTCGACTTGAAGCGGTCGAGGAGATCCTTGGCGAGCTCGAGGTGTTTCTTGCCTAGCTCTCGCTTGTCTTCACCGGCTCCCAATGCCGTGGGGTCCTCCTTCGCGGCAGCCGGTGCCAGGGCGCAGAGGCGCGCCGCGAAGATGTGGCCCTCGACTTGCAGTCGTGGCAACTCCCTTCCGGTGGCCATATCGATGAGCCTTTGGCAATCTTTCAGGTAGCAGGAGACATCTCTCTTCTCAAGCTCGGCATGATGCAGCTTCCCCCTTTGGCATAGATGGATGAAGTCAGAGAGAACCAAGATGTCGCAGCGCAGAAGCAACGCCATGGTCTGCAGGTACCCTCCCATCTGGATGCACTTCTCGTCGAGGAGAAACTCGCCGATGCCTTTCCGCTGCTTGTTGATGAAGGCGACTAGGTCAGCGACCCGTTGATATGGCTGTTCTCCTTTCTCGACTTTCTGGAGATGCGCGGCAGTCCGCATGCGGACGCTCTTCAATGATACATATCGACCTGGCATGGTGGCTTTGCAGATGGCGCTGATCTGATTCAAGCGCGGTTTGGTCAAATCAGGCATCCCTGCATTGGAAGCCGCAAGTGTCTCTGTGTCTGCGAGCCGCAGCTCGTCCTCGGCCGCGGCAAATGCCTCGAACAGCTTCTTGAACTGGCTGCTAGACCAAGTGATAAACTTCTTGGTCGACTCGTCCAGGAGACCCCGTCGCACGACGCGGCCGTAGCGAGATATGTTGCGCAGTGACCCACGGCACTGCGGGCACACCTTGATTCCTCCACCGTCTGTGTTGCCGAATGGCTGAGATGATGCAAGAATTGCGACCGGAACATCGTCGTCAGGGGAAAACGCGTAATGGTCGCGGAGGCCCATCTGTCCGTCCATATTCGGGTATGTCAGGGGATGGCCACAGTCAGGGAAGATGCAGGGTTCTTCGTCCAAGTCGATGTCCCTGTACTCCTTCATCTCAAAGAGGTCGACCACCATGTTCTTGACGTCGTCTGCAGCGCACTGCTGGCAGAACCTCTTATCCGGGCAGTCCTCGCCGCAGAGAGATGGGCACTGATGGCTGCAGTCGAGCGTCTTCTCGCAGCGCCGGGAGCAAGGGACCCAGTCGCAGGGCGCCGCGCACGGCATGCTGCACTTAGAGTGTGGGCAGCAGGACGAGCAGGTCGTCTCTGCACAAGGGGCGCAAGGCTCATGGCACTTCTTGTCGCACCTCGAGTGCTGGCAACGGTTCTCGCAAGGTGCGGAGCAGGGCGGGCAGGGCGAGTCGCCGTGGCAAGGCGCCGAGCACGCATGGCTACAGGATTTGAAGCTTCGCCCGCACCTCTGCTTGCAATTTCCGTGGTCTTCGGCGATGACCTCGTCATCCTTTCTGGTTCGACAGTCGCAGCAGCTCCGCTGGCAAACATGTCCACAGGGCAGGTGGAATCCACACTGCAGTCTACAGGCGTATTTGGAGTCTGTCACGCTATGATAGCAGCAGGTTTCGACCTCGTGTTGACATCCGGGGACAAGCTTGGTGACTTTGATGAAGCATCGGATCGACTCTGGTTCGCGGGACTGCCAACATGGAGCCGATGTGATGATGTGGCCGCATCGAAGCGTCAAGTCGCGAGTATCGACCATTTCTTTGCACTGTTTATCGCACACCTCGCCACAAGGACGTCGGCAAGCATGATCACAGTCGCTTTTCGGCCGAGCGCAGGACTCAAGGCATTTGATGGCATCGTGGAGCACCTTTGAATGACAAGGTCTCGTGCAAGAATGGCCGCAGGCCAGACGCTTGTCGCAAGGGAGATCGCAGCCGCCGTCAGGGGCGAAGCGTACGAAGTCTTCGGCTTCGGATACGAGAATCTTTTTTGCCGGATGACGAGGGCATCGCAATTCGAGCTTTGGTCCGATGTTGTCTCCTTGCCGTAGCCGATCGGCGACTTGCGCCCACATAGGGACATGGCTCGTCGTGTTGACGTTGCCGATGATGTACATCCCATGCTGAGCTCGTGACAATAGCACGTTGATGCGGTTGGACGTGCTGAGGAAGCCGCACTTCTTGTCGCTGTTGCTGCGGACCAAGGAGACAATGACGACCTTGGCCTCCTCGCCCTGGAAATTGTCCACCGTTGCTGCGCGGACTTCTTGAAGGGAGCTGGACTTCACCACCGGGGATGCCACCCCCTTACCGCTTGCGGATTTCAGAGATGCAGGGTCGTCGTCCGCGTCTGCCAGCTCCTCGGAGTCTCTGTCGTTCAGCACGATCTGGAAAGCAGCGCCGAGACGTGTTTTCAATTTGCTCAACTGGCCCAGGTACGGCGTCAGGACGGCAATGTCGCCAGCTCGATAGACCCCCTGACGCAAAAGGTGGGAGACAAGAGAGGATACCATCTGTATCTCATATTCGTTCGAGTACGACGTGTCTGTTGCGTCCTGTCCATTGCGGCTCGCCTCGGGCACCTCGTGATGGAGCCAAAAGAGGCGTCTCCCCATGCCTGGTATTTCTGGGTACTCCTGGACATTTCCTGAATCAATGAGCTCCGGGTACAGGGTAGACCGGATGAGCTCAGAAATTGAAGGGTGCATCCTTCTTTGTGTGTTCAGGACACTCCGCGAAACCACCGATGCACTCTGGTGCCTCGGACTGACGAGCCTCTCAAAGAGAGAGACGTCCAACGAATACTTCTCGCCGCCCGGGTTGGCTCGTTGGAGACGCCAGTCCTGAATCTGAGGGCGAAGCTGTAAATGGTCCCCGATGAGAATGGCATGCTCGACACTCGGCAGCAGGGCCGTCAATAGATGTCCCTCGAGCACCTCGCCGGCCTCTTCGCAGACAAGCACCTTTGCACGCACTCTGCGAAGGAGATCCAGCTGGCGCGCCAGGCCTGTTGTCGTGATTCCGATAACGTTGGCTTCCTGGAGGCAACGAAGATCAATGTCTTGGTTCAGCCGTAAAAGCCGTTCACTCATTTGTGAATAGCTGGCGTACGACGAGGTCAGAAATTCCAGGTTCAAAGCAAGGGCATTTTTCAACCAGTCCTGATACAGTACGAGTCGCTCTTGTCGGCTGAGAGTCAATGGATCAAGCTGATACAGAAGGTGAAGGGGTCGCGCCTCGGCATCCGAATGGGCGCCCTTCCCCAACCAATTCTGCAGAACCTTCCGCTCAGGCTTCTTGACTGTCTTCCAGCCATTATTGCTGCTGTCTGAGGTGCCAAAGAGAGCCAATGCGATTCTGGAATGATGATCGGACAGCCATGCGTGGATCATGTCGTCAGTCTTCGAGTATTTGAACCCTGAGAGACGACTGGTCAGATGTTGAACTTCGTCGTTGAGCTCTTCCCTTGAATTGAAGAGCAACCTGCCCTCGGTTCTGGTTCGAGTCTGGGCGCCAGCAACGACACGAAGATTGATATCAGCCAGTCGGTCAGACTTTGAGCGAGACCCAATGCGCACTATCTGAGTAACGCCGCCGTCCAGGAGATGTTCCAGCAGTTGGTCCAGTGCGTGGTTGGTGTAGCACACACAGATGATGGGCCCCAACTTTGCTGCCCTCTTGTTCACAAGCAAAACCCTGATGAGAGCCTCTCCAGTGTATGATTTTCCTGTTCCTGGAGGTCCTTGAGTGAGAGCCATCGAACGTCTGAGCGAGTTCAGAATAGCTTCTGCCTGCGTGTGATCCAATTTCGAGTGGCGAGATAACGACTTCGGGTCTGGAACCTCGGTGGGCGAGTATGACAGCCTTGTACCATCGTTCGAGAGACAACCTAGATCGAAGGTGAAACCGGTCCTCATTGCATACAGCGGAGGTTCGTTCTTTGGAGAGGGGTCCGAAGGAGATGGCACGAGCAGGTTTTGGAAAGGAACATCCATCTTGCGAGACATGGCTTGCAGTGCCTTGAGGGGCGGCAGCACGGAGGGGATGAGGATGCCGGGAAATTCCAACATCCGCCGTCTTTGGCGGGATCCCATGTTCTTATACCACTGCAGACAACGTCTCACCTCGTCTGTCGTGGTCTCAGCAAGCTGCAGATGCACGTAGGCATAGTTGTTGTCGTCAGACAGAGTGAAATCCTCTTTTTCACTTTCGTTTTCGTTGCTTCTGGCATCTTTGAAAGGAGCTGCGGCTGGGTCAAGAGCCTTCTTCTTGGACTCCACCTCGGTCGAGTTGGAGACCAAGAAGAAAAGTACATTGCCAACTTCGTCGAGGAGACAGACCAACGATCCAGGGGCGAGCCTTTTGGACTTGGTCCACCAGGCGCTCCTCTCGGCGTGCTTAACTCTCTTAACGGTATGGGGCTGATCAAACTTCACCACGAGCTCGAGCCCGTTGTGGCGGCTGAATAGGAGATCCATGGCTGTAGCACGGTCGTAGGCAACAACCTTGGTCCTCAGGCGCGGGGCATCCGTCATCGCAGATCGGCCCGACAACATTTCCAATTCGACGCGAATGGCGTTGCGCAGGTCATAGAACGAGTCTTCGCGAAGGAGCCTGAACTGACGATCCAATAATCCCTGGATACCCTGTACATGATGCTGAGATGTGTCAATGCGGGGAAGGTACTCGTCTCGGGCCGACATGATTTCTTCGAAAGTCGGCATTATCTTGATGTCGCAGATGTCCTCGAAGTCATTGTCGTGTCGGGGACCTTGCTTGGAGAGGGCTCCAGGAAGGTCCTGGCTGAGGAAGAACTCGGCACGGGGGGCAGACTGAGAGGAGTGGTCGGTAGGCCCTGGGAGCGATTGGCCGATGTCCACGCGTTGTCGGGCGTACTCCAGATACTTTGTTGTCTGCATGTAGTGGAATTCGTTCTTGGGGACGGCAGCGCTCTTTGCGAACTGATCGACTTCTTTTACAATGGACTGGAAGCGAGGGTTGACAATGTTGGAGGTGCTCGACTCGATTGCTTTGACCAGGATGCCGCTCGAGATGCTCAAGACCTGCATCTCAGATGATCCTTCAGGAGGCGGGATCGAGGACCAGCCCCGCACGAGGACGAGAATGAACTTGAATATGCCTTGCAAGCGTTTCTCATCCACGCCCAGAAGTACGCGGTAGATATTGGCGACCTCTTGTTCGAGTACCGCAGAGTCAACGACGTGAGAGTGCGATATGATCTCGAAGAGCGGACGTATCTGTTCCTTCCAGAGCTTGAAGCTAGCAGGCGGGTCGGCTTCGACGACGGCGGACTCGACAACGGATCGTATGAAGGACAAGACATGGTCAGAGGCAAGCTCCTTGACAACTTGATGGACAACGTCGGCGTTCTGGTCGAGGAGTGAAAGAGCCGTCTCCAGATAGGCGCGAACCTGTGCTCTGGGGTAGGATTGGAAGGCTAAAGACTGAGGCAAAGTCCGTTTCCAAGCGAAGTACTGCTCTTGGGCATGGCTAGTCGAAGGTCGGTTTCCCGAAGCACGTGTGCCGGTCATACTTGTACCTCCGTCCCGGGACCCAGGTCCCTCGTGGAGGAAGTTGCATGTTTTCCCATAGTGGCAGCTGCCACGGCCCCAGTGACGGCAAACCTGCCATGGACCAGCGTGAGTGTTCGGGGCTCGACGAGCTCTGCGCAGACTGTCGTCAGTAAGGGAACGTGTAGAACAGGCTGGGGGTCCTCACCCTCCTTGGCCTCGCCCTCCTTGTCCTCGCCCTCCTTGTCCTCGCCATCCTTGTCCTCGCCACATCATGTCTGGGGGCGATAGCGTTATCCGGTTCGTCTTGTACGGATCGTCTTGAAAATGATGAATTTGGTTCTTGAATCGTTCTTGAACGTCTAAGAACCGAGGAAGAAGCTGTTGGGACTCATGATGATGGATCGGGGACAGGCAGCAGACGCAAGGCTTTTGTACAAACCACACCCACGCCCACGCCTTCACCGGCCACATCTGCCTGGCGCACGCCAGTCAAGTGTAAGACCCCCCCGGTGTCCCGACATGCGGGAGGGAGCCCCCACGGCACCGGCTGCCTCTCGCCGTAGCCAGTCTTACGGTAGATATTCCACGTCAGTGAGGCGTATGGGAGGTGCGTAGAGGGCCTCCCGCATCGGGGCGTTCCGCGTAGCCAATCGAGAGCCCAAATGCGGCGGCCGACGCGGGTTGGCCGGTGCCGTGTGAACTGTATAAAGAAGCGGGAGGGCGGGCAGCCTTGCTGGCGAGAGGGAGCAGCCAACCGGCCGCCATACCGGCCGCCATGCCGGCCAACCGGCGCCAACGAGGCGTCGACTGTGACGGGTGGCGACGGCCATGCCTGGTGATGGTCCTTCTTCAATGTCGGTTTATGCAAGGGGTTCAAGCTATTGTCTCGAAGAGCAGTGATGATGTCCTTGGGAAGGCAGTCAAGTCAAGAAAGAGGAGAGGCATCCTGAGGAGGTGCCTCTCAAGGTGATGTTGCTGCTTATGTAATACCAACCTCGTCCTCTTTCCCCTTTCCCTCTACACCAACGCTAACAGCAACACCACGAGAGGCAGCATGAAGGGAAGTGCCAGTGCTTCGTTACATGATCTCACATTTGGGTCTATTAAGGCAAATCCCGAGAGAAAGGGCAGGAACTCACATTCAGGTTATAAATGCACATCACGAGAGACGGGGCACTTGCATCAGACAGCATGCCATTCTACATCATCACATCATTACTCGTCACTACCGTACCCTCACACCCCCTTTTGTACACCTCCGCCCTACCAACCCTCCAATTTACTCCTACTAATTGCTCCTAATTAGCGTCTCAGCTCGGCCACCCCGCATGCCTAGATGATGTCGTGGTCGCAGGCCTTGAGGCTCTCGAGGTGCACGTGCAGGCCCTCGTCGCGGACCTCGCGCATGGCGGCAAAGGACGTCGAGTTGACGAGCGTCTTGGGCACGAGCTCGGTGCCGTCGACGGCGAGCACGCTGAGGACGTGGGCGGCGGCCTTGGCGTTGATGAAGAGCGTCTCCGGGTCAGGGTTCTCGATGTTGTCGCAGGCCTGGTGGTAGCAGGCGTCCTGCTCGGCGCCGGTGCCGGTGAAGAGGCCGCCGACGGGCTTCTGGATGACCTGCTGGAAGGGCACGTAGTCGGTGCCGCCCGTGAGGCCGACGGGGCGCGTCTCGATGCCCTCGCTCTCAAAGTGGTCCAGGAAGAGCTTCTCGATGGCCTCCGACCCGGGCGCACCGCCGGGGCCGACGTCGGCGCCGTCGCCGTCGAAGACGCCGAAGAAGCCGCGCGACACCATGTCGAAGTTGACGTACAGCAGCAGGTCGTCCACCTCGGCCGACGTCATGTTGTTGACGAAGAACTTGCTGCCCCAGAGGCCGTTCTCCTCGGCGCCCCACCACGCGAACCGCACCTTGAGGTTGGTCGAGAAGTGCTGCAGGCCCTTGGCCAGCTCGAGGATGAGCGTCGTGCCCGAGCCGTCGTCGTTGATGCCGGGGCCGGCCTGCACCGAGTCGAGATGCGCGCCCAGCATGATGAGGTTGCTGGCGTCGCCGCCCTTGGTCTCGCCGAAGACGTTCTGCGTGATGCGCTCCTCGATGAGCTGCGTGATCTGGAAGTGCGCCACCACCTCCTCGCCGGCGTCCAGGCGCGCCTTGATGGCCTGGCCGGGGCCCTGGTCGATCAGCAGAGCGGGGACGTACTCCTCCGGGTTGGGCAGCGACAGCGAACCGGCCGTCAGCTGGGCCGGGTCCGAGTTGTAGATGGCCACGGCCACGGCGCCGGCGGCAGCGGCGGCCTTGAGCTTGCCGGCGAAGGTGGTCTGGTCCGGGCACACGCCACGCTCGACGAGCACAATCTTGCCCTCGGCATCGATGCCCTGCGCAGCGTAATTGGCGGCCACACAGCCGTCAGGGCCCGTGGGTGCGTGGACGACGGGCAGGTCGACGCCCTCCTCGGTGGTGCTGGGCGAGTAGGTCAGGCCGACGGAGCGGAAGACCTCTCCGTCGACGGAGAACTCCTTGGCCGTCGTCTCGACGAAGAGAGCGGGGAAATCCTGCTTCCAGATGTTGAAGCCCTTGAGCTTCTCGAGCTCGCCATAGATGTAGTCGACCGACGCAGCATAGCCGGGGAAGCCAAAGGCGCGGTGGCCGCCGTTGGCGTAGGCAATGTCGTTGAGCACCTCGAGGTTCTTCATGAGACTGTTAGACAGAAAGGTCAGTATGCGGCGGAGAGATGACGCGCCGACCACGACGAGGCGACTCACGCATCCGACTTGATGAGCTCTTGAAGCTTCTCCGACTCGACGGGCGGGTGGCAGGGCTTGGTCTGCGCGGCCACGACGGGCAGAAGCGCCGCCGCCAGGGGTGCGTTGGTGAACTTCATGGTCGCAAAGCTGTCGAAGGGCTCTGTCTCTCTGGAAGTTGCGCGGCAGACTAGAGGGATGAGGACCGAGACGGTAACGCAACCAGCCGCCCAAGGGGGGTTGTCTCGTATTTGAGCAGCCGTGGCACCTCGTCCGACTTGTCAATTCAGCAGCTGCAGCTCGCCATCGCCTCGTCCCCGCAGCCCCGCGGGCGTGTCCTGTCTTGCCTTGTCTTGCCTTGCCACTCCACCGGCGGCGCGGGAACGCTTTCTCGCATGTTTCTGCTGATTCCGTCGGCCGACCAGAGGTGACGGTGAAGATCGATTGTCGAATCGGGAAGGTCGCGATAGCTCGCTGGGAAGACCCCGCAGCTCGAGCTGCCGTCCGCGGCCCAGCCCCGAGTCAGCGTTGCATGCCAAGTGGCTCCCGACCCAGGGGAACATGTCAACGTTGACACAACACAACATCGCCTGCCCGATCGGGCGAGGGTGACCGTTTGTGTGCCGACCAACCGATCCCGCACCCACCACGAACCCAAGGGTCGTTGCGAAGGTTTGCGAAGGTTCTTCGTCGATGAACCCGTATCATCCGCCGAACCCAGACGGTGGCCAGGTCTCACCAGTCTCGCTCAGCCTGACACCTCGGCGCTTTTATCAGCCCATCCATGCGCTCCTCCACCCGCCAGCCCAAAGTCCCTTACACAAGTTCCATTAGCATTGCGTGCGTGATGTGATGTGATCCCGCCGCCTCTCGGGTGCCACACCCGGTCTTGATCAGATACTCGTTGCATCACGGAGAGAGCGTCAACATTCGCAAGAATCCGTCCTCTCTTGATATGCTCCACAAGCGGCTGCTTCGGTCCTGGCCAGCCATTTATCGACCGCTCTCCAACCTTCCATCTACATACAGGAACCAGCATCGCGTATTCTCGGATACTGCGAGCAACACTGCCTATCGGGGTCCTTCTTCTCCTCCCTCGTCTATCGCGGCACGCGTCTACATGAGGACCTGAACGTCGAGTCAGCAATGGTTTCCAGAAAGTACGGCGCGCCTGGGGAAGACTCACACATTGGTCGTCACCCTTGCCCTGAGGGATGCCCATCTCCTCGAACGTCGCCGGGCCTTGACTCGCCTGCTTGGTAGGCTTGGCCGGCGCCGGAGCTGGTGGTCGTGGCTGCGACCCTGGCGGCGCGCTGCCAGTCCGACCCTCCAGGTCCGGCCGTCCCACCGGAGGCCGTGAGCCGACACCAGGACCTGTCGAGATCCGCGGTCCACTGGCCGGACTGCCAACTGGCATCGAGTCGTACCGCTCAGGTCGGCTCCCTGCGCCTGGCGCTGCCGAGGGGGGTCGTGATGACGTCCGTGACCCGTACTCGCGACCGGGCTGCGGATGCGACGGCAGCCCGGGTTGGCCGTAGTTGTTCGGTCCGCCAGGGCCAGGGCCGGGACCGGGACCTTGACCGGGACCGGGACCTTGACCTGCTCCCGGACCGTAGCTACCACCCCCATACGGCGACTGGGGCTGCGGTTTGTTGTTGTATGCCCCAGGTTGTTGTTTGCTGAGTTTGTTGACAGCCGGGTTGCTAGCGGGACCGCCGCCGACCGGGTATGGCTGTGCCGTCGAAGGTCGCTGCATATCTTGGCGGCCGTAACCTCCAGGGCCCGGGCTGGGCTGTCTGTATCCCCCAGGGCCCTGGGGAGGCCGACCACGGGGGTCGGCTCCCGCGGGGACCAGATTCGCCATCGACTGTGATCCACGGATGCCTTCGTTGCCGTAGGGTTGCCTGCCGCCACTCCCTTCTCGCGAATTCGGTCGGATGCCGAACGCACTCATGGGTCGATCTGCGTGAGGGCCGGAGGCAGACCGAAGGTTGCCAGCGCTGAGATGCCTCGAGGACATGTCGTCTTCAGGGTATGGTGCCGCGGACGGCGACCGGCCGCCGTAGTTGAGCGGGGCGGGCCTGTCGTCCTCGGGGTATGGTGCGGCTGACTTGGGCCGCATGGCCAGGTTCGTGTCGAGGTTGACGCCGAAGGCAGGCGCCCTGGCGCTCTGAACCGACGCACGCGACGGGTCGGGGTAGTCCAGCCCGTCCTGAACGAGCGTGGGCTGCTGTCCAGGCGAAGGGTGGGGCGAAACCCGAGGCGACGGCCTGTCGATCGGGGTGGTCGGCGCACTCTCGGTAACAGTTGGCATCGCCTTGCTCGGTTGCTGCTTGAAACGGTCGGGTCTCTTTCCGCGCTGCGAGCCGTGAGTAGACTTGATTCTTGTGAGGGTCGTCGTCTCGTGGTCTTGTTTCGTGAGGGTCTTGGACTCGCTCAGAGAGTCGAGACGGCCGACCGCATCCTTGTTCCCGTGCTCCGCGGCCAGCTCGTACCAGTAGCGGGCCTGGCGCAGGTCCTTGGAGACGTGAATGCCGATCTCGTGGTAGTAGCCCATGGCGAACTCGCCGGTCGGCAGCTTGGCGACGGCAGCGTCGTGGGCGTACTTGTAAGCGAGCTGCTCGTTCTTGTTGAAGACGCCCTCGTAGCCGAAGAGGAACCACCTGCTGACGCCGAGCGAGGCCTCGGGCTGACCCTGCTGGGCAGCCAGGCCGTAGTAGTGGATGGAGTAGGCCGGCTTGAAGTCGCAGCCGAGCTGACACAGCTCGAAAGCCTGGCCCATCTTCAGCTGGGCCTTGGCGAAACCGAGGTAGGCCGCCTTTTCGAGATACATCTTGGACAGCGACAGGTCGAGAGGCAAGAACGACTCGGGAATACTAATCTCGGGTAGCTCCCTCGACAGCAGCATGCCGTAGACGTAAGCACCTTGTGGCGCATCTTCGTCGGCGGTGTCAGCAGCCTCGTTGATGAGCTGAAGGCCGCGCTGGTAATCCTTGTGCTGACCGTGCTGACCGAGTAAGCTCATCATGCCGAGTCGATAGGAGGCGGCAGAGTCCTTGTGGCGCAGGCCGACGTAGTAGTGCTCGACGGCCTGGGCAAAATCGTTGGAGCTCTCGAACAGCATGCCCATGCGGTACTCGGCGCGGCCGTAGCCCAGAGCAGCTGCTCGCTTGTAGCCGTTGTAGGCCTCCTTCTTGTCTTGGCGGACGCCGAACTTGCCAAACTCGTGCCACTTCGCCTTGATGAACATGGCTTCGGGGTGGTCCTGGCCGGCGAGGTAGTCGACGATGCTAACGGCGTCCATCCGCAGGGTGTGCTCGACCTTGGGCGTCTGGGGGCGGGGTTGGCCGTCGGCTTCCCTGATGGCGGCCTCCTGGAGGATCTCCACCCAGGACAGGGTGTCGCGCGCCCAGGAGAGCTGCATGGAGACGTTGTTCGAGTGCAGGACATGTTCGCGGGCTTTCCACAGGATGCCCTCCTTGTCTTCATCGCTCGGGGGGATGTTCTCGCCCTTGATCTTGGGGAAAGGGGAGAAAGAGGGGGCGTCGCTGGTGAGCGACATGGTGGCGGTTCTGGTGGCGGTGTCGCTCGGCAGGGCGGTATAGTCTTCGTCGGTGGTCTTGCCGTACGCGTTGACGGGAGGGCCGCGGAGGGAAGACTGTCGCTGGGGGTGGTTGCTGTACAGGCTGGTGGGGGAGCTTCCGTCGTTTGCGGGTCGGGGGGCTTCGCGTGCTTCGAGTTCCATGCGCTGAAGGTCGTCTTGCATGTTCTGGGGGACCTGCGGCGTTATGCTGGAGGAGGCAGAAATGCCTGGTCAGCGACTGTCTGTCTGTCAATCGGACGGAGGGCGGGAGGAGGCAGGCAGGCCAAGGGGTCGCCAAAACTGGGCCTCTCGAGGGTTTCCCCCGCCAAGCGCAGATTTTGAGGAGACGCCGAGGGCGGGTTGCATGACAGGCATGGCTGAGCGCTCAGGGGCAGCGGAATTGGATGGACGTACCGCTGGGGTGAAGGCGCGACGACCTCGGGCATGTAATAGTCATCGAAGCCGCTGGGAACAAAAGTTGCGCCGAACTGGGGCATATCGGGTGCCGATGCCTGAGCCTGGGATGAGTTGTGAGGCTGAGGCTGGAGGTCTGCATAAATAGCAATAGCGTCAGCGGGGGGGGAACGGTCAGTCGTGGGTCGCTGGCGCCTGCGTCGGTGGGAGGGTGGAGGGCGGAGGGGTGGAGGAAGTGGCTCTGCTCTGCGCTGCGGTGCCGCTGCGTGGACACCACAAGTGACGGTGGTCGGTGCCGATGAGATGAGCGCCCGATGGCAGCCGGGAGAGTGCCTGTCAGGAAAAAGGGGGGGGGTCTTTACGGGACTTGTGGGCAGTCAGGTAGAGCGAGACTATCGACCGGGAGGTGCGGTTGACCGGAATTAGGCAGCGGCCCCAGGGCTTCTTCCAGCACGGTTGGGCTGGGTCGAGTGCGCGTCGTTGGAGGGGGGAGCGAGGGGAACGAGAGCGGAAGCGAGGAATGCGACCGGATGCGGGGCGAGAGGAGGGTCGTCAAGCCGGGAGTAGAGCGAGAGAGAGAGGCCCGGTTTGTTTGTCTGTACATGGAATGAATGACGAGGGGGCGAGGACCCCTTTATTTAGACGAGAGGAGCCTCTTGCGGTTCGCATTTGTTGCTGTCATCGAGCCCAGCGCATGTCAAATGCCCTGCCATGCCATGCCATGCTAGGCTCGGGCTGCTAGGGTCTGGTAGTGCACACAGGCAAACGCGTCCCGATGCCGAGTCGTAGAGGCTGCGGAGAGGAGGTCGCCAAGTTGGTACCCGCTGCGCTGTAGCTGGGCGGCTCGTCGAAACATGGGCTGCGCATACCTCAAGGTCTGAATCGTGTGGCATTGGGCTCTGGGCGCTGGGCCGTCCGTGGGCCGTGGGCCGTGGGACGTGGGCCAGGGGCCGTGGAGATGGACGAGTGAGCGGTGGTGGTCCCTTGTTGTTTGGCCGGCACGGCCCACCCGCACGCGGGAGTTGCTGCGCCTGCTCTCTCTGACGAAGCCCCCTTGGAAGATGATGCTCGGATGGAAGGTTTCGGTGCTCGCTCTGGTGATGGTGGGGTGGCGCTCTTCGGCCGCTGCCTTCTCGTCGCTCTTGGGTGGCGGGTCCCTGTGGGCTGCAGGCGCACGCTTGACAGGTGCTGTTGCGTGCTGATGGATGGACCGGGGTGGCATGTGTTCGAGTGTCCCTCTCGTTCCTCTCTCTCTGTCTCCCTCACGCCTCCGACGACACACCCGCTGCTGGCTGACTGCCGGGTCAAGCGGCCCCAGAGCACCGGCAACCAGGGAAAGGGAATCGGGGAAAAAGGACGGGAATTCCACATTCAGGCGAATGAGGTGATGGGATGCGACTTACAGTTGGATGATAGGGAACGCTGGCCCTGCCCCCGGCCCTGGGCCTGATGATATGTAGAGGTGGAGGGATAGGATGCTGCGGGGGGCGCATCGCTGTAGCCGTAGCGGGCATATGGGTATGGCGGCCCGTTATACTGGGCCATGATGACGGTGGTGGTAATGTGACTCGTCGGTCCCCTCGGGATCGCAGGGTGGTGGTGGTAGTGGTGGTGGTGGTGTTGTTGATCCTAGCCGCAAGGTCGTGGACCGCTGCAAAGGAGGCATACCTTGGCTGCCGAGCAGCAAGCCGGTGCTAAGGAGGTTCGTCTGGCTCGAGGAGAGAGCCGGTGGATTGGCAGGCAAGAAATGAGAATGTGGGTGTTGTCCGTGATCTTGTGATGCGAGGAAGGCAGGGCCCATACCGTGTGCGACTCTCGGGAAAGGGCGTCAGGAGGGACCTTCTTCAGCTGAGTGTCACGAGCCGAGCAGGAGCAGGAGCACGCTCGTCGATGGTGACCATGAACATGAATGAGAAGGGGCAACCGGACACGGTGACCATGAACATGAACGAGAAGGGGCAACCGGACGGGACAGCGTGACGGGCTCTGGAGCTTGCTTTAGAGCAGGAGCGAGGGAAGGGTTGGCGCCCAGCTGTCTTTTTAGTAGCTCCCGCGGGCTCCGAAGCCCCCCCAGAACAAGAGTCACTCATTTTCGTTAGCAGCCATGACCTGACAGCCTGGACAATGCCATTCTCCTCCGCCCTATGAGGCGTCGTTGGGCCCGGCCATCATGCCATGCTAGAGAAAGCTTCATGAGCCACTGAAGCTTCTCGACATGCGACACGCGACATGCAACCACATGGCGACGGGGACGGCGATGCCCTCATTTGCAGCTGGCCGAATCTGGGGTTCCGGCACCCATGCCGACCAATGGCGTGCTGCCTCTCCAGATCCTAGCTCTGTCGACCTGGGCTGCCTGACCTTGCTCTAGGCGTATTCACGCCGCGCTCCGCCACGCCTCCCCGCGCAGGAGAGCCCAGGTCTGGTGAAGGGCCCCGTCCAGGGATCTATTGTTGGCAACAAGACTGCTCTCCCAACTTCCACATTTCTGCATCGTGACCTTCGAGCCTCTAGCTTGTTCCCACGTTCTGGTGGCCACGGCTGCCTGGGACGCAATACGAGCCATTCCATCCAGGCTTCGGGCCGCCTGGTCTGGTACCGTATTCGTCTTGGTCTTAGGAGCCTGTGTCGCGCTTCTCTTCGGATTGACATTTCAGCGCCTAGCTTAGCAGCATGCCTGGGGACGGTGACGCGGAAGCAGCGGAGCGTCCTCCACCAAGCGCTGAAACGTCCAACGGTCGCAACCTGCATCTGCCCGGCGGCTCCCCCCTTTCCTTAGACGGAGCGAGGCAGGTCGGAGTGCTGCCGCCGTTTCCAGGTCTTCCTTTGTCAACAGGTTGGCGTTGGAGGCGGAGGGGAGATGTGTCGTCTCGTCAAACTGATCCCCTTCCACATCCTGGTGCTCCGCAAGGTCCTTGGCAAGGCTGCCTTGCCTGCTGGATCGTCGTCCAGAATCTGCCCTGGCCTGGCTTCACCTGCAGAACCAAGATGAAACCATCGAGCGCCTTCAACGCCAAGAACCGGAGCGAGTGCCTGGCGAGGATCATCTGGTGCAGGCGGGCAAGCAGGGGGTGGATTGCAGTGCAAGTCCCGGGCCCCCTGCAGGGCTTCAGCACCCCTCCATCCCCTGACGCTCCGGCCACAGGGCACCTCAACAGGCCCCCCCCAAAACGACTGCCTTATGTAATCTGTCCCGAAACTTCCTTATCGGCAGAGTCACGTGAAGCTATCAGTGCCTCGCTCGCCTTGCTTGATTCACCCCGGGGCGTCTCACCGCCACCGCCAGCACCTTCGTCAGCCTCTCAGCAGCCTGCTGTCGTCAACCAGATTGACAACACCACGAGACGACAAACCATCAAATCCACCCACGGCCATCACGACCACCGGTAAACCCCACGACACCCAGGCCACCGCCTCGCTGTCCTCCGAACACCCAACGCACCTCTCCCCCGTCAACGAATTCTCTCGTGCGGCCGCCACCATGGCCGACCGCGCCCTCCAACAGATCCTCTCCCAGCTCCAGACCCAAGGGTCCTCCCTCTCCTACGCCGACGCCTCCGCCCTCCTCTCCAAAGCCAAGCTGGCCCTCCTCAAGCTCAACGCCCTGACGCCGTCGCCCACGACCCCCGCCGCCCACCTGCCCCTCGCCCGCGACCTCTACGAGCAGGGCGCCCTCGCCTCCATCCGCGCCCGCAACCCCGACGCCTTCACCCGCTACGTGCACCAGCTCCAGCCCTTCTACGACCTGCCCCCCGACACCCTGCGCCCCAACCCCGCCGAGCGCAACAAGATCACCGGCCTCTACATGCTCCTCCTCCTCACCCAGGGCCGCTACGCCGAGTTCCACTCCGAGCTCGAGAGCCTCGCCACCCGCGACGGCGGCGGCGACGGCTCCGCCGTCGAGGGCGACCGCTACCTCGGCTACCCCATCCGCCTCGAGCGCTGGCTCATGGAGGGCAGCTACGACCGCGTCTGGAAGGCCATGAAGAGCCGCGAGGTGCCCTGCGAGGAGTACTCCGTCTTCTCCGAGGTGAGCTCCTCCAAACCGTCCCCCGCTGTTCCCCCCAGCCTTTCCCTCGAGTGTCATCCCCGTGCTGTCGCCTCCGTGCGAGGCAAGCGTGCGAGCAAGTGCTGACGAAACGCAGATCCTCACCTCCCAGATCCGCTCCGAGATCGCCTCCAGCAGCGAGCGCGCCTACCCCAGCCTGCCCATCAGCTCCACAAAGTCCCTCCTCTTCCTCGACTCGGAGGGCGCCGTCGTCGAGTTCGCCAAGCACCGCGGCTGGCTCATCCGCGACGGCAACATCTACTTCCCCGACGCCGCCGAGACGTCCGCCGAGGACGGCGGCCAGCAGAAGGAGCTCAGCAAGATGGTCATCGAGAACACGCTGGGCTACGCGCGGGAGCTCGAGACGATTGTGTAACGCGGACGGCGGGAGGAAAGGGGGTGGACGGACGGTGGAAGTTGTGCATGTGTACTATTAATTAGACCACCATTGGCAGGCAGGAATACAGGCTTCCGGGGCGTTGCCAGGTTTGACCACATGACGCTGTCGATGACGACGGGATTGCTTCGCGAGAAATGCTTCAAGAGGACGGAGGAATCCCTCCACCTCGTACCCATCACGGTATCTTACAATCACGAAAGGCTTAAACAATTCGAACGTCCTTGCTGCTAGGTGCTAATGACAAGACGCCCCGAAATCACTCGACACTGCAGCCGTCTCTAAGTAACTTTTCCCCGGGGGCCGTCCGCTCCGAGTCGTTGCTTCGTCCATCAGTCATCTCCGCTCCTCCCCTCTCTATGCGAAAAGCTTCAACCCGCTGCCATGCTTGCCAATCTCACAGACCTCGCACACCCTGCACACGCTGCCCTTGTACTTGCTGTGGTACTTGGAGCCGTCGAACGCGCACTCCTCGAACGGCGAGCCGCTGTAGATCGGCGTGTGGCTGGCCGCGCAGATCTCGAACTCGGCGAACTGGTCAAACTCGAGCTCGATGCTGTCGTGCGGGTTGCGCTCGCACTGCGCCTTGGTCTTCTTGGCCTGTCGTGCTGTCAGCTCATGGTTCACGGTGGGGTGTGCGGTGATGCTTACGTTTTCGATGATCTTGGTGGCACCGCCGTTGGCGATGATCCGGTTCGCGAAGCTGAGCGCGGAGCTGTAGTTCTTGTTCCGGATCGCCAGCTGCATCGCGCTCAGCAGGGCGAGTTGCCTGTGAGGGACTTCAATCTTGGGAATGGTGAAGTAGGCCGACAGCTCCAGGCTGCGCTTGAGCTTCTCGGGGTCTTGCGCCACGACGTCAGGCGTGCCCAGCTGTCGCCGGCCGAGCTCGACCGACATGGCCACAGCGTACTCGCTGGCAGAAGCAATGAGCTTCTTGGCCTCGGCCACCTCGCTCTCGCTCGAGACGGCGTTGACGAGAATGGTGTGCAGGATGCCCTTGAACAGCTTGAGACCGTTCTCGAGCTTATTCGTCTTCATCGAGTCGTAACCCTTCTGGAGGTCGTTGGTGGCGAGGAACTCCAGATCGCGGGGCACGACGGGGAGAACCTTTCTGGGGTCCGTCTCTTCAACCGTGCGGCGCACGTAGTTGACAAGAGGAGACAAGCCGGCCGAGGCGGGCAGATATGTTTTGGAGGCCTGGTAGACTTCGAGGAAGCGGGGCTTGAGGGGCGCAAAGTTGACGGCGCCAACCTGTCGGTTGAGCAGCTGCATCGCCGTCTCGTAAGAGCCACCGGCCACATGGTCCACAGCTAATGGCGAGTTACGAGCCCAGAGCTCACCCTCGCTGCTGCCGGCGCCACCAGCATCGGCACTCTCCACGTTCACAAAGTCGCCCTCGACCTCGGGAACGACGTCGTCGCCCATGTCCCAGCCAGCAGCATCCTCGTCGTCGTCCGCGTCAATGAGAGTTCCGTTGCGCTTGGCGGCGCCGTCACCCGCTTCATCGAGACCGAAGTCGTCCGCTCCGGCCGCGTTGTCCTCAAAGGCAGCGCCGCTGGAAGGATCGGCAAGTGCCGTCTCGAAGATCGACTGCGAGGTGGGCTTCGTGGGCCAGTTGGCCTTGTAGGTCGGCACAACAGGCTTAGGGGGCGCCAGAGGCTCGCCGATAGAAGGCATGGTGAGCTGATCTTCGGTAAGCCCCGTAGCTTCGAGGATGTTCTGGCACTCCTCCTCCAGTCCATGGGACTTGGCGGTCATGAACGCAAGAGGGTCTGTCGAGAGTTAGCAAGGATCAAATGCCGATTCAACGGCTCGCAAGACTTACAGAGATCGATTTCCTTGAACATTTGAATCCTGTCCTCAACCTCGCCGAGGTACAGGGCGTTCTGGAAACGAGAAGTGAAGTCTCCCCGGTGCTCAGCAATCTTGGCCATACGAGCCAGCTTGGAGTGGTCACCAGTGGAGAGATACAAGAAGGAGAGCTTGTCGAACTGCTTGAGCTTCTGGTAGCACATCTCCACAATCTGGTGGTTTCCGTGAGACAGAGCTTCGGTGCTCAACCTCGTCCACAGCTTGGGACGGTCCAGCTCCTTGGCCACCTCGACGGCGACATCAAGGTTGCCGCACTCGATCGCGAGCTCGAAGCGGGTGGCGGGGTCTTCGACGAACTGCAAGGCAATATCGGGGTAACCCTTCTTCTGCAGGTACGAGATGATCGACTGGCCAACCAGACTCGAGTTCTTGATGATGTGCAGCATCTCCTCGTAGTTCCTCTTCACAAGCGCGAGCTTGAAGCGATACTCGGTGGGGTCGATCTGCAGAACCTTGGGCTTGGCGGCACGGTCCAGGCAGTAGACGTTGCGACCCTTGACACGGACGAGGTAGACAGTCTGGTCGAGGGTGCGCACGATGCCATTGTCGCCGTTCATGAGAGTGTACTTGATGTGGTTGAGGGTCGAGTAGAGCAGAACACCGGTGTCGTCCCAGGTGGCGCTCTTGATCCTGATCGTCTCGTGCAGTGTGCTGACCTGCTCCAGCGACTTGGTGGCGATGGTGACGTTGTGCTTGCTGAGAAGCGCGGCGTAGAGGCCGTCGTTGGACCACACGACATACTTGACACCAGTAACGGCAAGTTCGGCAACGCTCTTCTTCTGCTGAATGTCGTACAGATGGACGTGCGTGGGCGTGATGATGAGGAGGTTACCCGTGCCGCCGAAGTAGATATCAGTCGTGCCAACAGGGGGCTTGAAGGATCGCGTCACGTTGTTCGAGAGGTCCTTGATGTCGATGGTCTGAGAAGCCACGTTAAGGACGGCGAATCGGTTCCTTGCGACGAAGATGGCGGAGCTTCCGGAGCCGCGCTTGGACTCGGTAGGCTCGATGGCGCCAGAGCTGTCCTTGGGGAGGCTGATGAGCTCGTACGAGCCGCTGTCCGTGGTGGAGGTAACGAGGACGGATCGCTCGGCGGGGTTGTACGAGATGGTGCGCGGGGGGGACCAAGGGCTGCCGAGCTTCTTGAGGGAGAGAAGAGTCGGGCTTTCGATGCTCTTCTGGAAGTCAAACGACTTGACGTGCTTCTCCTTGTTGATGTAGAAGAGGTTGTTCTGGTACACTGCCGAGGCAGGGCGCTCACGCTCCAGCTTGAAAACCATCACGCCGTTATCGTGACCGGCCGCGAAGAGGTTGATCTCGGGATGGGCAGCGATGACCCAGAACCTGTCGTTCTCCCGCTTGAAGGTCTGAACCGCCGTTCTCTTGTTCAGATCCCAGACGCGCACGGTCTTGTCCTCTCCCACGGACAGGATCAGGTCCTGGTGAGGGTGGAACAGACAGCCCGAGGCATTCTGGAAATGGCCACGGCAGGTATCGACTTCCCATGCTTTCGTTTCGCTCATGCGCCAGAGCTTGACGAGGCGATCGTCGCCGGCGGAAACAATGAGCGGCATGGTGGGGTGGAAGGCCACCCAGTTGACGCCGCGGTCGTGGCCCTCCAGCACAAACTTGACGACGGCATCGGTGTTGCCGAACATGTCGGCCTGGTTCTGATTCGCTCGGGCGACCTGGTCTTCGAAGGTCATGGAGGTCGGGGCGGAGTGCTTCTTGCGCAGGCCGGAGATGTCCCAGACACGGACGGACTGATCGAGGGAGGCGGAGACGACGAGGTCCTCCTTGGGGTGGAACTGGGCGCACATGGTGTAGTGGTTGTGGCCGGTCATGGTGCAGACTATCATGCGAGGTTAGCGCAGGCCGCGGCACTGCCGAAGGGCACACCAGGAACGGGGGAGGCCTACTCAGGGAGCGGTTCTGCCAGTTCCATATTCTGATGGTCTGGTCATCGGAGGACGAGATGATCCAGGGAAGCTCGTGGTGGAAGAAGACGGTGCGGACATAGTCGAGATGGCCGCTGAGGGTGAAGAGGCAGCGGCGGGTCTGGTATGACCAGACCTTGATCTTGTAGTCGTCACCGCCCGAGACGAAGAGGGGCTGGGTCTTGTGGAAATCGATTCCTCGAACGGGGCCATCGTGCTCTTCGAATCGGTCAATGAGAGTGCCCATGCGGTAGTCCCAGAGCTGGATGGTGGACGAATGGAGGGCGACGAGGATCCATGGCCTGGGGAGCTATGTCAGCAGGGATGGATCGGGGGGGAGCAGAGAGAGGCGCGACGGCGGATCCAAGGGGGAGAGAACGAACGCACCTCTTGGGGTGGAAGGCAATGCCCTTTGCGCGCGAAGACTTGGACTCGAACTGCCAAGGAGTCAGCATTGGACCGAGATGGGTCCCGGGGTGAGGTTGCGGTGATGGTCGCGGCGCACCTTGGTCAACATGTTATTGCCCGAGGCCGACATTTTGGCGGGGAGGTGAAGCCGCAGCTTCGAGCATCCAGCGAAGCAACAGGTGGCACCTCAGGCAGGGTTTCGGCGACGGCTTTCGATCGTGCCGGGGGATGCTACAGCAGGGTGGTGGGAGCTGCAGCGGATGGGCGAGGCGAGGAGGAGGTGGTGGTGGTGGTGGTGGATGAGGAAGGTCGAAGGATGACGGTGTCCCGGTCGGTGATCGCGGGTTCAGGTATGTTCGAAAGGCCACTTTCCTGAGGTTGCCTCGACCCCTTAGCAGCAATTCGCTTCGTGGCCATCTGCTAAGGTGTGGGCTCTGTGGGTCCCGAGCCTTAGGGAGGAAACGGAGACGCTCCAGCGTTAATCCGATCCCGCCCACGCTGAGCCACGCTCACCGCCCTGGCCACCCCTCCACAAGTGCCGCTATTCTGCCGGGACAGACCCCTGAGCAACGGGCTCGCGCTAGTCCTGATCGGAACAGCTCTTTCAGTAAAGGTGTTCAGAAGTGAAAGCGACGTCAACCGACCTCGACTGGCGTGCCTTGCCCTGCGAATTGGTGCCCCTCCTTAATGCTTGCTCGCTCGTTCCTGGTGGGCTATCCAAACGAACCTCTCCACCAAAGCTCTTCGAATCCCGGGATGGCATAGCCTCCGACTTGAACAGCCCCTCGTCTCCTGTGTACCATACATATCCCTTCTTGACAGCTTTGAGACCGACAAGCTCGGCCGCCGCTGGCCATCTGCCTGCCCCGAGGCTCGCTACGAACACAGCGTCACCATGATCCGCCTCTCGCAGCTGCCATTGGGCCTGGCCCTTTCCCTTTGGGCGGCCGTCCATGTCTCTGCCGGTCCCTCGATCAATGTGGGCATGCAAGCTGCCTTTCCTGCCGGTCCCTATCTCCTTGAGCTTTTGTAGGAACCCGTGATCCTGTCCTGTGTGTCTGGTTCCAAGCTGACGTGGATGTCTGCTCAGGGAGACTGCTGCCGGCGAGAACGCCACGTCCTACTTCCCTCTACTCGACCGCATCGCCAGCGGACACTTCAGCGATGCGACCACCGACAAAACTCTCTATGACAAGTTCCTTCAGCTCCTACAGGAAGACGGCCACGTCACCACCCCGGAAGCGCTCTCCACCTTCAAGCTTGCTCTTTCTACGAGATCGTCCGCGCCCAGAATCGAGGCTCACTACCAATACTATGACACCGCCGTCGCATCCCACGTATCTGGGGGGCAGCAGCAGGGCTGCGAACTCTGGATTCAGTCGGCAGGGTCGCAGTTTTGCTCTCCCTCGCTCGAGGACCCCAAGGCCGCGGTCTCTGGCACTATCAAACCGCTCCCCTTCGACCGCGTTCTAGGAAACGGTGCCGACGCCGTTCTGTATGCGGACCCCGCCTCGCCGTCATTCGGCGCTTTTCACCAGGCCCTGGCGCAGAAAGCACGTAGCGGCGAGATCACGTACCGGCTGCGATATCTCAGGGCTTCAGGCTCTGGTCAGGAGCCACTCCCTGTCAACGGCTACGGCGTAGAGTTGGCCCTGAAAAGGACCGACTACATTGTCATTGACGATCGCGAGGCCCAGCATGATGACTCTCAGAAGACTATCGCCACGGAGGTCGTCCTGGACGAGGAAGAGGAGGTTGCGGACCTCAAGCCGCTTTCCACCTCCGAGCTGGCGTCTCTTGGTCTCAAGGCCGCCTCTTTTATTATGCAGAGCCAAAACCCCTGGGACTCTCTGCTCAAGCTTACTCAGGACTTCCCCAAGTTCTCTTCGTCTCTCGCGACTCATGATGTTTCCGAGGACTTCCTAGCAGAGCATGAAAAGAACCGCGCCGAGATGGCACCGAGCGGCCTCAACGCTTTGTGGATGAACGGTGTGCAGCTCATTGAGCGACAGATCGAGGCCTTCACCTTAGTTGACATGCTTCGTCGGGAGAGAAAGCTCATCGACAACATTCGGAACCTCGGGCTGACTGGCCAACAAGCCGCTCTGCTCTTGGGTCACCCGAAGGTTGCTTCGGCAAAGACCGATGACGAACCCCCGAGGTTTGACTGGCGTGATGACCTCGAAGAGAACAAGGTCATCATCTGGCTCAACGATCTCGATAATGATGCTCGGTACCAAGACTTGCCCTCCGAGCTGACCGCGGTAAGTAGACCGAACCCCTTTGCTTCTTGACCGGACGTGAATTGACGAGATAAGCTCCTTCAACGCACATATCCAGGCCAGCTGCCTTCCATCCGCCGCAACATTTTCACGCTCGTCGTCCCAGTAGACTTCACAAATCCCGAGGATGTCGCCGTCATTGGCAATCTCTTCACTTTCGTACATCGCCTGCTTCCCGTACGGTTTGGCTTGGTACCCCTTACACCAACCGAAGATAAGGCTACCCAGGCCAAGGTTGTGTACCACCTTGCGCAGAACTATGGCCCCGAAGCCATGATTGCCTACCTCCAACAGGCCGTCGAGGACATCAAGATCTCCAAGGCTGATCAGACCGTCTTTGATCGAGTCGTCGCCGGGTCTGAAGCTCTTCCCGAAGCATCGCCTGCTGCCTTTGACGACCTTCTTCAGTCCGAGGAACAAGCTGAGCAGATCAAGCTTGCCGAGCACTGGGTCAAGCGTCTGAACGCTGGAACCGCGGTGCCACCGTTTTTCCTTGACGGGCTTCTCCTTCCTCGTGACAAGGGCTGGCTCAAAGCCATGAGCATGAAAATCACCGGCGATCTTCAGACGATTCAGCAGGGCGTCTACATGGGCCTGATTGAGGAATACGAGTGGGTTCCTGGTCGCTTCCTCCAGAACGCCCTTGTCCGTCGCAACAGTTACATCTATCCCGAGGACGATAAGTCTATCCAGATCCTGGATGTCAACAAGATTTACGCCGAGCATAATGATCTCTTCTCCATCATTCCCGTCATCCAGGGTTATGCCGAAGCTTCCAAGGAGACGTGGGCAGCGCTCACAGTTGTTGCCGACCTAGCCGCAAAGAGCGGGAAGGGATTGTTGCTGTCTGCCCTGCATTTCCAGCGTCTCAACCCCGGCATTCGCCTGGATATTGTGCACAACCCCGACTCGACCACCTCCGGGTCGCACATCAACGCTGCCTTGAGAAAGGCGGAAGATACT
Source organism: Verticillium zaregamsianum (assembly GCA_002851755.1). Classification (NCBI taxonomy): domain Eukaryota; kingdom Fungi; phylum Ascomycota; class Sordariomycetes; order Glomerellales; family Plectosphaerellaceae; genus Verticillium; species Verticillium zaregamsianum. The sequence goes on along the minus strand of NMXM01000012.1, from coordinate 118,074 downwards.
CTGGCTGATGCAGAGACCTTGGAGCAGCTCGAGGCCATCATTGACGGAGGGGAGCCCGGACCCGAGGACAACTATGCGATCGCTCTGGCTTCTTTCATCTCAGCTGCTACTCTCACACCTGGTTCGAACACGCTTATTCTCAATGGCCGAGTCATTGGCCCGATTACTGAGGATACACCCTTCGACGTGGATGATTTCCAGCTGTTCCTCGAATTTGAACAGACAGCCCGAATTCTCCCCGTCTACGCTGCGCTCGAAGAGCTCAAGCTTGGTGACCGCTTGTCTGGCCCTCTTTCTGCGGCTAAGTTGACGTCTATCACGGCTCTCTCGACCATTTCGGATCTCCCCGAGGGTATCTTCGAGTCCGCGTCTACGCTACGCGTCAACGCCTTCGACGCTTGGGATTCCAAATTCACTGCTATCGAGGTGGGGAACGCGGAGACTGCAAGCATTCACCTGACCGGCCTCTTGAACCCCGTCAGTGAGCAAGGTCAACGGTGGGCTCCGATCCTGAAGGTCCTCTCCGAGCTTGATGGGGTGTATGTCAAGCTTTTCCTCAACCCTAAGGAGGAAATCAATGAACTTCCTGTCAAGCGCTTCTTCCGTTATGTCCTCGACTCTGAGCCAAGCTTTGACGAGTCGGGCAAGGTCCGCGCACTCCAGGCCACCTTCAAGGGACTCCCCAGCGAGGCTCTTCTCACGACGGGCATGAATATCCCCCCTTCATGGCTTGTGGCTCCCAAGGCTTGCATCCACGACCCGGACAACATCAAGCTGAGCTCTGTCAAGGGCGACGTGGATGCCATCTACCAGCTCGAGAACATTCTCATTGAGGGCCACTCTCGCGAAGGCAAGGGCGGCCAGCCTCCTCGCGGCGCCCAAGTGGTCCTTGGCACCGAGAAGGATCCGCAATCGGCGGACACTATCATCATGGCGAACTTGGGCTACTTCCAGTTCAAGGCCAACCCGGGCTTCTACAACATCGAACTGAAGGGGGGCAAAACCGCAGACATCTACACGATTGAGAGTATTGGTGCCCAAGGATGGGCGCCTGTGCCGGGAGACGAAGGCACCGAGGTAGCGCTGATGGACTTCCAAGGCGCCACGCTCTACCCTCGCCTGAAGCGCAAGCCTGGTCAGGAGAAGGCCGAGGTGCTGGAGGAAGATGAGGAGGAGGAGGAGGGAGGCATCATATCTCAAGGCCTCAAGTTCGCGGAGAGCTTCCTAGGCGGCCCTGCCAAGTCTCTGTCCGCGCAGGAGCACGCCGAGATCAACATCTTCTCGGTTGCGAGCGGCCACTTGTACGAGCGCATGCTGAACATCATGATGGTCAGCGTCATGAAGAACACGAAGCACACGGTCAAGTTCTGGTTCATCGAGCAGTTCCTCTCGCCCTCGTTCAAGGACTTCATCCCCCACATGGCGGAGGAGTATGGGTTCAAGTACGAGATGGTCACCTTCAAGTGGCCGCACTGGCTCCGCCAGCAAAAGGAGAAGCAGCGCGAGATCTGGGGGTACAAGATCCTCTTCCTCGACGTGCTCTTCCCCCTGTCTCTCGACAAGGTCATCTTCGTCGACGCGGACCAGATTGTGCGCACCGACATGATCGACCTCGTCAACCACCCGCTCGAGGGCAAGCCGTACGGCTTTACGCCCATGTGCGACTCGCGCACCGAGATGGAGGGCTTCCGCTTCTGGAAGCAGGGATATTGGGCCAACTACCTCCGCGGCCAGCCGTACCACATCTCGGCGCTCTACGTCGTCGACCTCCGCCGCTTCCGCGACCTCGCCGCCGGCGACCGCCTGCGCCAGCAGTATCACGCCCTCAGCGCCGACCCCAACAGCCTCGCCAACCTCGACCAGGACCTGCCGAACCACATGCAGTTCAACATACCGATCCACAGCCTGCCGCAAGAGTGGCTCTGGTGCGAGACGTGGTGCAGCGACGAGAGCCAGGCCGAGGCTCGCACCATCGACCTGTGCAACAACCCGCAGACCAAGGAGCCCAAGCTCGACCGCGCCCGGCGGCAGGTGCCCGAGTGGACCGTCTACGACGACGAGATCGCCGCGCTGGACCGCAGGCGGAGGGGCGCGCCCGAGGAGGCCGTCGAGAAGAACCCCAAGAGCCGGAACTGGGAGGAGCCGCCCAAGAGCGCGCACGACAAGGACGAGCTGTAGATGGGGGATGCATGATACACGGCATTAGACAGTCATCGTAGGATAGCAAAATGAATCATCCTTATTACCAACCTGTCTCTGCTGCCTTGGGTGAATACTCGTTTGCCGTTATCTGCGCCGACGGCTCGGATACACCAGCTTCAACGTTGTCATACATGCGCGAAGAGACTTCCCTTCTGAGAGAGGTGGGATGGGCACCCATGTTCACGAGGGGAGTCCTCGAGTAATCCACCGCCTTAACTAAAGGTAACTCGTCACGGGTATCATCACGGTGGTCACCAAGTCGAGTCGAAAGATATCATAGATCGTTTGATAGCAACGCCGTGATATCTAGCAAGCGAACGCCAAAACAAGGCACCTAGCCCCCAAACTCCTCGCACCATGCATGATACAGCCCTGAGAGGCTCAACGCTAAACTAAACCACAGCCGCGCCACGCGGCCTTCTAATGCGAAATATACTGGAAGACGGCCGACACCTCGGGCTCGCCGCACTCCTGCCTCAGCAACAGGTCCTGGATGGGCTTCAGGTGGTCGTTGATGAAGTGGTTCCAGGTGCTCGTGTCACCGTACAGCATGGCCGGCGCCTTGATGTGCTGCCTGCCGTCCGGCCGGCAGCGCTTGCACTTGAACGTGTCGTGCGTGTCTGAGGTGGTGTTGGGCCGGTACTGGAACAGCTCCCTGAGACCGTCGAGCGAGAAGTGGCGCTCCACGTCCTCGGCCGAGTCGACGACACAACTGGACAGACTCTGCTTGTGACTCTGGCGCTGGAAGATTTTCTCTTCGATGGTGCCCGTGGCGATGAACCGGTAGACGAAACAGTCCTTCTTCTGGCCGTCACGCCAGACACGAGCAAGGGCCTGCTGGTCGGCGGCGGGGTTCCAGTCGGGGTCAAACAGGACGAGACGGTTGGCACCGATCAGGTTGATACCACATCCACCGGCCTTGCTGCTGAGGAGGAAGACGAACTCGGGGCCTTCGGGGTCGTTGAACTTGTCAACAAGCTTCTGGCGCTTGTTGACATTCATGGTTCCGTCGAGGCGTAGACAGCCGTAAGCACGAGAACGACAGAGACGCTCGAAAATATCGAGAGTCTGTGTGTAGTTGCTGATGAGCACGATCTTGTCGTTCGTGTCCTGGCGGATGCGGGCCAGCATGCGGTCGAGAACCTGCATCTTGCCTGAGTACCACGGCTTGACCTCGCGGCTCCGTTGCCCGCGAGCATCCTTCGGGATGTAGTCATCTGGCCAACAGTTGTCCGAGCCAGGCAGGTCCTCTGGCAGATTCAGAAGGTCGGGGTGGTTGCAGAGCTTCTTCAGAATGTTGATGGCCTTCAGCGGCTGACTTCCCTTACCGCGCAAGAGGGCCTGAATGTCAGGACTCGTGAGGAAGTAGTTGTACAGATCCAGCTGGAAAGGCGCGAGGTTGCAGAAAACAACATGCTCGTACTTTACAGGCAGGTACTTGGAAAGAATGTCGTTGGTGCGGCGGATGATGAACTTGTTGACGATGCCCAGCAGCTCACTCAAGCACTCGTCGCCCTTCTTTCTGTCCATCTCGGCTGCATCGGCATCGCGACCGCGAAGGATGGGCAGCTCGAACCGCTTCCGGAACTCGAGTCGCGTACCAAGCAGGTCGGGGTTCGCGAAGCTGATGAGGGAGAAGTATTCCGAGAGATCGTTCTGGATCGGGGTGCCAGAGAGAATGATCCTTCGGCTGACGTTGAGGCTGTTGAGGGCGCTGAAGGTCTGACTGTCACCGTTTTTCAGGCGATGGCCCTCGTCGCAAAGCATGAGACCAATCTTGGTGTGCTTGAGCTCTTCGACGTTGAGACGAAGCGTCTCATAGGACACGATGATAACGGGCCGCGTCACGGACCTGCCAGTAGCAATGGCCCACTGTCGCAGCTGTCGCGTGAGTTCCTCCTTGGAGGCCTTGCCATCAATGGCGAAAGGCGTCACGGCGTCGGCGCCGAGCCACTTGACGAGCTCATTCGCCCAGTTCTTGACCAAACTGGACGGGCAGACGACGATGGCCTTCTGGATGGCGCTCCTGCCAGCCTCTGGCGACTGCTTCAGCAGGGTCCAGAGGAGAGTGATGCACTGTAGAGTCTTTCCGAGACCCATCTCATCGGCCATGATGCAGCCATTCGCCCTCTCGTCGATCATGCCGGTGACGCACTTGTACATGAACTTGACACCCTCGATTTGATGGGGACGAAGAACCTTGCAGAGCCGGGGGTCAATGACAACAGGTACCCTGGGATGTTCGCCCTCGACCTTCTTCTTGATGCCGAGGATCTCGGCCAGGCTCTTGTGCATGAGAGGGGCGTCGATGGTGGTCGCGGGTTCCGGCTCGTCCTTGGGCTTGTCGAGAAGTTTGGGCTTGTCGTCGACAGTGGGATCGTAGAGGACGATGGCAAACTCCCCGCTGGGGTCGTGAAGGGCTTTGGCGACAAAGGTGGCGCCAGTGCGCAGGCCAAGGGTCGGCGGGGGCCTGTTGGGGTTGTAGCCTCCGACATTCTTGTTGATCAAAGGGACGGCGAAGGCCTTGCGGAAGACGGTCCCCTTCTCCTTGGCCTGGAAAACGGGGTAGCGGTTGGCATCGCGGTTTGCGAGCGCTAGACGGTCGGCGTTGGTGTATGGTTTGTCGGCGTCGTTCTCGCCATCGGCGCCCTTGTAGTCGACCTTACGGCGTTTGCGGGTAGGACGGTCGGCGGCGGGACTCGGGGCGGCTGATCCAGGACATTTGAAGGGCCTGTGTAGTTTATCACGGGATTCGGGCGTGGGTGCCCATCGCTTGCCGGGGGTGGCATTCTCCTTGTTGGCGCTGGGAGTCGATACCGCGACGGTCCTACGCGATGTTAGTGGGGGAAGAGCATCGGGGCCTGTTCGTGAATTTATCATACATTGTGCACTTCAATTGAAATCAACCAAATACACAGAAGACAGTGGCCGTTGAATCGCCCGCAACGGTGAGGATGGGGAAGAAAACGGGAATATTCGTGGTGACAAATCGAGTCGGGTGGCGGGGGAGCTCTTGTTGATCCTGAGATGAAAGCGCGACGGAAGCGCGTCGCCACTCGACACGCAGTCACGTGGTCCAGGCAGCACCATTCTATTATGTCAGCGTGCCTGCTTTGAGGCATGTGAAGAAGGGACCACCCAGAGCTAGGTCCCGTCGTCGCTTCCACGCAAATGAGACTGAGAATCAGGTGACTTTTGGAGCTCTGACAACTCCATTGCGGACATCGTGACATTGTGACACTGTCCCTGGCACGAACTCATCCGAGATAGTCAGTCAATTGGGACGCCAGGCTCCTCAGCCCGCCGCTCGTCACTCCTCTCATCTCGAATCCGTCAGACGCCCCTCGGCTTTGTCTTCGGCACAGGACAGTGGAGCTCCAGGGCCTTCTCCTCTCTAGCCCATCATGCCTAGTCCCGAGTCGCTTCAGCATCTCCCACCTCGAGATCCCCCGCTCCCACCCCCCGCCGACCACACCATCTTCATAGCAGACAACTGGCCTCCATTCGTCGGTGCCGCTGTCGTCGCTCAGATCGCTCACTACCGGTACCTCGGAAGGAAACGCACCCACAGCCCCAACTTGAAGAATGCGCGCTTTTGGGCCTTAGCCGGAGGTGGATGGATGGTCACGTACTTGGGAATTGTTACCGCTATAGCCGTCGCTCAAGCCAAGGTTAATCATTATCGGGATCCCAAGACGCGGGAGCTCTACACCTGATCTGAGCCGCCGCCACTGGACGATTCGCGCCCTCCGCCAGCCTCGACACCATGTCTGCCGACTTCTGGGCGGGCTACATCAGCGGTGCCGTGGGCATCATCATCGGAAACCCCCTGGACGTCGTCAAGGTCCGCTTGCAGACCCGAGATGCCCTCGCCGCGCAGACGCCGTCGGCCTACTTCCGCCAGTTTGAGAACACGGCCGCCCTCGTCACCGGCACGGCCGCCCCGATTGTGGGCTACGGCGCGCTGAACGCCCTCCTCTTCGTCTCGTACAACCGGACGGAAGCAGCGCTCAACAGCGCGCTGGGCGTGCAGTCCAGTCTCTGGACGACGTGGGCCGCCGGCGCCGTCGGCGGTCTCGCCACCTGGGTCGTCAGCACGCCCACCGAGCTCGTCAAGTGCCGCGCGCAGCTCTCGTCCCCGCCGCGGTCCAGCTGGGGCATCGCGAAGCAGATCTACCGAACCGAAGGCATCAAGGGGATGTATTTCGGCGGAGTCGTGACGGCCCTGCGCGACAGCATCGGCTACGGGTTCTACTTTTGGTCGTACGAGCTGAGCACGAGGTGGATGGCCGCGGAGCCCGGCAAGGAGACGAGCTTCCACCAGGAGGCTGCCAAGGTGCTTTTCTGCGGCGGTCTGGCAGGGATTGTGACGTGGGCGAGCGTGTTCCCGCTCGACGTCATCAAGACGCGGGTGCAGACGCAGCAGGCGTTCGGCGAGACGGCACGCTTGCTTGGAGGAGCAGGAGGAGGAGGGGTCGAAGCGCCACCGCAGACTCGGCAGGGCGCCGTGCAGATGGCCAAGACGGCGTACCGAGAGGAGGGCCTGCGCGTCTTCTTCAGGGGCCTCACGATATGCAGCGTCAGGGCGTTTGTCGTCAACGCCGTGCAGTGGGCCGTCTACGAATGGGTGATGCTCGAGCTGGGCCAGGGGCGGAAGCGGGCGGGCGCCATAGAGTCTGAAGAACGAATTGGATGATTTTGATGCCTGGCCTTTCTTGTGTTGCTGTGCTTGAAGGATTCGGGGGCCGTACTGGATGTTGTGTGGCCAGTTAACTCTCCGAAAAGTAACCGGATGCCGGAGACATCGATCTCACTTCGCTGACGTGCCGACACGTCTCATTTCACGCATCGGGGACTATCGCTGCAGCCTGTTGGAGAGCGTCAAATACTGGAAGAACATAAATATTGAAAGCCTTTCCTCCTATGAACCATGCAACTGTACAATCACGCCGACAAAGCGCCCGACCCGGCCTTCCTTCTAGTCACATTTCCGTACTCCATCCCCGACCTCAAGATGCAGGAATTCCCCGAGCCGCTCTCCGAGCTCAACCGCAACTTCTTCGAGTCAGCCACCCCCTTGGACATGCCCCCCTCCCGTTGCTCAGGATCAAGCCGCTGACCCGCCCCAGCGCCCACGCGACGAGCCTCTACGAGCAGGACTGGATCCAGGCCCTCCTCAGGGGCCAAGAGCGCTTCGTCACAGCCAACGCCCAAGCCCTCGGCCTCGCCCTCGTCGAGCCGGGTCGCGAGGTCCGCCTCCTCGACTACGCCTGCGGCAACGGCGCCATGTCCTGGGTGTGCCCCCTCCCGCTCCTCTGCTCTCCTTTCGTCCGCATCCCGGCCAGATGAGTCTCGTGCTGACGCGCCGCCAGATCCTCCAGCCGTACGTCACGACCGTCCGCGGCATCGACGTCTCCTCGTCCATGGTGGACGCCTTCAACGCGCAGGCCGCGGCGCGCGGCCTCGCGGAGAGCAGAGCTCACGCCCTGCGCGCCGATCTCTCTTCCGCCACGCAGCCGCCGGCCCTGTCGACGCCGGAGTGGCGCGACTTTGACGTCGTCGTCGTGGCCATGGCGCTGCATCACCTCGACGACCCGCAGGGCGTGCTCGACGAGCTCGCGGCGCGGCTGCGCGCGGGCGGACGGCTCGTCGTCGTCGAGTGGTTCCGGGAGGGTCCGACGGATCGGCTGTTGGCGGCTGCCGGCGAGGAGGAGCCGGCGACGGCGCATCTGGTGAACGACGAGGTGTTTACGGAGGCGAGCCTGCGCGGATGGTTCCACGAGGCGGGCTGCGGGGAGGGGTTCGTGGCGGTGGTGGACGAAGAGAGGGGACACATCCCGGAGGAGGTCGTCAAGGTTGCGGGGGGCGTAGAGAGGCAGCTGATTGTTGCTTCGGGGGTCAAGGCCTAGGTGCCTGTTGATACGACCCGGATCTGGTTGCGGGACAAGAGGTGCTGGCCTGATGTGTCACGGCGTGGTGATGAGCAGCTGAGCGGAAGTCTTGATAGAGGCGTAGTTGATTAGTCACTCCACGGTTTTCCTATCAAGTGTGTGTGTGTTTATTCTGCTGCTCATGTTGGCCCCGTGATGAGAAGATACCAGGAACAGGGCCGCCCCGGATACCAAATGACCCGATCACCTTCGACATACATCAAGCCTCGAATACGGGGTACCCGACGCGGCCCGGCCAGCAAGGTCGCTTCAGGCACGGTCGCACAGCCGATTCCGGTAAGGCGTGCGTCGTGGCCCTCGGCCCGGAGACTTTTGTCGAGCGGCCGGAAACTTGTGCATTAGTCTCCGGCCCCACATCGGCACGTCGCCGGCGTCTGACCCCGGCTACCACATCAGGAAAGTCCCTTTTGGCCGTTGGGGCACTTTTCGGTGTATCCGACAATTGGCAGGCTGGTTTTCTTGGATCGACGTCAGCTTATGCCTGAATGTTGCAGCCATTCTGTGAGGGGTAATTCTTTCTTTCGTCAACTCGAATCACCGCTGACGGTCCCCTGTCATAGGTCATATATAACCGCTTCAGGATTCTCACTGGGTGATTAGGGGTAGCATTCAAGATACAAGCTCAGGCTAAACCTATGTTTCCCCCAGTAGTGAGCAGATTATGCAGTCATGGGGGTACTTGGCGCTGCAGTGCTGATTCGGAAGGATGCGTAGCGTCCCTCGGAGACTTTCACCGTTCTCCCCGGAGACATAGGCCACTGCCTCCTTGACACTGATAAATATGCCCAAAACACCGTTGGAGGGTATAATCGTCAAGAGCCATCCCACCCAGTTCACAACATCACAAATAGCAAGCATACTACGCACCAGCAAGCACATCACAGCACACACAGCACAGAGCATGGCCCTCTACGACGTCCTCATCATCGGCGCCGGCCCCGCCGGCCTCTCGACGGCGACGTACCTCGCGCGCCAGCTGCGCACCGCCGCCGTCTTCGACTCCGGCCTGTACCGCAACGCCCGCGCCGCCCACATGCACGGAGTGCTCGGCTTCGACCACGCCAGCCCCGCGACCCTGCGCGCCAAGGCCCGCGCCGACCTCCAGGCGCGCTACAGCACGACCACGTTCGTCGACCGCGCCGTCGTCCGCGTCGAGAGGACGCCGCAGGGCGTCTTCCGCGCCGTGGCCGCCGACGACGACGGCCAGTCGGCCTGGTACGGCCGCAAGGTCGTCCTCGCCACGGGCGTCACCGACATCATGCCCGACATCCCCGGCTTCGACGACTGCTGGGGCCACAGCGTCTTCCACTGCCTGTACTGCCACGGCTACGAGTCCCGCGGGGCGAGCAGCGCCGGCGTCCTGACAGGGGGCATGGTCGCGCAGGCGGCCATGGGGGTGCACATGGCGTGGATGGCCAAGCAGCTCGCGGAGAGGGTGACCATTTACACCAACGGAGACGAGGCCATGCGCGCGGACCTCGGCGGGCTCGTCCAGACGTCGCCGTTCGCGGTGGACGGCCGGAGGATCGCGCGCATGGTGCACGGCCCGGGCGAGACCGAGGTGACCCTGCACTTCGAGGACGGCGATTCCGTGACCGAGGGCTTCTTGGTGAGTTGTCTCTTTCCCATCTGCCTCTTATTTCCCTCGGCTGACCCCAGAAAAGGCTCACGGGCCGCGGACCAGGGCCAACGGCCCCTTCGTCGAGCAGCTCGGCCTCGAGCTCACCGACAGCGGCGACATCAAGACAACCAGCCCCTTTGGTGAGACGACCGTGCCGGGCGTCTACGCGGCGGGCGACAACATGCAGATGATGAAGGCGGTGCCCCTCGCGGCTTCGTCGGGCGCTATGACAGCCGGAGGGCTGAGCGGGCCGTTGAGCACCGAGCCGAGGGTCGAGCTCGAGGTGGAGGCATAAGGATGATGACTGCCAACCTCAGATAGTAAAGAACCTGTGTTCTCCATTCTGGACCGCTAGTGTCGCCATCGCTGCCCAAGGAGGACGCGCCGAGCGTCGTGTGCTGCTGCGCCGCTGACGCCGGGTTTCGCCGCCCAGCTGGTGATCATGATGCTCTTCTAAGACAAATCAGCCCAAACGGTCAGAGAATCACCGCCACGAAACGCAAATGCGGACTGATCGGGTTCCCATCTTACTCATCACCTTAAACGCCACCGTAAATGCGCGTACAGAAACGCCACGAGACCCGTCTCCCGCCGTCGAGCCCCCGCAGACAGCCGATAGAGCCGTAAATATTGGGCTTGGAGCACCTCATCCTGCATGTTCAGAAGTCCGGGAGGCGAGCCCGAAAGGGCAGCATTACCCAAACGGCGGAACACCCAGGTGGCGGCAGCCATGTCTTGCTGCCACGACCAGCAGCTTGGCGTCGTGTCACCAAGACCTTGGGTAGTGGGACCACCAACTGCGCTGCCCGCATTGCTCGATCCTGACAGCTGGCCGCGCCGAGTGCAGACAGGAAGAACAAAAGGACCTTCCTTGGGATAGACTTCGCCGCTGTGTGTGGCTGTGCTGCTCGAGGGGTCTCGTCTGTCGATCGCCAGTCCTCATGACGCTGATATGTGCCTCACATTTGGCTCAACCAGAGACAGGCCAAAAAAAAAAAAGGCGAAGTCAAGGCAAAAGAAAGAGCGGCAGGGATGTGGTCCGGTTGAAGGTTCAAATCGCTTCATTATCATGGCTCTTCGTTGTCAGGCCAGAAGAGGCTAGCTAGTCCACTGGGGAATTCGCATTTCGCCTCGGAACGAATCCTCATCCTCCACGCGGCGTGGCCGTGTCATTAAAGAAATTGCAGAATATACCGAGATGCCACTCGTGTGACGAGGTCCAACCATAACGCCACTACACCGTGATACCCATCGTCCATTGCCATTGATTGCGCTGCGTCCTTCCACTCCTGCCGGCCGCGTGCCTCCAGGCTTTTATACAGCAAAGAAAAGTTCATCAGACCGTGTCGTCAGAGACCGCTGCATCCGCGGGTGCTGCCCAGACTGCTGCGTCCAGAATTGCGGGCTGCTGATGTCGGTGGCTGTCATGGGCGAGACGGTCACAAAGTTGTAACCCGCGCTCGAGCTCGACAGGCTCGCGTACGGCTGCTGGGCGATGGCCCAACCGACGGATCTCGTCGTCATCTCCACGTCCTGAGGAACCGGCGAGTCCTCTGGCAGCGGTTCTACGGGCGAACGCAGGACGGGCTCGCCCGTCTCCGTGTAGCCGACGACGTGTCGCCGGCCCTGGTTCCACCACTGCGTCTCGAAACCGTTGTCGACGGTCATCATGGCGTTGGATAAGTCTTCCAGCTCGGCCTCGCGCGAGGGATCCTCCTGGATCGGCGTGTTGCGCGCATCCGCCGTGACCTGGATGACGGTAGGCTGGTTGGCGAAGGGCACGAAGGCCCCGTCGTTGTCGTACGACTCATCGTCATCGGGAATGCCGAACTCGTTGGGCCACCCGGTCGACCACGGGACGCCGCCGTCTCCGAGATGCTCGCTTAGGCGGTAGGACGTGGGGATCGCCGGCAGAGCCTTCCAGACATCGGCGCTGGTGTTCCGCCGTTCGTGCGAGGGACGCTCGCGTTGAGCGCGCTCACGATGCGGAAGCGCAGAGGCACCCATGGGTTCTGGTTCGGCGTCCCAGGGGCTGTGGTTCCAAGGCGGGGGCGCCGACGTGCCGCGCTCGTGAGAGGATCCCGAAGAGTGGCTGTCTGCGCGTGACGGTCTCCTGTCGGAGGGCGGGTACAGAAGAGCTTGAGATGGCGGTAGGTTGGGGTGGTTGGGACGTTGACGACGCCGGGGCGAAGAGGCTCGCGGGGTTGGTCTCGCCGGGGCGTCATCTCTGCGCGGCGGTTGGGACTGTGCCAGCAGTTGCGGTTGCGGTTGCGGTTCCTGTTCCTGTTCCTGCTGCCGCTGCTGCCGGGGCACGGAAGTGAATTCGAGGTAGTTGGTGTTGGGCGGAGGGGGCTGGCGAGGGAAGCTCGTGCTGTCGCGCCAGTTGCGGGACATGTAGGTCAGGCTGTGCCTGTTTCCAGGATGCCTCTGGGAGTAGGAGACGCCGAACTCGAAGTGGACGTAGATCTGAGGCCGACGAGTCCCGTCGGCAGACCTGGGGGCGTCCATGATGGGCTCTACGTCGGCAGCGGTCGTTTGAATCCGAGGCAGCTCCTGGTGTTTGTGCTTTTGGCGATGAGGTTGCTGTTGTGGTAGGGGATCTGTCCTGGGAAGAATAGTCATGGTGGTGGTGTGGCGGGCGGCGGAGGCGGGTCGTAGGTCGTACAGATTTGGGTACGGCGGGGAGTTTGAACCGAGCGAGACGGTAAGACGGATACGCTAGTGAAGATTGGCGCTGGAAAAGGATGGGACGATGGACGAGTAGCGCAGTTGAGGACGAATTAGTGTTGTGGCGAAGAAGGAGGGTAGGCCGGACAGATGAATGGATGTCCCTTGATGTACGGCAGCCCGTCCTGCACGCCTAGCAGCACATGTAGACGGCACGAGCCAAGCGGGCATGGCCGCGTTCGAGGGCCCGAATGACAGCCCAGGGGGGTGGTGCGCAGGGCCTTGCGCCGCGTTTCGCTGCCCCGTCCGTTGCCGTCCGTGGTGGGCCCGAAAGGAGGCGCGCTATGCTTTGACTGTATCTCGCGAGAGAGTCGTCAACGCGGCGATGACGACGACGGAGGAATACGCAGAAGAGACGGGGCCGCCGGGTGGAACCAACAAGACGCTTGGCCGGGGTCCGCGGTCGACGACCAGGTTGAGCAGAGGTTTTCGGGGACCTGGGCAACCTGGGAATACCGACGAGCAGACAGAGCACGGGCAGAGCCAGCGGGGCAGGGCAGCAGAGTGAGTTGACGTCGGCGTTCCTTGGGTCCCAGTCCTCGGTCTTCGGTTTGGCCTGGCAGAGCGAAGGTTGTAGCGTCGCACTGCGCCTCGGAGGAGACGGAGACGGGAAGCGGCCAGGGGTTCAGGGGGGGACGTGAGGAGAGGAGGGGGAAATGAGGGCGGAAGAGAAGGATCGCGGAAGGCGCCAAGGATGCCTGGGACGCTTGTGTGCGTGTGCTCGGTGGTGTTGGTGGTGTATCGAGAAGGATGGCCATCCCTGGAGGCGGAGCAAACGGCGGACTGAAAACGGGGACGGGACCGCCTGCTTGGCCGGAATCCAAATCCAGTGCCAGTGCCAGGCCCGCTCTGGATCCGCGGGCGAAGAGGCGTGCTGATCAGCGCTCTCTTCTCATTCGAGAGGCTCGTTCGTGGGGTTATCTGCTGTGTCCGGTTCGGTTCGGATTCGACTCAACAAGTGTCGGGTGGATGGCGATGTTTCGTGTTGGCGGATGGGCATGGCACGGCGGGCATGGCACGCATGCATGGCCTGGCACTTGTCGTCGAGTGAGGGGCAGCAGGGATCTTTTGGCAGCTCGCCTGGCGTCGCATCGCCTCGCATCCCGTGCAGGAGGCAGGGGTCCTGTCCAGCGTAGCAGGTAGCTCGAGAGGGCCAGCCGTCACGTGTGTGTTCTCGCGTGGTGTCCCTCGGGTTCGTTTCTTCTCCAGTCGGTTGGATTTCTGATGAGGATGTTTCTGGTCAGGCCGTCTCGTCGCCTTGGTTTCTTCTCCTGCTAGGTCCATCTGCTGGGTCCATCTGCTAGCCATCTGCTGGGTCCATCCGCTAGGTCCGTCTGCTAGGTCCGTCTGCCTGGTCCATCGAGCTGTGTGGGCTTCGAGAACAAACAGGCATGCCTGCTCTCGATGAGATGAGGATGGATGCCATGCTGAACCCCCAGGTCCGTCGTGCCGGGACGCTCTTGGCTGACGCAGCTGGCCAGGGAGCTCGAGGAGAGGAATGCAGGCTGGCTGCTGCGAGCAAGAGGAGCGCCAAGTGGTGAGAACCTAAATGCTGTGCCCTCCCAGCACGGCCTCGCTCTGCCGTCTCTGGTGCTGACGGGACGACGATTGCAGTGCTGTCACGAGATGAGAGGAAATAGGGAGATGATGCACGGCATGGGTAGGGTCGAGTGGGAAGAGGCAACAGGAGGATCGCCGGATCGCCAGGACTGCCAGGATCTTGGCCCACCAGGTGGGAAGTACTCACTACCTGGCACCTGCCCCCCGAGGGCACCTGTACCTGGGGCAGGCACCTCCAGGAGGCACCTTTACCTGGAGCAGGCACCTCCTGGAGGTACCTTTCCTGGAGGCAGGTACCTTTTCGGGAGGCAGGCACCTCCCACCTGCCTCCTACCTGCCTCATCGGGAGGACAGCCCCCTTAGCTAAGCGGTCCTGGTGGGACTGTGGCTTGCGTGCACCTATTTTTGGCCCGCCCAGAGCCCGAGCAGCGCTGGTTCTGGCGCTGGTGCTGGCGCTGTCCTGGCGCTGTCCCCGCCGGGCCTTTTCTCCAGACCCTTGCCCCCCCTCTGCCCCTCCCCTGCGTCAACGCCCACGATCATCACCTCGCCCTCCATACACGTACCCACGACGAACCAACGTCCGTCGGTGCCCCCCACTCCGTCCATCCTCCTGCCAGCAGCATCGGCACGCAGTTTGCTAACGCATCGGGCAGACTCTCTTGGCCGGCATTCGCGTGTGTCAACTCCGCTCGGCATTGGCCTGAGGGCCTGACAGTCTGAGGGCAGCCCCTATCTCGACTGCTACGATGCCAACCTCACGGACAGCGACGCCTGGCCCTTCGCCTCGCCTGGAATAACAATCTGCCGCCCAGCACCATGAGTCGGACCTCCCGCTGCCAGGGATTTACAGATACAGCATACATCAAGGTATACAGCCTCCAGCATACAGCCTCGTCGCTCCTTCGAGGAGGCAGGACAGCGAGGGGCGGCTCGCATCCATCAGGGCTCGGGACCGAAGCAGGCCTTCACCGTTCTTCGTCTTCATCTTCAACTTTGGGCGGCGGTTTTCTGCCCATCATGCCTCTGCATCGTACCTGGCCCGCTAGGCTCGCTGCTATTTCGGTGCCCCTCTCCCAGGATCCTTCACGGGGCGTCCAGCCGTGGGTCGGCTAGGGGCAATCTGGGAAGCCGAGATTCGAAGGATCAGATTGCGAGGAGCCGTGGGTCTTCTCAGGCATGAGACGGAATGAGAGCATTGGGCCCATGGCAGATCAATTTTCAGCTGTGACATTGTCCGTCTGCTCGACCTCTGACACATACGGCTCTCTTCATCAGCGGCCATTTACCAGCGCCATATTACCAACGCCATATTACCAGCACCAGACAGGCACAGGCAAGCCAAGGCACGCTACGCCGACGCCTTGGCTCGCGCCGGCCCCTCGATCCCGTCCCTCTCCCAGAACCTGTCCCGCCCGCTCTCCCCCCGCCTGAACACCCCCCCCAGGTCGAACGGGTCGACCACCGTCAGCACCCACGGCCTGTCGTCCCTCCACCCGGGGCCGTCGACCTCGGTGACGCCGTCCCGCGCGAGGTACACGTTGCACTTGGCCGGCAGGTACCGGCGCGGGTGGCGCCAGTTCCACATGACGACGTTGACCAGCATCAGGCCGGCCTCGAAGACGTAGAAGAACCACTCGTGGCGGATCACGGGCGCCACGTCCGCCGGGTCCAGCCCCTCCCACTGGATCCCCGACAGCCCGAAGTGCTCGACCAGCCGGTACACGGTGCGCACCGTGATGAGCCCGACGCTCGCGTACAGCGTGCGCAGCGGCTGGCGGACGGCCCGCGCCGACGCCAGCCCCGCGCCCGCGCACCGCACGTGGAACCACGCCGCCAGCCCGACGAAGCACGCCGCCACCACCAGCTGCAGCACCAGCGACGTCTTCATCAGCGCGTGGCCCGTCGCCTGCGACGCCCCCGGCAGGTCCAAGTTGGCCATATAGCTGGCGCCCCAGCCGTTGAGCATCTCGATGAGCGTGGACAGGAAGGCGAACGTCGAGAGCACGCGGCCCGGATGCAGCGGCGACAGGTACGGCACGTAGTAGAGGATGCGCCCGAGGATGTGGTAGTTGGCCAGCTCGAGGAGCGGGCTGTCTGGTCAGCATGCTTTCCGTCAGGTGGCTTGCGGGGGACCCACGGGCTCGCGTAGACGAGGCAGACGCTCGCGATGAAGGGCGCCAGGTTGTCGTAGTGCCAGGCGCCGTAGATGCGGAGCGCGAAGCCCGCCACGAAGAGGAGGTTGCAGAAGACGAAGAGGCCCGTCACCTTGAAGAACTTGAAGTGGCTGGGCGGGAGGTCAGTGGCTGCTGGGTGTGGCATCCAGGGGCCAGTACTCACTAGCACTGCCAGAAGTGGACGGCGCACGACGCCGCGAAGGCGATCGTGAAGAAGATGGCCGCCCCCTTGTTGGGGGCGTAGAAGTAGTAGCTCCCATCGACTGGGACGGTCAGTGTCTGGCGGGCTTCCGCTGATGGGTGCTACTGACCGTACTGTCCGTCCCCCATGTTGGCTGCTGGTGTTGCCTCTACTCTGCTTCGTGAGTTCGGGATGTGTCCAGCGCGATGGTCAACCAGCTTGGTGATGTTCGGATGTGTTCAGGCAATGGATCTAAGACCGTGCATGATTCTTCTCTCTGGAATCGCGATCATCACTTCGCCCAGACCTCTACTTATACCTCGAAATTCCAAACATCGCATCCGTCGTGTAGATACCTTCAACCTGCCTCACGCCTCAACCAATCGCATCGCGCGCACGATACGACCGTCTCAGGCGCGAGCTAAGCAAGCCACCAAGTGGACTGTCCACGGCCTGGGGACTGGCCCGTACCCCTTCAGCGAATCCCCGGCCTCGAGGCCGGCCGTCGTCGTTTGCCTATTCGGGACGCGGTGATCAGCAGCATCACGAAGAACGACGGGGGTAAGACGGGCCGTTGGGCTTCCAGTGAGGCGTCTCCCGTGACCAGCGGGAAGCCCTCTGTCACGCCTCAGCTGGACGCCCACACATCAATAAACATCACCAGCCGTCAGCAACGTCACATGCGACACCGAACAAAGCAGATGTGGTCGTTCTTTCATTAAGTTCCGAGAGCTTCTGCGCCGTGCCTACGTCGTCAACGGTGGCCGCCTCGCGCCGCCCCACGCATGGACATGGTATCCTCCACCTCTCCGGTATTAAAAGTACATAGAACTCCTCCTGATCCGTGAGATGTTGTTGCTGTTGTTTGCATGATGCCGCAGAGCGATTGCCGGGCAAGAAAAAAAAAAGGAGCCCCAGATCGAAAGGTCAGCTGCGGATGGCCTCGAATCCAATACATAATAAAACTCCCCCATGCCAGTCCCCAACGCCAGCTCTTCCCATACAGGGGAGTGACCAAAAAAGAAAGTTCAACACGTGTTATACAACCAGATCGGCGGGGAAAGCCACCCCCTCAGTCGACCTCCCAGCTGCGCTCCGCCTGGTCAAAGGCCTCCTCCTGGTCGGCCACGCTCGCCGCCCGCGAGCCCTCCGCCTGGCTCATGTAAAAGTCGTCGTCGTCGCCCCAGTCGCTGAGCTCGCCGTCCGAGTAGTCCCACTGCACCGGGATCGTCTCGCCCGACTCGCCGTACCCGAACATCATGCCGCGCCACTCGCCCGCCGCGATGCGCGCCGCCACCCGCAGCATCAGGTTCATCAGGTGGCTCGGCGGGCTCAGCAGGATCTCGCACGTCTTGGCCACGATCGCCATCGGCACCCTGCGCACCAGGTCCAGCCGGCTCCGCGTCGGCAGCCGCCGGACCGACGTCGACGTCGCCGTCGGCGAGAAGAGGTTGGCCGCCGGCGGCAGCGGCGAGAGCGCCCGGCTGACCGAGATGCTGCTGGTCGTCGCCCGGTGCCGTATGCTGGGCCTGCGACGCGCCACCGCCGTCGACGACGCCTCCCCCTCCGCAAACGTGTCCTTGCCGGCCTGTTCGGCTGTCTCCGACGCCACGTCCGGCGCCGTCGCCGCGCTCTCCTGCGAGCTCTCCATGGTGCCGCAAGACCCGACATCCCACGTCCGCTTCGTGTCGGGCGTCACGGTCAGGTCCGAGATGTCGCGGTACTGAGACATCCGCATCGGCATCAGAATGTTGTCGTGCGGGTACGGGAACGTCGACGGCGTCTTGGGCGAGCCGGGGGAGGAAAGCGGCGACTGCCACGACTGGACACTGTGGAACGAGTCGGACGACCCAGCCGGCGAGATGGGTCCCCTCGCGTCCTCGGGCAGCCGCGTGGGAGACTGCCGGGAAGTGGTGGACTTCGACGGAGGCGAAGTGATGAGAGTGAGTTGCGGAGGCACCGCGAGAGAGCGACCCGCTCGGAACCCGCGCAGCTTCTTCCGCCGCGCGCCAACGACACCACTGCCCTCGAGGATCTCCGCCGCGCTGGCTTCTTCCTCGCCTGCACCATCCTGCCCGCTCTCTTCGCTGGCATTTGATTTGCTGTCGTCGTCTGCGAGAGCCGCCGGTGTTGGAGTCTCCTCCGCAGCAGGGCTGGTCTCCGTTGCCGTGCTCGACGAGACACCCGCCGCAGCCTTCTGTTCGTAGGAGCGAATAAAGTCGTGGATGTCTGGCCTGGCCTGCGTTTTGGTCTGCTCCGGTGCTGGTGCGGGGCTCTTCTCGGACGCTTGCGCTTCGACAGATATGCTGGGCACTTCCTCCCGACGGATAGCTGTCAACGGGGGTGACTCTTCCCATTGATCCTCAGCCTCCTTCGCCGGAACCAGAATCGGCGAGGTACGGCTGTCGGCTGTTGAAGTCTCTTGTACGTCAGCCCTGGGTTGCGTTTGCAGAGTGAGAGCAGGAGCTGTCGCCTCTGACAGAATGTCCCGGCTCTCCTCGGGTGCGGGTGTTGAGACTACTTCCTCAACGTCGGCCTCCTCGTCCGTGTCCTTCGGAGTCTGGATTTCTGTCGACTCCGGCTCTGGCACCGGGGACTCTTCCACAGCGGCAGCAACCTTGATCGGCTCGGCTTCCGCCTCGATGGATGAACAAGCTACTGCCGCAGGCTCCTTCTTCTCCTCTTCCAGCTTCGGATCCTCATGGTCCTGGATATCGGTCGGCTCTGGTTGGTCCTCAACCTCTGCAGCAGGCTCGATGGGCTTTTCCTTGTTCTCTGCATCGACAGAGCGATCGACGGGAGCTTGTTGACTTTCCGGCTGTTGCTTCGCCGAAGATTCTGGCGCACTCTCGCTCTGCGCTTTTGTCCGCTCCTCCGCAGTAGCCGTGGCCTCCATGCTGGCCTTCAGCTGCCGAGCCGCGGGCGACTCGCTCTTGCGCCTCGTGGTCTTGGACGGGGGCGTCGGTGTCGGCTCGACCACGGTCATTGCCGTAGGCGTGATGGATCGGCGGGCAGGCGTCCAGGGTCGCTTCTTTACGGGCGTCTTGGGTTTCTCCGGCAGTCGTATCGTGAAGGACCGCTTGAAGGGGCACTCTGTCTTCTCGAACTGCAGGATCTGGTCGAAGACGCCGCGCAGCGCATGTGCGAGGTCTTGTTCTTGCGGGTCAGACACCGGCACCTCTATCCTCCAGTACTGCGGTCGGCGGATCTGGAGCACGAACTTGCTGGACACCTCGTCGATGCACCAACATTGGCTCTTGGGGAGGATGGGCTGCAAGGCGGAGCCGCAATTGAGAAAGGCGACGGATCCTGGTGCTCGGTATATGCGGAACGGTCCTAGAGGATTGTCAATACGATGGGACTTCCATCAAAACCCGGGGTGACCGACCAACTGCGATGGTTCTCTCCAGCTGTGACGATGACGGCAGCGAGCCGGGCTCTTCGTCAGCTGGAGCACGACCGGGACTCCTCGCCCTGCTGCGACCGGAGGCCGTGAAGGCGATGATCTTGACATTGGGATGATTGTAGAGGGTCTCGACAAACCCGGCGGCCGATTGGGATGATGGCGATGGTTTGGAGACGGGCCCTTGGGGCGCGGTCATGACCCGTCGGGGCGCCGGGAAGGTCGATCGCGATCGGTCCATGGCGCGGCCTTGATTCGCGAAGGGGGCTGGGATGGTATTGATGCTGTTCAGAAGTCGATGGTGAATTCGGTCATGTCGGTCGTGGGCTTGGAGACATGGCAAAGCTGTGTGTCATGTGAAAGCAGAGGTTCGGGCCTGGCTCAGTCGTGGTTCCCCTCTCGCCTTCGTCTCGTCCCACCTTAGCGTTTCGGGGTCGGCGTAGGCGTTCGTTCCAGGGGGAAGCTGAGGAATTCGGAGAGCGCCCGTTGTCGCCAAGGCGATCAATTGAGACTCCTGTAGCGGGCGTGTCTCACTGACGGGCGGAGAGTCGAGATGGGACCAATCTCGCGACGTGACGTGCGATGGAAGCCGAGAGGACGACGAAGATTTCCTCTGGAGAAGGACCGCCGGGAGAAGCAAGTTTGCTGCTGGGATTCGGAGTCTCGGGCTGGATGGAGGGAGGGAGCTTGGACACGCGACGGGGATGTTCGCGCTTCTGTTGGCGACGGGCGCGGGTCGCAGCCAGGGATGTCTCTTGTTGAGCGAACTTGCAAGTAGGGGGTATATGTATGTTAAGCGGAACTGGAACACCTCAATGTAATATCGCCACAGCTTGGAGCTCTGTCCCGTACTGCAAGGATGCAGCTTGGAGTAGACTTGGTCTTTATGTCAGTAATCCAGACCATCTCCAGCATGTAGCTGTGGAAAGCTGCAGTGTCAACCTCGGGTTCAATCCCAACGTGGACAAGAATGCCTGGTCACCGGGCGGACCGGATACAGGAATGCTCCCATCCTCCGATAAGAAGGCCCCGGTCCATGGCTAACCCGGATAAGCGCCCCACCCGGATCACCTCGCTTGGTTCGGACTGGGGCTGGGGGCGAGCGAGCTGCGCCAGCTGGTGTCGTCATCTCTCTAATGGCTGCCAGTGGCTTTCTTTGGTGGGCTGCCTCGAAGCTGCAACCTCGAGATTCGTTTCCAGACCACCACACCTCCGGCCTTTCACCACATCGCCCGCCGGTACCCCAGCACACGCCGCCGCCATGGAGAAGGACAAACTGAACGAGAAGCTCCACGTCGACAAGGAGAAGCTCAAACAGCAGTTTGATGTCTCCCACTTCGGCCTCAACTCCGTCCTGCGGGGCGCCCAGTTGACCTTTGTTGGAGGTGAGATGCAGAGCAGCCGTCGATCGCGTGCCTGGCCGGACATTCATTGCTGACCCCTCTGGCACCCACAGCCCACCGAGCTCTCCAGAACCCCGCCATCTTCACCTCGGATCACTACAAGCAGGCGGCGGCTGCCGTCGTCGCCGGCCTGGCCATCCGTCTGATCGTCTCCATTCCGGTATGCTGCCTCAAACCGAAGACCTACGCTGGGTACGACAGTGCTGATGTTCGATTCCTGTAGATCATCGGCGTCCGCGTTCTGCTGTGGTTCCTCTCCTTCGTCATGAACCTCGAGCAGGTCACCTGGGATGATCAGATCGTGGAGAGTCTCAACTTCCTCGAGGAATATGTCCTCCAGGTCCCCTTCTTCCTCATGACCCTGATGCGCTACGTCACGCCCACGCTCGACAACTTGTATGCCCAATCATCTCCCGGCTTTTGATCCGTTCTGACCGGGCATAGGTTCATGGACTCGCTCCGATGGGTCGACTTGACCTACGTCCAGAAGCACAAGCACGAGAACCCCGACGATCTGCGAGACATGTACTACCCGAACCTGAAGGACTACAAGGTCAAGGACGGCAGCACCCACACCACGAGCACGGCCGAGGCTCTGTCCATGTTCTTCATGCGTTTCGCTCGCAAGGGCGGCATCTCCCTCGCCATCTTCGCCCTCTCGTACCTCCCCTACGTCGGCCGCTTCGTCCTCCCGGCCGCGAGTTTCTACACCTTCAACAACGCGGTCGGCCTGGGACCCGCCTCGATCATCTTCGGGACGGGCATCTTCCTGCCGAGGCGCTACCTCGTCATCTTCCTGCAGAGCTACTTCTCGTCGCGGACCCTGATGCGCGAGCTGCTCGAGCCCTACTTCTCCCGCGTGCACTTCACCAAGGAGCAGAAGCGGAAGTGGTTCCACGACCGCGAGGGTCTCCTTTTTGGCTTCGCTCTCGGCTTCTACACGCTCATCCGGATCCCCCTGGTTGGCGTTCTTGTGTACGGCATCGCCGAGGCCTCGGCGGCATACCTCATCACCAAGATCACCGACCCTCCTCCGCCCGCCAACGAGTCTGCCGGTTTCGCCGCAAGCCAGCAGACATGGACGAACAAGCACGAGTTCTTGAGCCTCGAGCTTGCTCACCTGGACACCATGCACCGCAAGCCCCAGACCCAGCAGGCACAGAGCGAGAAGCCCATCCCGTCGGTGGAGAAGCCCATCTACTGAGCCCTTCCCACCCTCGCGCCCCGGGATGAGCATCCACGGCGCAGCCGAGCTGCCGCAGCGGACTTGTGACCTATCACGAAAAACCCTGGCATTTCGGATGGGCGGCTCAGAGCGGATTTCGGGGGGGATGCTTCGGACCTCTGGCTGGCTTCTCCGGGCGTCCTCTGGCCAAGGACAGCGGCAGCGAGCGCCAGGTGCCGAACCGATCGATATCAATTACGTTTCGTGGTTGATAGGGAGAGCAGCAGCTCATGCGGAATGAAGTCACCGCGACGAATCATCGACAGGGATTGGGCTGTCGCCGGCGGCGAGCTGGTGCGGGGGTGAATGGGAGCTCCTGATAAGCTTCCAAGCTACGCCCACTGCAGCCCCTTGGAGCTTCGTGACAGCTCCGTGCAAAGCCCAGCGACCCAACCGCCCAGTGTAGATCGGTTTACCGGCCTCAATCCGCACGCTTACGTCGCGAAACGGAAACCCGTGGATGCGCCAAGGGCGGGGTAGCTCTAGAAATGCCTACATATACCGGCGGGTAGGAGGTCGTCGAGATGCTCGCGACTTGATAGCGTCTCTTCGACATCGAGGTCGGCATCCAGTACGCATCTAGCATATATACACCCAGTACTTTGACCTTGTCTCATCTCTTCCTACATCCTGGTGACATCATGGGCAAAACCGGCATCCGCAGCGTGAACAAGGTGAGCTTCGACAAGCCGGCTGCCGAGCAGCCTGCCCTCCATGTAAGTCTGCTGTCCCGAATTCCTGTCGCGCCGTGCTGATTCCAGGCGAAGAACAGATGGCACCCCGACAGTAGGTCTTCGTTCCGTCCGCCGATCCCAGGGTACTGACCGATCAAGTCCCCTCCGCCGGCGCCATCAAGGACGGCGAGACGGTCAAGATTGAATGCGTCGACTGGCAAGGCCTCCGACCTCCTCGCCTCGGACCCCCGTGCTAACCGCAGCAGGACCGGCGGCCAGATCGGCAACAATGACTCGGCCGACGACGTGCTCAACGTCGACCTGACCAAGGTGCACTACCTCTCCGGGCCCTTCGAGGTCGAGGGCGCCAAGCCGGGCGACCTCCTCCTCGTCGAGATCATGGACGTCCAGCCGTTCCAGGACCAGCCGTGGGGGTTCACCGGCGTCTTCGACCGGGACAACGGCGGCGGCTTCCTCGACGAGATCTACCCCTCCGCGTAAGACCCCTTTGCTTGTCTGTCAGTCAGTCAGCTGGCCGATTGGCCTGCCCGCCAGCTCGTGCACCATCCAGCTAACGCCCCCAGCGCCAAGGCCATCTGGGACTTCGAGGGCATCTACTGCACGTCGCGCCACATCCCCGGCGTCAAGTTCGCGGGGCTCATCCACCCGGGCATCCTCGGGTGCGCGCCGTCGGCCGACGTGCTCGCGACGTGGAACCGCCGCGAGGGCGAGCTCATCGCGGCCAACAAGCTCGAGCGCAAGGTCGCGCTGCCGCCCGAGCCGCAGAGCGCGCACGCGGGGTCCGCCGACGCCGCGGCCGCGGAGCGGGTCGGCAGGGAGGGCGCGCGGACCGTGCCGGGGCGGCCGGAGCACGGGGGGAACTGCGAGTGAGTCCCGGATAGCCTGTTCGAGAAATCCCGCCAGAGAAGGGCGACGCTGACGGGCGCAGCATCAAGAACCTGAGCCGCGGGAGCAAGGTCTACCTCCCCGTGCACGTCGACGGGGCGAACTTCAGCGTGGGGGATCTTCACTTCTCGCGTACGTATTCCCGTCCATGTCCTCCACCGGCCGCTGACCACGCGCAGAGGGCGACGGCGAGATCTCCTTCTGCGGCGCCATCGAGATGGCCGGCGTCATCACGATCAACTTCAAGGTCGTCAAGGACGGCATGGCGGCGCTGGGCCTCAAGTCGCCCATCTACATCCCCGGTCCCGTCGAGCCGCAGTTCGGCCCCGGGCGGCACATCTACTTCGAGGGCTTCTCGGTCGACGAGCACGGCAAGCAGCACTACATGGACGTGACGGTCGCGTACCGGCAGACGAGCCTGCGTAAGCCTATCTCATGGCACCGAGCGAGACGTTTCGGAAGCGCTGACCAGCGACAGGCTGCATCGAGTACCTCCGCCGGTTCGGGTACAGCGACTACCAGGCGTACCTGCTCATGTCGTGCGCGCCGATCCAGGGCCACGTCGCGGGCATCGTCGACATCCCGAACGCATGCACGACCATCGGGCTGCCGATGGACATTTTCGAGTTTGACATCTCGCCGGCGCTCGGGGCCGTGGAGAAGAGGGACCTCGGGCGGTGCGCGTTCCAGGGGGGGGCGACGGAGGGCCGGGTCGAGGCGGGGGGGAAGAACAGCGAGCACAGCTTCGGCGGCGGGCTGACGTACAAGGAGTAGCCGGGGGGCGTGCGTCTTGACACCAAGTGCGTGGCTGAGCGATTCGCAGGAGATCCAGGGGCGAGAACGCAAGTGAGCAAGACGCCTCTCTAGCTCGCTAAGGGAAATCATACAGTTGATAGCAGTATGAGCTTCTGCCAGTGTTCAGACGCTCTGCTCGGTAAGGGATGCAGACGGTTGATAGCAATACCAGCTTCTCTCAGTATTTAAACGCCTTTTACTGAAGACTTTCACTGAAGACTCGACAAACGAGAATGCCAGCTCATGTTAACCTGCTATGTACGTACGGTAGTCCAAGCATGCACCTAAAACAACGCTCACATCATGCACCATGCACCGTACCGCATCACGAGCTCACTGGGCGGGAATCTGCACCGTGTACGCCATGCCGTGCCCCATCATCACTGGTCGGGGATCACGGCCAGCGAGCTGTGCCCCGTGTCGCTCGTGTGCTTCCGGGCGGCCGTCTCGCCGCTGCCGAGCCAGCCGCAGCCGGGCTCGCGGCAGGTGAGCAGGGCGGCGTCCTTGATCTCGGAGAGGGCGACGTGGCCGGTGCGCTCGGCGTGGTCGCGGCCGGCGCGCTCGCCGCTGCCGATCCAGGCGCAGCCGGGGACGTCGCAGGTGAGCAGGATCTCGGCGGGGTCGGTGTAGTAGTGCATGGCGTGGAGGCGGGCGACGAGCTGCTGGGTCTTCTCGAGCAGGTCGTCGTCGGCGGTGGACCAGACGGTGCGGTCGAGCTCGGGCGGCAGGGTCGACTCGGCGTAGGGGGGCTCGGAGGGGCTGAAGGCGACGCGGTCGTAGTGGATGCCCGAGTAGACGAGCACGCAGCGCGTCTCCTTGTCCTCGCCGAAGCGGAGCAGCGTCTGGCCCTTGACGTCGAAGGTGCAGATCTCGACGTCGAAGAGGTCGGAGAAGACGCCGAGCTCGATGGCGCCGCCCCAGCGGTCCTTGCCCTGGATGGAGCAGGCGTAGGCGGCCGGCGGCGCGGCGAGGATGGCCTCGGTGTACTTGTCCGGGCGGGCGAGGATGTGGTCGGCCACCATGCTGCGGAGCTCGGGGGCCGGGATCTGGCGGGGGAGGGCGCCGCCGAAGGCCGTGAAGAGGCAGCTGTTGTCGTCGGGCATGACGCGGAGGACTGAATCGGGTCAGTCGAGATCGGGGACAAGAGAGAGAGAGCGGAACGCACGCAGGGTGCCCTCCCTCTCGGCCCAGGGCACGCTGACGCTCTCGGGGCCCTGGGTCGGCGGCTGGGGGACATCGAGGGCCGGGATGGTGGGCCGAGAGGAGGACGCCGACGTCGGCTGGGGTGGTGCGGGCGGCGGCTGGGCCGTCTCGGCGGGGACGATGGTGAAGGTCTCGCCGTTGAGGCCGAGGTCCTTGGCGATCTTGTCCCTCTGGCCGTCCTCGAGGGTCTGGAGGGGCCAGCCGTACTTGAGGGTGAAGTCGGCGATGCTCGTCTTGGCCCTGATCTCGTCGAGCAGCTGGCCGACGGTGGCCGAGTCGTCGAGGGAGAGGACGCCGGTGCCGCCGGGGCCCTTGTATCTGGCCCTCATGGTGATCTGTGTGATGGGTGTAAATGTGTTGCTGGATGATGAGACTTCGGGCTTTGACGGCGATCAGGAGTGCTGGGAAGTGGCAGGTACAGTGATGACACAGCGGCGATGGAATGTTCCAGACGACGGGGGAGCAACGTGGACTTGTCGATTATCGTGATGATGTCGTGTCGTGTCGTGTCGTGTCGATGTCGTGATGATGTCGTGTCGTGTCGATGTCGTGTCGATTGCCGTCGACCGTCGATGTCTCGAGCTGTCCTTGATGTATGAAGCCCCGCTGCCGCTGCTGCTTCATGCTTCTGCTGGGTTCGGGCCACCGCCCAAGTCGGACCCCAGAGCGCTCGCCGGGATGCTGGCGCTGCTGGCGAGCGTCATGTGGACCCTGGGGTGCTAGTCCGCCGATCTGATCTGAGGTGCCGCTTGGCTGTAGGGTGCCGCGGTGGGTGTGCCGTGCTTGTGCGTGCTAGGAGATGGGCCGAGCCTCGACGATGGAGATGGAGGAGCTCGACGTGGTGCAGGCCGTAATGAGGTGCTAGGCAGGTACCTAGGTACCTTATAGGTAACATAGGTAAGGTAGGTAAGGTAGGTAGGTCGGTAGGTCGGTAGGTCGGTAGGTCGGTAGGTCGGTAGGTCGGTAGGTAGGTAGGTAGGTCGGTAGGTAGGCAAGGTGCCAGGTAGAGTCAGGCAGAGTCAGAACCAGCGCTACCCCGTGGCAACAGTAAGTCAAAGGTTCTTCACCTCTGCGACCAAGACACATCCACCTGCCCCTCAGGACCTTCCCCGGATTGCCGTCGGGAACAGCAGCATGGGTACTGGGTACCTAGGCTAGAAGAGAACGTATCCTTTGTTGCTCCTCCCCAAAGCACCTAAGTAGGTAGGCATCTAAGGTCTGCACCTGCCGGTACGCAAGGTTCGACCGGAATTCAGGTATGGAAAGCATGCAGCAACCGAGCACAGGACAAACTCGGGTGTGGCGCCTGTGGCTGAACGCTGCCAACGCCCTCTCCCCTGTGCTTCTGTGCCTGTTGCTTCTGTGCCTCTCCCCTGTCCCCCCGTGAACAGTGGACCTGGGGCCTGGGGCCTGGCCTGGGCCGGTGACCATTGGCCCGTGCCCGGCCCTCGCCCCGTCGCGAATTGGCCCCAATCGCATCGTCGTCGCGCTCGCTCGCTCTTCACTCTCTCGACCCAGGTCTAGCTTCCCCCCGTCTTTGCGACACCCTCCACGAACCCTCGACACACCCTCGCACCACCCTCCGCGACCTGCTTCCCGCTCCCACCCTCCACGCCTTTCCTCCCGCCACCTCTGACGGCCCTCCCGTGGTTCCCCGTAGGCCATGGCGGGCACGCGCAGCAACGCGACCGACAACGTGCGCGACTCCATCGAGGCCAAGGTCGACAAGGACAAGGACAGGGACCAGAACACCATGGACCTGGACGGCCCGGAAGCCAAGAAGGACGCCCCTCGGCCCGCCGACGACGTCGAGATGGAGGATGTGCCCCACGAGCAGGATGCCGACGCTGATGCCGACGCTGATGCAGATGCAGATGCAGACGCAGACGCCGATGTGGACGCCGACGGCGAAGACGACGCCGACGCCGACGCCGACGAGCCTGACGATCTGCTGTCCGTCCTCGGCGGCCTCGAGCGCGACCTGAGCGAATATGAGGAGGAGTAAGTCACCAGCCGCCGCTCCACGAGACACGGGACCAAGCACCCTCGTACTGACCGCGGCCTCCCCATCACCAGCGGCGAGGAGCTCGCTGCCCCCTTCCAGCGCATCCCGAACAAGCGGTCCCTGCCCGACTACTTCCAGATCATCGAGCACCCCACCGCCTTCAGCAGCATCAGGGTACGTCACCCGCACCTCCAGATCCCCCATTGGAAGCTGGCTAACACCCCCCAGAAAAAAGTCCAGAAGAAGGAGTACACCAGCGTCAGCGAGTTCGTCCGAGACGTCGCCCTCATCTGCCACAACGCCCAGGTCTACAACCTGCCCAGCGCCCCCATCTTCCACGCCGCCGTCCGGCTCCGCGAGGTCGCCAAGGAGAAGATCCAGAAGCTCGTCGACGCCGGCACCTTCAAGGCCGACGAGGTCGAGTTCCCCTTCCTCGGCGAGCTGCCGCCTGCCGAGGAGGCGTCTGACAACGGCGAGGACGAGGAGGACGAAGAAGAGGAGGAAGAGGAGGACGAAGAGGAAGACGACGATTCCGACGACGGCGGCGGCCGCAGGGGCCGGCGCTCCGGTCGACAGGCGGCCGAAGCCGCCAGGGAGGAGGAGGACCACAAGAAGAGGGGACGCCCGCCCAAGGTGCTCACGCCCGCCGAGGTCCGCATCGACTCGGTCCTCAAGGGGCTGCGCAAGTTCAAGGACGACACGGGCGAGCTGCGCATCTTCCCCTTCGAGAGGCTGCCCGACAAGCAGGAGCTGCCCGAGTACTACGACGCCATCACCAACCCGATCGCCCTCGACATCATCCGGCAGAAGTTCAAGCGCAAGAAGTACGGCACCGTCGACGACCTCGTCCGGGACCTGGACCTCATGTTCGACAACGCCAAGCTCTTCAACGAGGACGACAGCGACATCCACCTGACGGCCATCGACCTGCAGAGGGAGGCGCGCCTGCTGGCGCAGCAGGAGAAGGCCAAGCCCGACACGCAGTGCCGCGGCGAGGACGGCAAGCTGCCCCTGGCGTCGATCCAGCACAACGGCCAGACCTGGCGGGTCGGCGACTGGGTGCACATCCGCAACACCAACGACCTGACCAAGCCCATCGTGGCCCAGATCTTCCGCACCTGGCAGGACCAGAAGGGCCAGCGCTGGATCAACGCGTGCTGGTACTACCGGCCGGAGCAGACGGTGCACCGCGAGGACAAGCACTTCTTCGAGCACGAGGTGGCCAAGTCGACGCAGTACCGCGACCACGCCATCGAGGAGGTGGTGGACCGGTGCTTCGTCATGTTCGTGACGCGGTTCCCCAAGGGGCGGCCGCGCGGGCTGCCGGCGGACAAGAGCGTGTACATCTGCGAGTCGCGGTACAACGAGGAGAAGTGCCGGTTCGCCAAGATCAAGACGTGGTCGAGCTGCGTGCCGGACGAGGTGCGCGAGCGGGACTACGACATGGACCTGTTCCCGCAGCCGCTGCGGTTGAAGAAGGTGCCGAGCCCCATCAAGCACCTGGTGCGCGAGAACGCGAAGCCGACGGACGCGCTGCCCAAGCCGAGCTGGGGGTATAAGAACATGCCGCCGGTCATTGGCGCCGTGCACCGCCGGCCGCGCGAGTCCAACGTGAGTCCCCCTGTTTCGTCCCTTTCCCCCCCTTTCGTGACCCTTTCCGCTGGTCCTCTGCCCTGTTTTCCTCTGCTGTTTACTCGTCTGGCTTTGCTCTGGCTTTGCTCTGGCTTTACTCGTCGCTCTTCTTGTCCTGCGCCTGTTCCGCCTTCTGTTGTCGAGGGTTCACCGGGCGATGGCGGGCGATGGCAGTCGTCGACAACAGGCATCACGTCGACGGCCGGCTGCTGATTGCGGACCCTTGCCGCCCTCTAACCCAGCCCTCTCCTTCCTCTCTTCCTCTTCCTCTCTTTCTCTCCTTCTTCTCCTTCTTCTCCTCATCTTCCTCTCCTCATCTTCCTGCCTTCACCAACTGTGCCCTTCTTTGGACAGCTGCCTACGCTTCCACCCCCCTCCATCTCCACCTGCTTCCTTCACATTTTCCACAACCCTCACGTTCGCCGGCACCCCCAGACCTGATTGCTGAGACGCCCTACAGGAATCGCCTCCGCCCCAGCCGACACCTCCCCCGCAGGCTGCGCAGCCGAGCCTGTCCAACACGGGACGACGACCGTCCGCCTTCCACGCGAACCCGTCGTCGCAGTACACGATGGCCCCCCCCGGCGCCTCTCCCTCGCCGGCGCCCCTGGCGCCCCAGTACCAGCAGCAGCAGCCGCACCAGCAGCAGCAGCACCACCCGTACGCGTCGGCCTCGCCCGTGGGCCATCACCAGAGCCCCCACCCGGCGCCCCAGCACTACCAGCAGGGCCAGCAGCAGGCCAACCCCTACCAGAACTACCAGCAGCCCGGCGGCCCCCAGGCCATTCGCCCGATGTACCCCCAGCAGCAGCCGCACCAGCAGCTCCAGCAGCACCAGCAGCAGCCTCACCACCAGCCGATGAACATGCAGCCGGGGCCGATGCATCGCCAGCCGGGCCCGGAGCAGCCCAGCTACCCGGGCGCCTACCAAGGCAGCTTCCAGCAGGGTCCCCACTACAACAGCCAGCGCCCAGGCCAGCAGCATCCACCCGCGTACCCACACGCGCCCGCTGGCGTCTCGCCCCACGTGCAGCCGGTGCAGGCTCAGATTCAGCCTCAGGCTCATCTCCAGATGCAGCAGCAGCACCAGCAGCAGCCGCACATGGCAAACTCGGGCTACGCCGACCACCACCGCATGCCCATGGGCGCCAACCGCAACGTCATGCCACCCGCCGCCGCCGTGCCGCCGATCCAGCCCTACATGGCGCCGCACCAGCAGCAGCAGCAGCAGCAGCACGCGCACCAGCCGAACGCCTACGGCGCGCCCCGTCCGGTCGAGGTTTTCACCCTCGCCGACGACGTCAACAACCAGATCCCCGAGGACGTCCGCCACATGTTCCACGGCGACAGCGGCGGCCGCATCATCTGGTACGCGGCGCCGCCCGTCGTCAACGAGCGCCCGGGCCTCGCCCCCGAGAGCGGCGGCCTCGGCCACAGCCTCCGGTACCGGGCCGACCACGACGCCTTCGTCGCCGAGCGCGCCCGGAAGCGCAAGGCGCGCGACGAGAGGGAGGCGGCCGAGCGCGAGCGCGAGGCCGAGCGGAAGCGCGAGGTCGACCGCACGCGCGCCGAGGGCCAGGCCAAGGACCACGACCTCGACGACCAGCAGCTGGCCATGCTCAAGGCCGTCAACCTCGACAAGTGCGTCGAGTACCTCAAGCTGATGGACCACGTCTACACGACCTGGAACGACGAGTACGAGATGGGCCCGTACTGGCGCAAGGCGCAGGCGGCCAAGAAGGTGGCGGCCGGCGCTGCCAGTGACAAGCCCGCCCAGGCGTGAGGGGGAGCCCGTCTTTGCTCCGGATGAGCGGGAGCACGTCTTTCGCTCTGGATGAGCGACGACGGCGATGTACGGATTATTCACCGCGGCGTTGGGAGGGAGGGCCATGGCAGGAGGACACTCCGGAGTGACCAGGCTTGGTCGGCGTTTGTTTGCTGTTGTGTTTCGAGTGTTTTGGGGCGGAGAGTCAAGGAGGTCAAGGAAGTCCAGGGCATTTGCGCTGTCACGGCGAGGAGGGCGCCGTTCTTGTATTGAGTCCGACTACAGTGAGCATTCGTCCGCCACACTTGCTTCCCATGATGCTGCCTGTGATGAGGTCTGGTGCCTGTGATAGGTCTGAGTGCCTGTTGTGATATGTCTGAGTGCCTGCCTGTCCATCGCATCGTGATGTTTGTGCTTGTAAGTGCTCGGCTCGCCGGCTGAACAATGTGATGACCGAGGCCATGGAGGACGAGTCGAGGACAAGTCGAGGGCAGGTCGAGGACAGGCCCGAGGCTCCGGTCGGCGGCGCTGCCACAGGGTTTCAGCGGCACTCACTGCCAGGGCTTCAGCGGCACTGCCAGGGCTTCAGCGGCACTTACTGCAGTGCTTCAGGCGTCGGTAGGCCCACGCTGCGCCGGCGCGCTCGCTTATCGGGTGTCCGGGGAGAACGGTCCTAACCGAGCCCCATCCAAACCGGATACGTCCATGAGCCACGCTGCGCCGGCGCTCGCTTATCGGTTGTCCGGGGGGAAGACTTTAACCGAGCCCCATCCAAACCGGATATGTCCATAGCGACGCTGCTTTAGCCTGAGCCAGCGCGCAACCCAGGGTTGTGGCTTAGCGGGTCAGCTCGGCCGCCTATGCCAAGTTCACCGTGAAGCCCTCAGTCGACGCCAGGATAGACGTGCCGTCACGTCCACCTCACAGAGTATACTAGCACGCGATGGTAGCGTTCTGTGACTGAACTCGCTGTTGCCGCTTGGCGCCTGCAGAGGACAGCACAGGCGCCGGCTGCTCGTCGAGATGCTCGCGTCGCTGTGGCGCAGGGTCCAGATGTTGGTTGGCGATGCATCACCCGGGCTGTTCCTCGACTCTCCGGCGGCAAGGTCCTTCCCCAATCATGCGTGGCAGGATGCTGCGAGGTGCTGCACGTACGCGCCCAAGGCTGTGCCAGCGCCAGCCTGATCTTGTGCTCGCCAGGCAGAAGAGGCAGCCTGTCCCCGCGATGCCAAATTCGATTTCCTCCCCATCACATACCTCTCGTCGTCGACGACTCGCGCATTTCCGAGCTCTTGAGATCATCAGCCTCCAATGTCGGACCCCCAGAACTACGCGGTCGGCTGGATCTGCGCCATCCCCACCGAATTCGTCGCCGCCCAGGCCTTCCTTGACGAAGAACACGACGCCCCTCGCCATGTGGCCCCGCACGATAATAACAGCTACGCGCTGGGCCGCGTCGGCAGGCACAACGTCGTCATCGCCGTCCTGCCTGACGGAGAGCCCGGTAAAGCCCCGGCAGCGGCAGTGGCCCGAGACATGCTGCACAGCTTTCCGAACGTGCGCATCGGGTTGATGGTCGGCGTTGGAGGCGGCGCTCCCAGACTCCCGGAGCACGACATACGACTTGGCGACGTTGTCGTCGGCAGTGCCGGCGGCGGCAAGGGCGGTGTGCTCCAGTACGACTTTGGTAAGACTATTCAGAACCAGTCATTTCAGCGTACGGGATTCCTAAATCAATCGCCACCGGTGCTTCGGACGGCCATCAGCGCGCTGAAGGGCAGATACGAGTTGAAAGGCCACCAACTTAATGAGGACGTGGACGAGGCACTGCAGCGTATCAAGAAACGGAAGAGGTATACACGCCCTCCCGCAACAAGCGATAGGCTGTACAAGGCGGATATCGTACATCGCCTGGATGGGTATGAATGCTGCAGAGATGCGTCCGGCAAAGACCTCTCCCTCCTCAAGACCCGGACTCAGCGTGACGAAGAAGACGACGACCCCAAAATTCACTACGGACTGATTGCTAGTGCCGACCAGCTGATGAGGGACGCTATCACCCGGGACAAGCTGGCGGCCGATGAGGGCGTGCTCTGCTTCGAGATGGAGGCCGCCGCCCTGGTGAACCACTTCCCGTGCCTGGTGGTTCGTGGGATCTGCGACTATGCCGACACGCACAAGAACGACGAGTGGCAGGGCTTCGCAGCCATGACGGCGGCGGCGTATGCGAAGGACCTGTTGCGCCAGATCCCGCCGAACAAGGTCGAGGCTGAGAGGCCCATCAGCGAGATCCTAGGACTGGGTTAGTGTCACGGTGTGACTTGGTAGATACTATCTAACTGTTAATAACTAGTTCGAGAAGACATGCAGTGTTTACAAAAGATGACGGAGGAAACCAATCATTCGATAAACACCATAAAGTCGAACGACCACCTCATCGGACTCGAGCGCTGGTTGTCTCCGCCAGACTACTCAACCAACGCCAAGCTGGCAAGAGAACGCCGCCACGCTGGCACTGGAGCCTGGCTTCTCGAAAGCTCTGCGTTCCAGGAGTGGAAGGCTGGCACACGTCGACATCTATGGCTTCACGGCCCCGCAGGATGTGGCAAAACTGTCCTGAGCACGAAGATCCTTGACCACCTCAAGGCTGATGCGCACATCACGCTTGCATTCTTCTTCGACTTTAACGACACTATGAAGCAGACCCTGGACGGTCTGCTTCGGTCGCTGGCGCTTCAGCTCTACCTTACCGGGGGAGGAGCAGCGCGGGAGCTCGACAGCCTTTTCGCATCCCACGTTGACGGCCGCAGACAGCCAGACACGGGCACCTTGTCAGCCTGTGTTGGTTCAATGATGAAACTTACCGGCAGGGTTGTTGTCGTTCTCGATGCCCTGGATGAGTGCACAACGAGAAGCGAACTCCTGTCTTGGATGCGGGGCGTCGTCTCTGACTCGGCCCTTGACAACAACCAGTTTATCGTGACTGGGCGGCCGGAAGCAGAGTTCCGACGTGAGATGCCCGACTGCTGGGGCCATGAAAACTGTGTCTCGTTGAACAAGATGGCCGTGGACGCGGATATTCGGTCGTACGTCGTGGCGAGGCTGGCGCAGTCTTCCGATTTCGTGGACAAGAAGTTGTCCCAGGATCTCCTTGACCAGATTAGTGAAAAGGTCGGAAACAGGGCCGACGGGATGTAAGTGTTGATTCAACTTACTCAACGCATAGACACGTTCCTAATACCCCGCATAGGTTCAGGTGGGCAAGCTGCCAACTCGACACTCTTGCCAGGTGTCTGAGCCCCAATGCCGTAAAGACAGCTCTCAAGTCGCTGCCCTGTGATCTAAGTGAAACATACGACCGTATGCTTCAGAACATACCTTCAGAGCATAAAGCGGACGCGATTCGTCTGTTGCAGTTTCTCGTTCACGCAGAGAGGCCACTGAAGGTATCGGAGGCAATCGAGGTAGTAGCGACGCGGGTAGATCAGAAACCCCGAGGGTTCGACATTGGGGCCAGGCTATGCCGTGAAGCCGACATTCTTCGCATATGCCCCGGCTTGGTGTTAATCGCTCAAGTCACAAAAGGCAGTGACACAGTGGAGGAACTTCGCCTTGCCCACTTCTCCGTCAAAGAGTATCTTCTCAAGGAAGACCAGTTTGGGCGTCAAAATGCCAGCATTGTCATCACGAGAACATGCTTGACATATCTCACAGACATCGAAGGCACATACCAGAACGTCAAATGGGATTACCCGATGGCGCGGTACGCTGCAGAAGCGTGGATGGGGTTTGCAGCTTCAGCTGAGGGATCAGAAGACGTCATTCGAGAGACGGTCAGGTTTTTCCAAGACAACAGAACCTTCCGGCGATGGTGTCAGCTATATGGGCTTCGAAGTCACCCGAGAGGTCAGAGGGGTCCGTTCGAATCAAGCCTCTACTATGCGTGTCGCAGTGGGCTCCGCCGGACTGCACAAGTCCTGCTAGACAACGGAGCCGACGTCAACGCACACGGTGGTCTCTACAACAACAACGCTCTCCTAGCTGCCTCATCAGAAGGCCATACAGAGATTGTACAACTACTGCTAGACAATGGAGCCGACGTCAACGCGCTAGGTGGCGACTACGGCTATGCTCTCCAGGCTGCCTCACATCGAGGCCGCGCGGAGATTATACAACTACTGCTAGACAACGGAGCCGACGTCAACGCACAGGGTGGCCGCTTCAACAGCGCTGTCCAGGCTGCCTCAGAAGGAGGCCACACGGAGGTTATACAACTGCTTTTAGGCAAAGGAGCCGACGTCAACGCACAGGGTGGCTCCTTAGGCTATGCTCTCCAGGCTGCCTCATATCGAGGCCGCGCGGAGACTGTGCAACTACTACTGGATAACGGTGCCAACGTCAACACACAGGGTGGCTCCTTCGGCTATGCTCTCCAGGCTGCCTCTGACGAAGGCCACATGGAGATTGTACAACTGCTGCTAGACAATGGAGCCGACGTCAACGCGCTAGGTGGCGACTACGGCTATGCTCTCCAGGCTGCCTCATTAGGAGGCTACACGGAGATTGTACAACTGCTGCTAGACAATGGAGCCGACGTCAACGCGCTAGGTGGCGACTACGGCTATGCTCTCCAGGCTGCCTCATCAGAAGGCTACACGGAGATTGTACAACTGCTGCTAGACAATGGAGCCGACGTCAACGCGCTAGGTGGCGACTACGGCTATGCTCTCCAGGCTGCCTCATCACGAGGCCATACAAAGATTGTACAACTGCTGCTAGACAACGGAGCCGACGTCAACGCACAGAGTGGTCTCTACAGCAAGAACAACGCTCTCCAGGCTGCCTTTATAGAAGGCTACATGGAGACTGTGCAACTACTGCTAGACAACGGAGCCGACGTCAACGCACAGAGTGGCCGCTTCAACAACGCTGTCCAGGCTGCCCTATCAAGAGGCCACACAGAGATTGTGCAACTATTGCTAAACAACAGAGCCAATGTCAACGCAAGGGTGGCCTCTACGCGGCCTCGTGTAGTGGCCACGACCAGACAGCATAGCACACGTGTCACACGGCGACCATTTGCTAAGAGAGATAATGCTTGTAGCGGGAGGATAGTGTAAGAATAAGTTTGAAGGAACCTAAAGGAAGAGTTTCGCGTGTGGCCACGGAATTACGGGGAACAGAAGGAACAAGGCGTAAGGCATACAAGGTGTGAGATGGCCCGAGTCTAATACGGAGAAGGGTCAAGGTGGAATCACCCAGCCGCCCTAGGATTGGTGTCAGCACCTGGCGGCAAGCGACTGGCGCCACAGTCATTCAAGTGAAGACCTGGCCAAGTCTGCTTTAATCCAGCAGGACTACCGTTTCAAGGCGATCGTGTTACTATTTGGTCGTCATATACAACACGTATAAATTCGCCGCAACTACGGTGTGGCTGGGCTGGACTGAGTCCAGCCTGAGCAAGAGCTGCAAGGGCGGTAACCAAATTAGTGTAGCGCTAAGGGGTAGTGTCAAACAGGAAATGCTACTACTAGACCAAAATGGATACCCGTTAAGGGCATATAGCTCAGGGCCCCTTAAGTCTGACAGGTAGCAATACCGAGACCCCGATACGTGCAACACCAAACCACGTCCAGGGCCCGCAGCCCAGGGGGCGCCAGCGAGGTGCTAGCGAGGCCCCAGTGAACCCCAGTGGGTCAAGCGCCCCAGAGGCGGTCGCAGTGGCGGTGGTGGCGTGTGGAGCGGCGGTGCGGTGACTCGACGACTCGGCCACGGACCACCACGGGCCTGCCTCGACCTCGACTCGACCTCAACCTCAACCTCAACTCAACCTCCATCTCTGAATAGCCTCCATCGTCACCTTCACTTCCCTTCACCTTATATCATTCACGTCAATCCTTACTCCGGCCTCCTTCATCACCGACGCCTTAATATAGACCGCGTGTATATAACCGTCGCCCATCTCCTTCCGTATCGTATCGTATCGTATCGCAGACCTCGCTATATTTCGTACCACGCATCACATCGCATCGCATCGCCATCTAGCCGCTCCTCCGCCGTAGCCACAGTCAACCCCATCACCGTAAGTCGTTTCTCATCTCAAATCATCCACGGCGGCACCACTTCGTGAATCATTACGCTCCTTCTATCCTTCGCGAGGCCCATATCCATCCCGCCATCCTCCACGTTCCTTCCTCTACCTAAGGTCAAGTATCGCGTACCTTCCCGCGTCACCAACTTAATCCATCCCGCGATACTCCCCTACATCTTCCCCTAGACCAATCTTCCTCCCATCCAGCCCGCGGCACCACCTTCGTCTTTCGTACTATTCTTCACCTTCCTTTCCGTCCTTCGCAACGCAGCCCGCGCAGAAGCATCACCACCCCCTCTACTATCCTCACCTGGTATATTATGACTCCCCTCCCCTCGCGACGTCTATCCCCCTGGTTCTGCCCTCCCCCTTGCGTCGCGCCAAAGGCTGCCGCGAAGCCGCGAAGCTGCTGCGAAGCTGTCGCGAAGCCTGCCGCAAGGGTTGTGAAAGTTGTGAGAGTCGCGAGAACCGTGATTCACGGCTACTATCGTCACTGCCGCGGCTGGTTCACACACTTAACACACTAAATCTCAGTTGATTGCCTCGCGACATCTCGTTCTTGCTCATATTGAACCGCGTCGCGACCACATGCTGACCTCCTTCCTAGGTTGATTGGGTCCTCTCGCGAAAGCCAATTCCGTCATACGAAAACCTGTCGCCGTCCTTCACATGGGTCCTTCCAGCTGCCTGCTTGTTCGCACCCTGCTCTATCAACTCTGATCATTCCACATCAAACCAACAGCAAGAACGCCGTCGCGATGTCGCCATCCTTACCGCATAGCCCAGCGCGCATGGTGGCCGGCCAGCGCAAGCGCTCCCTGAGCCCTCGCAGACGCAAGCTCTACAAGGATCACAAGCCCCCTCACCTCGGCGACTTCAAGCACATCTGGGCCTGCATCGGCCTCGACGATGACCCCAAACAAGATCACCCTGCCGAGTCTGCCCCTGAGCCGACCCCTGACAGCCTGGCTCTCGTCCTCCACCAGCCCACCCTCGGAGACGGCCTGGCTCACCTCGCAGCCGAGACCTTGCATCCCAGGGACATCCTCTCGCATACCAGAGACATCCACCAGCATCCCTTGGACATCCTCTCGCATACTAGCGACATCCTCCAGCATCCCGGAGACACCCTCTCCCATCCCGGAGACGCCCCCTCACATCCCAGGGACACCCTCCCACATCCCGTCTCCAACGAGTCGCATTCGCCCGCATCTGGCCACACCGAGGATCCTTACGAGTGTGACACCTGTGTTAGCAACGACGGCGAATCACCCAATGTCTTCTCCCCTCAGCTCAACCCCGCGAGCTCCCCTGAGCCTGAAGTTCCCCCCTCGCCCGCCCTGGGCTTGCCTGGCTCTGTCGTCGCCACCAAGTTCACCCACCACGGCTCTCACGTCGCTCACCAGAGCTTCACCCTCTCGAGCGCCGCCTGTGCTCCGGCCATCGAGGACCGCGCTGCCGCCTTTGCCCAGCGCATGAACAACCCCTTCGCATCGCCGCGCCCCAAGAGCGACAAGTCATCCCTCGACGACCTGCGCCGCCTCGTGCTCGAGGACTTCCGCGTCCACGACGCCGAGAGCGCCGCCCGCTTCGCCACTCAGTACGCCAACGGCATCTACGTCTACATTGACTGGTCCAACATCATGATCGGCTGCCAGGAAGAGCTCAAGCGCGCCCAGGGCCTCCCGCCCACCTCGCGACGCACCGAGTTCCTCGACTTCTCCCGCATCAAGCTCATCCTCGAGCGCGACCGCGCCATCAAGAGCCGCGTCCTCGCCGGCAGCCGCTCCGCCAACCCCGGCCAGAAGGAGCTCAAGTCTCTGGATGCCTTTGCCGAGCACGGCTACGACGCGAGCATCCTCGAGCGCGTCTTCCGCCCCAACGAGCTGGCCCAGGCGCGCCCCGGCTACGGCCCGCCCCTCGAGACCAGCCCCCGCAAGATGCAGGAGCAGGGCGTCGATGAGATCCTTCAGATGAAGATCAGCGATGATCTC
This sequence comes from Verticillium zaregamsianum, assembly GCA_002851755.1. Taxonomy (NCBI): domain Eukaryota; kingdom Fungi; phylum Ascomycota; class Sordariomycetes; order Glomerellales; family Plectosphaerellaceae; genus Verticillium; species Verticillium zaregamsianum. Next base: position 78,562 of record NMXM01000012.1, on the reverse strand, counting down.
ATCGACGGCGTCATCGCCGCCGCCCCCGGCGTCGTCGTCCTTGCCACCGGCGACGGCAACGAGGCCCAGTTCTCCCGTGGCTTCTTCGCCAAGGTCGAACAGGCCTTGCGGTCCGGCTGGATCGTCGAGCTGTACGCGTTCAAGAAGAACACGTCTGCCACCTTCCGCGACCGCAAGTTCCAGGCCGCCTGGGACGGACGCTTCACCCTGCACTTCCTCGACAAGTTCGCCGAGGCTCTCGTTGACGAGTCGTAGCAGACCACGCAACAGATCCGTCGGTCGAACCCCGAACCCGCCACCGGCTCGACTTCCCACCAGGATCCCGTCTTGAACATGACGGAGCTCGATCCCGACACCGAGGCCGCCCTCCGGTCCATGAATTCGGACGAGTCGAGGGCCGTCATCGCCCACTGCTACCGCACCTACCAGCAGTATCACCTCCACCACGCCATGGCGGTCAGGCAGGGGGACGCTGCCTCGGCCGCCTACTTCGAGCGCGCCGCCGCCGTCAGCCACCACAACTGGGCCCAGGTATACAAGCTCGTCGCCCACCGCACGACGTAGCTCGCAGCGGACGAAATTCCTGCGCGGGCCGCGTCGCCCTCCCGGCTGGAACTCTGCTACCTTGCCGTGTTGCCCGCCCTCGTGGACCGTCATCGCGTCTGTCGCCGAGGTGCTGCGCTCTTCACCACAGTTTCGAGCTCTGGCATCAGCCTGCGTCCGGGTCGCTCTCTGCACCCGGCGCAGTTTTTATCCTATGTTCTGCTGTTTTCCCTGATTGATCATCAGACTGCTCTGCTGGTGCTTTTACGAGAGCTCTTGCCCCGTCTGGGGGGATCAAAATCCGGTGGCACGCACGACACACTGCAACATGTTTTTGGGGGGGCCAGTCATGTTTCGACATGGCCTCTCATCGTTATCGACGTTCACGACTATCGAGCTCGGCACCGACACGAGCTCGCGTTCACACGATGCAGACCACGACTTGTACGACGTATAGCTGGCTGGTCACGAGACTAGACGGTTTTGCGCACATGCAGTCTGCTTCGGGAGAGCGCCTTTTCCTTTTTTCTTTCCAGTTCTGATCGTTCTCACTTTTTCATTTCTGCTTTACATGACACGGCGTTTAACGACATGACGAAGAAATCGAGACAAGAATCAGACAGAGGGACACGACGGAGACGACGAGCATACCAGACCAAGATTCGCAGGGGCGGGCAGAGGACAGCCCTGGGATGACAGGCCACGATTTGTTTTTTTCCTGTGCCTTGTTTTTTTCTTTCTTTTGCTGATTTCGCGTCCTTCTTCTGCGCTCGGGTTCGGCCGGCCCTTCGTCACCCTGCGGGCGTCAGCCACGCTGTTCGCACTTTTTCCCGCTTCATCTTTTCCTTTTCACGGTCATCAGTCATAGGACCCTCGGTTTGGACGACGATTCGGCTTGGAGGGATGGGGGAGGACGCAGGATAGGATGGTTGGTACCCTCCGCGCGGCTCTGGCGGATTGGTTCTTTGATTTTGTGTCTTCTTCTGCACGGCGTTGGATGGAAGATGCGGCCCGAGCCTGGCTAGGCGGGCCGCGGGACAGGTCGTCCCGGTATGGGGAAGGGAACATGACCGTCCCCCGATTATGGTAGAAGAAACGAAACAAAAAAGACAGGTCGAGCAGTCACTGACTGGCTGACTTTTTCAGAACCAAACGCGCATCCGCTCGTGACTGGACACGGAACACGGATCATCATGACGTGATACGATGGAATAAGGCCCCTCGGTCTCGGCGGCAGTGAAGTGAGACGTCAACAGAGCATCAACGCCCCGCGGCGGCCAGACGTGCCCAGCGCTGGTAATCACGGGGTTCCTAGACCTCGCATACGCCCGTCTCAGCTGCGGATCGTAGAGTCATCGAGATAGAATCGCACGTCTCGCCACGCGGAGCACTCTCGAACGTGACCAAGGGGAGAGATCCGGCCAGAGACACTCCCTGAAGGCTGCAGGTCCTCCCTCCGGCACATCGGACATGACGGACAGCCATGCCGAAATCAGATCTTGCGATCCCCGTGGAAGAAGCACCCGGGGACTCGAAGCACGGACATGACGCCCGAGCGGCTTGAACGGCTGTGAGGAAAACAAAGTCGTCGTCGTCAGAAAGTGTACGTACGCGGTCTACAAGTCAGAGCACCGCGGACAAAGTAGTTGTAGACAGACGACCACATAAACCGCAAGACATAAGCAACCTGCTGTACCGCCGTCTGAAACAAAAACTGACTTGAAATCGTGTATATCGTGCTAACATCGGCGTGGACCTCCCATGGCAGCAGAAGAAGCCCGGCGCAAAGACTCCGAAACAGAAAGGCGCCAATCCCCCCCAAATGCTGCCGTTTCGCTGACTTTTCTATCCCGTTCATCCCAAAGCATCCATCTCATCACCTAAGTTGCGAGCAAAAGAAAAACGGCCCTCCGGCCACCGTGGGGTGGTTGTCAAAACGCCCAGCCCGTATCTCGCACCGCACGGAAATGCAAGCTGCCTCTATGGGCATCAGATGCGAGCAGCCGGGCACAGTCAGCCAGCAACTGCTCCGTAGAGCAGCCGCCAGCAGAGAAAGTAAAGGAGAAGATGAAAAAGAAAAGTGGGAAAGTGGTATCTCAGGTTCATGCGTGGTGTCCCGCGGGACTATCTAGGAGGACAATGATGGCGGTCTAGGTGTTGTTGCTGTGACTCTCTCGTTATTCGCGGATCGATGTGATGCCCGCGCCGCTGCCGCCCTCCAGCTGTGGTTGACTGGGCGGCGGCATCGTGGCGTGCACCTTGGCCGGGTTCAGCGTGCCGCTGCCCGCCGATGTGTCCCCGGCATGCGTTGGTGTCTCCGCCCCGAGTTCTTTGTGCAAGGGTGAAGACTGGTGTGGCGAGTTGGATCGCTTGCTCGCCGCCTCGGCAGTGTTACCACCGCGAGACGAGTTGCGGGGAGACACGCGTCCGGTCTGGAGGCATCAGGTCAGCATCACGGCGATGGCATGTACGTTGTCTGGGGAGAGCCTACCTGCTTAGCCCAACGCAGACCGCAGCTGTTGCACAGGTCTCGCTGCCCACTCGGCCCTCGCCGCCACTCAGGCGTGTTCCGTGTGTGGCAGTTGGCGCAGTCCCGCACGACATTGCCCACGCCCTTTCTCCTCTTTCTCTTCTTCTTGTTAGACAGCAAGCCACCCAGCTCCTCGGCCAAGATTCGGTTGACCTTCTCCATCTGCCTCAGCTCGAACTGCCAGCTCGAGCACTTGGTTGTGCGGAGTTCGTCGAAAATATTGTCGTCGGCCGCCAGCGCCACGTCTTGGGTGCCCAGCGTCAGGGCCCCGCCAGCCGGCTCTGACACGATGCCGTGTGTCTGGCTGTCCGCGCCGGCGGTCGATGATGCCTGCGGTGCCCCCTTCTTGCCAGAGGATTTGACGCTTCCGGGCGGGGTCGCCGCCGGCGCGATGGCTCTGGACGACGCCTTGATGAGCTTGGTCTGGGCGAGCAAGAACGTGGGCTTCTGGCCCTCGGAGGCATCACCGGGATACAACACGGTCTGCGCCTGCAGCACCTGGCCCCTCCGGTTCTGGACTTCGTGCTTGCAGACGACGATCTTACCCCGCCGTGCTTTCTCAATGGTGCGACCAAATTCAGCTCGGGACTCCTTGCGCATGAGCTCCTGGATACTGGTGCCGATGAGATCGGTCGGCTGCAAATCCAAGAGGGACCGAACATTGGAGGAGACGAAAAGGAACATGCCAGACGTAGAGAGTTTCGTCCAGAGCTCACTGTCTCCGATGCCTCCGTGGGCATCGAGGTTCCGTCGACTCAATGCGAACACAGGGCGCTTGCGGCCAACAAGGATGATGCTCTTGCGTCCCTTGCCCTGCTCGACAAACAGGGAGCCATGACTCTCGAACCAGGTGTATCCGCTGTGCTTCCGCCTGATGCGAAAAACAATGTTCACGGGGTTGCCGGCCGTCGTATCCTTCAACTCTCGAGTTACGGGAACAATATCGGAAGGGTGGCATATCGTCGACAGCGTATTGCCGGCCAGCTCGGCAGCGTCATACTCGAGAACCCGCTTGCATGAGGGAGACAAATAAAGGAAGAGACCTTTAAGGGAGAGAACATGGACAACGTCGTCCGTGTTCTCGAGCAGCATCTTATCCCACGACTGCTTGTGCCAGTCTGAAACGACGCCTTTGGGATTGAATTGCTGCAGAAGGGTCGAGACGTCGTCGACGCCCAGCGTCTGGCCGTTTTCTGGCTCCCACTGACCCGCGTTGGGTGGCGTCCAGATATACTGCCCAATGTCGCTGTGCATGTAATTGACTTGGACGCCTTGCGCGTCTTGGCCGGATGCAATGGCATCCGGGCACTCAACGAGGTCAATCTGGAACCCGACAAAGAACCTGATTTCATCAGGGTCGTCCCAGGGGATTGGAATCATGGTCAGAAGGTTCAAGAAAGGTTTCCCGCCTTTTCGGTAGTTGATGAGGCTCTGCTGGACCTCCTTGCCTTCGTGGATCTTCTGCTTGAGGTTGTACACGGCGGCGTCGTCGACGAACTCGCGCTTCGAGCCTGCTTCCACGGCGCCGTCTGGCGCCTGAAGAAAACGGCAGTTCTGGCCCACGATCTCATGCCGGCTGTAGCCGGTCAGGTTTTGGAAATTGTCGGACACGTAGATGATCGGACAGTCGTTGAGAGACATGTCGCATACGACGAAGGCGCAAGACATGTCGACCGCGCCCAGGTGGATCTCGGGGTTCTTGCGCGTGGCGACGTACCACAAGGCCTTCAGCATGTCGAAGCCACTCTTGGAGTAGACGCTCTTGTCTTTCGTATCGAGCCGAGGGGTCTGAGGGCCGGCTGCGGGGGTGGTGGCGGCTGACGGAGCGGCCTGGGACTGTGATGTCTGCGGGGTGGAGAGAGTTGAGTCGCGTGGCGGTGGTGTTGCGCTGTTGGTGGACAAGTCTCGTGCCAAGGTTGAGGGGGCGGCGGGCGTCTGTGTTGTGGCAGCGGGCATGGCTTTCGGCTGACTAGACTTGCGGTTCTGGTTCTGGCTTTCGCTCTGGCTCGGCGGAGGCTGATTATGCTGGATCTGTCCCTGAGCCTGTGCCTGAGCTTGGGCTTGCCGATGAGCCTGCGCTTGAGCCTGTGCCTGTGTCTGAGCTTCCGCCTGCGCATCGACCTGTATCTGGGCGGGGTTCTCGACGGGTGCTACCTGAGGCGCCACCTCGGCGCCGTTCATGTTCAGATCCACGTTGTCCGTGAGCGACGTCGTGACGGCAGCGAGAGGCTGGTCCTGCGAGGATCCGGCCATCTGGATATCGGTGGCGCCAGGATCGAGGGAGGTCTGGGAGAACTGGGGTTCCATGGCGGAGGAGCCATACAAGTCCATGCCACTGGACTGGGACCCCATGTTGCCCATGTTCATGTTGGCAAAGCTCTGCGGCATCATGGAACTGAGCATATCAGGCGAGTACTGGGTAAAGCCGCCATTGCTGGGCATCTGCATCATGGACTGGCCAGAAAAGGTGTCCATGGGGGGAGGCATGTCGGTCATGTTGACGTTGTTCATGCTGTTCTGCATGCCCATGTAGTTGGCGTTCATATTGTTGTTGTTCGTGTTGGTGCTGTTGAAGGGATAGTTTTGGTACTGGCCAGAGTTGGCGCCAAACTCCATCATGGACATCCTCCTGTCGGCATCGGCCTGCTGCTGCTGCTGCTGCTGATGGCGCTGTTGGTGTGCCATCTGAGTGCCGTAGTTTGGAATGCTCAGTCGACGCTGGATCTCGGATCGGTTGTTGCGAATGATATCATCGAGCGAGTCGCTCGACATGACGGAACCGTCAGGCATGGTGTTCATCTGCTGACGACCTTGGGCCTGGGAGGGGGGCGGGGGCATGGGCATGGACATCTGCCGTTGAAGCGCATGCTGATGCTGATGCTGCTGTTGCTGCTGCTGCTGGCCGAGACTCGGGCCCTGATTCTGGTTCTGGTTTTGAAGTTGGGCATGCTGGGCTGACTGTTGAGACATGCGTTGCTGCATCTCCTGGGGGGAGAGCTGTGTCTGGTAGTAGGGCTCCATGTCGAGGGCATCAGCGCTGGGAGCCGGGCAGGGTGAGTCTGGTGCGGCCTTTCAGCCTTGATCGATTCGGTGGGTGGCGGTGTCGCGAGGTCGCCAGCGTCGGCAGGCGAGGATGTTCGTCTCGGGGGTGGTCGACGGGGCAGGGCCAGGCCTAGATACGCTAGGCGCATGCGACATGCGGTGGTGGGCCGAATGGAGTATCTCGTTGTCGTCGAGGGAGATTTACGTCGTGATGTTGGTGATGTGACGGCGGTGGCGGGACGTGGACGTGGACGACGTCGGCGTCGGTGTCGGTGTCGCAGAGGACGAGATGAGTCGGGATGGGATTGAAGTGGATAGGATGGGATTGGAGATTTGGGAAGATTGGGAATGTGGATGGGATTTGGAGGGGGGGGGTGTCTGGTGACGACGGTTGAAGAAACACGGCAGATTCCCGACCGAGTCCACGCCAGTCACACACACCGGCTCTGATCAGATGCACCGTACCTACAGAAAGGTACCTACAGGAAGGTACAGTACCTGGTCGTATCCGGACTGTGGGGGAAGAGGGGATTTTCGGGGAGCGAAGGCCGTCGAGGCGAGCGAGAGAAAACAGCGGGCAGCGACAACGGGCAGCGGGCGGTAATGGCTACCGACCACCTGTAGTCAGGTACCGGTCAGGCAAGGTACGTGGATGGATGGATGAAGAGCCCAGGCGGGCCTGCCTTGCTTCGAGGGGGGCCTGCCTTATTTACTCGGCCGAGGAAATGCTGCCCGGTGATTGCACCTGATTGCACCGGGGCCAGGCCCGTCTTGGTGAGGAGATGGGAGGTGAGGACTTTTATTTAGGCTGGCCCATCGAGTCGTGGGCCGATGAGATCGGGAAAGATGGGATTCGCATGATTCTCCATGGGGCCCGGTATGCCATGTGCCGCATGCTGCTTGACTCGCACTGCTAGACATTCGCTCGGCCGCTCGTGTCCTCGTGTCACGGCCGCTTTCTTCTGCAAGGCAGGGCAGCCGACTTCTTCTGCAAGGCAAGGCAGGGCAGCCAGCCAGCCAGCCAGCGGAACGGAGCCTGACCGGTTCACAATTTGCTCAGGTTCAGGAACAGGGCCAGCAGCACCCAGCGATGTCCTGGCTTCGCCGCGCAGATCGCGTCGAGTGGTAGCCATCGGGGGTTGCAGCACGGGCAGATACCTGGCAGGGCATGGGCCCCGGGGAGCCACAGCGGGTGCCCCGCCGAGATGGGGCCCAGCACAGCGCTTGACCCGGCAGGCGGGTGCTGCTGGTGCTGTCTCTGTTCCGCTCTTCACCACCACCAGCAGCACCACTGCACCACTGCACCACTGCACCACCACCACCAGCACAGGTACACACGTGGAGCCCCTCGCTGGGCCGTTTAACCACTCGGACCAATCGCATGCCGTCCGTCAGACATCATGTCGTCATTTCTTCTCCTCCTTCATTCCCACCTCACCTCCTCCGGTCTGGCCTGTCTTCCCTGTCCTCGTCTCGTCTCCTTCCCTCATGCATCCCAGGCCCCCGTGGTGATCGGACCGGGTACCTCGACTCGCCAGCCCGGCACCCAGCGGGACGTGCCATTTCGTGACACGGTGCCTTCGAAACGCATCAAGCCGACCGCCTGTCGTGCCGCCCTCTCTCGCCCGCGTGTCACCCGGGCGCGCCGCCACCACCGACAACTCATCTCGCCAGCGCCGCCACCGTCGCACACCGAGACACACCGCCCCGTGCGAGTGAAAAGGGGAGGGCGATCCAACGACCCGGCCGTCGCCATCCCCTCTGCCGCTCGCCGCCTTTTCTTCTCCCGTCTTTCCTTCTCCCGTCGTGCTCACTTCTCTACGTTCTCACTTCTCTACGTGCTCAAGTCTCACTCACTCTCGCTTCGCCCTGTTTCACCGCGACCTCGTCAAGGCATCATTTAACACGGCTTCGGCGCCGAGCACTCGGGTTGGAATCTATCGTCGTCTCCATTGTGAACTGCTCTCCTTGCGGCTCGGCTGCGTGTAGCTGGTAGCTTGCTAGATCTGCTCCGCCCCCGCTTCGCCCGTTTCGTGCGTGCTCGTCGTTGCTGCACCTTGCTCCTGGTATCATCGCATCATCACACTTCGCACCTCACATCAACGTCCCGTGATGCCCTCCCCCTCTCTACCTAGGCAAAGTACGCGGCAACCCTCTGCTGGCTCTCCGCCGGGAACTGCTGCAGCAGTGGCGCGGGGTCCACGCCCGCGTTCGCAAGCAGCGCCTTGGTGGCCGCCACCACCCGGGTCACCGTCTGCCCTTGCAGCGCGTCGCCCTCCAGCGCCTGCGCGATCACCACGAACATCTTGCCTGCCTGGCCCATCACGGCCGGGTTTTGCCTGTCATCCCGTGTCAGCGTATCGTCCCTCTCCGTGGTTCACCTCGGTCCGTCCTCGCGGGGGTACTCACTGGTCAATCAGCTCCGCCAGGTAAGCGTACGCGTACGGCGCCGCCTCCTCGTCGTTGGTCACCGGCAGCGTCTCGAGCCACTGCCCGACCACGGCCTGGGCATCCGCCACCTGGCTCGCGTTGTAGTGCAGGATCTTGGCGATCGCCGCGCACGCATTCTCCGTCGCGTAGACGTTCTCGTCGTTGCGCGCCTCCGGCACCCGCGTCGCCTGGAACAGGTACGGCAGCGCTCCCCCGAGGAACTGGCCCCACGGCGCTCCGCCCCGGTGCGCAGCCACGCCGATGCCGTAGGCCGCCGCCTGCCGGATCGCAGGCGATGCGTCCTGGCACCCGTCGATCAGCGGCTGCGTGATCACATTGGCGTATCGGCTGCTCTCCGGCCCGCAGTACTCCAGTACGTCGTCCATGATGCAGAGGCCCCACTGTCGCTGCGTAGGGTCCGCCGACTTGAGGAAACCCTCGTACGTCGACATCAGTCGCTCCCACGTCGGGAGGAATGCCGCGCCGTGGTTCTTGAAGACGGCGTGGAACGCCTTGTTCATGTCCGACAGCAGCGTCTGGTCATCCTCAATGGCCATCAGCGTCTCCTCTGCCTCGTCCTCCACGTCGTCGGCGGTCGCGCCCTCCTTCTCCTCCGCTCGCTGCGCCACGCGGTCCTTGTAGTCCTCGAGCGCCGAGTGCACCGAGTCGATGTACTTGGACATGTGGTCCGCGCTGAGGCATCCCTTGCCCACAACCTCGACGGACTCGTAGAAGCACTGGTACATCTCGGCCAGGGTGTCGATGGCCGGCTCCGCGGTCAGCACCTCGAGCAGCTTGTCGACCGTCGCGGTCCACAGGCCCGCCAGCTCGTTGGAGGGGCTGCCGTAGGCCTTCTTGTAGGAGCCCAGAAGCTGGGGCACCAGCTTGGCCGAGACGAACCGGACCGGGTCGTGGAAGAAGAAGGAAAGGCCGGGAATGGCGATCTTCTCCATGATCTCAGCAACGTAAGGAGAGAAGTGGCCCTCGAGCACCTGCGCGTACACGACCAGGAGTTCGATGGCCATGTTCTTGTCGTCCATCGTGCTCGTCTTGATGCCAATCATCTTGCCCTTGAGCGGCACCAGCTCCCAGCCATCCTCCTGCTGGATCTGCTCCACCTGATCTTCGTCATCCAGGAGCTGGATGTCGGCCTTCGCGCTGGCCAGCTCGAGGAGGGGGGGCATGACGTTGCCGAGGAAGGGAAGGAACTCATGGCCGAGCACCCTGCACATGCGGCCCCAGCAGTGCATGAGGTATTGCGTCTGAGGATCGTCGGCGTCCGTGATGTTTGCCTGAATGTTGGCCAGGAGCTGGACAAGGGTCATGGCATCCTGGCCGAGGCGCTCCTTGCCAACCGCCAACGCGATCAGGGTCGCGCACTCCATGGCCTTGGCACGAAGAGTGCGGAACTCCCTCTCGTCGTCACGCTGCAGAACGTTGACGAGAAGGGGCATCAGCGAATCATAGTACTTGCCGAAAGCAGCCTCGGCAGCGTCCGCGATGGTGGCAATGGTCGACAGAGCCTGCTCCTGCACGTAGCGCTTGTCGTTCTGGAGCAGCTGGAACAGGTGCGACAGCAGGCCATCGAGGTGGGGCTCCAGGATCTCCTTTTCGGCCTCTTCGCAGAAGTTGACCAGCGCAGCAGCTGCGTGCGACTTGACACGCGGCTCGGGCGACTCGAGCACGGGCACAATGGCTGTCAAGACGCGGTCGTAGTAGTCCGTCTGCATCTTGGGGGCGAAGTCGGTGCTCATCTGGCCGAGAGCATTGCATCCGGCCCAACGCACACGCGGGTGGGGGTCCTTCAGGGCAGGGACAACAAGATCGAGAACCTGGCTGAGTTCGCCGATCATGAGGTCTCTGCAGCCCTCGGAAATGGCCGAGATGGCCATGAGGGCGGCGTGCCGGTCCTTCCAGGCCATGGAGGTCATCATCCTAGGCAGCCAGTTGAACGTGGGGGCGAGGATGGTCTGGCCCCCAAGCTTGTTGGCAAGGCGGTCCATGCACTGCTCTCCCGCGACGTGGTTCAGGTCGCTCTCTTCTTGGTCAAGCTGCATGGATGGTCAGGACAAGGGAGACCTGCAGGCGACCTCTGGGTTGGGGCACTTACATCGTCCGACTCGAGCCACTCGGCGGCATCGTCGTCGTCCTCGCCGAGGTCCGTCATCAGACTCAGGCACTGGGTGATCATGTCGTTGGTGTAGGTCTCGTCCTTGCGGCACATGGAGGGAGCATAGTCGGCAAAGGTGGCCATGAGCTCGAGGGCGTTTTGGCGGCACAGGCTGTCGAGCTCCTTGTCCTGGATGACAGAGACGCTGAACTGCACGAGGTTGCGGAACAGGCTCTTGAACATCTTGGGGGCGGTCTCGGCCAGGTCGATGAGGGCAACGAGAGCGGCGCTGAGGTCTTCGGAGTCGTGCGTCTCCTTGATAGGGGGCAGGATGTTGAGGACGTCGGCGATGAGGGGGTAGTACTTGGGCTGGGTCTTCTTACCGAGGCTCCGGAAGAAGGCGGCGAAGGCCTCCATGGCGGCCAGGCGGACCTGGATCGAATCGTCCTTGAAGCCCTTCTGGAAAGCCTGCATGACGCCCTCCTCGTGCTGCTTCTCGATGACGCTGGGGGTCGTGGCGAAGACGCGAAAGGCCGTCTCTCGCTTCTCGGCCTCGGGCGCCATGCTCAGCTGGAAGAGAGCACCGAGCAGCTCGGGCCAGGAGTCGTCTGTCGCGGGGTCAGTCATGTGCGAGGGGGGAGGGATTTTGTTTGACTGCAGGGAGCCTACTGTTCTCGGTGTATTGCCTGGCAATCTCGGCAACGGCATCGCTGATCTTATTCCTCACAGAACGGTCGAAGTCGCCAGCCAGGGTTTCGAGGAGCTTCTGGCGGATGGCGGCAGCCTGGTCGGTGGCCAAGGAAATGAACATGTCGACTGTGTCACCCCTCTCATTCTTGCGGGTTTTCGAGGCGATTCGGCGGAAAATGACGGCGGCAAAGGAGCGTATCTGCCCGACGAGGGGTCACGTCAGTACGAGAATCTCTGGGCGCCACGAGAAGGTGTTGTTGGAGCGAGGCACGGGGCAGAGGGGCAGAGGGGCAGACATACCGGAGTCTCAGAGGCAGCCTGGACCTGCTCGGCCAGGCCCATGAGCAGCATCTCCGGGCGCGTGTTGGTCCAGTTGTTCTGCAGGTGCTCTTCGGCCTGGGCTCGAATGTTGTTGTCGGCGGACTGAAGCGCTTGCAGCAGCTGGGTCAGCTCTGCGTGAACGTCGGCGGGGAGGATCGACATGGTTGCGACGGGCGGCGACGGGGGCTGGTGTCGTATATGTTCTGGCAGGCTCAGCTCTGTGGGAGGGGCTCGGTAGAATTAGGAGAGGCCCCAGCCGAGTCTGTCGGAGGTGGTGGTGCGGGACACGGGGCGGCGGGCGACCTTGAGGGGAGCGAGGCGAGCAGAGTCGGCTGTTGCTCGCGGCGGGCTGGCGTGTGAGTCTGCCTGGTCCGTCGTCTTGGGATGGCGGGGAGGCGGTACCCGATACGTAGATCGATTGTGTCGTGTCGGTCAGGTTGTCGCGCCGTCCAAAGGAAGCCGCTTGGGACACGCAACAAAAGAAGTCGAGGGATGAGGGGGGTTTGGGGTAGGCTTCTGTGTCTGTGCAGCTGGTTCGAGATGCTGCGGCAGAGAGAGAGGGAGAGAGATGCCCTTTGGTGGTTTCGGGGGCACGACAATGAAAGATGGGAGTGGGTGGGATGGGATTGGGATGGGATGGGGGACGGCAGGGCGGGAACAACAAAAAAAATTGAGGGGTGAATTGTGAAGGGGCGGCATGGGGCAGGCGGGCGGGCAACAAGCCAGTCTAGTCTACCTACCATTTTGGCAGGCAGGCAGCTGGAAAGGTCAAATGGCGGAGGGTCCAGGGCGGTCAGCACCGTTGGGCCAGCTGCTGCCGCCTGGCGCACATCCGACCCGCCAGTGCCCGCCAGTGCCCGCCCGCCCCCGATAAGAAAACCCCGCCCTTCTTTGTCTTATCGGAGGGAGGTCCCACCCGGTAGGCGGGCGCATGATCTGAGGTGAGGGGTCGAAGGCGGTTGCTACCAACAAGCTTCCTGTTCCCGTCCAATCCAGTTGGTCCTGCCTCAGTACCTGTCTACCTGCCTACCTCATCCGCCGCCTCAGTAGTACCTGCTTCCGTACCCTCCCTGCATTCCCTTGCCCTTGCCTTCCGGTCCATCGCAAGAACCCGCAAGCTTCCTCTTTCACCGCTCGCCTACATAGAGAGTTTCGTATCCTGCTCGCATTGCACAATTCGCCTCTCTCATCCTCCTCTTCCACTCTCGTGACCCGTCTACAAGCGAATTCGTCATCTCGTCGTCACCCGTCCCGTCCCGTCACCCGTCCCAGCTACCAACGACTCGAGCTCGCCATCGATCCGTCTCCAAGCCCGGTGCCCGCGCATGACCACCGCCAACTCATCTGTTCCGACCGATTGACGAACCGCATCGAAACCCGCCGGAAGCCAATCGAGGCGCCCCCATCCAGCGACTTCAGGCATGGACCTGCCTGTCCCGGGCTCCGGCCCCGGTCCGCTCAAGGACGCCGCCGCCGCCGCCGCCACGCCCGCCGCGCCTGGCGTCATGCAAAGAACGCCCTCCCAGTCCAGCATCACCAAGTCCTCCTCCCACACCTCTGCTCACCGCTCGAGCTTTGCCGAGAACATGCGAAACGCCCCGGGCTCCCCTCGATCCCAGCGCCATCCCTCCTTCACCCAGGCCGCCGTCCAGGAGCTTCTGAACCACCCGCCCGCCGCGAACAAGCACTCCAACCCACGCTTTGCCGGCCGCGACTGGCGCGACATCTCGGTCAACGAGCTCGTGTCGCCCGATGACGTGAAGTGGGCCACCCTCGACACGAGCGTCGAGGAGGCATCCATGGTTAGACGCCCGCTCCTCTGGCTCCCGTGTATCGCTTGCTCTCTCAGGTGACTGACGTGCTGCCCGTTGCGGCTCTTCTAGACGCTCGTCAAGCACACTCCCGTCAATGCCGTCCTCATCCGCGAGAACGCATCCGCCACGACCGCCCTCTCTACCTTCGACTACAACGACCTCAATGCGTACCTCCTGGTGGTCGTCGGGCTCGCCAACCCCGACGAGGGCCAGGTCACCCTGTTCAACGACATCGCCACCAAGGCCCAGGAGGGCACACCCATCACCCTCGGGGACATTCAGCCCATCTGCAGAAAAGAGTCCCTGGTCACGCTGCCCTTCGACGAGACATTAGACAAGGCCATTGAGATCTTCGGCAGCGGCATCCACAGGGTCCTCGTCTGCGGGCCGTCGGGGGATGTTGTCGGCGTGCTGAGCCAGCTCAAGCTGGTCGAGTTCTTCTGGAACGAGGGCATCAACTTCCCCGCCATCGACCGGCTCTATCCCACCATCCTCCGGGACCTGTCCATCGGCACGCAGCAGATCATTGCCGTCAAGTAAGCTATGCGGCCGGCCCGAGGCGTCCCTCGCCGCGCGAGGCTTTTCCACCTGCTAACCGCGTCTGTGCCAGTTCCGACACCGTCCTCGCCGAGGCCCTTGCCCTCATGAACACCGAAGGCTTGACCAGCGTCGCTGTCATTGACAACGCCCGGAACGTTGTTGGCAACATTTCGACGGCTGACGTGAAGCACCTGACCAATGCCGCCAGCGCCCCCCTCCTCAAGCAGTCGTGCCTGCACTTCATCTCGGTCATCCTCAGCGAGCGCGGCGTCGAGCACGGCCGCGATTCCTTCCCCGTCTTCTACGTGAATCCTTACTCGACGTTGGCTCACACGGTCGCCAAGCTCGTCGCGACGCACGCCCATCGCATGTGGGTGGTCGAATCGGCATCCCCGTCGCCGTCCGCCCCGGCCACGCCGCTGCTCGGCCCGTCCTCTGGGTCCGTCCTGGTGCCGCCCTCGGGCGCGGTGCCCACGTCACCGCTGCCGACGCAACCGCAGCACAGCGTCCCGGCCTCCGCACTTCCGGGGTCGCACTTGTCCGGGCGGCTCAGCGGCGTCGTGTCCCTCACGGACATTCTCAACCTCTTCGCCAAGTCGTCGGGCCTGCATCCCTCTGACCCGGGCGAGCAACGCGCGAGACGCCGCCGCAGCTCCAGCGCGTCGGTGCGTCCGAGCATCGAGTCGGCGAGGGCGAGCATGGACGCTCGACGATAGCTGTCCCGAGGCCACGGCCAGAGAACGGGGACGGGGTCTTTCTACATTCTCACCTGGACGGACGGTTCAGGCGAAAGTATCTGGGGTACACGACATACGGTTGGCCGAGATTTCGGCAGGAATCCTATTTCTAGATCTAAGCTAGCTATGCAGCTCATGTCACGTCGTTTACGAAGTTATCGGGGGTTCGCTGAAGGGCGGACCGTCTGATGTACAACCCATGAACCGTGAGCTTCGTCGTGCGTGTCCTGCAACGGGCGATTCGAGTTGATTGAGTTAATGCGAAATACACCAGAGATTGGAAGGGTTTGGGACGTTTGACTCCGACGAGAGTGTCCAAGTGGGAGCACAGTGTATGTGTGGGACGTACCAACGACTATCAAATGAGCGCACTGTGCAGACGTCAACCTCGATCAGGAAATTCTCTTCTCACTCGCCTCAAGACCATGTACCCTCTCTCACTCTCACTCACAACCGCAATATCAACTCGATTCCCAGCCAGGCAGTCAGGTCAACGCAGAGAACGGCTTCAGCCTCAGCCCTCATTCTCCCAACTCGCCACGCCGGTCCAAACTTACCGCCAAGACGGGGGAGAGATCACACCATGGCTTCCTCGACCGACGCCGACTTCACCACCTTCTACCTCCAGCGCACAACCCAGGAGTTCGCCCAGGACCTCGACAAGGCGCGCAAGGCCGACGACTTCAAGGCCGACTCGGTCCCCTTCCTCGTCCACGCCCTGCAGCAGGGCGCCGCCCTCTACTCGGACGCCGACAAGGCGAGGGTCGTGAGGCCTGCTGTTGCCGACGAGGAGGAGGAGAGAGAGGAGGAGGAGGCCGGTGCCGACGCCGGCAAGAAGAAGCGGAAGGAGAAGAGGAAGAGCGACGGCCGGTCTTGATTGGGCTTTTTGCTGACGTGCCGTTCATCGGGCTGCTTGGGCCTGAGGCGGCTCTGAGATTGGCGTTGAGAAAGCCGGCGCCGCGCCGCCGGGGGAGGTTCTTCTTGGGGCATGAAGCATTTCGCCCGCGAATTGGCCGGACGGGCGACGGATGAAGGCTTTCCGAATTGGCCCTGCGACCGCAATCATACCCGGCGGCAGCAGCAGCATCCCGACGACGTGATCTGCCGGTTCACGCACGCAGTATCTATTCTCACGAAACTCGACGAGGGCTATCGAGCCAGGTTGTCTCTGCAGAGACCAGCTCGCAAAGCCGCGAGCCGCCAGCCGCCAGCTTCGATATGCAAGGACCGTCTAGCAGCGACTGGTGGTGCAGGTGACGTGACGCGGGGCCGACTGTAGCACGCAGTGTTCGGACGAGTCACTTCGAACTCCCCAGCGGATTCAACCACACCATGTAGTAGACAAGCGTTAGACAACTGATTGTCACCCAACATCAATTAAACTCCCCGAGAAGCAAAGGGTATATAAGCCAGCCGTGCTCCAGTCATTTCAGTCGTGCGAAGCTCCCCTCCACTGTCTTGACATTCAAGACCTTGCCCACCCGAGCCTCATCCCGGGTTGTCAAAGATCGTTTGGCGCGGCCTCGGATCGGTTCTCCGCCTCTCAATGCGTTCACGAGGTGGACTGGGCTGCGGCCCGTCTCTGCTGACGAAGGGCGGCACCCTTGATGGAAAGCACAATGATGATCCAGGCCATGAGCACACCAACGAGACCATTCGTTACGGTATACATGAACATGGCGTCCAGGTCGTAGTGGATCATGCCCTCAACCGTGTCGGCACTCTGCACATGACGCGTCAGTCACCTCGCTGCCCGGAAACAATTGCTTGTTTTCACTCACACTGGCCATGAAGATGATGCCGCCGGCAATGAGACCAAACGAGGTCAAAAGCTCGGTTGGTGGCCTCGAGGGCAAAACCGACCGCGGCGGCTTGAGATACATGAGGACATAGGTGAAGGCACGGGCGAAGGAGGCGCCAGATAGCAGATTGCCCCATTGCTGATGGACCATGCTTGAAATCATGGTGCTCTGGTGGTGCGAGCTCATCATCATGCCAAGCAGCAGGATGACTAGAGCCGGGATGGGGTTGATGGAGAATTCATAGTGCTTCGGTGGCTCAGCAGTGCCTCGCTTGTTTGCCGCTTCCTCGTCGTCCCAGGTCGCCTCAAAGGTCGGGGGAGCTGTCTCGGTGACCGTTGCGTTCAGCAAGTCCCTTATGCGGGAGGACTCAACAAGCATGCCCAACTGTCCCGGTCAGCAAGATGGGGGGCACATGACCGGGTACGGGATGTTCTACTCACCAAACCGCCGCCTATAAACAAGACCGTTATGGACACATGTTCCAGGTCTTGCGCCCTCCAGGCTTTGCCCCAGCCACCGAGATGTTCCAGGAAGATGTTTGTCGAGCCGTAGAAAAATATCAGGGCGCTCTCGACAAACTCCGCAGAAGGGCGCCATTTGTCCTGAGTTCGCCTCGGGCGGACATTCCAAGCCTAAAAACCATCGAGTCAGATGCTGATGTGTAGACCGGGATGGTGGTTGACACGACACTCGCGACTTACCCAGCCAAGCTCGCCAAAGCTGCCAGACCATCTTCCCAGGTTGAAGACACCGAGCCAAAAAAAGACTCCGCCCTTGACCCAGTGAGCCATACCTCCAAAGATTGCTTGGCCCTCCTGCGCAGTGGTCAGGCTCCGAGTCCAGAAATTGGTCGAGAAGAGTCCAGGGTTCGTTCACTCACAAAGAATCGCCCATAAGCAGCGATGCCTGAAGTTAACCCAATAAAGCCCAACAGCAGTATGAGTCTGTCCAGGGAATCGTAGATGAGAACGAGAAACTTCAAGAACCGTGACGGGATCGAGTTCAACACCCTTTGCAAAAAATGAGGGGGTTCTCGTCCCAAGTCTGATGGCGATGGCATCACGGGCCCGTCCTCGAGGTCGACTTCCTCGCCGAACTCGTACTCCTTCTCTTCGTCCGAGATGCGGGGCGAGTCTGGCCCTGACGTTTCCGAGATGGATCGTCCGTTAAGCGAATCGGTGTTGGGCTCCGTGCCTTGGCCGCTGTCGTTAGACAAACGATAGTTCCGTGGGGGGCGAGGCTCGTGTATTCGGCGGTGTTCTGTCATGTACTCGACGGACATAGGAACTACAGGGTGGTACTCTCCCCCCGACTTTGTACTGTTGGACGGATTGCTTTGCAGGTACCCGGACATACGTCCCAGCAGGCCGATGCCAACCTGAGTAACAGCGATCCAGGTGAAGAGCCAACCCACTTTGTGGTGAGCGTTGTTTGGATACAGATCCGGCGTGGCGGCATTGTAAATAGCACCAAGCAACACGCCCAGCGCGTTGAGAGACAGGAACCCGAACTGCAACGCAAGGGTAAAACGCGAACGGGCCAGAGACAACATGACGGCTGAGGTCCTGTCAGATAGAGAAACGAGGTATGAGAATCGGAAGCATTCTCTTTGCGCAACGTACCCAGAGGTAAGGCGAAGACCCAGGCTATGACCATGAGCGCGACGTGTGCGTACATGACCCCAGCATGGTCAGCCAAGCCGAAATAGGTCGGGGGGTATTCTCCCGGGTTCGACCCGGTGGTCTTCATGGCGGATCCATCGTGATTCATGCCAGCGGCCTCGTCATGACCGCCTCCATGAGTATGAACTGGAATGACGAGGCCCAACAGGGCGAAGGAGGCAAGGTTAGCTATCGGCTTCGACATGAGGCGTAACGCGAGGGAGCCAAGAAAGCACGCGTAAGAAGTCGCTCGATGCAACGAGAAGAAGCCGGGTATTTCAACGAGTCAAAGTGGTGAGGAAGCGTTCGGGCGTGGGAGCAGGACTAGATGAAGGAGGCGGTCGACCGCTGTATTAAATGTGATTGTGAGGTACCATAGGGGCCCGGACGCGGCACCCGATCCCGCTCGATCTCTTTGATCATTCCTGCACCAGGGAAAATATGACATATCTCGGTTTCTGGGCGTCTTGGGCCATCGGTTCCGATTCTTGTTCCGCAAACCCCGTCTGTCCGGCCTTTTGATGACACAAGCAGGGCAAGCCACATGTCGGCTGGAAAGCAGCGGGGGACGGACGGCTTGGACGGCCAGGGAGTGGATCGTGTGAATCATCGGGCTGGCGAGAGCTGCCAGTCTGACAGGATGCAGTTGAGCTGGCGGCATCAGATGAGGTGGTTTGGGATCCGCCGCTCCCGAGGCTTCCGGCGAGATACCCGGGCGGCGGTCAAGCTGAGGGTGTGAACGGCTCAGGCGCTCAATAAGCACACTGGGTGCCTCTATCCCTCCCCTGCTGGCCAAGCTCCCTTGGCCACATCGTGTGAGATATGAGGCGCCTGGTGTGATTGCGCGACCTGACCCTGCTCCCGCTGCCTTGGACCACACCCAGTGCCACGTGGGTACTGACAACTGGCGAATGCCGACCAAACTCATGTGTGCTGATGCCGGCTGTGAATAACTCCCCTACAGGCCCTACAGGTCCTGCGCCCAACCAGGCCGCGCGACGGCCTGATGTGAGTATAGGACAGATGAAAAGGAGACGGGGGTGGCTGCCATCGAGAACTAGAATGGTGGGTTAGGTGTCGAACTAGGGGGGGATCTGCTGCACTCCTGCAACCATGACCAGTACCGCTTTCATGCGTGTACAGGGATGCAAATGGCGGTAATGGTGACATGGGGATGGTAGCCGCCGTTACTAGTCCATATGCTAAAGCTTCTGGCCCGTGTAGTGCAGAACTGGCTCAACACACCATCGCGTCCGAATCGGCGCCTCTCTTGCCGAAAAGAGAGGGCATTCGCAGAGCCAAGACGCAGCAGCCGTCCTCATGACCTCAGGTAGCCTGACAGCCGGCCAATAATCCACACGCCACTGCCGGTGCCTATGGATTTCAAAGCTCCGAGCAATCCGACACAATGCAAGTAGACGCACGCACGCAAGACGGACGCCAGACTCGTCCGGGAACAACGCGGAGTCCGATGATGCCGTACGGCGTCTTCTCAGTTTCGCTCACCTGCTGCTGTGAAGCACGTATATGGTCGGGTGACGCCGGCAGCTTCGGATATACCGGGCTGCCCTGAAATCAAACAAGACCAGGGAACGTCAGTCGTGGGTGTCGGTAGGGCGTAGCGCGATCCGCACACAGCCCTACAGAGAACCTGGATGACACATGTGACGAACGCATGTCCTTTTAAATGGATGGTCCGGTAGTTGAGCAATCAGAAGAACTGGTTGTCTGCCTGCCTGTGTTTGCTCTTTGATGCCTCACAGTGATGACTTGTCTCTTGCGGTCCACCTGTCAGCGCTGTGCGACTGAACAGCCCGACCCTCAGCTTCCAGCTTGCGCAAGATCTGCAACACTCCGCCGCTGGCCGGTATGTGCAGTGCCTCTGGGACATCCTTGTAGATAACCTTCACGAGCTCCATCACGGTCCAGTCTTCCGGCCGAGTGCCAACGTCGGCCGTGTCCCGGACCGTCCGCAGCGTCCGCAAGACCTGATTCTCCCGGTCCTGGCGGTGACGAATGTACTCTGATACTTTGGCCGGGCCTTCAGAGACGACAGGGCCGTGACCTGGGTAGGCCCTTCCTTTGAAAAGATGGCGCATACGCTCGAGACTGCTAAGGTAGGTCGCCAGGTCCTCGAAGACGGCCGTGCCCTGGCCCAGCACGTTGTCAGCCGTGAACATGGCGTCCTCGTCGTGAAAGATAAAGGCCATGTGGTCAACCGTGTGGCCCGGGGTGTGCACCGCCGTCAACTTCGCCCCGGGCACGGCAAATTCCTGCCCGTCGACAATGTCTCGCTGCCCGTCTTCAGGCTGGTTCTTGTGGACCTGGGCCTCTGGGAATAGGCCCAGAACGTCGGCGACGCCTCCTGTGTGGTCGCCGTGCCAGTGACTGATGAGCACGGTCTCGATGGTGGCCTTCTCCTCTGCGAGAGTTGATTTGACGGCGGCAGCCCATGCGGGTTTACCCTCGCCCGTGTCGATCAAGATGCGACGATTTCCCGTGCCCAGCAGATAGGTGTTGGTTCCTTGCAGGGTAAACTTGCCCGGGTTTCCGCCCAGTATGCGGATACAGGCATTGCTCAGGCGCTCGACCGAGGGGAGGGCGACCAATTGCGCCGCCATGGTGCTGTTGCTGGTGCCGGTGCTGGTGCCGGTGCTGGTGCTATGGGTGCTCGATCTGTAGAGTCTCGATGTTATCGTGCGCTGGATCGTTCGGCTGTGTGACAGTGTTTTCAACATGAAAGCTCTTGTGCAGTGTCATTGACACCAGAAAGTCAAACCTCGGCGACTGTCATGTCCAACGCCGAGATGGGGAACGGCACCTCATTTCATACATGGATTGGCGCAATCCAGGTGAGGTGATGCCGAGGCACGCGGTCCAGTGAGTGAGGTGCTGGGGTGTGTTCGGGATTCAGTGCGAGTATGATTGGTAGTGCTCCCGTCTAGTCCCCCTTTATTCCATTTCCTCTGCTGACCAAATGATATGCACCAACAAGTGTCACCAGCGATAAGCTCATCCACTTTGTTGTTATCTTATCGACAAGCCCAAGCCGGGCCAACCTTGGACCCTGGCAATCCCCTACGCCATCCCGGCTTTGGTCGTACATCACGGAAATGTAAGGCGGGTAGCTTCAGTTTCCACCAAAATCCGGGTACAGCACAGCACCAACTGCTCGGGATCAACGAAGACGCGACTTGCACCCCGGGGCTTGTATGGAGACGAGAGGATAGACGTTGCAATTTCTTGGGCGTGGTCTTCAATCTCTTCTCTTTCCTCTGTTCCTAAGCCATTGGCCTCTTTGTCCATTGATCGCCGGCCCGGTGAGGTATTGTACCCCGTTGATCCATTGAACCTGTCGTGCAATTGAAGACGATCTCGCGACCTGTGCTAACGTTACGTTCCAGCCAGGATTCCCGCATCCCCGGCTGCTTAGCTGCTTGCCTGCGTCCTCCGACCATCACCAACAGCCAGGTGCCTGTTGCAGGCCACCAGTTCTCCCACGCCAATACAGGGCCCTTACTCTCGGGCTTCCCTTCGTAATTCGAAAGACGGCTCGTCATGTCTGTCCAGCCGAGTACTCCTCTGTCTCCCAAGACGGCCCGAGTCAAGTCGCCAGCTCCTGGGATGCCCATCTTTGGCTGTGGTCAGTCTTGGTCCCTTATGCCTGTCGCAGTATCGTGGCGGACACGAGCACCCGAAGAAGAGACGTTGACCGAGTACAGAGCATGTCCAGATGCTACTTTCCCAGTCGCAGGACACGACGAACCAGTCCGTCCACCACTATAAGATGATTCTTCGCAACATCTTCGAACAGACCCCCCTGGTTCCCCAGACCTCCAAGAACAACGAAGGCCAGCCCATAACCTCCCTCACGGCCAACTACCTCTGCCTGCAATGCTCGAGCATTGTGTCGGAGGAAGAACGCCTCAAGCATGGAAGCAAGAAGCAGCACCGCTTCTGTGAGTTGGCTCCCCTCGTCCTGCTGGATCCAGTGGCCCGGCCCGGCGCCGACATGTCCACTAACCGCACAAACAGACGTTGATTCCAGGAGCGGGACGCTCTATTGTCAAATATGTGATGATTTGGTCTGGGATCCCACTCTGGAGGACCTGAGGGTGCGAAAAATGGGCACTGGCACATTCTCCAGTGAGTTGAACCCCCCAGCTTCGACGGCCCAACTAGTACCGCTGCCATGGGCTAATCAAGGCTTACATCCAGGTCGCAAGAGGAAACATGACGAGCTGTTTGCAGAGAGTCTGAAAGACAATCCCCTCTACATCAGCACAAACACCACTGCCGCCTCCTGCAAAGCGAATGGGCTGCGCGGCATATACAATGCTGGCGCCACTTGTTACCAAAATGTCGTTCTGCAAAGCTTCTTGCACAACCCACTACTACGCAACTTTTATCTTAGCGACGGCCACCAGAGCAATGACTGCAGTCTAACAAACTGCTTAAGTTGCGCTATGGACGACATGTTTCAGGATTTCTATGCCGTGGAGAACACTAACGGCTTCACTGCCGCTAGTATCCTGTCCGGTTTTTGGATTTCCGAGAAGAAAGCATTTGAGAATCTGGTTACCACCAAAGAGCAGGATGCTCATGAGTTCTTCCAGTTCCTCGCCGAGGAACTACATGAACGGAACGGCGACGGCAAGCCACCCGAGATCGGGAGCGAGCACAGTTGCAATTGTATCATCCACCAGACTTTCTACGGGAAGCTTCAGAGTACGACTACATGTCAGAACTGTGGCGGCGTCACCAATGCTGTCCAGTCCTTCCTTGATCTCAGCTTGGGTCTCGACAACCTGGCTCAGCGAAGGGCCAGAAAGACAGGACAGAAGCAGCCCAGCCTCACCTTGCAAGAATGTCTCGACGAGGAGTATGTTAAATCAGACAAGTGTGAGTATCGTTGTCATAATTGCAGTTCCACGCAACAGGCCAGGCGGAACACTAGTATTAAGAGGCTTCCCAATGTGCTCGCTATTCAGCTCAAGGTATGCATGGCCCGCTCGACATTGACAGGCCCGAGAGTAACACGTTACGCAGAGATTTGAATTCAAACAAGGCCGGCACGATAGAGCGCCTTCCAAGATCGACACAACGGTCAACTTTCCCCTGCAGCTCAACATGCTGCCCTACACTAACAGAGCCAAGAGCGGCGACATCAAAGAATCGTTCGAGTTGGCGAGGTCCTGCACTTATGATCTTTTGAGTGTTGTCGTTCATGTCGGTGGAATTGACACAGGTATGCCGCCGGGCGTTGTGAGTAGTGTGGTGAATTGGCACTGACCATGAGAACCAGGTCACTATGTCTCGTACTGCCGAGTTGCCGATCAGTGGTTCAAGTTCAACGACCACAAGGTCGAGATGGCTCCCAAGTCAGATGTCCTCAGCGCGCAGCCGTATTTGTTGTTCTACATCATCAGGTCGCTCTCCTGAACTCGGCGCTTGTCTTTCTTATCGTTCTTTATCGGCCACCTTGGGTACGGGGCCTACAACATAAGGGCTATCGGGCGCTCTACAGAACATGATCGATAGCTGCGCAGGCAGGACAGGGACGGGAACACCCGCGACTCAGCATTACACGGCGTTGGATAAGGTACACGACATTGCATACCAGGCTCCGGGCCATATGCCCACACTGGAGTTTAAGAGACAGGCGGCGGCCATTTCGTTTGAAGACCACTGATATTTGCACGTGACGTATGTTGGTTGGTGCCGATCTGCCTCGTTGTCGTCGTCCAGTCTTACGTGCGCCGGGGACTTCTTGTGTCTCGAATACAGGAGCAGGCGCCGCATTCCACTCCGTCAGCTCTCGCCTGGCTTCTGCCACTTCCAAAGCTCGCACTCGTAGTTGGCATAACAGTAGAATTCGTTGCTGAGGCCACGAGCGTGCGTGGGCTCGAACGTGGTCAGCTTCACGCCGAAGGATTTGTACACCTTCGTGACAAGGTCTCTCATGCGCTCGCCGGTGGACACGAGGACGCGACCAGTGGTTGCAGCTTGTGGACTGGCCATCCAACGGACGGTGAGAGCAGCTGTGGTTCGAGTCAGCAAACCTTACACATGTACAAACGAAGCGACGCGTGTCGCTCGATCTCAGGAGCAGGCACATACCCTTGGTTTGGCAATCTTCGCTCAGGAACGGCGGGTCGCAGATGATGCGGGTGACGGTGCCTTTCAGCTCGGCTACGGTACCATCAGCTCACTTGCCACATCACACACCATTGGGGACGGGACGCCCCAATCCCCGTCGTATCGGTCCCATCGGATCATCGTTTGAGAATACTTACCAGGCAGCTTGAAGGGCTGAGCGAAGTCATACCAGAGAAATTCGGGGAAGACCTTGAACCGGTCGTCGTGTTCCAGCAGGACGAGCTTGGGCTTCGGCTGGGCCGGATCATACTTGGCCTACGACGATTGGTGTTAGATGACCTTGTTCGAACGGCAGGCCTAGGAGGACCCCTACCAGCAGTTTCTTCAGCGCGACAAAGACGCTGGGGGTAGAAACGACGGCCACGGTATCCGTCTCGTCGGCATCGCGGAGGAGTTGCCCGGCGTAGGCCAGCGCCGTCTCGTCCGAGTACTGCCAGGTCTGATCAGCTAGACTGTCCGCCCCCTTTTCCCCCCTCCCGCGAGCCGAAGCTGTCAGGCGTCGACGACACCGCCAGCCTCAATGGCGGTGGTCGTTCATCGGTTCCGACCTACCCAGAACTGCGACTTGTTCCAGTCCTCCTCAAAAAGCTCCATCGAGAGCTCCGTACTGTCTACCGCATTTTCCTCGGCCTTCGCGTTCAGCTCCTCGAAGCGTTTTTTATGCAGATCCTTCTCGGCGGCGAACTCTGCAAGCGCAGCGAGTGCGTGCGAGGAAAGAGCACTGTGGAGAGATCTTCAGTAACCTGCTCATATTCGGCTGAGGCTGCCCGCAAGAGATGCAACATACATGGGCTCTTCGTCAAAATCGGCCATTTTGGTACAGGTCTAAAGGCAGGCAGACAGAGGTCGTTTGAGCCCGCGAAGCCGACACTTGAGACGGTTGTTGCCCTCTTGGTGTGCTCGACTCGACTCGGTGGAGAAAGATGAACAAACACTTACCTAAGACAGAGCAGGTTCGCATTGGGTCAAACAAGGTAACGCCTAGGGTTTCCTTGGAAATCGAGAACCCAAGGTACCTGACCTGGCAAGAGTCAAGATGGAAGGAAGTGCATTTTTCATGCATCATGCACCCTCTTCATCTCATCTGGTCGTCGCGACTTGCCACTCTGGCCGGTCCTCTAGCACCTCGACAACAAGACGCAGGCCCTGCAGCTGAGCGACCACCTTTCACATGACGCCCTCTCACCAGACAAAGATATTGCCAGCCAACACCGCCTAGTGGTGAATGCGCCAGGGTTGAGTGGAAAACGCTTCCTCACTTGTCCTTGCTGCGCTACTGGCATCGTGGGGATTATGGGGCGAATCTCAGCCCTGACGACGGAAGCCAAGTCGGGATAGTCGCTGCACACACTGTGCAAAGCAAAGCCTTACTCTGCCCAGGCACATTTTCCTGTTCGCCAGCTCACTTGTCGGCTGGCTGGTTAGCATTGTAGACAGGGTGCATCGATGATGATGCGCGGAAAGGTCACTGGGCTAATTGGGGTTTCTCTCCCCGCCACCCTCGCCGCAGCCGCACAACGCCATCGATGAAGCGACGAAGTAGTGATGAGAAGGAGCAAGGCGGGGCGAATGTTCATCGTCAGAGCTGCGAATTCGCACCCAACGAGGCCCGCTGGGTTGAGAACATGACATGACGGTCGAGGAATGTATTTTGCGAAGCGGCGCCACTCTTCTATCCCGAGCGATTATGTACAGTCAGACAACCCTCGTCCATCCCGTCTTGAGGGTAATACAAAAGAGAGCCCATTTTACAGCTCGTCACCAACGTGCAGGTACTTCCGCTCTTCCCTCTTCTCCTTCTCCGTCGCAGGCGGCAGGTCGTAGAAGTTACCGCTGCGGAATCCTTGCTGGAGTGGGTGTCAGCAATCGCGTCCCAGTTGCAACTGGGTATATAGACTTACCAGGTAGTGATACGTGAACTTGCTGATGTCACCAGGCTCAATACCGAGGTCCTTGAACGTCTTCGCCGTCTCATCGATCTCCTGGTCGATGAACTCGCGCTCAATCTCGTCCGCGGACAATGTGGGCCACCAAAGGGCCTTGTTAAGGAGCCCGGCAATGGGCTTCAGAATGCTCTTGGGCACGTTGACGTGACGGCGATGCTTGAAGATTTCCCGGTCGACCATCTCCGCGATCTCGGACATGGCGTACACCTTGGGTCCGTGGAGCTCAAAAGTCTGGCCCGCGGTGTTGTCATCGTAGAGCATCAGCTCGAGAGCATGGCCGACGTCGATGGACTGGACAGGTTAGGTATATGTATATACTGGGACCAGGGGGTTGACCTACGTGGACAGGAGCAAAGCGCTCGCGCATGTTGTTCGCCGTCAGCAGGTTCAGGACTGAAGCAAGCTTCAAGAGGAGGTTGTCCTCGAATCCGAAAACGGGAGCAGGCCGAACGATAGTGGTCTCGGGGTAGATGCTGCGCGCAATCTGTTCACCCTGGGCCTGTTTGTGCAGTCGATTAGCGCAGGTCTAACACAGAACAGCATACCTGATCATTTGCGTACCTTGGTGCGGTAGAACTCGGAAGGCGAATCGAGGTTCGCGCTGTGGCTGGAAACGTGAATGTAGCGGTCCACGTCGTACTTGGCTACAGCATCGACTATTCGCTTGGTTCCCTCAATGTGCACATCCTCCAGGGAGAAGTTCCTTCGCAGGTGTTAGCCCGAGAGCTCCTGTAACGGGCATGTTGGGAGAGGGATGTACTTGGTAGGGTAGTTTCGGCCGACCAGATCGTAGACGACGTCAGAGTGCCTGACACTCTGCTCGATGGATTCGGTGTTGCGGAGATCGTATTCCTGCTACGGGTCAGGTGTGTTCTTTTCTTCATTGGGCCAATGGCACACATACGACGAAGACAACGCGGCCGAGGTCACCGGTAACCTTGAGGTGGCGCTTGGCCATCTCCTCTCGGAACGGCACAACAACAGTACATCCCTGGCGTGCTGTACTTCTGTCAGATCCCGATCCCGCTCGTGGGGACAATTCCAACCGTACCCAGTCTGTTGACGATGTAGCGTCCTAGTTGACCTGTTGCGCCAAAAACGGTGGCCGTGTGACCTAGATATGTTTAGAAGAGCGTCGTGCTAGCATTGCTGTCTAAGACGTACCGCCGAGAGAAGACCTAGCATCAGAAATCAGTATGCGGACGCTCGGAGTTCCATTGGCATGGCCGACTCACCTCCCGCCCTGGGTTCGTAGGATGGGCTTGCCAGTCCGGGTGATGGCAATGTCGGAAATGGGCTGCCTTCGGAGGATGTTCTGGGCGACCTTGGGGGTCGACCGCACGGCGGTCTGAAGAGAAGCCATCTTCTAGTCGAGAGGAGGGCCTGAGAGGGCTGAATGGTCCCAATTGATCGTGACAATGCCGTTGGTCCGTCGCGTAGCTGGCGGGACGTTAATCGCACCTCGAGACCTTGGACCTTGGATCGTAGACGAGCACGAGCCAATGAGCAGTCACGTGTTGGTCAAGGCTAGAGCCGGCGCTGACATAAGCAGATTGCTCCGCCCGGGAACGGTACAACGTCGAGGCGAAAGATACAGTGGACTGGGCCCCGCCGACTGTGACCCCGGCGCGCTTTCACTGAGGGTGGAGCTCTGCAGAGACCCCGGCGCTGGGAGGCACAGGTAACAGGCTACAGACAGCCGCGTTGACTTCACGAGCGCACCTCCCTCAGTACCTCGCCCACTCTGCCCAAGACCTACCAACCTCACCGACGACACACGCCGCGATTATCACCAGCCTTCGGTCAGATCCGTACGACGACGAACACTCATCAGATCCCTCTGCCAAACGAGACCACCGGCTTGTCCTGCGCCGTCCGACTTCCAACTTCCAGGAGCTTCCCCATCCCAACGAAACGAGAGCTCGGAGCTCCAGCCCAGCCAAAATGAGTGCCGACACCATCTCCGATTTCCTCGCCGACCAGCGAGACAAGGCCCCGGAAGAGCTTCAGCACCTCGTCATCCAGTTTGAGGACTACTGGGAGCGAAAGCTCTGGCACCAGCTGACAGATTCGCTGGGCGAGTTCTTCACACACCCTGGAAGCGCTCCCCAACGACTCGACTTCTACAAGGTGTTCATTCTTAAGTTCGCCGACAAGATCAACCAGTTGAAGCTCGTGGACCTTGCTCTAAAGGCTGCGGATGAATGTGATGGTACAAACCTGTTCCCCCACAGGGTTTCCCTGCAAGCGCCGCTGACAAACGGGACAAACAGATGATGATGAGAAGCTTGCCTTCCTGCAAGGCGTTGCGACCAAGGTCGACCGCCCCATCTCCCAGGACGCCTTTGTCTACGCATCAGTCGCTGTGGCACGAGTGAAGCTCGATCTCGAGGATCTCGATGGCGCCCGCAAGGACCTGGATGCGGCTGAGAGGATACTTGATACCTTTGATTCGGTCGAGACCATCATCCACGCCGCTTTCTACGATGCAAACGCAAGCTACTACCAGGTAAGGAGCCCGTTAGTCACCAGAGACTTGCGACTGCCATGCTAATGACACTGCACCTGCCAGCGCAAGATGGACTTCGCCGCCTACTACCGCAACGCCCTCCGCTACCTCGCCTGCATTGACATTAGCTCTCTGACCGCTAACGAGCGACACGGCCGCGCCCACCACCTGAGCATCGCCGCGCTGCTGTCGAATAGCATCTACAACTTCGGCGAGCTCCTCCTGCACCCCATCCTCGATGCGCTGAAGGACAGCAAGAAGAATGCCTGGCTGCGCGACCTCCTCTTCGCCTTCAACCGAGGCGACCTTGCCGCCTTCGATGTGCTCTACGGCAACATCACATCCACACCCCTCCTCAACGAGCACGCAGACCACCTTCGCCAGAAAATCTACCTCGCCGCCTTGACGGAGACCATCTTCCGCCGCCCGCCCCACGACCGCGCCATGACCTTTGCCGACATCGCAAGCGAGACCAAGGTCCGCCCCGACGAGATCGAGCACCTCATCATGAAGGCGCTCAGCCTGGGCCTGCTCCGGGGTACAATCGACCAGGTGGATGGGATGGCGCACATCACGTGGGTGCAGCCCAAGGTGCTGGACCTGAAGCAGATCGGCAACATGCGAGAGCGTCTTCTGGACTGGGACTCGAGTGTCAACCAGCTCGGTAACTGGATTGAGACGGCTGGCGGCGATGTGTGGGCCGCATAGACTTTGGTTGCTAGAGAACGACTGGGGACATGACGCAACAGATCGTGCAAGCAGAAAGCACGCATGTCTGTAATAAAGTGTACAACATAGACACGAGTCTCGGTAGGGCTCGGAACAAGACTATGAAACCGATGACAACGCTCAAGGGGTAATGGATGTATATGAATGGACGACTTGCCGAGGTACTTCATGCTGATGGACAGCCCAACATGCCAACGCTAAGAGAGGGAGTCCTCGTATTTTACTCCGTATGCCTATTGTACAATGCTTTCTCCCATACGAAACGTACCGCCGCCCTCATGGAGAGGCAAGCCCGAGGACCATGACCGACCCCGCAATCCATGCTGGCCACCAGACACACCATACGACCACAGGCGTATACATGCCCCAGACGTTCCAACCAAAAGCGGCATCCTGCAGTACCTGGCCAACATCGAGCCCAAAATAGGTTGAAATAGTGAACATCACCGCCGTAGGGGACACGAGCTGCAAGAACGCGGAAGAGGCATACCTTGCCACGTCGTTTTGGGGCCACGGCTGCATGAAAGTCAAGGGGCTAGCAAGTAGCCCGACAAAGAAGGCCAGGGAAAAGTTAAGTGTGGCCAGAGCCGACAGGAACATGCCGAGTAGCAGCAAAGAAAAGCACTTGATGAGTTGAAAGTGCTGCATGGTGGGCTGGTAAGTCACCTTTAGCAGATACGACAGGATGTACGGGAGAACACAGTTCAGCGCTGCAAAGGCTGTGAAGGCTGTGGAGAGTACCTGTCGCATTGTTAGTGGGTATGCTTTTCAAGGTCGTGGTGATCCTACATTTGCCGGCAGATGGTTGAAAAGGAAGAGAGGAACAACGCCAATGAACTGGCAAATTGTCACAACCGCCAGAGGAACGAACAGCTCTCTCTGAACCGTCGTAGAAGAAGTAGCCGGGGGATGCGTTGACTTGGACGTGCTCAAACTGGGGCTCAGCTCCTTGTAGCCACTCTTCACCCAGAAGAAAATGGCCATGATGCTGAAGTTGGCTGCAAGAATCATGGCGCTGGGCAGATATGTGCCAATGCTGACGAAGCGGTCCTTGTTCATGAGCAGGTAGAAGAAGAAGCTCTGGTGCAAGTGTTCCAGCAAGTTGTTCAGACTCCGAAACGAGCCTTCGATAAGGCGGCCCATGGCCATCTCATCCTGCCATCCGTCACCAAAGGGCTGCAGGGTGACAGCGTCAACGTGATAAGGAATAAAGCTGCTATGAGGGCCCGAGGCATAACCCAGACCCTGCTTCAGCATCCCGCGGAGCATGGTGCGCAGGCGGTCGTCGTACTTGTCGGAGTGCTTCCACATGTTCTGGATAAGCGTCGGCATGTGCATCTGACCGTTTGAGATGCTGTTGATCGCATTGATCAAGTCCAAATTGGGTAGCTGACCGTTGACTCCATCATAGACAATATGAACATTCTTAAAGCGATGTTCTTGGGCAAAATCAATGGCAATGGCGCCTTGTAACGCGCCTGACTTGAGGGGCAGTGGGGCGACTCGCGCAGGGTCATGAGCGTCATGGTAAGCATCCACCCAGGCCTGCGTTCCGGTCGAGCTGTCCGGAGGCATGACGAGAATGATATCTTTGGACCATAACGACCATCGCTTGAAGTAGCGCGCAAGGGTTAGTGCCAGTGGCACCCCCATCTTATTGCGTTCGCCATTGGTGTTCTTCCAAGCCGCGACTAGGACGATGGCTTCAGTTGCGTCGCCACGTGGAGCTTGGAGAATGGCGTAAATGTTCTCGCCTGCGTACTCGTACCCTGACGACTCATAGGTATAGTTCTGCCGGCCAACCTTTAGACCAAAACTCTGGAATAGGCCCTCCAAGTGATCATTGATCCTGCAGCAGCCCGTTAACCTCTAGCAACATGGTGGGAGAGGGTATCAATATGCCGTACTCGTAGTTGCTCTTGTCGGCAAGGCTGTCGACTTCGTGCTTGTAGCCTCGGAAAACGTTTTGATCACTACCGGCGAAGTAGGTGTGCACTTGGCCTGGCAGCAAGGCATTCTCAGAGATGTATGTCCTCCGCGAGTAGTCGTTGAGGGGCAAGAGGAAGAGCCAGGCGATGCCAGCAATGATGCAAAGGAGCGACAAGTAGGGGGGAAGCTTGAGCAGTCGAGGATCGCGTCGCAGCGAAAGTGCGGAAGCTGCGTACACACGGGTCAGCAACGAGCAAGCTAGCTATGAGGGTGCCTCGGTATAGGCCGACATACAGATGAGGCGCGACATGGCCGAGTATCTCTAGAGATGTAAATACCCCTGGAGGATACAGTGACAGGCAGCGCCTCGGAAGGGTTCTGCTTGGACGAACGAGACACAAATCGAGTCTGTGGTGACAATGGAACAAGGAGCGGAAACAGCCCGCGCGAAAGGGATGTTGGTGGTGTAGAGTAACGCACGACACGTCGAGCTAAGATAGCTACGGTTCGTAATGATGGACCACATTCGCCGATCAGGGGTCCCCGCCTACTCGGGAGCTCTGCGCTCCCTGGATGGCTTGACTACAAGGCTGGCCCCACGCTTGGATATATACATCTCACCCTTTCGATGATGCTTATAAGCGGTGCTAGATCTTATAGCACCTTACCGTCAAAGGTTGTGTCATCAACGCCAATCGACAAACTGCCATACCTTACACGATCTCCCTGTCACCTGCATTGATTCCACCCTGGAACCTTCCGTATGTTTATCGGGCTGATTTTCAAGTGCGATTGAGGATATGATTGCTCGTGCAGGCACATGGTTTGGATATAAGTGGGATGTGAATCGCATGTAGGCGAACTAAGTTCCTCCTGATATCTACCTATCCGGAGCCAAAGCGACCTTCACCGTTGCCATTACTTGGTATTACATTGAACCAGGGAACTGTCGCTTGAGCAGCAGGCGGACCCTTGAACGACTGTAATTCTGCTGTCCCATGCAAGAATCGGCTTAACCAGCAGTTGTGTAGTGATGTCTACGGCAAGCCAAGTTTACGCCGTAATGTCTAAACAATATCCATGAACTCCTCCATTGATACACCAAAACGGAAAGCGCGGGCCGCCGTCGGAACCCACTAGATCGTCCTTTGGTGCCTATGTAACGAGCTGCAAACTGATGTCCCTCAAGGTCCCAATCGTTGCGAGGACCCGACAATAGACATCGGCACATTGCCGCTGCCATTCCCAGTCGAGGGCAACAGTCCGAATCTGCCGTACGTCTTTTGATCCACGCTCACGTAGTGTGGTAGTCGGCCCAAAAGATTGAGCTTCGACTCGACCCAGCGTAGACCCCACTCAGGGGGGGCGAGAAACTTGAGGTAGCCAAGTCCAACTGGAACGAGCTGGTTAGCTCAACTGTGGTCACTGGGCCCTCCTTGTGCGCCTGGATAACTTACAAAGGTAGCCCACGCTTAGACTACACAAGTGGCCGAGGAGGCTGGTCCCAGGAATGAGAACAGACACCACAACGGCTAGGACTAGCGGCATAGTCCATGTAGGGATTTGCCATGTGCCAATCGTGAGGTGAGGATTCGTTTTGTATGTCCGAATAGCCTCGACGCCAAGAAGAAGAAAAACCCAGATGCTGTTGAAAGAACAGTCAGAAATGTTTCAAGTCAATCGAGAGGTCTGCTATATTCTGACCTAGCGCCCATTACCGGGGTGTTTCGTCGGAGAATGACCAGCTCGATAATCGTGTAGATGACCGCAGGAATCGTTGTCAGGGCTAGGATTGTGTTAGTCGGAAGCCCACGTACAACCACAAGGCATGGTCTTACGGCCAATGAAGAGGGATATCGAGGTCAGTGTGCCAAATTCGGACTCGAATCGTTCCATCAGAGGTGTTAAAGCTAGGATATTCAAGATCGCGTGGATCAAGTTGACGTGTATAAACGGAAAGGTGTTGATTCGGTATGCTAGAAATCGGATCGCAACGTTAACTGGCGATCGTCTCAAAGTACAGCTTCTTCGGCAACATACCTGATGTGAAGGAAAGCTGATCAGGGATCAGTGCGCCCCATTGTTGTACGTCCCATGTTGACTGCAGTCCTGCTAGCCAAGCCACCACGATAACCAAAACGACCAGACGCGTGAACAGCGGCAGCCGCAGGACAAATGACCGAGCGCGTGCTGTGTTCAGCGACGAGTAAACTGACGATGCCATGCTGGCTTGCTTCTCGAAAAGAGGCGTGTGCTGTCGGCCACGAGCAGTAAACACTGTCGTGTTGAAAGGGGTCAACAGCAAGCTGCGGCGGGTGCGGCGGTGCAGGGATTTCGGCAGGGAGCACCCGAGACGCAAGACCTTTCGAGATGGTGCAGCTTGAGAAGCAAATGATGCGTGCGTCACTTGTTCGGCGGAAATGGTAGGGAAGCTCAGGGACGTAGGAACCACATGTCGTTGACCTTCGTCTTCAATCCTCTAACAATCCGGTGCAGCCGATCGTGCAGGCAACCTCCGTACTTGGCAGACGGACCGTGCAACACTAGGTTGAGCGCCACAGGTGTGTCGCTGCGGTGGAGTTGATCGACAAACTGCCAGATATGCCGGATCTGTAGACCACTAGCGTATGTATCACACGGATAAATCCACATTCATAAAGTGGAAAGATGTCGGTTGCGATTGTTCAGGCACGTGATCATTTTATGAGCTCATCTGGCATGCACAGGCTTCTGCTCTCAGACAAGGTGGATCGTAGCATCGAAGTGCCATAGAGTATGTTGAGCATGAAGCAGATGCCACTCGGGACATGAGGGACACGACTTGCACGAATGTTGTGAAAAGGGCAACGACGATTGAGGTAATGGCTTCAAAAAATCAATGCTCCCTTTTGTACAAACAAGAAAATCATCGGCCTACATCGGAAACAGAAACCCATCACTGTTCCCTAGCAAACCAAACGACCACGAGGGGCCCTCCGTCCTTCTTCACGCTTACTTTGGTACCATCCGACACCCCAGAGCATGCATGCAGGTATAAGCGCCGTGAACAACCGCGATAATAAACACCTCCGAATAACCCAATCCTCACAAACCCGAATGGCTCAGGTCCGTTTACGCCTTCGCGGCCTTAGCCATGGTGTTGAGGGCGCTACCGTTCTTGAACCACTCAATCTGGGGCTCGTTGTAGGTGTGCAGCAGCTTGACTTCGTAGGCCGCGCCGTCCTTGGGGTGCACAACCA
The DNA here is from genome assembly GCA_002851755.1 of Verticillium zaregamsianum. Classification (NCBI taxonomy): domain Eukaryota; kingdom Fungi; phylum Ascomycota; class Sordariomycetes; order Glomerellales; family Plectosphaerellaceae; genus Verticillium; species Verticillium zaregamsianum. The sequence goes on along the minus strand of NMXM01000012.1, from coordinate 43,831 downwards.
TGGTCATGGGCTGGCCAACGGCAATATCGGTGCAGTGGATGTCGACCTGTCAATGAATAGTTAGCAAAACGTCTCAAGATTCTAGTTGCTGTGGTTACTGACCTTGTCATCGGGCTTGATCTTGTCGTAATCGGCAGGGTCGGCGAAAGTCAGAGGAAGCATACCCTGCTTCTTGAGGTTGGTCTCGTGGATACGGGCAAAGCTGCGAGTGATGATGGCCAGGCCACCAAGATGCCTGGGCTCCAGAGCGGCGTGCTCACGGGAGCTGCCCTCGCCGTAGTTCCAGTCACCAATGACGACCCACTTGATACCCTTGGCCTTGTAGTCACGGGCGACGGCGGGGACAGCGCCGAACTCGCCAGTGGTGAAGTTCTTGATCTTGTTGGCCTCGCCGTTGGCCTCGTTGATGGCGCCGATCAGCATGTTGTTGGAGATGTTGTCCAGGTGGCCACGGTACTTCAACCAGGGACCAGCCATGGAGATGTGGTCAGTGGTGGTCTTGCCCTGGGCCTTGATGAGGATGGGGAGATCGTTGGCGTCCTTGCCATCCCAAGCCGTGAAGGGCTCGAGGACCTGCAGACGGTCGGAAGTGGGAGAGACCTGAACGTTGACAGAGGCGCGGTCCTTGGGGGGGGCCTGGTAGGTGTCTTGTCCGGGGTCGTAGCCCCTCTCGGGGAGGCCATCACCGGTGGGGGGCGACAGCTTGAACTCCTTGCCATCCTTGTCCTTCAGAGTGTCGGTCAGGGGGTTGAAGTGCAGGCTGCCAGCAATGGTCATGGCGACAACCAGGTCGGGAGAAGTGACGAAAGAGTGAGTGGCGGGGTTGCCGTCGTTGCGGCCGGTGAAGTTACGGTTGTAAGACGAGATGATCGAGTTAGCCTCGCCCTTCTTCACGTCCTGACGGTCCCACTGGCCGATGCAGGGTCCGCACGCGTTGGCAAGGACCATGCCGCCGAACTCCTCGAAGGTCTGAAGCTGGCCGTGAGCCTCAATGGTAGCGCGAATCTGCTCGGAACCGGGGGTAACGGTGAAAGCAGCCTTGGCCTTGATGCCGTGGTTGAGGGCGTCGCGGGCAATGGAAGCAGCGCGGGACATGTCCTCGTAAGAGGAGTTGGTGCAGGAGCCGATGAGACCGACCTTGAGCTCCTCAGGCCAGTTGTTGGCCTTAGCCGCCTCGGCGAACTTGGAGATGGGAGTGGCCAGATCGGGGGTGAAGGGACCGTTGATGTGAGGCTCAAGCTCGGAAAGGTTGATCTCGATCAGCTGGTCGTACTCCGCGCCCTTGTCCTCACGGAGCTCGTGGGCGTAAGTGCGGGCGAAGTCACCGATGTCCTTGCGCTTGGTGGCCGCAAGGTAATCATACATGCGGTCGTTGAAGGGGAAAACCGACGTAGTGGCGCCAATCTCAGCTGGGAATCGTCAGAATTGAACACGTCTCAATTGTTTGGAAGGGAAAAGAACAAACCTCCCATGTTGCAGCAAGTGGCCATGCCGGTGGCAGAGATGGTGTTGGTACCAGGACCTGTGGAGAACGACGTAAGTATGCTGTCCAAAAGTCTACATTGCGTTGTCGCGCTGACAGAGCAGAATGCCAACGGCAACCAGCGTGGCAATCTTCTCAATCTCCATCGAACGAGTGAGGTGATTGCGCAAGGCAAATGCGCAAAGCGTGGGGAAGAAAACAAAACTTACCGAAATACTCGACGATGGCGCCAGTGCCACCCTTGACCGTGAGAATGCCCGCCAACTTGAGAATGATGTCTGTCACAAAATTAGTACAAAGAACATACGCAGAGGAGATGAGGGAGGGGCAGCCTCTACTAACCCTTGGGGGAAGTCCAGCCGGAAAGCTCGCCAGTAAGCTTGACACCGATGACGTTAGGGGCCTTGAGCTCCCAGGGCAGGTTGGCCATGACATCGACAGCGTCGGCACCGCCAACACCAATGGCAGCCATACCGAGACCACCACCGTTGGGAGTGTGCGAGTCAGTGCCGATCAAGAGACCACCGGGGAAGGCATAGTTCTCGAGCAGGATCTGGTGGATGATACCAGAGCCGGGCTTCCAGAAACCGATGTTGTACTTGGCGCAGGCGGAGGCAAGGAAGTCGTAAACCTCCCTGTTGATGTTCACGGCGCGCTCAAGATCCTTGGCGCCACCAATCTGAGCCTCGATCAAATGATCGCAGTGTACAGTGCTGGGGTTGGCGACGGAGGGCATGCCGGCGGACATGAACTGGAGAATGGCCATCTGGGCGGTCGCGTCCTGGCAGGCAACGCGATCAGGGCGGAGCTTGAGGTACGACTTGCCGCGCTCGATGTCCTGCTCGTGAGGGTTGTCGAGATGGGAGTAAAGAATCTTCTCGGCGTAGGTCAGGGGCCTGTTAAGGCGGCTGCGCACGATGGCGAGGTTCTCGGACATCTTCTTGTAGTTGATGAAGTTGTTGTCCTCCCAGTTGTTTTGCTTGACCTGGTGAAGCGGGTTAACGCCTGGTACTCGCATTTGCGCAGGACCACTCAGTAGCTTACCTTGCGGTCCAGAGGGGAATCGGACACGGTGGCCATGCTGCGACGAAGGCCGGTGCTGCCGACGGCGGCGCTGCGGCTCCGGGCGACAGAGCCCAGGAGCTGTCGTGAGGCCATCATGACTGCGGTGGAGTGGAGAGAGACAGCAGCTTGAGCTGTTTGAGGGGGTCAATTGAATGGGGGTAGTGAAGATTGAAGCCGTCACAGATGGCTACAAGAAATCAAGACACCCTGACCTGGAGAGTCGTTGATTGAACCGTGGAAGATCTGGGGGAGGAGGGGGTTGGAGAGGTTGGAAGGAAGGAAGAAAGAGAGGTTTTCTGGCGAGGCCGGAAGAAGTAGCAAGGACTCAAGCAGAAACTGGCCCGTCAGCCGGTTGCGATGGCTATTCGCACAGGCAGGAGGCAACGGACAGGGTGGGTGGTGGTTGCCGCGCCGGGGCTAGTGGCCCAAAGAGGGTGGATACGCTCGGCTATGACGATGGCGACGGCGGCCCAGTCAGCCAATCATGCGAGGTCGATTATTTTCACTCTGCGCAGGAGCTCTCGCTTTGCTCTAGAGCCTCCCTGCCTCCTCTCCCAAGAACCGTCTATTGCCACAGCAAGGCGTGCGTTTACTCCTCTCTGCCTCGCCCTCCGTATAGGTAGCTTTAGGCGTGGACACCCTATTCAACATGGTCCTCACCTCTCTAGAGGTTGTTATCGTCTTGTCTTGCCACTTGAATTGCACAGCACCTTCCCTTCAACCGCAGGGGCGCGTTTCGTTAACGTCTCCCCGTCGCGCTCTCCTCTGCGAGCCGAGCGCGTGATGTACGGACAGTCCGAAGCCGTCACGGAAATTTGGCCACCCATTCACACTAGGTACACACCCTCGTGTGACTAGCCACCATGCCACGGGCCCCTACCCCGGCGGAGGGGAAGCCTGAAGCCTTGTACAGCCCATCTTTGCCCATCGGCCCTCCAGCGACTTCGTCCAGGCAGGTTCCAGTGTGCCGAGAGCACATGAATGTAAGAACTACGTCACCGAGTAACACCTCGGCACAACACGGCTCGACCACGTTGAAGCTCATTTTACCTATGATCTGACGGCATTCACACTGATATCTACCGTGAAGCCGACATATGCTTGATGCGCTTGGTGCGACATGCGGCCGAGAGGAGACACACGGTACCAACTGCGGCATAATACCTCCGCACCATCGCCGTCGTCGCAGCATCGTGGCCCGCTCGGCTCTACTCGGTCCAAACGACAAGGGTCTCGTTTTCCAGCAGTCTGCAAACTCCACCCGTTCCTGAAAAAACCCCACGGTTCTTGTGGTCCAGCCACACGACAGGCTTCACGTTGCGCAAAAATCGAGTCTCCAATACCACGCAATGCAAGCGCGAGCTCGGAGCCAAGCTCGGTCGGCTCGGTCCATACCACTTATCTCCTATCGGCGTTCCCTTCCGGCCGAGCCCCCTGGTCGGAATGCGAGTTTCTCGGCGCTGTTTCTGTAGTCCGGGGTCACCGAGCGCTGAGCGACCATCCCAGCCAGGCTATTGCAAATTGCGCCTCTCCGAGCTTCTCGAGCCTTGGCATTGCAGCACGTGAGCCTGACGGTTTCTGAACCAACATGGGAGTACAAATCGCGATGTCACGTGGGGCTATCCCCGCGTCGACAGCCCAGCCCGCTTATAGAGACTATCGCTTTTGAATTCCCGTGATAGCTCTCTATCCAGAAACACCCCACCAAGTAGTGTCTAAGGTCCACTAAAATTTTCCCTCGTCTTGAATTATCGTCAACGTCGCTCCATATCGGTGATCCAGATCGACCCTCGAAGATACCTCACGGCGCGAGATCACCATCAATCACCATCCCACCAAATACCACCTGCCGTCTTCACAATGGGTGTCACTGCTCACAGAACCATCACCAAGACGAGGCGCAAGACGAGGCAAGTTCCTGCGCATTGCCATCCTTGCACCATCCATCTAACAGATCCATTGTTTATAGGGATCTCGATCAAATCAAGGCCGATATCCTATCCCCCAAGCATCTCCAACAATACAAGGAAACGAAGGCGACCGAGGATCTACCCGCTCTTGGGCAGCACTACTGCGTCGAATGCGCCAAGTGGTTTGACACAGAGACCAACCTTGTCAGCCACAGGAAAGGCAAGCCTCACAGGCGCAGGTATGTCAAGATTCTTTAGTTTGTCTCGGCGACTTATTGGTTGGGTCGCCCTGAATTCAACTGCGCAGCCACGGGGCCACCCTGCTCAAGAATCCGGGCTAACTCTGCAACAGAGTCAAGGACCTTAAAGAAGAGCCCTATAGCCAGAAGGAGGCCGAAGCCGCGATAGGTCTTCGCACGGACAACAAGGGACCAGGAAAGAAGCAGGATGCCCCTGAGCGACCTGCCGATCAGGAGATCGAAATGGCTACTTGATGTCACACGCCGCCTCGCTCTTTTGCCATTTGACCAAAGCTCTTCTTCCTCCAAAGGCCGCTCCATTGCGAGGACATGTGACTAGACGTGGCGTGGCGTGGCGTTGACGCATAACCAAGTTGCTACCGAGAGAGCCTGAAAGTCGGTAACAGGAGGAACCGGTCGAGCCAAGCGTCTCGCCCGGGAAGACGCGACTAGTCTGTTGGACCTCTAGGCGAAGCCTCAACGAACACCCCGACCCCTCGGCCTCGCCAGACCACTAGACCGACCCCTTTGCGTCCCGGAGGCTACGCGCCCGCCCCCTCGTGTCGCTCGGGCGGACGCGCCGCCCCGAGTCGAAGGGGCAGGTACTCGCGAGGATTCGGATATTTTGGACCTTGGGGCGGGCCTGGACGATGCCGGCGGGTTATCGATGAAAGAAGTGTCGGTGGTCCTAAGCCATAGTTAGCATCGTTGATCAGATCGCCAGCATCCGATCCACCACTCACATAAATGTCGTTTCACCGTCGTCTTCTCCTCGTGCGGGCTTCTCTTGGAAGCGACCGGCCTCTGTAGCGTATTAGCTTGACGAGCCTGCACCACTCGTGACTGAGCGTCATCATTTCGTACCTTGCAAGTCCTCCTGCTGCCTCACCCGTCGGAAAGACTCAGAGACAGGCCCCTCCGGGAAGTCGACGCAGAAAGCATTCATGTTCAGCCCGTAGAGGAAGCTTGCAAACGACTCGCTGAACCGCGACAAGCTTTCATGCATGAGCTGAAAGTGCATCATGTTCGCCTCCAAGTCGGCCATGGCGTCCGACAACTCTGCAAACGCTGGCTCGAAAGTGCTGAGAGGGAACGCATCGGCGTTTGGTCCCGTGCTGGCTCTCGCCGATTCGCGGAAAGAGGAACGTGAGGAAGGGCGCAACGGCGTGGTCGGGCGGGAGGTTCTCGTGCGGGACGTCGACCGCTGGCGCGTCGTGTTTTGGGGCTCGCTTGACATCGTGAGAACGATGGGCGCGCTGTGGTGCTAATGTTGGCGCTCAAATGCGGACCTTGACCCAGCGTCCTGGTTGAGCTTCACTGTATTTCCTTCTCGCGAGATATAATGGCCTGCTCATCCAAACTTATTGCTGTCAACAAAGCTTGAACTCAAACCCCGACCAGTGCTGGGAGGTTGATGGCTGTCGCGCCGTGACGGGTAGGGGCGAAGGCTGGCTGGCGTTCACGCGGGGGCAATGGTGGGGTTTGTGGATCACAGTAGCCGTTCCAATATCGTTGTATACGAACACACTCTTCAGCGTCCTCTTCTCCAGACGATCAGCATTGTCGCGAATTACACGGGAGAGCGAGCTTGGTCCAGAGCACAGTCCCTACGTTCAGCGCCATGATGGGCGGGCGAATACACGGTGAAAAACATACCTGGCCTTTCTTTCCGACAGCCTCAACGTAAGTCAAGCAAACACACACCGAATATAACTTCAAACATTTCTTATTTTCACGTCGAGCTTGCTTGGTCATTTGCCTAAGCCCGAAGCACCCTATAACATGCCCCTTTACCCAGTTCCCCAATCTTAAGTGTCCCATGACGTGTCTAGGCCGAACTGAGCTTCATCTTCTCAAACTGCTCGATCGTCCTCTCGTAGTTCTCGGCCGCCGACTGTGCGTCGGCCAGCTTCTTCCTCTCGGTTGTCAACACGACATCGCTGACCTTGTCCTCAAATCCGTCCTTGGACATGAGTTCTTGCTGCTTCTTGGCAGCGCCTTGGCTCTTCTGAAGCTTGACTTGGATCTTCTTAATTTCGGCATCAATGTTGTTGAGACGGGAACCCAGCTCAAGGAAGACCGACAGGTCTGCGGTCAGCACGAAAACCGCGCAGCCAGTGGGGATAGCGCCCTCCTGGGCTTCGGGACCAACAACCTGCAGCTCGGCGACACCCTTTCCACTGAGAGCCTTGATGGCCGGGACCTGCTCGTTGATCTTTGCGAAGCTCTCGGCCGTCGATGCCTTGATAAAGGCACGTCCATCGGCTCGGACGTTGTACTCGGAGGTCAGCGAGCGGATGCCTTGTGCGCAGCTCAATCCCAGCTCATACTCGCGCGCGTCAGCCTCGAAGTCCAGGCTTGCGTCAAAGACAGGATAAGGCGCCAGCATGATCGTCTTGGTTGCGTCATTCTCCCTCTTGGGGAGACGCTGCCAAAGCTCCTCAGTGATGAACGGCATGAAAGGATGCATGAGGCGCAAGGCCACGTCCAGAGTGAGATACAGGGTCTGCTGCACGCTGGATTGGGCTTCGGGTGACCCGTCAGAAAGAATGCTCTTGCTGTTCTCCTGTTGCCAAAACTGTCAGCCTGCGTCCTTACGAAATTGTTTGATGTGACTTACAATGAAAATGTCACACAGCTCATCATAGAAGAACCTGGTCGAGCGTTAGTTGAGGCTGCAGGACCTTGTGGGCGGATATGGGCTTACTGGTATGCGTATTGGGTGCTCTTCGAGAATTCGCGGGCCTCGAGAGTGTCGTTGATGCCCTTGACTGCCACATTCATGCGGTGCAGGATCCATCGCTCGGGAATGGATAGTTTAGAGGTATCGAGGTTCACCACAGGGCTGAAGCTCTCCGGAAGACGTCCAAGAACGTACTTGCTTGCCTGCCAGATCTTGTTACAGAAGCGACGGTAAGCGTGCATGACCTTGATGTCGAAGTTGATGTCACCACCTTGATGCTGTCAGTAAAAAGAATCACAGCGTAGGGCTGTCGTACATACCGCCAGTGGTGTAGGAGATAAGGGTCAGTCGGAGAGCATCAGCACCGCACTCGGGGATGCCGCCGGGGAATGCTGTCTTCTGGTACTTGACGGCCCTACTGATTTCGTCCTCCTTCAAGTTACCGACATGAAGCTTGGCATGGAGCTGATCAAGCTCAATACCGCTGATGATATCAAGAGGATCAATGACGTTGCCGAGCGACTTGCTCATCTTCCTGCCCTCTGAGTCACGAATCAGACTGTGACAGTACACCTCCTTGAACGGGACACGGCCAGTGAGCTTGAGACTCAGCATGATCATGCGTGCGACCCAGAAGAAGAGAATGTCCCATCCGGTCTCTAGAAGGCTGGTAGGGAAGAACTGCTTGAAGTCCGGGTTCTCGGCGTTAGGCCAGCCCAGTGTAGACATAGGCCAGAGTCCGGAACTGAACCAAGTATCGAGACAGTCAGGGTCTTGCTCCAAGTGGAACTTCTTCTGACCGAATTTGGCTTCGGCCTTCTGTTGGGCCTCTTCCGTGGTCCTCCCCACGATCCAGACGGATTCATCACCCTCGGAGGCGTCCTCGCCGTCGAACACAACACGATAGGCCGGGATTCGGTGACCCCACCTGCATTCAAAATTAGTAGAAGCGACAGGGCATGACGCCGCAGAGGACTAACCAGAGCTGTCTTGAGATGCACCAGTCGTTGATGGAAGACATCCACCGGCGATACGACTTGTTGGCGCTTTCGGGCGAGATCTTGACCTCGCCGCTCTCCACAACCTTGAGAGCTGCATCCGCCATGTCTTGCATCTGCATCCACCACTGCGGCTTAATGATGGGCTCGATGACGTCCTTGGACTTCTCGCACAGAGGAATCTTCATGGGGTTGGGCTCCTTCTTGACGAACAAGCCAAGCTTCGTCAATTCCTCAACCACAGTGTAACGAGCATCAAAACGCCTCTGGCCTTGGAATTGGCCAGCATTTGCGTTAAGCGTGCCGTCATCGTTGAGAATGTTGATGAACTCCAGACCGTGGTTCTTGCCCATCTGGTAATCGTTGGGGTCGTGTGCGGGCGTCAACTTGACAGCACCGGTACCGAATTCAGGGTCAACGAACTTGCTGTCGGCAACGATCTTCAGGCGACTGGCGGCGCGGGTCAGCTACAGCCCGGGGCGGCGGTCTCAAAGGCATGGTGTCTTACCGGTCAACAAAGGGGTGCTTGGCATATTTGCCAATGAGATGCACATATCGCTGATCATCGGGATGCACGGCAATGCCGGAATCACCAAACATGGTCTCGGGACGGGTTGTGGCGACCTCGATGGTTTCATCACTGCCCTCGATCTGGTACTTGAAATGGGTGAGAACTCCAAACTCGACCTTCCTCTCGTAGCCAGGCACACTCAGCATGGTGCGGCCCGTGATCTCCTTGTTTTCCACCTCAAGGGTGCTGAGTGCCGTGTTGAGAGCGGTGCACCAGTTGACCAGGCGGCTGGAGCGGTAGATCAGACCCTCGTCGTGGAGACGGCAGAAGGTCTCGGCGGTGGCGGCGCTCAGGTTCTTGTCCATGGTGAAGGCCTCGCGGGACCAGTCCATGCTGCCGCCCATGAGCTTCTGGGCGTTGTTGATGCGCTGGTGGTACTCATCCTTCCAGTCCCACACCATCTGAACGAAGCCCTCGCGGCCGACATCGATGCGTGTCCTCTGCTGCTTCTTCCACAGCATCTTCTCCACGACGGACTGTGTCGAAATGCCAGCATGGTCGCATCCGGGAACCCACAGTGTGGTGAACCCCCTATTCGAGAACGTGTTAGCTTGCTCTCTGGCTCGGCTTCGCGTCGAAGGACAAGGTCGGCTTTACTTCATGCGATGCCATCTGATGAGGGTATCCTGGAGGGCGTTGGCCAGGGCATGGCCGCAGTGGAGGGCGCCAGTGACATTAGGCGGCGGCAGGGGGATGACGAAGGTGCCGGCAGCATCGGCGCCCTGCTTGCTGGCCTCGGGCTTGAAGAAGCCGCTCTCCTCCCACCATTGGTACCAGGCGGCCTCGACGGCGCTGGGGTTGTATGCGGAAAAGTGAGGGTGGTCGAAAGGGTGGAGAGGCTTCTTCTGGCCCACGGGGGTGTCGTTCTGGAAGGGAGGGAGGGTGGGAGTCGGCTCGGCCTTGGGCTGTGACTTGGGTTTCGCGGTGCTCTCCTGCTTCTGCTTGTTCTGCTTGGCGGCGAACTTGGCCGCCTTCTCGGCTGCCTTTTCGGCCTTGAGCTTCTCCTTCAACTCTGCAAGTACGGGCGATGTTTAGCTTGCCGAAGGGGAGCAGCCGGGGGCGGGGCAGAAGTCAAGAAAGGACGGGAACATACCATTCTTTGCAGGACCTGGTGGTGCCGCCATGTTGAGGGTTCGGGTAGTAGTCGCATGCAACGAGGGTCGTCTGAAAAGGACAATTGAGTGCGCAACGAGGGCGGGACGGCGTTGAGAATGGGCGAGGCGTCGAAGATGTAGCCACGGCATGTAGCGACTTGAGACGTGGGTGACTCAAGGGGAGGGGAGGGGCGGTTTTCCCTTTGGCGCGGGGTGAAAAACTGCAGGACAACCTGACGGGATCCAATGTGGAGGGAGGGGTCCGATGCGAAGGAGGTACCCGGCTTGTTGGTGTGGTTCCGGTGTGGTGGGCTGTAGTGCTGTGAGTCAATGGTTGGTTTGGCGATTTGGGGGGGGGGGCTTACTTTGCTGCAATAGCTGCAGGCTAGAGCCGATGCGCGCCCCTCAGCGACGCATCCAAAGAAAAAAAAGCGATATACCTATCTAAACACTTATGCAGCGGGGTAGCATATTCCCTTATGGGAGTGCGGCTTGCTGTCAGGGGCTGCTCTTGGCACGGTCATCTACCACGTCACGGTGCTGCCCACTACCCGGGCCTGTGCCCTGTGCCCTGTGGATTGGCCTGCTTTTCCCTCTACCCCGCCTAAAGGGGTGGGAGGCCTGGGAGGAAGAGGTAAGGCACCAGGTACCTTAGTCCAGTACCTGTACCTTTCGCGGCGTTCTGTTGCGCCCCAATTTGCCATTCATCTCACGGTCTTGTGTTGTCACGAGACCAACTACACACGAACCTCAAACCTCTCGCCCTCGTTCCAACCTCCACAGCTACGAGGTATCTACCTGCATAATCGCAAACGCTCATTGAGACACATGAGCCATTCCATTGCCCCTTGCTGATTCTTCCCAGGTTCCAAACATACCTGCTGAACCGTGAGGCGGCTTCGTTTCGCATCACATCGCACCGCACCGCAGAGAAGCCCTTGCCACGATACGCCAGTCTTGCATTATTGGAGTGGCTCCCTTATCCTGGACACGCTGAGCTTCAAGCTCTGCCTCACTTTGTTCCGCCAAACCCCCATGAGCCTCAACCTCTCACGCCTGTCTAAAAGCTTGTTGGCCCGTCCTCAGCGTCTTCCGCTGCTTCCGGTTCCCCCGAAGCCTCAACTGCGCTTTCTCTCACGCGCATCCCATCGCGCCACCCGCTCTGCCTCGAGAGCAAGAGTCTCGTACACTCGAGGATCCTCCCATCCACCTGTCGGCCGCAAACAACTTCAGTCGCGTCTTGATTTGCTTGCTGTATCTGCTACGGTTCTTCTGGTCTGCCTCGGGTTTGGACTACAGAGTTATTGGGTAGAGCAGACCTCTTCTCCAACGCCCTTGCAGGACGCAGATATCCCACTCTCAAAGGACATCATGGCGCAAGAAGCACAGCCAGGCCGTCCGGGCAACCTGACGCCCGACCAGGAAGAGAAGCTGCGTCAGTTGTGGGGCCATGTTCTCAAGCTATGTGGTGTTGCGGACGAGAACATCAACGCCATGACCGAAGCCGTTGCTGCTGGCTCAACTGATGCCACATCCGGTGGCGAGACGCCCCCTCAAGCTGGACCCGACTCGGCTGCGCCCAACGCGGGCAAGGCCGAGAAAGACAAGCCCAAGAAGAAGCGCATGTCTCTCTTCGGCAAGAAGCACAAGCCTGCTGAGAACGATTCGTCTACGTCAGGTCAATCTTCTCCCGGCATGTTGACGCATATCAAGGAAGGTGATGGTGATGACAAGTACGGCCAGACGCAGCAATTCTTCGATGCGCTGGCCAGTCAGACCCCTGAGTCGCTCCGTGCTACCATCTGGAGTATGGTCAAGCATGATCACCCTGATGCTCTCCTGCTGCGCTTCCTCCGGGCTCGCAAGTGGGATGTTGACAAGGCCCTGGTTATGATGATCTCCACTATGAACTGGAGGCTCACCGAGGTGCACGTCGACGACGACGTCATGAAGAATGGCGAGGCGGGCGCTGTGGCCGACGAAAAGGGTGCCGACGGGGACGCCAAAAGGCTTGGTGCTGACTTCATGGCCCAGATCCGCATGGGCAAGAGTTTCTTGCATGGAGTCGACAAGGTCGGGCGTCCCATCTGCGTCGTCAGGGTGCGGCTTCATAAGCAGGGCGAGCAGTGCGAAGAGAGTCTCGAGCGATACACCGTGTATATCATTGAGACCGCGCGCATGGTTTTGGCGCCGCCTGTTGATACAGCCGTGAGTTTCGCCCTGTAGCTGGACTTGTCGGGGTGGATGAGATTCTCACTGACTATTGGCACAGACTATTGTTTTCGACATGACTGGCTTCTCCATGGCCAACATGGTACGTCTTTCGTGCTGGGTGGGCTAAGCGCAGATATGCTGACAGTAGGGTGTCACAGGACTACACGCCGGTCAAGTTTATGATCAAGTGCTTCGAGGCGAACTATCCCGAGTCGCTCGGTGCTGTTCTGGTCCACAAGGCGCCGTGGGTGTTCCAGGGTGCGTCTTTCCCGTGTTGCAGGTTTAAGCCCCCCAAAATGCTAATCGAGAGCAGGAATCTGGAAGATCATCAAGGGATGGCTCGATCCTGTGGTTGCCAGCAAGGTGCACTTTACCAACAACATGAAGGAGATGCAGGAATTCATTGAGCCGCAGCGGATCACCAAGGAGCTAGAAGGCCAAGAGGACTGGGAATACAAGTACGTCGAGCCAGTTCCCGGCGAAAACGACAAGATGGAGGATACGACGACGAGAGACAAGCTGCTGGAGGGCCGCGAACAGCTCATCCAGGATTGGGAGGCGACGACCTTGCGCTGGATCGTCACAGGTGGGTCGGCGGAGGGAGCTGCGGTCCAAGCTGAAAGGGAGGAACTTGCGCGTAAGCTGAGAGCAGACTACTGGACCCTGGACCCGTACCTTCGGGCTCGCTCCTTCTATGATAGAATAGGTGTGATCCAGGATGGCGGTAAGATCAACTTCTATCCGACAGCGCCTCCTGCGCCTGCTGCCGGCACCGCCCCTGTCGAAACTTCCGCCGACGACGTAGACTAGATCACGGCTCCTAATAGAATACACTGGATTTTCACTTGTTCGCTGGCAACTCGTTGGTCCACACACACCATAGGGTCACTGTCATGTCATGTCTGAGGAGTAGCAACTCTTCGGGCCCCATTAGAGAAACTAGACGTGACCGCGATTACCCGCCAGCTTCCATGGTATTTCACATCTTGGACTTGAGCTCTTCGAAGAGCGCCTTGAGCTTGTCCATATCCGTCTTCTGCTGCGGCCAGCCGACGCCGAGGCCTTCCGTCTCGTTGGGCTTGGGAATCTACGCCGAGTGTTAGCAGGTCCCCGAAAACGCTAAGCTCCAGGCGGCACGGGGGTAAGGGTTTGCATTGTACCATATGGAAGTGAACCTGCGGTCTATTAGCTCGTTTCATGAAGCCACCCGTTCGTCACCGAGTTCTTACATGGTCCACCATCTGATGGGCGGCGCGGCCGTTGTTCTGGAGGATGTTGTAGTCAACAGCGCCGGTCGCTTGGACCAGCTTCTTGACAACAGGCTAGTCGACATGTCAGAGGGTTGCGTCAGATCTCTCGAGCTCGGAGGCTTGGAAGAAGTACCAGGATCTCAGTCAAGTGATCATCCGGGATATCGGTGAGCTTTGCTCCGTGATGCTTGGGAATGACGAGCTAAGACGCATTGGTGAGCTTTACAACAGACTGTCATTGACTACGCAGTGACATCTTACAGCATGGCCACGGCTCAGGGGGTTGATGTCCAGATAGGCCAGCGTCTTGTCGCTCTCGAAAAGCTTGAAGCACGGGATTTCACCTACACACGGGAAAACACCAGGTGGTGAGCACTGGAAATGGCGCCAGAAGTTACTGTCTAGAATCACTCACCCTTGATGATCTTGCAGAAGATGCACGAAGCGAGGCTGCTCATGGTGAATAGCTTAGTGGTTCACTAGGAAGTAAAATAGAAATTGGATGATGAGGCCAGGAAGCTGGACGTCTGCAGACTTATTTACGTGGTGCGAAGCGGCGGGGTTGAGGGAGCCGTTGTCGTAGAAAGCAGCTTGCCACAATTGACAGCCAGCTCCCAGCTAACCCCCGCAATACCCGGGTGTGGTGGAGTGCTGGACGGTTGGGATGACGTCAGCAGAGTCGTGTTGGGGTATATCATGTCGTTTTACATGTTATGTTAATCGGAGTGGGACCTCTTATCGAATTCACCTCTTGCCTTTTACCAGATGTGACCGTTAGATGGCCCAAAAGACTCCATTCCCTCAATCTTTGGCTCCAACAGAACGCGAGTTCGACTCCTGTTTTGACTTTTTTTTTTGTCGCTCCGATCTCGTGAACGAATGTCTATTGGTACCTCCAGTTAATTGCGAAAAGCTTTTTTACGACTTACAGACATCTTTCGCTCACCTATTTCACTGCTCGGTGCTCAGAACATGCTTGAAGTGCAGTGAGCTCAGTTCATGTGAGGCACCCCCAAGGCTGGGTAGTTTGCCATGTTGGCGGGTCGTCTCACCAGGCTTACGACCCCGCCTCGGGGAGGGGCAGGTCCTATGTACGTCACGGCCCTACCCAACCGCCGAACCGTCGCATCGCTTCTCGGCATCGCAACTATCCAAATCTACCAAATTGTCATCGAAGACCCTCGAAACCTGGTTCGAAAAACTACGCTCTACGCTACCGCAAGTCATGACCCGTTACAAGAGCACTCCGCTGTATGGTGGCGCGTTGATTTCCGATCTGCCAGAGAAGTTTGCGGATGTCAGGTAGGAAGGACCAGCGGCGTGCGATGCGCAATCAATAGACGTCGTGTCTGACTTTGTCGCAGCAAGCTCCGACAGGTTCCCGACAACCAGGAAGTCTACATCGACCAAGATGGCTTTACCAGCATCATCTTCGACATCACGGAACGCGTAGGGCCCTCCGGGACCGGACCGGAGATCGACGGTCGCGCCCTCACGACACACCTCGAGGAGCTTGTCGGCTCGGAGGTCGACACCGTCAAGGTGTGGAATACCACCGAGACCTTGTTCTCCCGCCTCAGGTATGTTAACAGTCCGTGACTCGCCCCGGCCGGTCGCGCCTTCTGACAGCCTCTCTCTCAGCGAGGACATCCCCGCCTACACGCTCATCGCCACCCAAACGCCACGCCCCGAGTCCGGAGACAGGACGTCCTCGCCCGACTTCACAGCCATCATCCTGACCCTGCTGCGCCTGGAAAAGGAGTCTACGGATATCCTCATCACGATCAACGTGCCCCATATCAAGGGCGAGTACAACGAAGAGGACGTTGATTTGGAGCTTGGCAAACAGGGAAAGTTGATCGGGGACGCCGTCGACTACGCTGCCAGGATTTGGGAAACATTCAAGGTCAAAGACTGGACGCTGTTCGGTGAGATTTGATTAAGACGATTTGGCTTACTCACGTCCCTGTTTCTCATTACCTCGACGACTGAATATATACCCGACCTGTCCGATCGCTCGACCTGGTTATGGCGTACAGTACAAGTGAATCGTCGCTGCACACGCAGGACCGTGCCCCCCTCGATTTTCCACGAGAGAACCCAACTGCGCGTAATTACTGAACGTAGTCGCCTAATCGTTCATCAACCTCTCCCTCGCCCGAGCCTTGCAGCAGTTCCTGAGTTTTCGATTCCATCTCGACCGCGGTCCTGTGCGCCCATTTCTGCGCGACCAGCCGCATCATACCCTTTTGCGGACTGCCGGGATTCTCTCTTTTGACAACCGGCATCTGCTCTTGTACGAACTGCTGGTACTCTGACTTCTTCCCGCCGGTTTTCCGCGGGACGGGCTTGGTCTGCTGCAACAGGCCCTTGCAGGCACCACATCGATGCCGTTCTGTGTTGATACTGCGCGAGTGCCTCTTGAAATCAGTTGCACACGCAGTGCATGTCCACACGTACTTGAAGTCGATGTCATAGGAATGCTTCGTCGTAACCTCGATGCCCCTGGCCCCGAAAGCCCTCGACACCTGAGCAGCCCAGGCCTTGAACTCCTTGCCATGAGGATTCCCCGTGATGCCACTGACCATGAAATTGGCGAGGTGGCAGAACTCATGGGCAATGACGTTGAGGAGCCGATGCTCGTCATCGATCACCTTTTCTGCCAGTTCGATGGTTGCGTGGTGGCGATAGGAGGTCACAGTTTCCGTACTGCCAGCTGCCCGACTGCGCAAAGTCTCCTTCTTCCAGTTGGCACGCCCGGCCGTAGTGTTGAGCTTCTTTGACCACTCGATCTTCACCCCTCCAGTAGACTGTGCAAGCTCTCGAAGCTGACCCTGCAGGATTGTATCGTCAAGCTCTGCAAGGAAAGCCTCAGCGAGCTGGTGCCGCGACTGCTCGAACGCCTTCTTCGTGACCCTGCCACTGGCTGGCTTAGGCACGGCCTTCTTGTTCTCCTTGACAGGACTCTTGGTGGGTGGCGGCAACACGAGCTTTCTGGGCGAGCATTCTTCGTTCCATTCGTTGACGAATCCCTGGTCCCAGAACAAATCCATGCTTGGCCTGTGAGGCGTTTTGGGCAGAGGGGGCAGCTTTCGGGGTGATATCAACGTCTGCTTTCCCTTCCTTGGTGGTGTCAACGGCACCGGCCTTGCTTCTGGCGACGCTGGAATTCGTGTTGAGTTGAACGGCGGACTCGATGTTAGATTCAAGCGCGCCAGTGATTCCGCAACATCCTCACCAGCAGGAAGGCTCGGCTGTCGTGATCGGTGTTCTGGACCACTTGAATTTGGTCCTCGACATTTCAAGAGAGCTTCTCCGGATGCTTGCGCAACCGTAACCTTAGTTTGCTCGTCGTCCTCGGACCCCTTCTCCTTGCGCGGGACATTCCGGGGTATACTGGGCTGTCGTGAACGCAACGATGGCAATAGGTCTTGGTGAGGGGAACTGCTGCTGATGATGCTGTAAAAAGTGTCGTCGTCGTCGTCGTCGTCATCAGTTTTGTTTGCGTTGTCACCGAAATCTGACGCAGAGTCCGAAGATATGACGACGGCAGGGTCTGCGTCGTCGTGGTCACTTCCTAGGGGCGGTGTTGACTGGACCGGCGCATGGGATCTTTGAGGTTGAGGTTGGCGACGTCGAGGCCTCTTGGGCGCATCCTCAGTCGTAGTAGGCGGGTTGACTACTGCTTGGCCGTTATGCGACTGTAGCTGAGATGGTCGGTTTTTATGCCCCAACGGCTTCTGCAGGGAAGTGACCTTTCCTTGGACGAGGTTCCGACGGCGTGCGCCAGATGCGGGCCTCGGATCGGTGGCATCATGTGGAGAGGCCTTCTCGGTCGATGCGGTGCTGGTTGATTTGGCGTGCTGCGCGCGTGTTCTCTGTCGAAGTCTTTCCAGCAGGACGTCCAGGTCTGGCAGCTCGTCGTCGCTTGAGCTGTAGTCTTGGGCCATGATGTTGGCGACCGATGATGGATGGAGGGCAATGACGTAGCAGACAGGACTGCGGCTTGAGAAGACAAGCGAGGACGATTGCTCGACTGTGGTCAAGTGAAAAATGCTGGCATAGTTCGGAATGCGCCAACACAGATCTATCTGCTGGTGAGGCTCAACTCAACATGGCATTTGTGGTTGCACGGGGCAACGGCGCGGAATGCGGAAAATATGGAGCAAGCAGGCTTGCTGGCTCTTGTCGATGGACGGCCAGACAAGGCCACACACACAGCACAGGCGCAAGGGTACGAAGCACGAGTTCCAGAAGCTTGCAATGAAACGCAGATCTATCCACCACATCCATCCCAATGATGAGAAATGCATGTTGGACAATGCCGCATTGCCAGCGTCGCCCACCGACCTAGCATCTATTCTATGAAGAAAGCAGCACGCAGCACGAGGCACATGCCCCTCGATCATGAGATACGACGCGCCTACAGAAGCGATGTGATACGAGGATGTTATGCCACTGAAAGATCGTGTCGCGTCATGCCGTGCCGTGTCGTGGATTCGCCCTTGCTTCTCGAGCGCCGTGGAGTGGCATGCGTGGGTGGGTAGCCACATTACGACGGCCCTGTCGTGTACATACACTGTGGGTGGGTCGGGGATATCGAAAACGATGGCCCAGGATCGATCGGGCGCCGTGGCATTGAGGCAGTGAGGCATTCGGGCAGTCAGCGAGCCCGGTGTTCCGGACTCCCAGGGCTACTACCTCCTGGCTGCCTACCTGCCGTTGCCCAGGACGCTGAAGTAGGCTACCTCTGTCGATTCTGGAGCCAACAGGGCCGACCCAACCTGGGAGCCACGTCGCTGACAGCTTTTCGGTTGTTTCTCCCTCCGACCAACCCCCTCTCTCTCCTTTCCTTGCTCGGGCTCTCGGCTTGTGCCGCCAGATGTGAATGCCACATCGAAAGAGCAGAGCTGAGCGAGAGTCGGGGCGAGGGCGAGGGCGGGCGAGTGGGTGGCGGAGGTGAGGTGGAATTCAGGAAGGGCCAGTCCACACGTCCCAAAATTCCATGGTGCGTGGATGGACAAGTCCGCGCAGTCCGCTCCATGATGACGACTGATCTGAGGACATGGCCCCAGCCGCTAAGAAAAAAAGACGACGCCCGCCGTGCCGCGTCTCCATGCCCCTGTTCAGATGCACTGTATTTAGAACGGACGGCGGAGTCCTCGGGCGGTGGGCAGGCCAATCTCGGCTCCTGACCTGCCATCCGGCCAGGCCGTCGAGCACTTCGCATGTCCGTCGGTGGTGTGTGCCCCTGCGTCTGTGAGGCTGGTTCAGTACCAGCAAGGCGAGGTAGGGTAAGCTGGCAGGCTGGGCCAAGCCCCCTTTTCGTCGTGGGGCGCTCGCGCACTGTGTACTTGACGGGCCCGTAGTTCTGGCGAAGGACGTCTGCGCTTACCTCGCTCAACGAGGCGACGCCAGACCCAGCGCAGCGTTGTCCCGTTTCCTATCGCCTGTCTGTGTGTAGAACGGCGTTCTGTCAAGCTGTTCAGTCCGCTCGGAACAAGAACACGGCATGACGCTTCGTAGTCCATAGGAGCCAGCACCAACTGGTGTTCGAACCTACCTACCTACCTTATCTTACCTAGATAGGTACCCTAGGGAGGCAACACGCCCGGAGATAAGATAAAGCCTACCACCTTTTCTGGTACCATGATCGACCCCGTCACTGTGTGGGTCCCGCGTCTGAGGCATTGCTGATACGGGAACCAGCCGTGCACTGTGCCGACCCACCCATCTACGCCCTGGGGCCAGTGAGGTTCGTTACGCCCGCGGCACAGCGCACAGTGCAACGGCGCGCTGGTGGTTGGCGAATGATGGCTCTCAGCTCCAACAACAACGGGCGGACACCTGGTCCAACAAAAACCTGAATTCCACGTCTCTTCTCGGCCAATGCCCCTGACTAGTGCCGGTCACACTGTGTAAAATGGAGACTTCCCTCCCAGCCTAGCCCCCCCCCTCCCCTACGTACCTCAACCCGCGACTGAGGTACCGAAAGTGGGCTTGCCCTGCTGTCTTGCCAGCGCGGTCTGCCCTGGATGCCCCCTACAGCCGCTCGCCGTGGCCTTCCCGCAACGCCGTCTTCCCGATTATGTAATACACCTCTGGAAAGCTTGATGGCAGGTACCTAGAGGAGAGGCCGACCGGTAGGCTCAATTGCAGCCCCCCAAACAGCTCCGGACTAGAGGCACGCAGTACTGTGTAAGCATCCTATCGTCACTGGCCCACTGCCATTCTTTCTAGCGCGAGCTGGCCCCCCTTTGCCCCTGCCACCCCCTGCCTCGCGCCTCCCAACCTCGATCCTTCCCTCTTTTCCTCGACTGCCTGGATTCACGTTTCCATCCTCATCCGCAACCAACCCACCCCCCCCTTTTCCCTCCACAACCACAGAGAGCATCCCTCGTTGAATGCTGTACGACAACTCAACCGCGTTGATTGCCGTCCATTCTCCCTCCGCTCTCGTTCTCTTTCTTTTCACTGCTTCGTCCTGGGTCTCGTGCCGCCAGGGAAGCATCCACAGGCACCCTTAGCCAAGTCTTTCTCTCCCATCGCCATTCGTTTGACACGTTGAGGAGCTACGACTGTATCACGGAATCCTCAGCATCCAATAACGACCTTCATCTCGCCACCGAGCCCTACACCGGCGACATCGCATCAGCGTTCATTGTCAGCTTTGCACGGTCACAAATTTGACACCACTCACCAACCGATTTCCGTTGCTTCCGGCGCTCAGCCGCCCAGCTTTTCAACGCCCGACTGGACACGCATTGACAGGATCGCAGCTGAGAAGCGTTTTTCAATATGTCGGGATATCCCGCGGGTGGTCATCAGGACTACGATGATGGCTACGGCCAGCAGCGTGGTCAACAAGGCAACCAGCAAGCCAACAACGGAGCCGATGGTTACTACCAGGACAACAACGATCAGTACTACTACGACAACCAAAACCAAGGCTACGATACGCGTGGCGGCCAGCAGGGTAATGATGGCTACTACGACGAATCGTAAGTTCCACTCTGTTTCGTGCTCGAGTCTGGCACGCGTTTTTACCCCTTGTTCCGCGCTGACCAAAAAATCACAGAGGCTACTACAACGCCGATCCCAACAACCCTTACCAGCAGGATGGTGGATACTATGATGGCCAGGATCAATACCAAGACGACTACTACAACGGCAACAATGGCCAGCAAAACCAAGGCGGCTACTACGACCAGGACTACAACCAGGGCTATGGCTCGGGTGGTCGCCGGCAGGGTTCCGAGGAGGATTCCGAGACTTTCAGCGATTTCACCATGAGGTCCGACATGGCCCGGGCCACCGACATGGACTACTATGGTCGCGGTGACGAACGCTCCAACAGCTACGGCGCCGATCCCTCGGGTGGTCGTGGTTACAGGCCTCCCTCGTCGCAGATCTCGTACGGCGGTAACCGCTCCTCCGGCGCGTCAACCCCCAACTACGGTATGGACTATAGCAACGCCCTTCCTGCCGGACAGCGATCCCGCGAGCCGTACCCTGCCTGGACTTCGGACGCTCAAATTCCCCTCTCCAAAGAGGAGGTTGAGGATATCTTCTTGGACCTGACGGCCAAGTTCGGTTTCCAGCGAGACAGCATGCGCAACATGTACGACCATTTGATGACTCTGCTCGACTCGCGAGCTTCGCGCATGACCCCCAACCAGGCCCTGCTGTCCCTCCATGCCGACTACATCGGCGGAGACAACGCCAACTACCGGAAGTGGTACTTTGCCGCTCACCTTGATCTCGACGACGCAGTCGGGTTTGCGAACGTCAAGAGCAAGGGTATGAAGCGCAAGAACAAGAAGAACAAGAAGAGCAAGGACCAAACCGAGGATGAGGCCCTGGCCGACCTCGAAAGCGATGACAGCCTCGAGGCCGCTGAGTATCGGTGGAAGACTCGTATGAACCGCATGTCGCAGCACGATCGAGTTCGCCAGATTGCATTGTACCTCCTGTGCTGGGGTGAAGCAAACCAGGTCCGGTTCATGCCTGAGTGCCTCTGCTTCATTTTCAAATGCGCGGACGACTACCTCAACTCCCCTGCATGCCAGAACTTGGTTGAGCCAGTCGAAGAGTTCACCTTCCTGAACAACGTCATCACGCCTCTCTACCAGTACTGCAGAGAGCAGGGGTACGAAATCTCAGACGGTGTCTACGTCCGTCGGGAGCGTGACCACCACCAGATCATCGGCTACGACGACTGCAACCAGCTTTTCTGGTACCCTGAGGGCATCGAGCGCATCGTCCTCGGTGACAAGACTCGCTTGGTCGACCTGACCCCCGCAGAGCGCTACCTCAAGTTTGCCGAGATCAACTGGCCTAAGTGCTTCTTCAAGACGTACAAGGAGTCCCGGTCGTGGTTCCATTTGCTTGTTAACTTCAACCGCATCTGGATCATTCACCTGACCATGTTCTGGTTTTACACCTCTTTCAACGCACCAAGTCTGATCGTTGGTTCCTCGTACGAACAACAAGTCGACCAAGACCCTATCACTTCCAAGTACTGGTCGGTCGTCGCACTGGGCGGTAGCATTGCTTCTCTGATCCAGATCCTTGCAACCCTCGCCGAATGGGCCTATGTTCCCCGCCGCTGGGCTGGTGCGCAGCATTTGACGAAGCGCCTGCTGTTTCTGATCCTGATTTTCGCCATCAACCTGGGCCCTAGCGTTTACATTCTGTTCGTCGCAACGCCGGATCAGGAGAAGATCGCCAAGATCCTCGGCATTGTCCAGTTCTTGATCGCCGTGTTCACCTTCCTCTTCTTCGCCGTCATGCCGCTGGGCGGTCTTTTCGGCAGCTACCTCACCAAAAACTCTCGAAAGTACGTCGCCAGCCAAACTTTTACGGCGAGCTACCCACGTCTCAAGGGCAACGCCCTCGCCATGTCCTATGGCCTGTGGGCAGCCATTTTCGGAGTCAAGCTTGGTGTCTCATACGCCTACCTGGCGTTGTCTTTCAAAGATCCGATCAAGTACCTGTTCATCATGAAGATCAACTGCCAGGGTGACCACCTGTTCGGTGCCGATATGGCCGATGTCCTCTGCAAGCAGCAGGGCATCATCCTCCTGGGCCTGATGGCTTTCACCGACGTCATTTTCTTCTTCCTGGACACCTACCTCTGGTACGTCTTGATGAACACTCTGTTCTCGATCGCCCGCTCGTTCTACATCGGTTCCTCAATCTGGACGCCGTGGAGGAACATCTTCTCGCGGCTTCCCAAGCGCATCTACTCCAAGGTCCTGGCAACCACGGACATGGAGATTAAGTACAAGCCCAAGGTCCTGATCTCCCAGGTATGGAATGCCATCGTCATCTCCATGTACCGCGAGCATCTCCTCGCCATCGACCACGTCCAGAAGTTGCTCTACCACCAGGTTCCTTCAGAGCAAGAGGGAAAGCGTACCCTGCGAGCTCCCACTTTCTTTGTCTCTCAGGAGGACAAGTCCTTCAGCACGGAATTTTTCCCTGCTGACAGCGAGGCCGAACGTCGCCTCTCGTTCTTTGCTCAGTCGCTCTCGACGCCGATTCCCGAGCCCCTTCCCGTGGACAACATGCCCACCTTCTCAGTTTTGATCCCTCACTACAGCGAGAAGATTCTGCTCTCGCTTCGTGAAATCATTCGCGAGGATGAGCCCTACTCCCGTGTCACCCTTCTAGAGTATCTCAAGCAGCTTCACCCTCACGAATGGGACTGCTTCGTCAAAGACACCAAGATCCTGGCTGATGAGACCTCCCAATTCAACGGCGAGCTGGAGAAGCCTGAGAAGGACGCCGCCAAGAGCAAGATTGACGACCTTCCCTTCTACTGCATCGGCTTCAAGTCTTCCGCTCCAGAGTACACCCTGCGAACCCGTATCTGGGCTTCGCTTCGTTCGCAGACTCTCTACCGCACCATCTCAGGTTTCATGAACTATAGCCGCGCCATTAAGCTCCTGTACCGAGTGGAGAACCCCGAGGTCGTCCAGATGTTTGGCGGAAACTCCGACAAGCTGGAACGCGAGCTTGAGCGCATGGCCCGCCGCAAGTTCAAGATTATCGTGTCCATGCAACGCTACGCCAAGTTCAAGAAGGAAGAGATGGAAAACACCGAGTTCCTGCTCCGCGCCTATCCCGACCTGCAGATCGCTTACCTGGACGAGGAGCTCCCAGTGGCTGAGGGCGAAGAACCGCGTCTGTACTCGGCCCTCATCGACGGTCATTCTGAAATCATGGAAAACGGCATGAGGCGACCCAAGTTCCGCATCCAGCTGTCCGGCAACCCTGTGCTCGGCGACGGCAAGTCTGATAACCAGAACCACTCGATCATCTTCTACCGTGGTGAATACATCCAGCTCATCGACGCCAACCAGGACAACTACCTCGAGGAGTGTCTCAAGATTCGCAGTGTTTTGGCCGAATTTGAAGAGATGAAGACTGATACTGCCTCCCCTTACACTCCCGGCGTCAAGGGCACTGCCGTCTCCCCCGTTGCCATCCTCGGCGCCCGCGAGTACATTTTCTCGGAGAATATCGGCATTCTCGGCGATGTTGCCGCTGGCAAGGAGCAGACATTCGGTACCCTGTTCGCACGTACCCTCGCTGAGATTGGCGGCAAGCTCCATTACGGCCACCCTGATTTTCTGAACGGCATCTTCATGACCACCCGTGGCGGTGTGTCCAAGGCGCAGAAGGGCCTGCATCTGAACGAGGATATTTACGCCGGTATGCAAGCTGTCATCCGTGGCGGCCGCATCAAGCACTGTGAATACTACCAGTGCGGCAAGGGTCGTGATTTGGGTTTCGGCTCGATTCTCAACTTCGTCACCAAGATTGGCACCGGTATGGGCGAGCAGATGCTTTCCCGCGAATACTACTATCTCGGCACCCAGCTCCCTCTCGACAGGTTCCTGTCCTTCTACTACGCTCACGCAGGATTCCACATCAACAACATGTTCATCATGCTCTCGATCCAGATGTTCATGATCTGTCTGCTCAACCTTGGCGCCCTCCGCCACGAGACCATCGCTTGCGACTACAACCGAGATGTCCCCCCCACGGATGCTCTATTCCCCACCGGCTGCGCCAACACGGACGCCATCCAAGACTGGGTCTATCGCAGTATTCTGTCCATTATCTTCGTCATTTTTCTCTCGTTCGTTCCCCTGTTTGTCCAGGAGCTTACGGAACGAGGATTCTGGCGGGCGGCCAAACGTCTCGCCAAGCAGATCTGCTCCCTCTCGCCGTTCTTCGAGGTCTTCGTTTGCCAGATTTATGCCAATTCGGTTCAACAAGATCTTTCGTTCGGCGGCGCTCGCTACATTGGTACCGGCCGTGGTTTTGCGACTGCCCGCATTCCTTTCGGTGTCCTCTACTCCCGATTTGCTGGCCCTTCCATCTACTTCGGCTCCAGACTGCTCATGATGCTGCTGTTCGCAACTGTGACGATCTGGCAGGCAGCTCTGACCTACTTCTGGATCACTCTGTTGGCTCTCGTCATCTCGCCTTTCCTGTACAACCCGCATCAGTTTGCGTGGGGCGACTTTTTCATCGACTACCGCGACTTCCTGCGCTGGCTTTCGCGTGGCAACTCGCGATCGCACGCCTCCTCTTGGATCGCGTTCTGTCGCCTCTCCAGGACTCGTATCACTGGTTACAAGCGAAAGGCTCTCGGCGACCCATCCGGCAAGATGTCTGCCGACGTTTCCCGTGCGGCTATTGCAAACCTCTTCTGGGGTGAGATTGCTTGGCCGTTCTTCCTGGTCCTGGTCACTGTTGTTCCGTTCCTATACATCAACGCTCAAACGGGAGTCACCGAAGACAACAACCCAGACGTAACTGTCCAGCCAACCAGCTCTCTCATCAGAATCGGTGTCGTCGCACTGGCGCCGCTCGCCGTGAACGCTGGTGCGCTGCTCGTCTTCTTCGCCATGGCTTGTTTCATGGGCCCGCTGCTCAGCATGTGCTGCAAGAAGTTCGGCAGCGTGTTGGCTGCCATCGCTCACGCCATCGCCGTCATCATGCTTCTCCTGTTCTTCGAGGTCCTGTTCGTGCTCGAGTCCTTCAACTTCGCCAGGACGCTCTGCGGCATGGTTGCCGTTGTGGCCATTCAGCGTTTCATCTTCAAGCTGATCGTCTCGTTGACCTTGACGCGCGAGATCAAGACGGATCAGTCCAACATTGCGTTCTGGACCGGAAAATGGTATTCCATGGGCTGGCACTCGGTCTCTCAACCAGCTCGTGAATTCCTCTGCAAAATCACCGAGCTCAGCATGTTTGCCGCTGATTTCGTTCTCGGCCACACCTTGCTGTTCTTTATGCTACCCCTCATCTTGATCCCCAAGATCGACATGCTGCACTCCATCATGCTCTTCTGGCTGCGGCCAAGGTACGTGCTGGCACATCCCCTCTTGACCGTCTCCCGGGCTAACACGAGTGACCTGCAGTCGTCAAATCCGCCCGCCAATCTATTCGATGAAGCAGTCCAAGCTGAGGCGCAAGCGTGTCTTCCGCTACGCTGTTCTTTACTTCGTCATGTTCATCCTTTTCGTGGCTCTCATTGCTGGACCTGTCATCATTGGCAACCTCGATGTCATTCCGGAGGACACATTCACCAGCATCATGCCTGAGATGAGGTTGGTGCAGCCGAACGGACTGAACAAGGACGACACTCTCAACGAGACGGAGACTGGTCCGAAGGGCGCCGACTACTCGGGAGTCGCCCTGACCATGTCCACCTTCACAGGTCGCAACGCTCGTGCGACGAGGGCTGCCGACAAGAAGATTCGTCTTGTGTAGACGCCTGTATGTGCGCCCCGCGTATAATCGGGGGGCTACTCGCACGAGAAGTCTGAGCTGTCACTATCGTTATGCTTTTGTATGTCTTGGGGGTCGGGAATCGCAGGCCTCTCTCACTGGTTCTTTTTTCAAGCAAGGTTCTGCTTCAAGTGGTAATGGGAACTATGGCCTCTAGAATTGTGTATAGTATCATTGCGACATGGCCCCATCGTTTTCCAGGCCTTTTCATCTTAGTGTTCTCTCCATCAAGATTTTGACAACCGAATTAAATCACGAGCTTCGGGCTGTACCAGTGAACAAGTGAGAGGTTCTTCGCACAACACATGCTGCAAGACGATTCAACACGTGACCGTCAACATGACTTATTCATTCCTGCACTGTGTGGATCTTGTCACTGGTGCCCTGATGCTCATTGCAGGAGGCGCAGCACACGTTTCAGTGGTTCTGACGCAGTAGCAAGGTCCCACATACTTTTTCTCCGCCAGGGCCGAGGCCGAGACGTCTATTCAGTCTTGTCTAAGCAAGGTACCGTGTCTGTCGACGCTTCACGTGTACCCCAGTCATCACTCCTCGAGGACCCCTTTTCTCATCGTCACGACCGATCGCTGGTGTGCCGCCCCTCCGCCAAACAGAAGCTGCCTGCCTCGCACTTTTCCCAATTTCCTGGTTCAACAAGACTACATCATGGATCTCGATGAAGCTCGGACACTGGTAGCTTCGTGGTCGAGACACGCCGCTACGACGTTCCAGAAAGTACCCGGCTCTGCCGTCCTCGTGCGTTACGTGCAGTCCAGCTACCAGAACGACCCGATTCGATCAGCTTTGGAGCTGGTACTCGTGATCTTCTTCATCCGCTACCTCCTGTCGCCGTCCTACTCGACCCAGAAGCAAAATTATGTCAAGCTGCGCGACGATGTAGGATACCCCAAAAAGGCCCTGGGTGGCCCTGTTTGTTCGCTGACACAAGCTCCAGGAAATCGACGAGTTGGTGGAAGAGTGGACGCCCGAGCCTCTTGTTGGTGCGCAGACAGCGTTCGAGGAAATGGAAGCCGAGAAGCTCCCTGTCATCGTCGGGTATGCTCAGGTCACAAAACATCCAGAAAACAGAACGAGGCTGACCACAGATCTCGTAGACCGACCGGACCCAAGTCGAAGCTGAGCAACGGACGAACCGTGACCAATCTCGCGACCTACAACTTTTACAACTTCAATGCCAACGAACAAATCAAGGAGAAGGCAATCCAGACCCTGCGCACCTATGGAGTCGGACCCTGCGGACCCCCCCAGTTCTATGGAACCCAGGATGTCCACATGAAGACCGAGGCGGACATCGCAGCATACCTCGGTACCGAGAGCTGCATCGTGTATGCCCAGGCCTTTTCGACCATTTCGAGTGTGATACCGGCCTTCTGCAAGCGTGGAGACATCATTGTGGCCGACCGGGCCGTCAATTACTCGATTCGGAAGGGACTGGAGATCTCCAGGAGCAGCATCAAGTGGTACCAGCACGGCGACATGGAAGATCTCGAGCGTGTCATGCAAAAGGTCGTCAAGGAACAGGCGAGTAAGAAACTGACGAGACGGTTCATCGTGGCCGAGGGCCTGTTCGAGACGACGGGTGACAGCATCGATCTGCCCAAGCTTGTGGAGCTCAAAGAGAAGTACAAGTTCCGCATCATCCTCGACGAGACGTGGTCTTTCGGCACCCTCGGCCGCACGGGGCGGGGCTTGACGGAGGCTCAGAACGTCGACCCGACACAGGTAGACATGATCATCGGATCGCTGGCTGGACCTCTTTGCGCCGGCGGCGGCTTCTGCGCGGGAGCCAAGGATGTTGTCGAGCACCAGCGCATCTCGGCGGCATCGTACACCTTCTCGGCAGCCCTGCCAGCCATGCTGGCTGTGACGGCCAGTGAGACTGTGAGTGTGCTGCAGTCTAACCCCGACATCCTGACGCAGTGCCGCGACAACATCCGGGCGATGCGTGCGCAGCTCGACCCTCGCAGCGACTGGGTGACGTGTACCAGCGTTCCCGAGAACCCCATTATGCTTCTGGTGCTGAAAACCGAGGTGGTCGAAGCCCGCAACCTGTCGATGCAGGAGCAGGAGCGACTGTTGCAAGACTGCGTAGATGAGGTAAGATATCCCTTTTGCTCGCCGGCTGGGCGCGTGAGACTCTGGTTTATAGGATGGCTGCTAAAACGAGAGTACCATGCAGTCTTTGGCCAACGGAGTCCTCATCACGAGGCTAAAAACGACCCCGCTGCTCAACAGCATAGGGCCCCGAGACGACGGGTGGCAGGTGCAGCCGGCTCTCAAAGTCTGTGTGACGTCGGGACTGTCGAAGAAGGATATAGAGAAGGCGGGGGTGACGATTCGGCATGCCATCACGAAGGTGATGACTCGGAAGGCCAGCATTCGAAGCTCCTAGGCAAGCGACTGGCAGCAAGACATCTGGTTTCATGGTTTCAGGGTCTCGGGGTTCCCGCCCGGCCTTGGGCGCATGCTTGTACAATGGAATGTAAAAAGGCACAGAGATCACTGCTGGGATCTGGAGGGAAAGACGAGTGAGGGCGAGTGTTAATCAACGGCCGAGATCGACAGCTTAATCTTAATACCGGTATGCATCAGGACTTTGCACGCGCAGAGCCCAGGCGCTACGATCGATTATATCTCCGTGGGCAATGAAGGGGGTCTGTCGATCCCAAGAGAGGTGAGGTGAGGTGAGGTGTGGTGTGGCGGATCGGAAGGACGGGAAAGGGGGCTGAGACGTGATCGCGAGACACGAGGCACGCAGAGCATTCCAGTCGCGACCTGTCCTGCCACCCCATTCCCGCCCAGATTTCCCCATGCTTCTTGGCTATTTCCCTGGCGGCTATCTTTGAGACGATGGTAAATGTTGTGGTGGTGGGAGTGGTCCCCATATGCTTTATCTTTCCCCCGCCGTAACATAGACTCGGACACTGCTCTTCTCCTCTCTTTCTAGTTCTTCATTCTCTATTCACTTGTCTTCGCTGCGCCAGTCTTTCGCAGACGCAGTATTCAATTCGTTCTTTCATTCACTCTTTCTGCCTGTTCAGCCGGTAGGTCCAGCCCCAGTATGGCCTGTTCTGCTCGAAGACATCACGATCATTGGCATACTGACTTGCCCCCTCATCGAATTCGCAGTACGGCCAGGCTCTCTCACTCCTTTATCAGAAACTTCTGTCACTCCTTCACGTCATCATGAGGGCCAACAAGTTCAACCTCCCTGCTGCCGTGGTCTTCGGGCTGCTGGCTGCTTGCAATGGCAAGCCCACCGGTACGTTCATTTACTGTCTCCCGCATGACCTGGGTGTTCCCCCCCCTAACCTGTAACAGGCATGCATAACCATCGTGCTCTTCTCGCCGAGCGTCGTGCTGAGCAGTTGATGACCGTCGAGGACCCTTCCGTCTCTGCCCCGACCAAGATTCCTCAGGCCGTCGTATACTTGGACAAGGACGGAGTTCGCCAGCGGACGACCACCGAGGACGTCTTGTTCGTGCCTAGTGAGACTAAGGTCGTCACTCTCGAAGCTGTTGACTCGGCCGAGAATGCTACCTCGGCTGTTGACACCGATGGCCCTGCTGCCACCGCCGGCTCCGACTCTGGCTCGAGCTCGAGCAACAGCACCCTCTCGGGCATTGCTTACGCACCCTACACTGCCACTGGAGACTGCAAGACGGCTGACCAAGTCCATGACGACTTTGCTATGTTCAAAGGCCAGTATTCCCTGGTACGCATCTATGGGACAGACTGCGAACAGGTGGCCAAGGTTGTCCCTGCTGCCAAGGACGCCGGTATTAAGCTCTTCCTCGGCCTCTTTGAGCTGGCCGGTATTGAAAAGCAGGTCGCATCCATTGTTGATACTGTCGGTGACGATTGGGACACCGTCGACACAGTGAGTGTCGGCAATGAGCTGGTCAACAACAAGGCTGCCACTGCCTCTGAGATGGTCGCCGCCATGAGCAAGACCAGGTCACTGCTCAGGTCCGCCGGCTATGAGGGCCCTGTTGTGACTGTCGACACCTTCGTCGCCGTCCGGGACCACCCCGAGCTGTGCGATGAGTCTGATTATTGTGCCATGAACGTGCACCCGTTCTTCGATGGCAACACCCCGGCCGACGAAGCTGGCTCGTTCATCACCCGCATGGTGTCTGAAGTGCAGTCGAAGCTCTCCAACAAGTCGAAGCGCATGGTCGTCAGCGAGACCGGGTGGCCCTGGCAGGGAACCGTCAACCGTGCCGCTGTCCCCGGGCGCAACCAGCAACACGTTGCCATCGACTCCATCAAGACCGCCTTCGCTGATCACCCCGGCGATCTGATCCTCTTCTCTGCCTTCAATGACCCGTGGAAGCCGGTCTCCGCCGACACATTCAATGCCGAGCAGTTCTGGGGCATCGACGGCCTCGATTCGTCCTCTTAGTTTGGATGTCACGCTGCACGACTTGGATATGGTGTGTTCCAGACCTCACGGTGCTGCATCTCATTGATTCGAAAATGGTCCGACGACAATTTGAGATGACGGCCTCATAGATGGATCAGCTCGTTCGTGTTTCGTGCGTACAAAGGCCAACATGTAACTGTGAGGGAGCAAACAATCAACCACCAAATCTCTAAATCTTGGCACACTCGCAGGGGACATGACCTGCCGCCTGTGCGGGTACACAGGCCCAGGACCGGTCGTCCTCGATGCGCGTTAGAGCAAACCACATCCAGATGACCACAAGTGAACATGCCTTCGCCCCAAGCTGCTTTCCGATAGCTACAGGAGCTTGCCAGTCACACGAAGTGGGTTCAAAAAAGGTCCTCCCGCAAGGCAAACCATAGTATGCAGCCCTTTAGCGATCTAGACAATAAGCCCTCAAGCCGACAGGGGGCCTGTCTGAGCCTAGCCGGGCACCACGAGCGCGCATTGGAATATGACATAGCCACAGTCGCGCAGCATAAGTAATTGTTATTACACTGACGATTCCCGCCGGTGGGACGCACTAAGATCTATTGCGAGCGTACAACAAGCTCGTAAGCGCAAAACATGAAGTCTAGATGCAAAGAAATATAAGGAAGCAGAAATGTTTAGGTAGAAAGCGGGAAAAAAAGGAGAATTGGTGTGGCAGAAGCCGACGCGGTATAGGGACTTATCGGGCCCAGGGTCGAGGACTACTCACTCTTGACCTTCTTGCTCTTACCCTTGGGGACCCGGGCAAGCCAGTACAGAAACAGGGCAGCGCCAATGTTGAAGATACAGTACACCCAGATGAGGCCGAAGTTCCTCCAACGGTTGGCGAAGTCCACGTTGATGCTCGACAGGAAATCATTTGTGTTGTCCATGGCGCAGTATTGGCACTCCGTCCCATTGCTAGCATTCGGGTCGACCACGTAGCCCCCGGCAGCGTTGATGTAGTCCGACATGTACTCTCCGCAGTTGACGCCATTCGGCGCGGCGAACGAAACGAGCTCGTTCGAGGCGCATTCAACAGCAGCATTGGCCAGAGTGGTGCCCAGAAAGCCTTCCACGACATATCTGAATGGGTTGACGTGGTACATGAAGATCCAGAAGCCAGGGAGCTCAGAAGGGCCTGCAAGGATTCTACGATAGAGACGCGTCAGCAAGAAATGGAAAACACAAGTAAATGAAAAGCCATGCCTGGTACGTACCCGCAGAAAGCGAACATCATGATGAATACCAGATTGAGAACGCCACCAGCAATGTCCGGCGTGTCGAATGCCGCGATGACCAGGTTGGCGAAAGTGCTGGTGAAAAGGAAGAAGACCCATACGTGGAGGAACGTCGTCATACCACGGGAGTCGACGGAATCCGTAGCATACGCGTTGCGGTACAGGCCGATCGGGAAGTACCAGCACACAAAGCAAAGCACCGACATGAGCTGGGGCGTACAGGTTAGCAGATGGCTGAGACAGGGGGGAAGCGCAGTCAGGATGAGGAGTGCTCACAGAGTTCCACGCAAGCTCGACTAAGATATTGGCTAGTAGGAAGGCTTGCCACGCGTACGACTTGGAAGGTCGCTCACGAGCTTCGTAGAGTGTTCGCTGTGCCACGAAGTTGGGGAATATCTGCTCGGCAACGGTGCTGAAGATTGTCAAGAACATGAAGACGCCGAACATCTGGTTCTGTAAGCCGCGCTGTGTTCGCTCTCCGTTTAGAAACGACAAGCCGATGAATAGAGCCTGTTTTAGGTGTCAGCTTGTGCATCGGAAAGGGTATAGACCTGGTTTGCTTACCGCGCCGCAAGAGAGGATCGCCTTCGAGTAGAGGTACGACGGGCTTCGCCAATACTGCTGGAAGACGCGCCTCGTGACGAGCCACATCTGAGTTGCGAAAGGCGCCGCGAACTCTTCGTGGCCACTGTAAGACTGAGCGTCTCCAGTAGGCGCCGATGGCGAGATCGGCTCGCCCGCGCCAAGCTCTGATAATTCCTTCTGGACCTTTTGATACTCGGGTGTCTGTCTCCATACAGCAGGCCAATCGATATCCGTGTGAGTTCCTGGTGCCGCACCGATAACTTCCAGCATGTACTCAGCCGGGTTCGCTTCAGAGGGGCACCGAGGACCTCCGTTCCGAACGAAGTAGTCGACGAGGACGGTCGAATTCTTCCCGATCTCACCGAAGTAGACGGTTCTGCCTCCCTTTGCCAATAACAGTAGCCGATCAAACCGCTGGAAAAGCATCGCCGATGGCTGATGGATTGTGCATAAGATGGCTTGGCCGCTCTTTGTCAACTTTTCCATCAGGTTGCAGATAGACCACGAGGTCTGGCTATCAAGGCCAGAGGTCGGCTCGTCGAGGAATAGAAGTAGTTGCGGGCGTGCTGCGAGCTCAACGCCAATGGTGAGTCTCTTCCGCTGTTCAACGTTGAGTCCCTCCCCGGGGACACCAATCACGGCATCAGAATACTCCTCCATGTTCAAGAGGCCAATGACGGTGTCAACGTATGCGAGCTTCTCATGCTTTGAATAGTGAGGTGGCTGGCGTAACAGAGCACTGAAGTTCAGAGCCTCTCGAACGGTCGAGGTATGAAGATGAAGATCCTGTTGCGTAACGTATCCCGTTTTTCGCTGGAACGTTTCATCGCGTAGGCGTCCATCAACGAGCATCTCGCCGGATATGACGCCCATTGTTACCCGGCTAGCAAGAACATCAAGCAATGTCGTCTTGCCAGCGCCGGATACTCCCTAACATATGAACCGTCAGCTGGGGGGTGATCCAAGTATCGTGATCGTAGGTTTGGGATCCAGGGGGGTGACATACCATCAAAGCCGTGAGGGTGCCTGGCTTAACCCATCCGTCGACATTGTCCAGAATTCTTCGGGGTTCTCCTTTGATCTTGATGTCATAGCAAACATCCTTCCAGTGAAAGATCGAGGTCTGCTTCACCATATCGGAGACGGCCTCTGAATCGCTTTCGACGACCTGGCGCGGTACGGACGAGGCACCAGACTCCTGATCGCTGGCCGCCTTCCTGCCTTGGCGCTTCCGCATGGCTTGGCGGCTGAAAACCAGAACTTCACCCTTCGAGCGCTCCGAGGCGACATACTCAGTGGCCACCAAGTGAAGAACCATGAATAAAATGGTATAGGCAATAATGACTGCGAAGTTCCTCCAGCGGTGGGCATTTTTGTAGCCATACGCGCTGAGAAGATGAGCAGCACCGTCGACGAAATCTTCGCCGGGCACCGATCCCGCGACGGAACAGGCCCTCTCACGAGGAGACACAGACTCGTATGTAGGTCCAGATGGGACGAAGCTGGAGCAAGGGAAATGGACTCCCACAAATTCGTTGAGGAAAACACTCTCCAGGCCGTAGTAGATGGGGTTCACCCAGCGCAGCCAACCTAGCCAGTTCTGCATGTATGAGGGCGGCAATGCAAAGCCGGCATACAGAGCAATGGCGAGAAGGATAACCGAGGCGGGCGCCAGAGCCTGGGCGAGGGATTTGGTAAATGAACCAATAAGGCGGAATAGCATTGACATTGACATTGTGAGGGCGAAGGAGAATAGGAGGAAGAAGAAGAAGGGGCCAGGCTCCCGGCGGAGGTTACACATAAAGTATAGCGTCGTGTTGAGCAGGATGGCGTTAATGATCTTGTATGGTAAGTCCACGATCATTGCCGATAGTGCTTCGGCGCTGGGATGGTAGAAGGCGTAACGTGATTGTTTCTCGACAATCTTACGCTTTGCGTAGAGTGTCATGATTTCGAGGATACTGCCGAAAGCATTGATGAGGATAATGAAGAAGAGAAGGACGGTCCGCCGGAAGAAGCTGGATGTGTCTGCAGGGAGATTGTAGAAGATGCTGCTGATGATGAGAGCCTGGAAGATGTTGGTGATAAGCATAGTGAGCGTAATGGAGGGATCGCTCTTGAGCATGACCCAGCTACGCCACAGTGTGAGGCACATCTGTTCCCAATAGGAGAGTGTATACGGTGACCTAGAACGCTGCATGCTCGACTGGTCTGTCCTCCGAGACTCGGCGAAAGTCTGGTGGTGGTGGCCATCGAAGGGGTGCTGGTCGAGATACGTGTCGATATCGACTAAGAGCCGTGCTCGGTGTTGGCTGGCTTTCCAGACTTTGGCAAACTCGTCTGGGCTTCGTGGAGCCTTCGTCTCCCACCCTGGCCGGATAATGCGCTCCGAATGGCTTGTCATGGATGTCAGGAAATCAGCCGTCGTCTGTTGGTCAGGGCAGATGAAACCAAGAGCTTCAAAGTATGCCCTGGCTTCATCGGCCTTGCCAAAAAAGATCTGGCGGCCCTCGTAAAGAACAATGACCTTGTCAAAGACCTGTCTGTGGTTAGTACCATAGCAACGGAGTTCGATGGGAGCGTTTCACGACTGGATGACATACGTCGTAGGCAGCCTGCGGGGCCTGGTAAATGGCCACGCACGAAGAGCAACCCATTATGTCGGCCTGCGTCCTCAACGTGCGGCAAAATTCGAGAGCATTCGCGCTGTCGAGACCCCTCGTGCTGTTGTCCCAGCACTGCAAAGGGGAGTAGCCAAGAGCCGCCTCGGCGATGGTCACACGCTTTCTCTCGCCGCCACTGACCCCTCGGACGTAGTCGTCACCCACACGCGTATTCTTGGTATGGGAGATGCCGAACATGGCCATGGTGACGTCTCGGAGGTGCTCGGCGTATTGCTGCTTGGAAACGCCTTCGGGTATGTTCTTCGGGCAGCGGGCGCGCGCCGCGAAGTACAGGGTGTCCCCGACAGTCAGGTGGGCGAAGTGATGGTCGACCTCAGCGGTGTAGATGGCCTCGCCACGGTAAGCTGTCTTCATCTGGTCCGGCCTGACACCGCGGTAGTTCATGACTGCTTCATCGGCGACATGGAAGCCATGTGTGTCGCCAGCAATGGTCTTGAGAAAGGTCGAGCAGCCCGATCCAGGGGGGCCCAAGACGGCAAGCATTTCACCGTTGTTCACGACGCCTTCGAGTCCACGCAAGATGTCTATGCGGTTTTGATCACGTCGGAGCAGCTTGTCGATCATGGCCTTGCCTTCGAGGAAGATATTTCCGACGCTCTTCTGGAAGTCGGTGGCGGTACCGAACCCATACACGTCCAAGTCCCTGAAAGCAACTCCCGAGGATGACGGGGAACTTCCTCCTGACGCTCTGGTCCTGGCATCGTAGAAGGACTTGGCCCAGTCCCTGGCTTTGAATTGCGAGCTGTCGGGATCAAGAGGGCCCCCTACGGTGACTGGGAAGAGAGTCTCACGGGCGCCATGGGAGCGGCTCGTGTATTTGCGTGCGAGCTGAAGAACTTCGGCGCTGACTCTGGCATCGGCCGGGCCTTGGGCGTCGATATCGTCGCCGTGCCCCTCAAAGCCCTTTTCTGCAACTGTCGAGGCTGTCGACGCAGATCCGGGCGCCTCAGGCGACTTCTCAACCGTGCATTGAGACGGAGGGCCAAGATCCATCTTGTGGTCCATGGAAGGGCTTGTCGTTTGTGCCCGGTCCCAGTGGCGTCACCCGGGGAAGTAGAGAAGGATGCGAGACTGACCAAGCGTATGTTGATCGATATAGGCGGCGTGTGTTAAGGAAAGAAGTGCACCCGAGTTGCGGATAGAGACCCCACGTGAAGATTTAAGGTAGGAAGGGGGGAGAGTGTTTTATGTCCCCCTCCCCCTGAAATTGAAGCGCGGGTCATTGAGCTCATTCTCTACCCGTACGGACTCTTGAAGGCCTTTTCGGTGGCTGAAGCCGAGGGCATCGTCGCTTTCGTCATATCGGACACCAAGGCGGACTGTCGGAAGGTCGTCAGAGTAAGATCAGGGGCACATGTGTTCCCACTTTCGGACTTTGCCAAGGCCCAGGAGTCCGGAGACCACTATTTCCTGGCGCGCCGCTTGCACCGGCTGGCGAATTGTCTGGGCCCGATCCGTCAAGGCGTAGGCGGTAAGGAGGCGGGAGTCGGGTCGTGGGGGCTCCGGCCCGGCGCCCGCGGAAGCCGTCCGATCTACGGCCATTTGCTTCATTTCTGTCATGACTCGGCCAGTGGGAGATTGACGGATGGCGCCGTCACGGCTTTGCGTGGAGACGTATATGTCCCAAAGCATGTCCTCCGGGGGGGGGGGTAGGTCATGTTTGATGTTCTGCACGTTGCTTCGTTCTTGTCTTGTCGTGCAGAGGCATTCGGGCTTTGTTTTCCAGACACCTGATTTTGAGTCCGTCCGTCCGTCCTGTCCGACCATCTCATGGCTGAAGCTCCACAACTGAACCCGCTCTCGGTAAGCAAACATAGGTGCCCGTCCGGCCGGACCCAAAATCTTCTTGTCAGCATTGTTCATTGGCTGTTCGGAGTCTTCAGTGCCGCTGGACTGTCCGGACGATTGATACATACTCAAAAATGCAGTGGAAGATTAGACAGACAGCAGATATCATGTTACTGACACGAGATGTGTAGTGTCGGAGATGCAAACAGAGAAAAGTCGGTGCCACGCCCTTCCGTCGTCTGCCGACACCCAGCGCAGTAAACCAACTGACCCGGCCCAGCAGGTCCGTTGCAGTCGTGCTGTGCCACGATGTGACAAATGTGACGAGCAGGGTGCTGAATGCATCTATCCACAGAGAGTGAGGAGGAAACCGACCAGGTTCGCACCCAACCAGCAGGCGTGAGTTCCTCCCTCAGCTCGTGTTAGCCCGGCCAAGGGGATGGGTCATTGTAAACCAGCCAGACGCTCCGCGACGAGCAAACATACTGACAAGACTGGCGGCTTCGAAGTACAGACAGCCCTTTCGCGGCGATCCTTGAGCGGCTACGGCGAGTCGAGGAGCACTGCACTTCACTGTCTCCGTCCGGCTTGGTCTCAGGCTCGGGCCCAGGCTCAGTCTCCAACAGTCAGAGCAGCTCGCCTGCTGCGCTCGGTCTCGACCAAGATTCATCCTCGTTTGCCGGGTACCCCGACTCTGACGATGTGTCCACGAAGGATGCCACGTCTCCTGAGGTTCCTTCTGCACTCACAGGAATCAGCACCAGCAGCGAGACAACGATGCCAGGGGGGGCAGCTGGTCCCACAAACCCTCGTCCTGGTACAGGTACAGGTGCCGCTCTCACGGATGCGTTTGACCAAGCGAAGAAACTTGTAGCAAAGTATCTTGGTAGCCCCGAGTTGGTTGCCAAAGGCCTACACGTGCCTCCAGAGTTGGCCAAGACATGGGTCCATGGTAAGAGTCTTCCACCGCCACACACAGCCGTCGATGGGGTTTGGCTTCCGCAGTAAGAGCAATGCCATGGGACCACAGACTGACACAGGCCGCACCGACGAACAGACTATTTTGCCTATATGACTCATCAGCACTTTCCCAATTTCATCGACGACAGACTCATGAGGATGGTGCCAGATCTGATAGGGATGCCAGGGGTTCAGCTCGACTCCAGCGTGCTTGTCATCTACTACTGCATCCTATTTCAAGGGTCGAACATGCAGCGCAGGACATCGATATCACGCTCCGGGATCACCCAAGAAGCCACGGACCTCTACACATGCTGCCTGCGCTCGCTGCACAGTTGGGAACGAGAAGCAACGGGGACAACGACTGACTTAGCCGCTGCTATACTCATGGTGGGTTGAGAAGAGCTATCACCTTTCTGTTTCTTACCCTGACATGATCCAGATGAGTGTGGCATGCGAGTGGTTCGATTTTGCGCTTTCTACGAGGCTCTGGAAGCGGGCCTGTAGATATGCCGAAGATCTTGAGCTGCATCTCGTCGACAGGGGTGGGGGGCCCCCGGGGCTGGATTGTGGTTCGTCTGCGATGGATACGAACCGGCAGGGCTTCTGGCTCATGGTGCAGATCGACCTCCACCTCCGCCTTGTGCATGATGAACCGCCCGCCCTGACAGCAAACACGATGGGTACGTTGCAGGTCAACTTCCCATGGCTCGGGAGAGAGTCTTCCGTGGAGGCAGCACCAACAATGCAGTTCCTCATAGGATCCCGACTCATGTTTACACTGATCAAGTTCTTCCACCTCCTCGACCATGCCGACGCCAGGGACGGTCCAAACCTTGTGATGGAAACCGAGAAGCTCTGTTCCGAGATCGAGACCACATATGCCGACTGGAACTTCGACGAATGGGCACGGGAGCTGCAAAATGGAAGCGAACGGTCGTGGGTTGTTGCCGACGTGGCCCTGACAGGATACACATCGATTATCTTTATGCTCCGGCGCGTCGTGGGCGTCGTTGGCGGCGGCAGCACCTTGGGTACAAGGCAATCGGAAGGAGAGCTGGTGACCCGGTTTCCTGTTGCGTTGGATGCGTGCCGGCAGGTGCTAGGAACAGCAGAGCTCCTGCTGGCGGTATATCCACATCTCGGGGCATTGTCGACGCTGCTCGACATTTATCGTTTGGCGATTCCATTTACTTGTATGTTTGAACACACAATGCAGTCACCGACAACGATGGATGGCGAGGAATACGAGATATTGGCGGCCGATGGAGAATTATTAAGGCGCGTTATGTATAGGATAGAGGAGATTACCCGGCCTGAGAGGACAATGATTCCGGTTACCCGAATGATGTACAATCTTCAGCAACAATTAAAAAAGAAACTAGATAAGCTCAATAAGATATAATAGTAATATAAAGAATCAAGGAAAATTATTACTTACATATTCTATTACCTAGCTAGATATTTAAGGAAGATATCTATATTAGAGCCTTAGTTATATACTAGAATAGAGTATATAAGAAGCTTATTAGAATAAGGGAAGTATTATACCTATAAGGTATATAGATAGATAGATAAGAGGGAATTTAGTAAGGTAGATAGAATAGAGTAGGTCTATATTTATATAGACTATAGCCCCTCCTAGTAAGGCAGACCTGAGTTATTCATAGATGTATCGCGGCTATTAGGTATATCACGTACATCTATGGAATTGTATGAGATGAACTATTATGTGATTAACGGTAGGGCGCCGACCGGCGACTACACGACTACTACCCTAGCGCACTTTTCCTCCGATCCCAGGCGGTATCACCTACCGACTCTAGCAAACCATTTACTATCCTTCTCCTATTCGACTATATACTCCTCTATTTTAATTAAACCGATATCTAGGTATATCTACTCCTTACTCCTTAGTATTAGCCGCCCTAGCTACCTCCTATAACTAGTTATAGTCTATATTCTTAGCTTTCTTATACTTATCTATAAATACCTTCTTATCGGCTTTAGAATTTACTAATTTCGTCTCTTCCCTTCCGTTAACCTTAACGCTAAATAGCCTAGCTAAGGTTAAGCCTTAGGAGGCTAGGCGTACCTAGTCGTCTTTAGATATACGTATAGCGTAAGGGTCGTACCCTCTACTCTTAAGGGTGGTAGTAGTAGTCGTATTAAGAGGGGATAGGTCCTCGATAGGTAGATCGTAGCTAGGGCGTAAGGACCTAAGCCGGTCGTATAGAGACCTAGGGAAAGCGATAGTAATATAAGGACTATTACTTATACTAAGGTATTTAAATATAGTAGTAGTTACTTATGTAGTTAGTGTGTTTATAGTAGTAGTATAGTCTTAGCTTAGTAGATGATTATAGGGGTAGGTGTCTCGGTATTGGCAAGGATAGGGGGGGAGGGCTAGCTGGTTTTTATGTAACTAGTACCTAGGGGTGGCTATAGAGGTCGTAGCTATTTGAGTTTGACTGAGATTTTAGTACCTATCTATCCGTAGTTGGCTGCTATCCCTGATTGATAACGCGTAGGTAGGCGTTCTGAGGGCTGAGGGCTGCTTACTAAGTAATGCCGTACCTCCTACACATTAAATATAGACTATAGAGTTTATTCTTCCTCTCTAAAGTAGGGAGGAGACCTCTATCTATATAGATATCCTATTCTAAATTTAGATCTAACCCTATCTAGCTAGATAATTAGTCTTCCGTTCGGATAGACTATTTCTAGTATATTCTATAACGTATTAAGGGGCTAATACGTTTTATCTATCGGATAGATAGCTTCTAGTATATTCTATAGGGTTAAAGACTAAGGTCTATAGTTCGATATCGGTTTAGATAATATTCCAACTATATATATATTATTAGGTATATATATATATATCCTAGATGATTAGTTAGTAGACTTATCTACCTATATCCTAGGGTTTAGTATAATACTATATCTTATAACTTATAGTAGGTAGTATATCTTTAATAAAGCTTATATTTCCTAGTCTAAGTATTCTAGTAAGAGTAGTAATTAGTCTCTCTAGCTACTAGATTAAACTATCTAGCTAAATTAGTACCTCTAGCTAGAATAACCCTCTATAATACCTAATAATACTACCTCCTCTAAATAGTAATATATTATTAATAATATTATTAATTATACTCTATCTATATATCCTCTTATCTATCTATCTATTCTTCAATATATAGAAGGTACTGTATTACTATAATAGGGTAGGCTAACCCCTCCGCTAATAGACTAAAAGATCTAATAATCTAAAGACTAAGTCATTAGAATTAAGCATACACTACTTATATAGGTAGAGCCCTTATGATTCTCTTACAATTACTTAATAAGCAGCCCTCAACCCTTAGAACGCCTACCTACACGTTATCAATTAGGGTTAATAGCTAACTATAGATAGATAGGTACTAAATCTATAATAAGGTAGCTTAATACCGTACTAGGTAGGATTTAGGATATAGGTTAGTTATATATTAATAGAAGACTTTAACATAAGGAGTCTACTCCCTAAGTCTCCTAAACTCTAGTATAAGATATTTATACGTACGGCTAAATATTAAGGTTTAGTCAGCTATACGTTAAGGTTCTACCTAGTTACTATTAGGTACCTACTAGAGTGCCATTCCGGCCAGAGAGCCATTCTAGCTAGAAGGCTATTCTAGCTAGAAGGCTATTCTAGCCTAAGGCTAACTTTAGGTAGATAGTTAATCTAGCTACTATAGGGACTGTTAGAATAAGGGAAGCGATATACCTATAAGGTATATAGATAAGTAGATAAGAGGGATAACTAGATAGAACTAGTTAGATAAGAGGGGATTTAGTAAGGTAGATAGAATAGGGTAGGTCTATATTGCTATAGACTGTAGAGCTTATTTCCCTATCTAGAAAGTAGGGAAATAGAGGCCTCTATATAGATATCTTCCTATAGCTTATTTTTACGGCTTTACACCGCTATTTACACCGCTATTCTTACCGCTATATTGACCGCTAGATATTTAAAACCTAGGTCTAAGACCTGTAGGTCGTATTCTGTAGGTCTAGGACCTACAGGGCTTATTCTGTAGGTCTAGGACCTATAGGGCTTATTCTGTAGGTCTAGGACCTATAGGGCTTATTCTGTAGGTCTAGGACCTATAGGGCTTATTCTGTAGGTCTAGGACCTATAGGGCTTATTCTGTAGGTCTAAGACCTATAGGACCTACCCTCGAGAGCTACCCTGGAGGGCTACCCTCGAGAGCTACCCTGGAGAGCTACCCTGGAGAGCTACCCTGGAGGGGTATATATACTAGGTTTATATATAGATATATAATTATCTAGACGTTCTGTTAGTAGACTTACCTACCTATATTCTAGGATTTAGGGTAGTATAGAATATTAGATATAGTAGTTATTATAGTTCTTAATAGTCCCCTATAATCTATATACGTATTATAAGGAGAATATAGATTATAGTTTATTTAATTATATATATAGTTAACTACTGTATATTTAGGACTTCTAGAAATTCGGCTTGTTTTATTCTATCTAAGGGCTTAGTAAGTCCGTTAGCCTTCTGTTCTGCTGTAGGTATATAGTTTACTTCTATATTTTTAGCCGTTATAGCCTCTCTAATAAAGTGATGGGCTATATCTATATGTTTAGTCCTTTTATGAAATTCAGGGTTTTCAGCTAGTCTAATAGCTGCCTGGTTATCTACTAATATAGGGGGTTTTCTATTATATATAGTAGTATCTAGTATATTATATAGATATTTTATAGTATTATTTAGATATATAGCCTCTTTTGTAGCATCCCTTAGGGCCATATATTCAGCCTCACAGGTAGATATAGCTACTGATTTCTGTAGGCCTGAATACCAGGATATAGGGTTATCTATTCCATAGTAGAATATATATCCTATAGTACTAAGTCTTTTAACTAGGTCCCCCCCGTAGTCTGCATCTACATAACCTAATAGGCTAGGTAGTTTATTACAGTTATATATTAGGCCCTTATCTTTACTATAGACTATATATTTCTATAGCTTATCTAGGGCGTTAAAATGAGTATCTGATGGATTACTCATAAATCGGGCTAGCCTATTTATTATATAGGTTATATCTGGCCTAGTTTTTATACTAAGGTATAATAGTGCCCCTATCTGTTGTTGATATAGTAATATATCTTCCTTAGAGGCCTTATTAGGGTTTTTATCTAATTTAAGGCCTATTTCCCCAGGGGTAGGGGAGGGCCTTAGTATACCCTTATTATACTTATCTAGTATCTTATCTATATAGTTAAACTGATTAAGTCTAAGTATTTTATTAGTATAGTCTATAGATATATTAATACCTAGGAAGGTATTTACTAGACCTAGATATTCTATTTAGATATCTTTACCTATATTACCTAGTAGGGTATTTATATAGGTTTTATCGGCTCCTATTATAACTATATCATCTATATGATAGACTAATATAGTAGTAGGGTTATTTCTTATAAATATACCCTCGTCAGTAGGTAGGATAGTAAACCCGTATTTTTCTAATATATTTCTTAGGTATCTATACCAGAGTCTAGGGGACTGTTTTAGCCTGTATAGGGCTTTATTTAATTTCCCTATTTTTGTACTACTAT
Source organism: Verticillium zaregamsianum (assembly GCA_002851755.1). Classification (NCBI taxonomy): domain Eukaryota; kingdom Fungi; phylum Ascomycota; class Sordariomycetes; order Glomerellales; family Plectosphaerellaceae; genus Verticillium; species Verticillium zaregamsianum. The sequence continues at coordinate 186 of NMXM01000012.1, read as the reverse complement.
AGGAGCCTATAGGGAGCTGTATATATATATCTGTATCTGTTAAAATAAGGGAAGCAATATACCTATAAGGTATATAGATAAGTAGTTAAGAGGGATAACTAGATAGAACTAGTTAGATAAGGGGGATCTTAGTCAGATAGGTAGAATAGGGTAGGTCTGTATTGCTGTAGACTGTAGAGCTTATTC